>CM050171.1:108122571-109330071 GCA_027410445.1 Discoglossus pictus
AAGAGTGCTCCTTAAATGCATATTTACTCTGTAGAGTGTGATGTGTTGACACCTTATAATCCGTAACTTGGTTTTGGAACTAGCATTGCTTAAAGGAACCCAGACTCCTTGCGTAACATACATACACACATTGCTGCCAGTTATTTCTTTAATATCCTTCGCCAACCTAGTATTGCCAGTCCTAAACTGGAAGATTATTAGTTCTGTGTTTTGGTATCATGACTGGGTTAAGAAAGCCAAACAAAACAGAGGCCTCTGATTTTCTTCACTTTATTTGGACACGCGTGGATCAGCAACAGAATAACATTCACAATGGCTGCTGCTGACTACAAATATTTACAAATCATAACCTTTTATAGTATTTCCATGGTACATTCCATTATTACCTTCTAAAAAATGTACATTTTACCACCTCCTATTTCTAGACCAGTAAGATATTATTTATACTTTGCAATCCAATAAAAGATGAAACATTTAGTTAGCACGCATCAACCATGCTTGATAAGTCACATTATCTGTGCACAACACCCTTAAATGTAATCTCTACACATAGGTCAAGTTGTTGATCATCTTTGGCTTTGGCCTTGTGGACTGCTGGAGTCCATTTTGTTTAAACTGAAGAGTTGTTAATGGCTTCTAGTAAACTTGCTAAATCTGGACATGCAGATTTAACTAAAGTTAGCCAAATATCACAAGTGCTACAAAAGTAATTAATGCTATAATAAATAAATATATATATATATATATATATATATATATATATATAAAATGTATGTATGTGTGTTTATGTGTGTGTATATATATATATATATATATATATATATATATATATATATATATATATATATATATATACACACACACACATAAACACACATACATACATTACTAAATAACGTATGGATATTTGATATTTGGATTTCCCCACAACACTTGATCAGTAGTGGGCAACTCTATTTTCCAACAGTTCAAGATTTCAGTATCTCTCTGAATAACAGCAAGTGGATCAGCCAGAATTATTATTTTAATAGAGTAACTGGCTTTTTACAGAAGGGAGAACCTTATTAACCAAGCAGAGGGATCCAGAAATCCAAGACTTTGAGTTGCTCTCATAGGGACACATATGCCACCACTGTTGTATATAGTCATTAGTAAGAACAAATATATTTTCAATTAATTTATGCTTAAAATACCTAACCTTCACAGTCCATTATCTAACACTTTCTCCAAAAATGTAGCATCAAATTGCATTTATATTTCCTTCCAAGCTCCTAGAAATCTGGCTTCTATAAAATCTTCCTGACTTCTCTTATAAATAACTGAAACATAACATAAATGACGGAAATCTTAGCAGAGCATGCCCCATATCAGCTGACACCAGACTCTCAGACAGTAACTTTCATTTGTTTTTGTTTTTTTAATCCATTTCTTAATGTGTTTGCTGTGATAAGAACTGAGGCTTCTTTCATGTGATGTGACAAACATTTCACAGACACCCATCTCTGCTCATTATTTATAGAATATTAAAAAGTGTCACTGGCCTTGGAAAACGGTGGCAGCTTTTATTAAATGTCTGCCGTATTAGTGAAATGTCACATAATTGAGAGCGAGACAATATTGTATTTTATTCTTTGCATCCTCTTAGACATTCAGAATTTCTGCCTGAAAGAACATTATGTACATGACGTGAACAATTGCCCATTTGTTAAAGACACATTACATTATTACGGACTGTGTGATTGCCTGCAAACTATATTTTATAGGATGATACTTGTTTTTAATCATTAAAAAAAAAAAAAAGTAGCGGAGACCTTTCCATGATTCTGCTTCTGATAAAAATAAAATATTAACGTAAGATTTATGGTGGCACATCCTTTGCGCGCTGGAGAACAGCACGCCCCAATCAGGGCGCAGAGAACTGTGCCCTAATGATGCTCTTAGCTCCAGCCTGTTATGTGCTTTGCAACGCTCCTGTTTGTCGCTTATCACAAGGATATATATATATATATATATATATATATATATATATATATATATATATATATATATATATATATATATATATATATACTCGAGTATAAGCCAAGGCACCTATTTTACCACAAAATACTGGGTAAAATAAGTGATTCGAGTATAAGCCGAGGGGGGGGGAAATGTGCTGCCCTCTGCCCCCCCCCCCCCACCCTCTCTCCCGTGTCTCTTCTCCCCTCTCCCTTCCCTGTGTCTCTCTTCCATCCTCAACCCCCCATCCTCCCTCCTCAACCCCCCATCCTCCCTCCTCAACCCCCCATCCTCCCTCCTCAACCCCCCATCCTCCCTCCTCACCCCCCCCTCCTCCCTCCTCAACCCCCCATCCTCCCTCCTCAACCCCCCATCCTCCCTCCTCAACCCCCCATCCTCCCTTCCTCAACCCCCCATCCTCCCTTCCTCAACCCCCCATCCTCCCTTCCTCAACCCCCCCATCCTCCCTCCCCAACCCCCCATCCTCCCTCCTCAACCCTCCATCCTCCCTCCTCAACCCTCCATCCTCCCTCCTCAACCCTCCATCCTCCCTCCTCAACCCCCTCCCTCCTCAACCCCCTCCATCCTCAACCCCCCCATCCTAAATACCTCTCCCTTTGCCCTCACTTACCTGTTTATGCTCCGGCCTCGGCTCCTTCCGTCTTGAGCCGTTGCGCATGTGACGTCACATGCGCGTCACATCATTAGCATATTCCGGGTGCCGGCACCAGGTATATGCTAATGACATGGCGCACATCTGAATAAATACCTGAATAAATACCTCTTTGTGTGTTTGGATTGTATAGAGAGAGTTGAGATAGAATAGATAAAGAAATATATCTTAATGAAGATTTGAAAGGGGGCATAAGTTTATGCCAAGTATGACAGTCAGTTTATTCTCAGAACAGGACTGTCAGATATGATTGGACATGGTATAGAGTAGGCTCAGGGAAAGACCCAAGAACCAGAGAAAATAGCCAAAGACAAAAGACAGAGAAGAAAAAGGAAAAAGCCCAGAATATTCTCTCTGCTTCTGATAAACTCTTTCTCCCTCCTCATCACGGGGCTGGTTTTAACCAATGATAATCAGCCACTTCCTTCTTTAATATATAGGAATAATTAGAATATAATATAATGATATATTGTGAATGTCGGCTTCTAACCATATGGGGTTGCTCTTGTTATAGTAAAACGTTATGACCTCGACATTAGTTACATGTCAAAATATTTCTGGGAGACTTAGACTACTATGACGCCATTGTGCTTATTATCTTACCACCTGCATTATAACATGTGAAGGAGACCATGGAGAATTGAAGAAACGGGTACATTTAAAAAAACACTGTTTTAATTCGACTTTCTTGCCTAAGAGAAAAATATGTGCAAACTCAGACATTTAACTTTATCAAAGAGACCAATGATTTAGCCTCTTTACAAATCAAAGAGTCATACTCTGTTGGTTCATTGCCTACTTGCTAATTAATATTGTAATTATGCACAACCTTATAATGTAATTAATAGATGGGCGTGGCATTCTTTACCCTCAAAATGCTCGACCGGTCATTGCAGAGAGGTCAGACAAATCATGGTCCACTGGAGAAGGACCTGGCAACTCACTCCAGTATCTTTGCCATGAAAACCTTATGGATAAGCACAGCCAGCGACATCGATAAATGTACCCGGCGTACTGCAGTCCACAGGGTCACAAAGAGTTGTACACGACTGAAGCACTGGATAACAATAACAAGCCACGGACCGCAAATATTCAGATTTTTCCCTAAAAAAAAAAATATTTAAGACCTGTTTTGAGTACAGGAATCCAATGTGTGTTTGTTACATCAGTTCCCGAGAGCTGGATGATGATGGGGGCTGTTTGTAGTTATCAAGGCTATAGTCATAGATAGAATGCTCCATGATACAGAATTAGCTAAATGTAAGAATTCAGTCTATGCCCCTGGCTTACATAGCTACTATTGGTGTTGGGTTAAAGTGTTTTAACTATGTATACCTGTTTTGTTTGTTTGCTTTTTTTTATCAAAAATTGCGATAGAATATAAACTGCAATCTTTTTTTTCATACTAGTTTCAGACAAGTAGAATTACTCAAAAGCATATTTTTAAGTTGTATTATTTGACAAATTGTTCCTATTGTACCTACTGGTTTTGCCCACTAGATGTCACTCTTTCGCCTTTCTATTTCCTCTCGTGCCCTGCACAGCTTCCTGCTTTCTTCATACTGCACGTGTTGCTCTTATTGGGACTTGTATCTATATCCTGCCAGTCTGTTATAACATTGGTTCAATCAGCATTTTTAATCATTAATTTCCGTTGTGGTGGTCTGCAAGGTCACAGGTCAAAATTTCAGAGAAGCTCTTGTTCTCATTACTTTGGAAACCTCATTAAACTTTGGTAACGACAGATCGTTGTGTGATCTACAATAAACACTGTTACAAACCTCACTTTTGGAAACATGGAGATAATTGCTTTTCCTAGGGCACATGTAACCGTGTGTGCGCGCTTCATCTACCGCAGAGTCTCCTGGCTAAATGCATCTTTAGTTTTAGTTTAGCCACAATATTCTGACTTATGTATATCTAAGTTTCCCTGTTTTTTACCTTTTTCTAATCTAGCTCCTCAGACACACATTGCATGGAGTAATTCTATACACACAGATTTATTTTGTTTAAAAATAAAACTTTTTTCCACACCCAGAGCTGTTTACATAGGCTTCTGGTGCCTACCAATAGAAACACTGCATTCAAATACTGATTTTAACCCTTTACCAACCTTCAAGCCAGCAGCAGGTCAATACACAGACCTACAGATCAGTGTCTGACTCCTCCTACTTACTTCTGGAGGGGGACAACACATCCCATGATTGCTTCCTGCACAAACTGCAATAATTGATTGTTACATTGTATTACAATGTATAACTGCCTGTGATTGGCCAAAACAAATTATGAATTTTATGCTAATTTTAGCAGGGATTTTCTGTGGTGTCAACTCACAAATGCTACTGCTTGCAAACTCAAGAGATTTAGCAAAAATCTAGGTGCGTTTATTTTTGGTATTTTTTCATGCAAAAAAAAAAAACACTCTGATGCACTCTGGGCATATTTACTTCTAACCTCCTCTGTGTTGCACTAGTTCTACATTTTGCGATCTTCACTCAGTAATCCGTGTTGTAGATAGAGCATTTTGACATTTATGTATTTAATACCAGAAAAGAGAGAAATCTGATCAAAGCAAACACTGCTTTAAACGGAAAATGTCACTTCTCAAATAAAGCATCGGGTTGCAATGTTTAATGCAAAATAAATGTCTGCAGGGAGATGTTCTTTTGAGCGATTTCTTGTAATAGTTTTTTTCATTCTTGTAAGAATTACACTTGCTACTTTTTTTTTTGTCATAGAATAAGTGATATCTTCCATTTTTTAAAGGCATATATATCCAAGTTTCCCGGGTTATTACATGTTTGCACTCTTTATGCAAAAAGCATCCTTTCATAAAATATTTCATTTTTTTATTAATATTTAAAAATCCCTCTGATTATGTTGACACCCCCAGGAGTGTCTATATAGGCCCCTGATCCCCATGCAATCAGCATGCAGCATTAGGGGTCCATTTTAACCCATTATTCACCTGCTGTATCTTCCTCCACCACTAGGAGAGCAGTGGTGTCAGCTCCCAAATTACTGCTGGGATATGACCCTCCCTGCTGCTTCCTGTCTCTGCTGTGCTGCTGCCATAGCATCCTTCTAACATGGACCACACTATATATCCCAGGCTGCTTTGCAGCACAAACAGGAGCCCCAAAGTTTTATTTAAATGTTTCAGCTAATCTCTGCTTTCTCCTGATTGGTCAAAACTAATTATGAATAATATGCGTATTTAGCCTGGTTTGGAGGGTGTGTTTACCCAAATTTTCAACTGTCAGAAATGACAAGACATTTTGCTAACTTCAAAGTAAGTGTTTAAATGTTTGTTTTGGTATTTCTTCATACAACTAAATGTTTTCAAACACTACTGATTCTACTCTATTAAATGCACTCATAATCCAGGAAACTTAGATATGTCTTTAAAGGGACTCGTATGAAGAAAATCAGTTGACTGTAGCAATTTTATATTTTTTTTATTTATATATATATATATATATATATATATATATATATATATATATATATATATGCATTTTCGATCTCTTTTCATGCAAGATTGTGAGATACAGGTTTCTCATACTACCTGATAGAGGGACTGAATCTCATGTGATTAATACTAAACTCTATGTAGAAAATATCCATAAATATTGCCTGTATTTTATATTTTTGTACCTTTTATGACTCTGGTTCCCTGGTGGTCCAGTGGTTAGGATTTGGTGGTTTCACTGCTGCGACCTGGGTTCAATTCCAGTCAGGGAACCACCCTGAATCAATGCTGATATGGGCCCGGTCAGTACTTGGATGGGAGACTACCTATCAGGAGCTGTGTGCTGTGGCACACTGGAGAAGGAACTGGCAACCCACTACAGTATCTCTGCCATGAATTCCAAGTGTATCAGCATGGTGTGTTATAATAACAGAGAGTTGGACGTGACTGAACGACAAAAAAACTTTATAAACAAAGTTGCTGTTATTTTTTTTTTTTATATATATTTTTTTAATAGAAGCACATAATCATATACAAATAAATAACTCCTATATAATTAAAAACATACATTATAAAAACATATTATTTAAGGTTCATGTTAGATAATGTTAACTTCTATAGCCTTCATTTTCTTTTTTGATTTTCCTTTAAGCAAAATTTAACATAGCATTTAATTTGCAAATTATACTAATATCCTCTTAGTTTTTTTAAAACTCGCATATGCGATTGTATAGATTTGATTTCTTGTCATAATGTAATGAGTCTGTAACCATTCCAAGTCGGCGGCTTTGTCTTTTCTCTCCAAGTTGCAAGATGTCCCTTTTAAGACACTAAATATTGTGGCTAATAGGTATTTAGTTGCAATGTTTAGTTCTCTAGGGAACAAATTGGTGCCAGAAGTATTGTTTTTGTTTTCTGTAATTATTATTATTATTATTATTATTATTATTATTATTATTATTATTATTACTTCTACTTATATTACCTGTCATATTTTACAAACTATTGGGCAATTCCACCAAATATGTAAATCTGACCCTTTTTGTCCAAATCCTCTAAAGCAACAATCTGACTGATTTATTATTTTTTATTTTTTTAATATTTTATTTAATTTTAGTGGCATCATATTTATTATAGTATAGACTGAGAGAGCGTCTAACTGCCAGATAATATTGAGGGTATTTATTATGAACATTACAGATGCCGACTGTAATACTAATAAGCACATCAAAGTAATTAATGTCTGTGAACAAATTATGGTAGCGCAGCACAAGGCAGTGGCGGTGAGCATCGGCTAGATGGTCTCCAATATTCAGGTGCCATATAATAGTCAAGGGCTAGGTAAACTGTTAGGGTGAGGATTAGGGTTAGTTCAAGGGTTAGGCAAACATTATAAGCTTAGAACTTCTCTCGCATATCGGCAGCGCCATCTAGCGGTTGGAGGCCACACTGCAGCGGCGGACCAGTCCCGACAGCATAACAGGATAGATCCCAGTTTATTTTTCTGGTGAGAATCCCTTTAAACATATTTGCTCACCCCTATAATGTGCTTATAAAATCCCAGACCTAGGTATAAATACAGTGCCTTGCAAAAGTATTCACCCCCCTTGGTATTTTTCATGTTTTGTTGCCTCACAACCTGGAATTAACATGGATTGTTTGAGGATTTGCATCGTTTAATTTACAGAACATGCCCACAACTTTGAAGAGTTTTTTTTTTTTTTTTATATGTGTTGTTCTTTGGGTGATGTGATGTGTTTGGTTTGCGCCAGACATAGCGTTTTCTTTGATGGCCGAAAAGTTACATTTTTGTCTCATCAGACCAGAGCACCTTCCTGCATACATTTTGTGAGTCTCCCACATGCCTTTTTGCAAACTCAAAACGTACCATTTTGTTTTTTTATGGATTTTTTTTTTCTATGGAGCGTACGGCTTATTGTCGTCCTATGTACAGATACTCCAGTCTCTGCTGTGGAACTCTGCAGCTCCTCCAGGGTTACCTTTAGGTATCTGTGCTGCCTCTCTGATTAATGCCCTCCTTGCCCGGGCCGTGAGTTTTGGTGGGCGGCCGTCTCTTGGCAGGTTTGCTGTTGTGCCATGTTCTTTCCATTTGGTTATGATAGATTTGATGGTGCTCCTGGGGATCATCAAAGATTTAGATATTTTTTTATAATCTAACCCTGACTTGTACTGCTCAACAACATTGTCTCTTACTTGTTTGGAGAGTTCCTTGGTCTTCATGGCAGTGTTTGGTTAGTGGTGCCTCTTGCTTAGGTGTTTCAGCCTCTGGGGGTATATGTAATGACCGATCATGTGACAGTTAGATTGCACACAGGTGGACATCATTTCGCTAATTATGTGACGTCTGAAGGTAATTGGTTGCACCAGAGCTTTTTATGGGCTTCATAACAAAGGGAGTGAATACATACGCACATGCCAATTTTCTGTTTTCTATTTCTAAAAAATAGTTATGTATATATTTTTCTCATTTCACTTCACCAACTTAGATTATTGTGTTCTGATGCATCATATAACATTCAGATTAACAAAACTTTGAACTTAAGGCGGTAATGTAACAAAATAGGTAAAATGTCAAGGGGGGAAGGGGGTGAATACTTTTGCAAGGCACTGTGGGTGTTTACAGAAATACCAGTATGAAATGCACAATAACAAAATGAGTTCTGCAGAAGTATAGACACATCATTTGGGTTATGTTAGAAGGCGATCTCCACCATTGCGGCTCCTTTTTTTCTTCTTCATTGGGCAATTAGTTTGCTCAAAGTTTTATCTCTGTATATTTTTTATATATATATATACATATTTCCCCCCTCCCAAAATCATGTTTTGTTGACTGTCAGACAGATGTGACTCCATCACTATACTGTTTGCCCAAATAGATCCTGACACACCAATTCCTGATTGATCATCCAGAGGAATAATTCAGTCCTCCAGCCTGGCCTGGATAAAGATACTATATTTGGTCTCATGTTTCTGCGTCCATAACAGCCGACACATTGTCTGTCTGTATCTCTTCTGACATGTTCACTTTAAGAACAGACAAACTTAGAGAGAGAAAAAAAAAAAATAATAATATATATATATATATATATATATATATATATATATATATATATATATATATATATATATATATATACATTAATATACATTTGGATGTAGAGGCTAAAAACCCAATTCTAGATTTTCATTTCCAAACCACCAGTAAGATTAAATTGATCTCTGTTTTTTCTTGCTCCTGTTTGTTGTTCAGTAGAAATGCTTGTTTATACAGTGTGGCCCATTGTCTGACAGATAACCAGGTTTTATTGACCTGTATCACTACCATGATTTCATGTTTTTTTCATTGTATTTTGCCAAGGTTTTCTTATTTTTATTTTCTTGTTTATCCCAAGTAAGTTGTTATTGACATGTAAAGATGAGTGTTCAGTCAGAGTAGAAATATCTCCAATAACCTGTCAAGGTTTTATGGTGAGCAGATGTGCAAATAGTGGGACTATTGTCATAGTTTCTCTTGTTTTCTTTTTAAATTACTGTTTTTAAATATAATCGGAAAAGCACAATAACCAAAGCCAAGAATATTACAGGTTTTTACATTTTTGTGCGACCCATCCAAAAACAATCTTAATATTTTAAGAGCATACGTTAACGTTGTTCTGCATCCTCCAAGTCTGTACGGTATTAAGGTTGGATTAACGGAGTCCTAGTTTTCAAATGGGGTTCCTTGATTGGCCAGTGGTTAGGATCCGGTGCTTTTATCTATGTGACCTGGGTTCGATTCCAATCAGGGAACCAAGAGGTCACACCACCTTGAAGCCATGTAGGGTTGGGCCTGGCCAGTACTTGGATATAAGGGAACCAAGAGGTCACACCACCTTGAAGCCATGTAGGGTTGGGCCTGGCCAGTACTTGGATATAAGGGAACCAAGAGGTCACACCACCTTGAAGCCATGCAGGGTTGGGCCTGACCAGTACTTGGATATAAGGAGCTAAGATTTTGACCATTGTGATTCAGTTTAGTTTTTTCCAGCTGAGCTGAAATCTGCCCGAATTAGATATTTTTGGTATGCTTTTCAAACAAACAAAAACTATTCAACTTTTCATATTTGCTACCAAGTTTCCCAAAAGCTTTATTTTTTTGTAATTTTTAGGAGCTGAGTTTCCAATACTTAAACTGCATCACATATATAGTTCTCAACAGCCGGGCTTGCCAAAATCCGTTGGTAACGCAACGAGAATCTGTGGGCTCGCTTTGATCGCTCCTTGCGCTGGTGGAGATGAGCAACATAGGTGCTCATCCCTGCAACCCTGTATGAAGCGAGGGGCCACATTTGCGGAGGTGGAGGCTCCCACGTCGGCTGCTATGAGCCGCCAGGGGACGCATTTGCGGAGGTGGAGGCTCTACGGCGCCTCACAACCGGTTACAAACGACCACACAAGCAGGACGTTGACAAAAAACAATAAACACGCAATGACTAACTACAGACTTATACAAAAAAATACGAGCCACAAGACTTAGAAAAAATAAAATAAAAACCTTTCAGTCACATTTCAAAAGTTTAGACACTCGAAAATCCCCTAAGCAAGAGAAAAGAGAAAAAAAAAAACGAAAACGAGGCTACACGACACCTAAAGAAGCAAAATACCACAAAGCAAATACGTCTTTTTTTAAAAAACTCGTACGACCTACAACATACACCATTAGCAAGGACATTAAATCATACAAACCCGCCTACCACATAAACATTTGCCGCCATTTTACAACATAACTTACAGAATGCGGAAGTACACAGCTACAAAAAAAAAAAAAAAAAATTAGCACCACACTATCGAAAACAAACACCTTCACCATGCCACCCACAAGGAGCGCTAACGGTGCTCATAGGACACAAACTACACCAGGGGAGAGCCTTGCAATAAGCGACAAAACCAGATCACTGCGGATCTTACTAAAAAGCTTATGATAACAACAAATACACCAACCCAGAGGCTCGCAATGAGCGCCAAAGACGCTCAGCGCCAGCCTCGCAATGACCGAACAAGGATCTCACACAACCAAAACAGCATTACCTGCCTTATAATTTCATTGCCGTAATTTTTTGACGGGCAAGTCCCTATTATTAAATAAAACCTGTTTTCAAATTTTATTGGAAAAAACAAAAACTGCAAGGAGCATGCTTTAGTTGTAAGATCTCATTGGCTACCAGAGGGCAAGCCCCAAAGAGCAGTTACATTTTTGAATACATTTTCTGTGCTCTGAAATCTTTATTTGAAAAAAAGAAAACACACTGACACATTATCAAATACCCTCTTTCTGTTGCAACAAAGAAAACCTATTTCTATGCCCATTTAAATATATACTAACCAAAATCAGCTGTAGTGCTTGTGGCTTGAAGAAATACATTTTATTTCTTTTTTTTTTTGTATTTCACTCGTGCCTAACTCGTCTGAATGAGAAAAGATGGTACAGTCTGTTCCTAATATTCCAGATCTGATGGTGCTAATTGTAAACAGCTTTGACGTTTATCTTTATTGTTTATATGTTCCCCCTCCACTCAGGTTTTCCAAAATTGCTTAATAATCTTCTAATTAGCCATATTAAGGAGCATATAAAATGTATGCGCCAGGGGCAAGATAGTTTCTTTTTGATGTCTATATAAATGTATGCATGTTCCTATGTTAATTAAATTTCATATCGAAAGGTCATTAACAATCCGAGATGATTTATTTTGTACTTCCTGTGTGTTGCTTTCTATGATTCTTTCCTTCATATGCTTTATTTACTAGCTATTAGAATAAAGTATTATTCAGAAATAAGATGTGGGAGAGAACAGAGAATTGCATTCTTCCAATTTATTTGCACAGAAAATTAGTAAATAGTACACTTGAACGTCTAAAATAAGTTAAAATAGTTATTTCCTGCTCAGCGTGCAGTTATTGCACTGCATTCTGGGAACCTGGCCAAGGATTTGCAAATGTGCCCACAAAGGCTTCTCTCTCTAATCCAAATATTACTACTTTTAAGCATATATGCCTGCTGTATCACACAGCTTTAAGCAAAGCCTAGGATGGATTGTGGAGAAGCCAGATAAACCTACCCACAGACAGCTGTTTCGAGGTTCCTGCCTCTCATCCGCGTGTGGCCGGTTTCAAAGATTAGCGGTCCCAACTTGGTTGTATTATTCCCTCTCGGCCATCCCTTATTTGGAGAATGGATCCACCTTTTAAGTGAAATGTTCCTTTCTGTTGGGAGGGACAGGACCAAGGTAAGGATTGAAATAACCCAGTGAAAAGCTTAATTCTCTAGTCTAAAATTGTGCTTCTCTCTACTCTCTTCAGTTTAAATGAGGATAAATAGAAAATACTATCAAAAATGGGGAACAAAAAGAATTAATCTCCCTAACCCGTTAACATTGTTCCAAATCCAAGCCATCGTCGGAACCAAGAAATGATTAAATGCCACCAATGATATTGTTGATGGGAATGTGAATAAGTGACCAATAAATCCCATATTCACAAGTGCTACGGCAGTTACCATTGCAGTCTTATGGAATTATTTTCTGCCTGGCATAGTGCTTCTTTCCCATGTCAAATAGAAATGGCAAATGGGCTGAACCATTACATCACCTGGTCTATGGCTATCTGTCATTGAAGCTGCAGGTGTAGAGGGGCTTGGGGATGTTCTGCTTTTCTCTGTGGCCTCTCAGTATGAAGACATCTACTATTAACTCTTTGGATCACTGTTGTGGGCTCTCCATATGATTTAATTTGTGTATTAATCAATATATGAGGAAAAACTATAGCAGTTAAACCTTACATTTGAACTTTAGTGTTACATGCTCCAGCAGAACAACTTTTCTTCACCCTCATTCAGTCCCCAGGCGATGTTCATTAGGACAGCCTCCTGGGAAATTTCCATTACAGGTAAACCGATCCGATTTATGCCTCATAGTGGGTGGAGATGAGCAACTCCGCTGGAGCCTGTTACACAAAGTTCAAATTTAACATTTACAAAGATTTTATTTATTTTTTTGCCTTCAAGTTTTGATTTTATTGTTAATTAGGAACAAATAAGTAAATGAACCACTATTGTATGACCTCGGCAGTGCTCCTTTTAAATGTGGTAAGTAGGCATATATAGATGCATACACTATAAAGATACTTTTTTTTCTCAAGTTGCATATAACGCATTTAAATTATACTTTGGTAATTAAATATATTCATGGCTATCACTGTGGGTCACATACGTATTTGGTGTAGAATTGAATGTTTGACATTGGCATCATCAGTGTAAGAGTCAACTAATGAGCACTCAATTTAACTTCTAAAATTAGCAACTCAAATGCCGGCATCTTTATGAACTAAATAAAAGCTGGGTCACAAATTACCGTGATAATTAAAGGCCTGCAAGCCAGAAATCATTACGCACACAGCCAGCTGGCAATGGCCATGGGCAGTGGAATAAAGCAGATATTTGTTGTTTCTGCTTGTTTATGTCACATTATTGGAAATCAATTCCCTGATACAATTATTTTACAGCCAAGAAAATGTATTCATTTTCTGGTAAATTGACAATTTAGAACAGGCAGAGGGTCCAGTATTTTTTTCTAGCTCATTCCCATGCATAGCTTAATATAACTTTAACTGGTGATTAGACTGACCTCTTGATTGTTTTATGTTCTTAGCTGGTTTGCATACATTTATATACAAATTCAGTTTCTCGCTTGCACTGGTTCATAGCAAGCCTTGAAATCTCATTCTAATTTTATGTGTTTATATCACCATACTGCCTCTCTTAAACCTAATAACTTTTTTACAGATATCCATCCCTATGTTTTTTTGTTACAGGTGACCATATTATAAGACTGGGCTCAACAACCCCCAGTAGCCATGGCTCAAAACGGTTTTATTTGTTATAGATATATTGCTATACATACTGCCTTTCCTGGCTCTTGATGAATGTTTTTTTTGCCTCCTCAATATTTTGACTAGCTCACATGCCTCCATGAAAATTTGCCAACCCTTGTTATAAGTAATCCATGTATGGACTGTTGTTATTATCATTATCATCATTTATTTGTAACTCGCCAACATATTCCGTAGCGCCATACAAGGATTAAGTTCAAGACCACAAAAAATAGCAATATTCACACATTGAAAAGTATGGAGGGCCCTGTCTTTGAGCTTAGAATCCAGTGTCCAAAGTTATTTCTTCAAAGCACCTTGCAAGATTGAAAACTTGCAAACTTACAACCTAAAGGTATTTTGCATTTTAGCTATTCCCCACCCTTTGTGTACAGTCTTATCTGTAAAGGAAAATTTGTTTGATCACAGAAAATCCCTGAAGTATGTGGAGCCGATTACTGATTGGTAAGAGGAGTGCACTAGGACACACATTCCATAAGTTGACAATCTGGCCATTGACCATGTGTGCATCATCATAGTGTTACGTTCAAAAGGTGGAAGTTGATGGAGACTCCAGAGTAAAAATGTCACAAGCCCCTGATAAAAATTCTAGGATGGTATCCCTTTAGCTCAGCTTCAACCAGATGTTGAATGCCTGTAGCCTAACCCATGCTTATCACTGTGTGTAGTTGATTTAACTTGGCATACTCCATATAAATGTGCCCACATGCCAAAAATAAGAACATTGCTATCTTCCAATATGAAATTCATTGTGCAGGTTTTATCAATGCTTCTCAATCACTGGTCCGTACACCAATGCAAGTCTGAAGTACGATATCTGCCTGACCTGAGTGAGACAAGACGGCTGGAAAGGCAAGAAGGATGCGTTTGTATGAAAGATGACA
Source organism: Discoglossus pictus (assembly GCA_027410445.1). Taxonomy (NCBI): domain Eukaryota; kingdom Metazoa; phylum Chordata; class Amphibia; order Anura; family Alytidae; genus Discoglossus; species Discoglossus pictus. Next base: position 108,137,546 of record CM050171.1, read on the forward strand.
CAGAGTCTATTAAATGTGTATCTTCTAGTAGAAGCCATTGGTTCTTGGCAAGTTGTGTATGCTACTGACCACACCTCTAGCTTGTTGTTGAAGAACTGGCTTGCCTTTTCGTTGTATTTTATTCAAACAGGTGTAAAATTAAACTACATTTTGGCTTGAACCACCCCAGCTATACCGTATATGGTTTGCATTGCAAAATTGGCATCCGAAATGTGACCACCACTGAGTAAGATAACTTTCCTAATGGGATGTGAAGCAGTGCACAACTGTATTATGGTAATTTGTGTAATTCACAGAACAGAGAGAGCCGTTACAAAAAGGGGCACAAGCATTTCTTCCCTCCCATCTCCATAACAACACACGGCCTTTTATAGAGAAGCTATTCAATTCAATTTCATAAATAGGCCAACATAAATTTAAATCCGTTGTTAACCAAATGCACAAACGGAGACTTCAATTGCATGAATAAGTGTGGGAGGAGGCATATATTATGTGTAGGTTCCTTCTGCGCTTTGGAAAAAATTATGAAATGGGAAAAAATAAAATCTTGGTGCAAACTTCTTCTACTTCATTTTTTCATGTAAAGTATGGTGTTAAAGAAATTAGACAGAAATGTAGCTGGTTATAAATAAATACTAATGAAAATGTAAGTTCCTTCCATGTATCCAATCTGTCCAATAGCCCTATATTTTGTCATCAAAGGATATCAAAGTTGACGCTCCTCCATTATTCATGAACTGCTAATATTGTTTGTGCAGCACGGCCAGCGAGTCCGCCTTGCTTTGCTTTCATCTAGATATTCTTTTTGATAGTTCTCTAAAAACAGATTTTCCTGATGTTAACAATAATTTTGTTGCTATTCCAGTGCCTGAAATAGAGACAATTCATTATTCTCAAAGTAAAATGTGCATGTCTCTGACTGTTTTTTTTCTCTTCCTTTCTAACCTTCATTTCATTTTTTTTTATATTACCTTTGTTGTAACACTTTTATACAATTGAAGGCTAAAGGTATTGGAAAGTACACATCTAAACAACTGTAATTGTATTTGTCTATATGTTTTGTGTTTAAAGGTTAGATAGTTGAGCTTGAATGTTGGATATTTTAAGCATACATACCATAAGAAAGTCACCCCACCATCTTAATGACTATCTTACACAATTAATTCTCTTTCACTGTGCACGTGTGGGGTGATAAACTACATGATCGTTCCCAGTGGTTTGGATTGGAATAATAAGACTAATCTGACTTGTATTTATCCAAATGAGCATGCTTGTTTATTACCCCATTTTGTGAGAGATAATGAATAACGAAAGATTAAAAAACAACGTTCAAGCTCAATTTTCTAGAACTTTTTATTAAATATATTATTTTTTTTATATTATATATTTGTGTGTACCTTTTTTAATTTTTGCAATAACTGGATCCTTTGCTGTGTCACTTTAATTAAGTTTCCATCTCCAGCAATATGGGCCTTATTAAAAAGAAACACACAACAAAAGGCTATAGACAACACAAGACGGTAGTAGTTTTGAGGGAAAACCTTTATTTGGACATCTTGTCCTCGCTCTGAATTTTCGGAAATTGAACTAATTGGTTTAAAGCTTCTACATTTCAATCACGATGCTAATGCTCTTGTAGGTGACTGATGGTAATGCTATGAAACTCTGTCCTGAGGTGAATCTCCTGGAAGTTGCTTCTAAGTGGATGTGACACTGCTTTACTGCTCTGCTCGCTGCCAGCGACTCATGCCCTATAACCATAAGCAAATTGAACTGACATATGGTATTCTGTGAAACTACAGAAGCTCTTGAGGAAGAAATTCCTTCTGGCGAGTGGCCTCCAGTCCGAGTCACTCCGCTCTCCTGTGGCTGATATCTGATTGCCACTTTGACCTGTGTGGGTGAGGAGTACAGCAAAAATAAAGCAGTTCTGCCAAGTAATAGATTCCTCCTGGATTGAATTTTTTTTACCTTCCATAGATGTGACAAAATAGTACACATACAGATTACTAAAGGAAAAAATACTTCACAATGCCTTTAACAATATTTTCAGCTCCTTATTTCTATTTTTTTCTGTGTCTTGCTTCTTCTGCTTTATCTTTATCTTCCACAGACGTTATTTATAAGGTTAGATGTCCCTTTCAGATCTCTATGAACCTGTTGTAATTGAATATACTTTTATAACTGAATATAATGTTGGCGATATTAACCATATTATTTTTCAGTGTTCTTACTTTGCTTAGCAATGTTTGACTCATTTAATCTCAATTTCTCTAATTGTGATGAGTCCCCTCATGATGTCCTTGATTGGACATGTATAGTCAAAACTCTACAGATATGTGTGTAGGAGACTTGAGGAAAGATAAATGTAGAAATGCTTATTTTTTGTCTTCACCCATTATTCACGGTCTAGCTACATTATTATGACCACCAGCTAATATCCAGAATAATCGACGTGTGTAGGACAGGCAGCAGCTAGACTTTGTGTTAATGAGTCATTAAAATGCTGGAAGGTTGGCAAGGGTATCTGGAGCCATGCAGACTACAGTGCATCCGACAGCTGCTGAAGAGTGCGTGGTGGAGAATCCATATAGCAAACATGGCGATCAAGGTGGTCCCGCGATATACCTCTTAGATATACACTGTGCTTCACTTATGGCTCATTAAGTTAAAGTGAGGCTCAATATGCTAATTTTACACCCACCCCTTGTTTATGATTAATGAGGGAATCTACAGAAACAAGTTGACATGTAATGCTGCTGGGCAATGGTGTACATCTCAAGAACTATTTAGTTTTATATAGTGTTGCATAGGGCTTGACAAATCCAGGGAGTCATCATTATTTTGCTCTTCAATAATCTCATATATTATACATTTGTCAATTCCTAGTTTGTATTGTGCAGTAAAAGAAAACAAACTTATTTTTGGGTTGACAATATCCTACTAATAGGCCAGTGTTGCTTTCCTAAATACCATATGTGGCCATGCATTTCCTCGACTACTTACCCGGCATCGGAGTTGTTCTTGAGACGTCGCAGCATCCCTTTCCAAATCAAATATGTAAAAGCTACTGTGATCTCTCATCTGGACAACCACAATAAAATCAATACAAATAATATTGTTTGGATAGATCTGGCAAAATGCCCTAGCCGTTCCTAATGAAAGACTGACAGGCTGCCTACATTTAAGAGCACTCAAATAAAAGCAACATTGGTGTGTCGGAGTAAATTGCTCTCTTTGGAAGAACTGCACGTAGTGTAAGGGGCGGCTTTCTCACCCGCACTAGACTTTATTGAACCAGGTAAATGCTGACTAACCCCTGGCTGAGATAACTGCAGTTTTTCTTCATTCAGTTGCTGTAATTGCCTTTTTATTTAAATGTCTTTGCAATTCCTCATAATTGGTAAACATTTTATTTTCATTACGCTACCCATTGTGTAACTGCAAAAATTAACGCAATTTAAATCCTGCCACTACACAAGAAGCAAAATAGATTATTTTATTTACCTGGGTTTGAAACTGGCCAATGACATTTCTGGGAACCTGGAAATTAGATAGCGACTCGCGTTCATGTTGTGGTTTTCTGTAAGATCAGACTCTGTTTTGTTTTGTTTCCTCTTTTTCTTAGAAGACATTAGGCATAAACAATTTCAGTGCTGTGTCATCGTCATGTGTGTTTTATTTTTGAATCTAAAGTATTGGTGTGAATTTAAACGATTGTTGCAGGTAAAGTCAATAAATGCTGAATGATCTCTAAGGAAAAGATTAAAATGTAGATCATATAATTAGTTATATCCTTGCTCTTCCTTATTGATTTTTGCAATACACATCATTCATCTTCCTCACCCATTTTTTTTTTTTTTAATTTGCCGCTCCTATCTGCAAGGTCAAATATTCTCTCACCCGCTACTACTTCATTTAGGACCTCCACTCACTTCCACATCCAAGATTTATTTTGCATTCCTTTGGGAACTCATTTCCTGTAACTAGCCCAATTTAGATGTGTAAAATGTTGGCACTTTATAAACAGTTGATGATGATACTTTAATCTGTTCACAGATTTTTTGAGATTCCCCCTCATCACTAATCTAGTTGTCATACTGCGAGTTTGTGTGTAACGTTTGCGGGTTGCGCATATCAATGGGCGACAAAAGTTGCGAGTAGTGCATGGCGAGGCTCGCAATGGATGCCGAAGGCACTCATTGCGAGGCTCATAAGGGAAAGGGAAGGAGGGGAGAAGAGGTAGGGATGACACAGGAGGGGAGAGAGAGAGATTGCGTGCTGGGGGCGGGGGACCGTCGAGGGGGGAAAGAGACACGGGAGAGGGAGGAAAGAGACACGGGAAAGGGTTGGAAGAGACACGGGGGGAATCAAATATTATTCTGTCATTTGTGACGGGCAATTTACTACTATTTTATAAAATTGTATGAAATGGGAAACTTGAAATCTCCATCTCATAAAATCATTTTCATCAAATGTTAAATCTCTTGCACCCCTATTGAGGTCACCCTTATCCTTAAAATCCCCATATCCTTTTTTGCCCATTTTATAAAATGGTCCTCATTGCATACACATATCCTGAAATCACCTCTATTACATGCCATTCTACTCATGTTGAAAAAACAAAAATGTAAACACTGGTACAACACCATTTTTCTGGCAGCTGATGATCCGGCACCTCCTTTAGTCCAGAAAGAAAAATTAAAAAATTAAGAGTGTGTACTTGAAGTTCTCAGACATCAAATTAGTTCAGCTGTATTATTGTATTCAGATTTGTATTTAATTTACAGTTAATATTGGTTTTAAGTTTTTTTTTTGTTTTTTTTTAAGTTGTAATTTAATGAAACAGGGTTATAACAGTGTTATAAGAACAGTAGTTTTTTTGTGTGTTATATCATTCTTATTGTCCTTCTCTGCTGTGTTACCACCCAATGCATAGGGCTCAAGTATTCCAACATGAGGACCACTTTCTTTTGGAATAATCTAGGTCAGCTGAGAAAGTGCTCATAGAATGTATAAATGTAAGTGTTTTTCAAGATTGCACTATATTCGAGTATTGATGACTTCCAGGTTTTAGCTATCGTCATCCTAACTGCTAAAAACAGTTGACTTGATAAAAGTTCCTTATAGAGACCCTCTATGGGAAGGCCTAATAAAGCTTCTTCTGGTTCTTGCGGGTCCTGTGACTCCACAGTCTCTAATATATTATATGTCTCTAACATATATCGGTAATCTTTCGACAGTCCCAGGGGACAATTTTTTTATGGAGCCTGGGGAATCGCATCCTCTGAAGCAGTTGCCATCTAGGGATGGGTCCTAAAGTTTCAACCTGGCTGGAGTCCGTTACCACCTCATGATGGTCTTGTGTGAGTTTTCTCTTAGAATTGTGTTGAGGCGCTTGTAGCCTGTTTATGTATTTTGTTCCATTGCACGTCGTTCCGGGTGGTGGCAAGTTCTAATTCCCAGGAATATTGATGGTGAAGTTTAGATGGCGTGGTCTGGTCTAAGAGATAATTGTATATAATGGATACATTTTTATTGCCATTGGGATTATCTATGCAGCATTTTTCGAAAGGGGTTTTCCTGGCTGAGGTATTAAGTTTAAGTACCTTGGTAATATTAGCGTTTACATGAGAGAGGTTAAGCCATTCATTTGATGGTATTATCAATCCATGGTACTTTAGAGACACAGCAGAGGTATATAAGCAGTGGTTTAGATGTCTATTGTTGAATTATTATTATTATGTGACCTCTGTTGGTCAGGCAAAACTGCTAATCTAGCCCATGCAACAAGCCTCCGACACCAAAGGTACCGGAACATCGATGCTGTACCTGTACTTTGATTTCCAAACCCAATTCCTTATCATGCCAAAATTGTTTCTCAAGTTATGTGTTGTGCTATTGGATTCGCAGGAGTATCTTGGCACTCTAAGCTATACTATAATTTACCTCTTGCTTCTAAATATAAATCTAACTGGTAATTCTTTGTTTTTACCCTTTCCTGTTTTATACTATGTAACATGATATTCTCATTGGTTCATTAGATTATTGCACTTTGTCACCTAAACACAAATTTTAAGAAACCATAGAGTTAACATGAGATATATAAATGTGTGTAAAGAGACCAGGGCTCATCTTACTACAATGCCAACAGAATAAATTGAGCATTCTGTGTGTATATTAGTGTTAGTTTTGTGTGTGATCCGGAGCCCATTCTAAGAGTTCCAATCCCAAGTACTTGTTGAGGGCTAATTTTGAAATGAAAGCTATGATTACATCTTGCTGTTCATGTTCTCCGACTTCACTGACGGTTATTGCTTCCTGTAATTGGCCATGGTCTCTGTCATCCTGTGTACATCACCAAGCTAATAATCAAGGTTTAATTGCCTTCTCGTCTACCTTTATGTTCCCAGAGAATAGCCATTTTACTTTTTATTTTCTCTCGTATTGATTGATGTGATTGTTTAGTTAATATTTAACCTTGTTCTAAGCAGATCATCCAGCAGTACAGTGTATAACAAAAAATAAAACCTCTCCCTGTATTTATCTACTTATTATTTAGTCAGGATTTGTGTAGTGCGAAGAGTTCAACTGGTAGAAACAGGATATAATAAGATATGCCGTATCTAATGATTGAGCAGTGTGTGTGTGTGTGTGTGTGTATATATATATATATATATATATATATATATATATATATATATATATATATATATATATATATATATATATATATATATATATATATATATGTGTGTGTGTATATATAAATAATTTAGGTTTGCTTTTATTCTTTTCTTTATGTCCCTGCCTTCTTTCTTAGACTGCTCTTTGCTGTATTACTCCTGTAAAGTACATTTAATGGCTGATAACTCTTTATAAAATATATTTTTGTCAAACCACAGAAGTCTCTTATTTTGTATACATTTTTTTGAGGAAATTTTACTCATTAAATATGGTAATTTTAAAACATGATTTTTTTTCTACAGCATTGTCAAGATATTCCCTTCCACTGATTAAAAAAAAAAAAAAAAACCTCAATCCCCCATTCTGATTAGACTACTGCAACCTTTTAAATCTAGGACTTGACAAATCCCACATACCAGGAGAAATGGCTCCTAAAACGTTGTCCCCTAATTTGATGCAACTATTATGCATAATATTTCTACATATAATCCCTTCCCTGGCTCCTAAAAACTGGTTGGTTCTACACTCCTATACTTTTGTCATGGCCTGTCTTACCCTGTGCTGCCTACCTCTCGACTTTTACAACATGTCTTAAGCTCAGCATATACAAGATCCCTTGCTATCTACATACTTTCAAATCTCATGTTTCTTTCCTTCGTTTATTGACACCAGTACTCTTCTTTGTATGTCTGTTCTTCTGTTATTGGGTCCTGGGTTGTTCTTTGCATTCAGTTTCTACTCGATCCTGGGCTGCATTAATAAATAGCAGACTCGCTAGTGCCTTTCTATTAGATAAAACAAAAAGCCACCAGCCAAGACCATGATGAAGAGCTTGTGTATGTGATGACACCGTGTGCATACAGAAACAAATTATACATATTAAAACAAGAGGCAAACATACGGCCATAATTCTGTATCTTTATTTGAAAGCAATAAAATAGTTTTGGCAGTTGAATATATCACAATGTAACTTTTTCCAATAAAACAGTCATATTTTGGTTTGACTGACAATGCAAGTGCATATGCACAGCTGGGGGGTGTCTAGGTTTCTATTACTTGTAAATTACAGGAAACTCCTTTTGCTTACCAATTAATGAGATAATAGTCAGGCATTGTGCTTCCGGCCTGATTGGTACTGAGTTCAGCTTTTTTGTGAATAGTCAGTCTTTTTTGAAGCACTGCAAACCTCTCGACGGTCTCTTCAAGTTCATCATATTACTTTTATCTAAGTAATCAAATACCATGCCTCTGAAAAAATGTTTTCTTGTTAAGTCAGAGGGTATCTTTTCAGCACCAATCTAAACACCTATAGTAATGGATAGTGGTTTTGTAAGTTAATATAGTGTAATTGACAGAAACAAATTCAGATACCTCACAATATCTCAGCCCCAATTTACCCTCCCTTTAGCAACCATTGAAATACTCACTTGGATTTTTGTAGGTCTCTCTGGCATCGGTTGCTAATACTTGTATCGGATAAAAAGTTGTTATATCTCTAAATACATGATTCCAAATAAGAATTCGACATGTATGCAGTGTTTGCTTTTGGGCTGGTTGTCCGTTTCTTTCTTGCTTTGTGATAATTCAAACACCTGGCACTGTTAATGGATGTGATTAATCTCCTTTTTGAGATTATATATACATGGGTAGGATTCTCAGCTTGTGTAAAATCCAGCTTTGGCTTTGCATTAAAGCTATGTAATACAGCAGGCATAAGCTTAAAAGAAGCCATGTTTGAAAATGGCTATGGATTGAAGAGCAAGGCATTTGTGGGCACATTTGCATGTCCCGGCTCAGCTTCCCAGAATGCATATGTAAAAACATTTTTTTTTCTTGGAATTCTGAGCTGGAAGCAGGTTTTTTAACTTGCTTTAGACATTCAAATGTCAACACAAATGTGCCCGCAAATGCCTCGCTCTTCAATCCATAAACCATTTTAAATATGGCTTCCTTTAAGCTTATGCCCGCTGCATTACACAGCTTTTTAAGGTTGGATTATAAACAAGCTGATAATCCTATCCATGTACAGCTGTTTCAAGCTTACTGGCTATTATCAGCGTGGAGGGGATCTCGGCTTGTGTTGTGGATGGATATATATATATATATATATATATATATATATATATATATATATATATATATATATATATATATATATATATATATATATATATATATATATATATATATATATATATATAAACAATGTATTTCTGGTTGACTGGCTTAGAATCCCTAGGTAATATCTGGTACCATTTTAAAGAATTGGCATAGGTTTGCTAAACTATGAAGCGTTCATTTTTGGGTAAAAGCAGGTTTGTAAGCTCTGTCCCTCCTCTAAAGACTTTGTTGGCCCGCTAAAACTGATGGCTTATTATAACCAACATTAATTTCTATAGGATGGATCCAAGTTACATTATGTTTATACAATATCAGTTTTGTGTATGAAGTCATTTTTTAACCTATTTAAAAGCATGCTCACTGACCAAAGATTTCTTATGACTTTTTTTAATATACCTTTTGTATTGCTTTACAGGCAGAGTTAATTAAAGGGAGTTCCCAAAGTCTTGGGTTAATAATGGTTCAAGCAAGAGATGGGGACATCGGCCATGTTTGTGTAGAGTCTGTAACACCAAATTCTCCTGCTGCAGCTGCTGAATTGAAGAAAGGAGATCGCCTTATAGCTATTGGAGGTATTCCATGCTTATTGATAGTTTTTTTTTCTTTATATCATTAAGTGTTTTGACTACTGATTAACAAATTTTAATTCTATTTTCCCCATCTTTTACCCTAAATAGGTATTAAAGTTACATCGTCTGTTCAAGCTTCAAAGCTCATTAAGCAGGCCGGAGACAGGGTGCTTGTGTTCTATGAGAGGCCGGTTGGTCAAAACCAATACAGTGGTGGTTTGCAGGAAAACTTTCCTCCACTGGAAGATTCAGCATTCCCACAAACCTTTGAGGAGGATGCAGCTAGTATCATTGGAGATACAGAAATGAAAGAACAAGATTCAGAATTTGAAGATTTAGCATTAGAACTCAAGACATCTGGAGAGATCAGAGATGATACTTCATTCCCCATAACTCAAAGTCCAAAGCGCATAGTAGCAAATCTTTCTTCTAAACCTTTGGGTTCCATATCTCCTATCCTAAACCGCAAGTTGAATCTGCCAACATACCAAACACCTGTAAAGACTCAAACAAAAGTAGGCAAAACAGTTGCTTTAGAGAATCAAGACACTACTCAACCAAGCAGAGCTTCAGCTGGATCTAGCAACAAGCCACCAGTCCCACCGAGACCACAAATTAAACTAACTTTAGCTACCAGTGAAACGCCAAACATTCTGGAATCTGGGGATGTCTTGTTGGAAAAGCCAGAGAGACCACTTCCACCATCTATGAATGGTGATAAGCCACCAGAGAAGCCTGGAAAGTATGGTGAGGCTGTGGAGGACTTTGCCATTACACAGAAACCTAATACACTGAAGCAGGATACTGGCAAGGATAAGCTTTCAGAAAGTTCAGTTAGTACAAAGGATAGTGTAGATGATCAGCACATATGGGAATCTCCAGAGATATTATATAAGAGCAGGCAAGGCCGTTGGTCAAGATCATCTTGTACATTTGAAGTAGAAAGCTATCACAGATATCTGAATGTAGCTCTTTGGTGCAGAGACTCATTTAAGACTGGCAGTCTTACCTGTGTAGGACATGTCAGTATCAAATTAGAAGATATTGCATTGGAATGCCTTGCCACATCGTCACTGGAATACCTTACCAGCTTCAGATTAAATGCCCCTGAACCAAAAGCTACTGTTAGCAGAACTGCATTAAGAAGTTTAAGTATGCATAAGGGGTTTAATGAAAAGCTTTGCTATGGTGACATAACATTAAATTTCAAATATCTGATGGAGGGCGAGTCTGAAAATTCAAGTATGCTACTGGAGCGTGAAAGGGAAATTGGGTTACTTGAAGATGTTACTGCCCTTCAGAAGGAAGAGATGCAAATACCTCCAATGGTTTTCTCTGAATCCAAACATAACTTCCAAGATACACAATTTCAGAACTCTACTCTGTGTGACCACTGTAAAAGGAAGGTATGGACAAAAGCAGCTTCACAGTGCATGATCTGTGGGTATGTTTGCCATAAGAAATGTCAGGAAAAATGTCTTGCAGAAAATCCCTACTGTGTTGCTATAGAGAAGAGAGTTGATCTGGAGACTAGATCTTTGGGTAATAGAACTGCAGGCATTACCAGGCATATCATAAACACAAGCTCCCGTTTACTAAACCTCCGCCAAGCTCCTAAAACACGTCAGCCGGAACAAGGTTGTGATTTGGTGGAGCCTTCACCAAAGGACACACCAAACACCTCAGACAATGAAAGTAGTGATACAGAGACATGCAGCGCCAGTAGCCCTTCTAAACGACCAGCTAGTGGTACAGGAAAACTGGTTCGTAAAGAGGGTGGGTTAGATGACAGCGTTTTTATAGCAGTGAAGGAAATTGGCCGTGACCTGTACAGAGGGTTGCCAACCGATGAGCGGATTCAGAAACTTGAATTTATGTTGGATAAACTGCAGAACGAAATAGACCAAGAATTGGAGCATAACAACTCACTGGTTAAAGAAGAAAAGGAAGCCACTGAAGCTAGAAGAAAAACTTTGCTTTCAGCTGCTTTGGCGAAGTCTGGTGAGAGACTCCAAGCCCTAACACTGCTTATGATTCATTATAGAGCTGGTATTGAGGACATAGAGTCTTTAGAAAACTCCTCTCTGGCCCAGCCAAGAAAAATAGCTAAATATAACGAAGAATCCATAGCAGCAACAGCAGCAGAAACCGATAATAATGAGGAAGAAGATCTACAACCAGTCGAAGCAGAAACATTAAACGACATATCTGAAGATAAACTTCCTGATTCACCAGAGGCTGTTTAGTTTGACTATATACTGGAAACTTACTTTTGCCCACCAACATACAGTTTGAAATGAGAACATAACAATTTATTTGCACTTAAAGAAGAAAACATTGTATACATCTCAACAAGTTAGTAAACTGTAGCTAGAACATATTAACAATGCTTTCACTACTTTTCTTAAGTGGAAGTCAAGGGTAGAATGGTGGAGGATTGCCTAAGTTAGAGGGAAATACTCACCCTAAAGTAATGCTGTAGCATTCCGTTATTGGAGCTATATAAGCAAGCTTGGGAAGTAAGGTCTGTTTTATTTACAAATGGAGAACTCTGGAGAAGACTGAAAAAACTGTAAACGGGAATAAAACATGAAGTGTTGGTGTTTAAACCACATTGGATTTATTCTTACACTGTAATTTGTATTTTCATTTGCATCTCCCATGTGCACATTATGATCCCTTCTCCAGCTGCCATTGATATTTTACATTTTTAAAAAAATATTTTGTGTGTATTATATATTTCTAGATGTTATTTGAAGCTGAAATGCGAGGGAGAGATAAAATAAAATCAATGGTCTTGGAATTCTAAATCTAACATATATTTAAATTCTTTAGTTCATAAAGGGACCAATTGCAGTTGTCAAGTTTAATGTTACTTTCAACATTTCTTTGCAAAATGTTCAGTTTTTGTCATTTGCATCAGCCACGCTGTCCTTTTTTCTTTCAGCTGGTATAATGGGATGTGCTTCCTCCACATGGAAGACAAACAGAAACCAAAGATGTTTCAAGTGTAGATATATTAAGGAAATGTGAAAACTAACCAAGCAACATTTAATTCTTTTTCTAGCCACTAAGATTCCTTCCAGGAGGAGATTTAGTAGTCTCTTAAATTAAAATATATACACAAGAATATTATAAATTGCAAAACAATATAAAAATGCCCTGTTTTTCATTGTATCTGAATAATATGACAAAAAATAATTAAAGCCAACACATATGCTATATTCTTATATTAACTATTTCCTGGTAGATATAATAACTACTCACTGAATGTTCCAAAAAAAGACAACTTTAGCACTTTCCATACATGTTCACCTAATTTGGTTCTTCCATCTTTTGGAGAAATATCTAGTAACTTTTATTTCCATAGTGTGAATTAAAAAATATGTATGTCTTGACAGATGCCAGTATTGCACACTTTATTATATTGTTCCTCTTCATTCTAATTTTCGAATCCTAAAAAATTATTTGTTAACCAGATTGCATTTTGCAACCAATAAACAAATAGCTTCTTCCACTTTCAGTTTGTATAAAATATGTAACCCGGAGAGACCATAAACTTTTGTGATAGATTTTGTATTTATAATCTCTGCATCTTTGGTTCTTACTGCCAGTGTTATTATTTTCTTTTTTTTTTTTTTATCTTTATGGAAGTAAAATTTGTTTACCCAATTTTTTTCTCCTTGCATATGGTAACTTCTAGACAGATTTTGGGTTGCTTTGCTCATATAGCGAACCATGTTTGTCTTTTGTCCATCATGTTTGTCCTGGTGTCAAATAATTATCCTAAAAATATGCATTTTATGTTGAATATTTTATTTGTAAAAGCATGTCTTCATTACACTTAGACGGAGGTAGGTTTCTATTTGCTTTTTTTCTTTTGTTTTTAGTCTTTATTATAAGTCTTGAAAAATATTCAGTCTGATCGCTATTAAAAATAGGATTTGGAATATGTGAAATCTAGTATTAAAAAATGGAGAAAAAAAAAGGGTTTTAAATAAAATAAATTAAAAATAATTTATTTTCAGAAGATCGCCCTAATCCAAGAACAAAAATATTATGTAGATTTGTTGTGAAAGACTATTGGGTATTTGGATTAATCTTCCCTTTTAAAATTCCCCATTATGCTCACTACTGTATAGGCAGATACATTCAATTTTATTTTTTATACGCTAAGAGTTGGAATCTTAGAATAAAGGGTCTACAATTCTAACGTATCAGCCTATTTAGTACTTAATATTGAATTGTTTAAACACACAGTTGTCACAAATGAGTTAAAGCCAACTTCACACCATATTGTAGCTTAGAGTTTCATTTTAGCCATATGTACCCTGACACCATACTGAAGGACCATTTACATGTATTCTATCCATTTTAGATGGTCCCATTGAAGTTGAACATATTTTAATTGCGTAGCAAACAGCTTTGTTTTGCACCTTAAATGCACATAATACAACACACAAGCACAAATATAGAGGCTAACAAAAATTCAGGTGTATCATTCCAGGGTGTGCAGTTTGTAGGAATACTACAGTGCATGTGGTTATAAGAAAACATGGCTGATATCGCCAATAGTGGGTTGAATGTGAATAGTAGCAATACATTACTGCAATTGTTGGCAATTTAAAAAAAAAAAACGTTTTCGATTTACAGACCGTAGCATATTCACTGACCAATCTCAAAAATATTTTACAGTTAAAAATAAATAATTTTAAAGTGGAATCATTTTACAGAGGAACACTGAATGCAGAAATGATCTGTACTCAATTGTGTTAAAATGTTGTCTTCAAATAGCCCCTTGACAATAGTTCTCAATGGTAAAATAAGGACCCATAGGATAACGTGTCCTCACACAGATGTCTAAAAAGGAATCTCACGGGATACAACCCGAGTTCTCTAATTATAACCTTTTCAATATAGTGATTTTATGTTCCTGTCTTGCATATCTGTTAATGTTATTATTTTATTACATACTTCACCAGCATGTGAATATTTTAATAAAAATTCCAGTGGTCCTTTTAAGAAAGAAATGGAGGCAGAACACTTTCACCACACTTAAATTAGAAATTTTAATTGGTTTCATCCTGTATATGACTTATCCCTTAGGAAAAAAACAATGTTTAAAGGCGCTATTTTAAATTTGAATATTGGGGATGTGATTCTTTACTTTTTCAGTGACCCTGCTTTGTTCAGTATTTTTTTTTTTTAGAACATGTCTCTTCTTTATTTAATCTTTTTTTTTCTCCAGATCGGTTTTATTTATTCTGCACTAACATTGACGCATGGCCATGATAAATTACCATCTGTAGAAGAAACTTAATCTTCTGTAGCCTTTATGTTTAAAAGGAGCGTAGTAATAAAATACATCCACTTTTTTTTCCCCACTGAAATTGCCAATATTATATTTGAGAAATGCATAAGCTATTAAATGCAAGCTTTCAGCATCCGGAAGAGAACACGTCTTAATTCCTAACTGGGGTGGATTCTTCTTGAGACCGTGATGTTCTAAGTAAACCAAGTCTCTTGGAAGCCTGCAATGGCACCGAGGGTAGTTTCCTACCAGTCACAAATATACTCTTGCAGCTGGGCACAGCACTACGCACAGAGTTACATTTTTCTATTATTCCTTTCCAATGCACCAACCAGTATCCTATCAACCAAAAATACTTAGCAATTTGCCTTTCAGAAGGAGGATACAGTTGCCTGTACATGGTTATATTTTTTGCTCCATTTTACAGTAAAATTTACTCTGCTATTGTTTTCTATTTTTGATTAAGTTATATTATTTAACATGTTCTTGGTGCAAATATGTCATTTTCTCTGGTCCCTTAAAGGGTCACTGTGGTCATATTTATATTTAAGTTTACCTTCTTGCTGAACTTTGCTGGAAAATATGCAACATGTTTTTAGAATGTAACTAACCTATAATACAGCCACTAACCTGTTACTTTGTATATTCATTTATGCTACTGTGCCATTTTGCTTTCAGTAACAATTTGAATACAAAGGCTGTTTGTATCTGCACAGTGTGAATGTGGTAGTAACCACTGCCAGTGCTCCCAGCAGCACTATTGAGAAGCTTGTTTTTTTACACACACCCATCTAAGGAAATAACAGACAACATAATATAGAACATATTTGACCAGAGTGGTCCTTTTAAAATTGTTAACGTTTTCCTTTTAATAAGAAGTTCGAAAGATGCACCAAAAGCCTTCCAGGCCGTTGAATTGCTATGCCTTTGTGGATTCATTATGATCACTTTTCTATTCTGATACTTCATTTTAAAAGGTTACACAAGGATGTACTTATTTCATCTCTTCACCGTAGGAGGTGCTAGAGAAATAACTGGTAACACTCTGGAGTTGGGTAGGATGGAGACCCTCCATATGTATGTAACACTACAATTTGTCAACAAAACATTGTATTACATTTGAGGTTATTCAAAGCTTTGACCCTATCTACATAGCCTTTTCAGCAGGTCCTCCAAAAATATGCGCTATAGCTGTATTTCTCAACAGTCGTTCTTAGGACCAACACTAGTTCCTGAGCCTTTATCTACTGGTCCTCCACGTGGAGAGTCTAGCACTTTATACATACATTTAGTCAGTTATAGATTATAGAGGAACATATAAGCAGAGAAACTACTTTATTCAAATCTGTGCAAAGCTAGATGTCTGTTTTTAAGTCACAGGAAGTATCGCCCTGTTAAAAATGTTCTGGATCTCACAACTAGACCCCATGAGTACTGGAAGGTGACCTCCCAAGGTCAAGAACCAAAGCAACCAGTTTGTATGTTTCAAGGATCAATGTTGACTCTGCTTTCTCTCTTCTGATATTTGCCCCTTTCCTTGTAATATCTAATTCATATAGCTAGCCTCGTCTTCCAAACTAGTAAAACCAGCCTTGTGTCTATAATACTGCCCACAATAACCACATTATTTTATCATAGTGAATACACAACCATGGTCCATAAATACAATAGTTATTACAAATTTCAAACTGCAAATTCATCTGTGTCGAAAAATACTGGACTGATATTTATTTTTCTATGTTTCTGTGCATCAGACAGGCTGGGAAAAATAATCTGCGGTTACTATGATGCTGCTAATGTACCATTTATCTTTTGTAAAATACAGAATAAATGTAGTGCAATATTTTTTATATACATCACGAAAAAGTAAAGTTTAAAGGGACACTGTCAGAGTATGTAATGATTATTTGTGTGTGTGTATATATGTATATATATATATATATATATTATACACAGTGAGGTAGCTGTGAGTGTCCAGTAGTCTAGATAAATCAGCAGAATATTGCAGTATATAGGGATACCTTTATTTATTGGACAAACATTTATAATAGTGACACGCTTCAAAGAGAGGTTGCTCTCGAAAGCTCGTCGCTATTATTATGAATGTTTGTCCAACACAAAAGTTATCACTTTATTTTTTCTCCCTCTTTTAGATGTACTGTGTATTTAGTTGAAACTCCTAAAAAAAGAAGAAATAATCTTACAATGTAAATGAAAATTAAGGTGAAATCTGAATTATTTGCAGACATTTTAAGCATAAGTTGCATGAAAGTATATGACTTATTCCCCCCTCACTGTGACAGATATTTAATCAAGTGAGATCAAATCATTAAGAGGAAGCGAATCATCATTTCATGTAATTTATTATAAGAATACCAAACTTTCCATCTTAATTATCAAACGCTTCCTTTCAACACACTTTTAATAACTAGAAATGCTAATTCTCTCCATGTCCTTTCCATTTCTGTAAAAACTGTTTGACATGGAGGGACTGCAGCGTCACTTTCTATACGCGACGCTGAAGCTTGTCTAGCAAGTAGACTTCTTGTGAATGTAATAATTGGGTCTATGCATATCATTAGTATTGTGTTAAGGGACCTCATAGGCCAGAAAGTGATTTGGATATAGAGACTTTCCAGTTATCACCTGCAGGTGATGACACCATAGCTTAACCTGCATATAGGCACTTACCCTTATCAAAGATTGTAAGCACCACCATAATCTGCTTCACCAAAGCTGGAATGAGATCACAGGTTAAGACAGCAGAAACATCTTTTTAAAAGCAAAATGTTGATTTGGGAAGTAGTTTAGCATCTTAGGATGTATAAATGGTTACTGCATGACAGTGTCTCTTTAATTTGGTTGGAGTTGTATGGGAAGAAGGGATCAGTCTGGCATCTGCTTCAGTAATCGAGTTTTACTGGAAGAAGTTCTAGTCTTTTACATTTATAATGTAACAATGCTTTACTGTACATGGCTTCCCGAATAAAGAGTGTTGCAGGATATATTATTTGTTCAGTGATGTTGATTTGTTTGGTATATATCCCATTACTTCTGTTCCATCATGAAATCATCAGCATTGTTCACCACAATATTAAAAGACTTTGATAAACATGAATACAATTCTTAATTTCTGCACCCATGCACTACTTGAATTAAGAGAATTGCCTTTCCTGAAGTGTCATCCTTACACATGGTCTTATTTCGTATATATACTTTTTATAAATGACTGCATGATTCAAGCTTCAAATAAATCTCGGCACTATAAGCACCTTGTTTGATTGGCTTGCTTTAGTGAACAAGACACTAACTATATCTGGCAGTTAGACCCCTCTCCCATTTTTTTTTTTGTACAGAAAATGTTGGCAGATTCTTATGTTGGACATCCTCAACTCTTCCAGTTACCTTCTTGGCCTCATTGGATGAATCAAATCCGCTTTTAACATTTACAAATTTACCCCTTTATATACGGAGAAGCAGACATTTGCACGCAAGTGCAGCGTTTTCTGCTTTGTACTTTGCATGTCAGACCATTAGGAGGAAAGTTTACCGTCATCTCCGCTTCTTCTCATACTTTATACGAAGACTAATCATAGTTGTTGTAATTGTGAGTTTGTTGGTAACGATATGTTAAGTTACGGGCATGCGCAATGAGCGCCGAAGCTGCTCATCACTAGCCCCATACATGAATGGCTTAGTTACAGGCTTCAAAAAAAAAATTACTGTTTTAACGGCTGCCATTATTTTTAAGCCCATAACTTGAAAGTCGTTTGGGGGCTTCCATAAAAAGGCAATTGATTAGAAAATTAGCTTACAACCTCACACACAGCACGGGGAGAGGCGGCAGGGAGGTTGCAAGCTAATTTGCTATTTAATTGATGGTTTTTGCCGGTCTCCGAGCGGGGAACAAAAAACCACGGGGGCAGTTTGGAGGCACAGAGGGGGAGAGCTTCGCATTGTGTGGCAAACAGCATTGCCAGGCTTTAGATTTTATTGCCGTCGGTTTTGACAGGCAATTTTCTAGTACTTAATACATGTAAAGTTTCTCCTAAACTGCAGTGGTGCTGTGAGTAAGTCAATCCATTGAAGGCGTTCTTCAAGATGCATGAATAAACAATTTTGCTGGATAAGAGAAAAGGGTTTTCTGGTTTGTGTATAAAAAAAACAAAAAAAAACTCTTGTGAGAGATTCACATAACCACCAATATAAAAGGAGATTTACCTTTTACTTGCAATGATAAACACTCATACACCATACTTTTCGTTCGGAGTATGGATCATCTTGAACCAACATGTCAAAGGAAAACCCATCTCAATTCAATAGATAGAAGATCGTATTATAAATCTGGTATGGGCCATAACTAGATAAAACAAAGAAGCAAACTCCTTTTTCTTGGGGTCTTTGGAGGACATTGCCAGTGGTGCCTGGTGACATGTTAAATTGGTGAGGCGAAGGCTTCAGGATATTTCTATAGCATAGGACTGTTGGAATAAAGGAAACACCGCTGGGCCTAAGAAATCACTACTTGATTAAAGGAGACAATATTTATTTTTTTTTTTACATATAAGCAAATATTAAATCATCAATTTGTTTCTCTAACCATATATTAATTTGTAAATCAAGCAATCTGTACAATGCAGCAAGTCCTTCATCCAGCAATGTGTTCTTTAATAAAGCGACATATTGTCCAATTCACCAATGTGTAGCCAAGTACTTTACTCTATAATCCTGCAGTGTGTCCTAGTATACATTTTATATGGCACATTACTGCTTTAAATTCAATATTACTGTGTAATTTGCATGCTATTGGATAAAGACAGATCTATTGATTTTATACCCTTTGCTAAATCATACTTAAAACCTCTGGATTACAATATATCTTTACAGATTATTTAGCATATTACTGTATATTATGACATGTTATATGATTATATACATATTATTTGATTCATGATTTTGTATCAATAAATATCACATATATAGTTGTAATTGTGAATGTTGGTCACTCAATGTTAAAAGTTACAGGCTTGCTGTAGGCACTCATTGCAGCCCTTGTAATAGTGCTGTTTCAGAGTCCTTCTAAGGGTCCTCTGTCCCTTCACAGATGTAATTTGCCCGAGGACGCTCCGCCGATGGAAGATGGAAAGAGATTGAAGGCGCCCACAGCAATGTACACAATCAGTGACGTAGGACTTTGGTGCTGATTGCGAGGCACGCAACAATTTGAAAAAATTGTGAATTTAACAGCTGATATTTTCTCAAGCAGATATCTGGAAAGACCTCCAAAAAAAGAAAAATGATTTAAAATATAAATTAAAAACCCTCACACGCTGCTCAGGGGGACAGCCAGTGAGCCTGTGACTGAGATTGCAAGCTAATTTAGGGCCTAGTTGCCATTTCTTGGAGATCGAAAATCGGCTAAGCGAGGGGAAAAAAATGGCTTTCAAAAAGTATCAAAACGAGGCTGAAGCACGTAACACTTAGCTGAACAACGGCAGGCACGTATTACTTGGAAAATATCAATAACTTTGCTCATGCAAAACATAAGACTTAAAACAAAAAAATAAAACAAACGGCGCAAGGCACGCAAGAATAAAAAAGAATAGCTAAAGAGACACATGGGAAGAAAAATAAGGGGAAAGGGGAAACGGACCCATGGAAGGGAGATAAGGGAAACGGACACAGGGGTCAGAGAGACCAAAGGCGCTCATTGCGTACCTTGCGATGAACGCCGATATCACTGGGCACGCGATGAGCACCAAAGGTCCTCAGCACAAGGCACGAAAGTGGCGGATTGGACGATGCCTGCAATGAGTGCTCATCGCGAGGCCCGGAAAGTAGAGGGGAAGAGAGGCTTGCAATGAGCGTTTAAGGCGCTCCGTGCGGGTCTCGCGATAAGCGCCGAAGGCTCTCATTGTCTGGCTCATGATGAGCATCAAAGGTGCTTATTGCAAGGCATGCAAGTGACAGTCGGCTGAGGCCTGCAAATAGGGCTCAAGGCACGTAAATTAGATTGTGGGAGAGGCTTGCAATGAACGTCAAAAACGCTCATTGCAAGGCCCACAAGTTAGAGGTGGGAGAGCCTTACATTGTGTGGCAAACAGCATTGCCAGCTATCAAATTTTTTTGCCATCATTTTTGATGGGCAAGTTGCTAGTATTATATAATAGTAGTATAAACATATTACTGAAAGATAGGACATTGTCTGGTTTTAGAGCATATCACTAGATGTGTATCATCCCATATTTATTAGAACATAAGTATATTCAGACAGGATAGTTTATAATCATATAAATAAAGACATATTCAGCCAAGGTTCTCTATAATTAGTATATATATATATATATATATATATATATATATATATATATATATATATATATATATATATAGTAAATAAAAAGTACATCTGTGTTCACATCTGAATGTCTAAAGCAAGTTAAAAAACCTGCTTCCAGCTCAGAGTTCCGAGAAAAACAGTTATTACATTGCATTCTGGGAAGTTGAGCTGGGACACACAAATATGCCCACAAATGCCTCGCTCTTCATTCCGTAGCCATCATCAAACATGGCTTCCTTTAAGCTTATGCATGCTGTATTACACAGCTTTAATGCAAAGCCAAGGTTGGAATAAACACAGGCTGAGTATCCAATCCATGTACAGCTGTTTCAAGCTCACTGGCTATCATCAGCATGGAGCGGGATCTCAGCCTGTGTTGTGGAAATTATGAGTAGGTAGTTCACCGCAACAATGATTTTATAATATGGTGGGCAAAAGAGCGAAAGAAGCCCTCCTATATCTTTTGGTGGGCAAAAGATATATACACAGTATCTCACAAAAGTGAGTACACTTCCCACATTTTTGTAAATATTTCTTCACAGTAGAAATGACCCTCTGTTACAATGTAAAGTAGTAAGTGTACAGCCTGTATAACGGTGTAAATTTACTGTCCCCTCAAAGTAACTCAACACACAGCCATTAATGTCTAAACCGTTGTAATGACAGATCATGTGACACTTAGATTGCACACAGGTGGACATCATTTCACTAATTATGTGACGTCTGAAGGTAATTAGTTGCACCAGAGGTTTTTATGGGCTTCATAACAAAGGGGGTGACTACATACGCACATGCCAATTTTCTGTTTTCTATTTCTAAAAAATAGTTTTATGTATATATTTTTCTCATTTCACTTCATCAACTTAGACTATTGTGTTCTGATCCATCACATAAAATTCAGATTAACAAAACATTGAACATCAAGGCTACATTGTAACAAGATAGGTACAAATTCAAGGGGGGTAAATACTTTTGCAAGGCACTGTATGTTTGGTCTGGGCCTGCATGAGTGCTGCCGGCACTGGGGAGCTACAGTTCATTGAGAGAATCATAAATGCCAATGTACTGTTACATACTGAAGCAGTGCATAATCCCCTCCCTTTAGAAACCGGGCCGCAGGGCAGTATTCCAACATGATAACAACCCCAAACACACCTCCAAGATGACCACTGCCTTGCTACAGATAAAGGTGATGGACTGGCCAAGCATGTGTCCAGACCTAAACCCTAGTGAGCATCTGTGGGGCATCCTCAAACAGAAGGTGGCGGAGTGCAAGGTCTCTGACATCCACCAGCTCTGTGGTGTCATCATGGAGGAGTGGAAGAGGACTCCAGTGGCAACCTGTGAAGCTCTGGTGAACTCCATACACATGAGGGTTAAGGCAGTGCTGGAAAATAATGGTGGCCACACAAAATATTGTCACTTTGGGCCCAATTTGGACTTTTCCACTTTTACTCACTTTTGTTGCCAATGGTTTAGACATTAATGGCTGTGTGTTAAGTTATTTTGAGGGGAAAGCAAATTTACACTGTTATACAGGCTGTACACTTACTACTTTACATTGTAGCAGAGTGACATTTATTCAGTGTTGTCACATGAAAAGATATAATAAAATATTTACAAAAATGTGAGGGGTGTACTTACTTTGGTGAGATACTGTGTGTGTATATATATATATATATATATATATATATATATATTTATATATATTTATATTTATCTACAGTACAAATATCAGCCACGTTCTCTTATAATTTTGCAAATAAATAATAATATATGTTACCCTGTAATTACATAAATAATCAATCTCATAAAGCAAATGCTAATTAACAGCTGCCATTTACCAAAATTATAATTTTTTTTATGTTTTTTGTTTTTAAATAAACTCCTGTGTCTGCTGGCCTGGAAAACTCCCAGTCTGTCCTCCTCATACAGCGAATGAAGCAGACAGCATATGGTAGGAAAGAAAGAGCGGTGACCACCCCCGGCACCCTCCATAGGTGTGTATATGTGTCTCATACCTCTCCACTAACTTCCGGGGCGCCTTTGACAAATGTCCAGCAGCATTCATTAAGGCCTATACATAAGGGGCAAGCCCTAGCCTCTATTTCAGTTTGCTCACTGAGAATGTACATTTAGGACACTGTCCCTGCTTATCATGGACGTCACTGACAAAGGAACTCGGTGGCTCCCCATTCTAGTTTCCGAACAGCAGCAGACATTTGCCAACAATTGATAAAATGTAAAACTAATACAGTTTATAGAGGTAATTGCTGATGGCCAGTAAACGTTCCAGCAGAAGGAAACAATATAATAAAATAAATATTAAATTTTTCAAACAGCAAAAGGTTTGAACAACTGTCCCCATGCACAAGCCACAACTGGACATTTGTGGAGATAGTATTAGCTACATTAAGAAAGTAGATCTGCTTTTTACTAATTGGTAGGCTTAATCAAAAATAAAGTTTTAAGGCTGTGCTATAACACATTTTTTTTTCTTTATCCAGATAATGGAACAGATCCAATAAGCTTTTGTAGAATCTGTGAATGGCAGCAAAGGCAATTTTCCCCAATATAAAAAAGATGTGGCAGTGATTGGCTTTCTGTTAGGAGCTCCAACAGAGCTTTATCCTGTTTCAGTTGTGGGCCTTGAGTTCTTTCAAGGAGCCCACAGTGCTTTAAACCTTTTTGTTTTTCCCCCAATGCAAAACCGTTACATTGTTTTCGGAAAGGCATTTTATTGGTAATTAAGGTATAAGTAATGAGAATGCAGATTTAGTAGTACAATTCAATGTTATTTGCTTATTTATCAGAGAAATTATGGACTGGGTATTGCTGATGAGAGGCATGCTGGCTCACTCTAGAAAACAGGCTGGAAGCTGCAAGCTAAGGATCTCTATGCTAATCCTGGGAAAATCAATTATGAGTGCCGTAGCTGCACAGTAAATCCTACCTAGCTATGTTAATCCCCCATCCCTAAAACATTGCAAGAGAACTGCCACGAGTGAACTTCACAACAAAGCCGAAAAGCACTGCAAAGATCTCCATTGATTTTGCACTGTCAATAAATTACAAGTTACTTCCTTACACTTTGACACCCAAATCCTATGCTAATAAGATTTTACGGATCACTCTTAAATCAGGGCACTGCCGTAAATGCAAAAAGCAGAAAAAAGATTTACGGGTACCAAAAACCACTCGCAAGTAGTTTTCAAACCCTTGCGGAGTCCCCCAGAAGCATTTAAAGTGACAGTATAGCACAAGAAGCACTACAAAATGATGAAATCTCAACATTATTTGACAGTTAATTATGCGATATCAACGTATGTGTAATTAAAAAATATATGTTAGTATTAAGCCAATTTTATGATACAAAATCCAGGGTAATACAAAATCCAGTACTCAATGGGTTCATACACATCACAAAACCACATTGCCTAGGAACAAATAGTCTAATTTATTGTCTATAAATATATCATATTTCAACACAAAATAAGTGCATCTTTATTCATTGAAGCTATAAATACAATTGTCACATCTTTTTAATATCAAAATATATTCATAAATAAAACAATCTATTTATTTATATCTCTCTAATGTTTCCTTGCTCATCCATCACGACACTTGTTACAACACTTCCCACTCATAATATTCATGCCATTTGCATTTCCTATTGTCTCCTAGAGCCCTGTCACATCTGTAAAGCTTGGTTTGAGTACTCCCCACACAAATATCTGTTGTGGTTGAGGCAGGATTTACAGATGTGCTGTAACCTGAGGAAGCAAAAGATTTTCATTAGCATAGAATTTAGAGGGAAAAAAAGCTCCTGCAGCCGATTTACGGCAATGCCCCAACTCAGAGCACTTGATTTAAATGGAGGCCCAAGCACCTACCATCCATCATTATCATTGTGACCCAGTCTACTGTCAGCCTAATCCATGCACTATGGTCTGGTGATCTGCTGCTTTAACCCCTCTCTGTCTGTAGCAACCATCAACTGTTTCACCATCCTCTGTATTCCTGGCTTCACATTCACCAAGTATTATTGCAGCTTCATGTTAAAAAATGTTTCTTCCTCCTCTATCCAAATTCTTTCCCTGTGTGTACTGAAATAACACATAAATTAAAATTGTCTAAACTTTGGTTGATGCTGATGTCCCCCCCCAAAAAGTTGAATAATCACAGAAATATAAGACATTATCCACTGTCCTGTGATTAATATGATCATTATTCAGTGTCTGACTTTTTATCCGCATTTTACAGTACAGGTCCTCCGTTTATATCCTACTGTAATAGCTGAAGTTTAACTTTTGGCACTTGGGGCTTTATTGGAGCATCATTGACTTGCTCTGTGTCAATTTCTCACATTTAATACAAAAACAAACACAGTTGTTTTTTTTCCTAATCAATATTATATCTTGTTTATTGAAGCAATTAAACCAACATATTTTGTGAACCATTAATATTCAAGTGTACTTACTGGACGGTTAGAATCGATCTGCACTGCTTGCTTGGTGGAATGAATAGTAATTGCTGTGCTAATTGTTGATTTTATGGACCACTGTAGTCATATATTAAATATACACAGTTTTGAAAGACTCCAGTAGAAAATGTTTTTTAGGAAATAAAAGAATACAGCCTCTAATAGATTACTGTTTCATATGCAATTATGCAACTGTGGGATTTACCATTTTGTTTTCTATCCAATCGAGGAGGAAACTTCACTGGAAGTGTCTGTCTGCTCAATGAAAATGGGACATCTACATGTGGCAGTACATTCTTTAGGTCTAATGAAAAACTAATTTGTTTCCAGTTTAGTAACAAGCATGATCATAAAAGAAAATAGATCCAAGCAATATTGAATAACTGAGTGTAAAAGGTAAAAATGTAAATGCTTGTGTTCATGTTAAAAAAATATAAAAAAATAATGATAACCCAGTGGCCCTTTAACTATACTCCCACAAATACATAATTTTATTAAACTTTATTTTTCTCATCCCTGAAATGAGGAGAGATGTTGAGGAGAGGGGCTGAGGAGAGGGGTTGAGGAGGGGGGTTGAGGATGGGGGTTTGATGAGGAGGGGGGTTGAGGAGGGGTGCTGGGGGGTTGAGGTTTAGGAGAGGGGCTGAGGAGAGAGGTTGAGGAGGGGGGTTGAAGAGGTTAGGTTGAGGAGGGGGGATGAGGATGAGGAGGGGGTAGAGGATGGGGGTTGAGGTTGAGGAGGGGTGCTGGGGGGGGGGTTGAGGTTGAGGAGAGGGGCTGAGGAGAGAGGTTAAGGAGAGGTGTTGAGGAGGGGGGGTTGAGGATGGGGTTTGAAGATGAGGAGGGGGGTTGAGGAGGGAGGTTGAGGACGGGGTTGAGGATGGGGGGGGGGGTTGAAGAGGAAGGTTGAGAATGAGGAGGGGGGTTGAGGAGGCAGCATGGGGCCGGTTCCTTAGCTTGTGTAGTGGATATTTTGAGTAGGTAGCTCACCACAAAATGGTGGGCAAAAGAGTGATAGAAGCCTCCACCGTACAGTAGTACAGTAAATAAATTTGAATGTATAAAACAAGTTAAGAAACCTGTTTCATGCCCAGAATTCTGAGAAATACAGTTATTTATATATATATATATATATATATATATATATATATATATATATATGTACATATATATATGTATTTTTTTTTAAATTGATTTTATTTGCCAAGCTTGTAACCCTAACATACTGAATTTAATATCTTATACTTTAACTCGTTTTGTTTGCTTTTGTGAGCTACAAAGTGTGGAGAATCTTAAGTAAATGTTACACTAGCCCTTTCTTTGTCAATCCAGCTATTATGGCACAGGCTCGGCTGTAATATTTGCACAGCTTGAGCTGTTTACTCATTCAGTTTTATTAGCATTAGAAGTGGCACCTGCTTCTTTAGAGAACTGATTGAAATTACATCCTTACATACATGTGGTTTCCTTGTACAGAGCAAGATAGAGCGCAGGGTAGGACAGTTCATGTCACAAAACGTCTCTCTCCTTTACTGTGCATCTATGGAGGTATTTCCATATATGTTGTCACTACATGGACAACTGACTTACATATCACTAAAATAGTTGTGGACCAACATCGCTGCCTGTAATGTTTGTGATGTTGGTCACGCAGTTGCGACTTCTCGAAGTGCAGCGAGCCGTGCACGGCGCACAACTTAGCCTCTCATCCCCCTCCCTACTAATCCCCTTGGGCCGCAATCCTCCACCTCCCTCCTAACACCCTTATCTTCCATCCCTCCCACCTTATCCTCCATCCTTCTCCCCTCTCCAAAAACCTCCCCTTACCCCTCTCTCTTCTCACCTTCATCGCTGAGCTCCTGCTGTGCTGCAGCGCGTCTTCTGCCAGTGTCCAGAACCGGCATATGCTAATTACGAGACGTCAGCACAGCAGGAGCTCAGCGATGAAGGTAAGACGAGAGCAGAGAGGGGAAAGGGGAGGTTTTTGGAGAGAGGGAAGGATGGAGGATAAGGGGGGAAAGGAAGGAGGAGGATGAGACATGAGGAAGATGAGAGGAAAAAAGGAGACACAAGGGAAGGAGAGGGGAAAAAAGGAGACACAAGGGAAGGAGAGGAGGGGAAAAAATGAGACACAAGGGAGGAGAGGGGGGAAGGAGACAAGGGAAGGAGAGGAGGGGGGGAAAGGAGATACAAGGGAGGGAGAGGAGGGGGAAAAAGGAGACACGAGGGAGGGAGAGGAGGGGGGAAAAGGAGACACGAGGGAGGGAGAGGGAAAAAGGAGACACGAGTGAGAGGAGAGTGAAAAAGGAGACACGAGGGAGAGGCAGGGGAAAAAGGAGACACAAGGAAGAGGAGGGGGAAAAATTAGACACAAGGGAGGGAGAGGCGGGAGAAAAAGGAGACATGAGGGAGAGGCAGGGAAAAAGGAGACACGAGGAAGAGGTGAGGGGAAAAGGAGACACGAGGAAGAGGTGGGGGGAAAAGGAGACACGAGGGAGAGGTGGGGGAAAAGGAGACACGTGGGAGGGAGAGGAGGGGGGGAAAAGGAGACACGAGGGAGAGGAGGGGGGAAAAGGAGACACAAGGGAGGGAGAGGTGGGGGGAAAAGGAGACACAAGAGAGAGGCGGGGGAAGGAAACACGAGAGAGAGGCGGGGGAAAAGGAAACACGAGGGAGATTGGCGGGGGGTAAAAGGAGACACGAGGTAGGCAGAGTCGGGGGTAAAGGAGACACGAGGGAGGGGGAAAAAGGAGACATGAGGGAGAGGTGGGGGGAAAAGGAGACACGAGAGAGAGGTGGGGCAAAAAAGGAGACATGAGGGAGGGAGAGGAGGGGGAAAAGGAGACGGGGGAGAGAGGTGGGGGGAAAAGGAGACATGAGGGAGAGGAGGGGGATAAAGGAGACACAACTGAGGGAGATTGACTGGGGGGAAAAGGAGACACGAGGGAGGCAGAGGCGGGGGGAAAGGAGACACGAGGGAGGGGGGAAAAGGAGACACGATGGAGGGAGAGGAGGAGGGAAAAGGAGACGGGTGAGAGAGGTGGGGGAAAAAGGAGACATGAGGAAGAGGAGGGGGATAAAGGAGACAGAAGGCAGGGAGAGGAGGGAAAAAGGAGACACAAGGGAGGGAGAAAAAGGAGACAGGAGGGAGGGAGAGGAGGGGGAAAAGAAGATACGAGGGAGGGAGAGGTGGGGGGAAAAGGAGACACGAGGGAGGGAGAGGTGGGGGAAAAAGGAGACACAAGGGAGAGGGGGGAAAGGAGACATGAAGAGGGAGAGGAGGGGGGAAAGGAGATGGGAGGGAGAAGAGGGGGGGAAAGGAGATGGGAGGGAGAGGTGGGGGGAAAATGAGACACGAGGGAGAGGAGGGGGAAAAAGAAGACACGAGGGAGAGGAGGGGAAAAAGGAGACACGAGAGAGAGGAGGGGAAAAAAGGAGACACGAGGGAGAGGAGGGGGATAAAGGAGACAGGAGGGAGGGGGGAAAGGAGACACGAGGGAGGAAGAAAAAGGAGACAGGAGGGAGGGAGAGGAGGGGGAAAAGAAGACATGAGGGAGGTAGAGGTGGGGGGAAAAGGAGACATGAGGGAGGGAGAGGTGGGGGAAAAAGAAGACACAAGGTAGGGAGAGGGGGGGAAAAGGAGATACAAGGGAGGGAGAGGTGGGGGAAAAGGAGACAAGAGGGAGGGGGTATGAGACACAAGGGAGTACGCAGAAGAGTGCCGAAGGTGCACGCACTGAGTGGCAAAAACCATTGCCACGCTTAAAATTGTATTCCCGTAATTTTGGACGGGCAATTTCCTAGTTAGTAGTTATATTAATTGTCACTAGTGAAGATGATTAGTAAATATGTTACATTAGGTGTTTGAAATTAAATATTTCTAAAACAAAATATGGTTTTGGCAATATTTCATAACTAACCTCAAGCAAATGAAATAAAAAGCCTTGTGCTGGAGGAGACACACAGGAAACCTCTCCCAACAATAGTAAAACATTGTAATGATTAGGTCTTCATGATAATATCCTACCATAATACCTAATCATCTGCAAATAATTACCTGCCTTTGGGACATGGTATTCACCATATAAAGTACCAAACATAAGAAATCTGAAGCAGCTCTTCATTTTATTATTATTATTATTGTTTATTTATAACACACCAACATATTCCATAGCGCTGTACATAAGATAAGTTCAGGAAAAATATACATACAAATTAAACAAAGCAAGGAGGGCCCTGTCTCTGAGCCTCAAAGCCATAATGTCCATAGTGCTTTCCCCAAAGAACCTTGTGGGATTGAAACTCGCAGACTTACAACCCAAAGGTATTGTGTGCGGAAAAGGAGGGAGAGAGAGGTAAGAGTGTGTTAGGGTGGAAGGTGATACGCTTCTTTAAAGAGATGTGTTTTTAGAGAGGTTTTGAATGTTTTGAGGCAGGAGGATAATCTGGTGGAGCGAGGCAAGGAGTTCCAGAGAATAGGTGCAGCACGAGAAAAGTCCTGAAGGCGAGAATGAGAGGAGGTGACGAGTTGTGGAAAGAAGAAGGTCATTAGCAGAAGGAAGAGGGCGGGTGTGGGAGTATTTGGAGATGAGACCAGAAATGTATGGGGGTGCGCTATTGTTGAGAGCTTTGAAAGTTAGGGTCATGATTTTAAATTTTATTCTGGAGGCTAAGGGAAGCCAGCGGGATGATTGACAGAGAGGTGATGCCGACCCTGAACGTTGTGTACAGAAGATGAGTCTAGCAGAGACATTCATAATGGATTGAAGTGGAGATAGTCGGGTGGTGGGTAGGCCAACAAGAAGCGAGTTGCAATAGTCGATTTGAGAAATGATGAGAGAGTGTATTAGGATTTTAGTTGAGTCTTGCGTAAGATAGTGTTGAATTCTGGAGATGTTTTTTTAGATGGAGAAGACAAGATTTAGTTAGTGATTGTATGTGAGGGATGAAAGACAGAGCAGGGTCCAGTAGAACCCCAAGACAACGGGCTTGGGAGGTGGGGTGATGATGTCATTGTTGACAGTGAGAGAGATGAGAGGAATGTGGTAGAGGGAGGGGCGATAAGGAGTTCAGTCTTAGACATGTTTGAGATGGTGGGTGGACATCCAAGAGGATATGCTAGAGAGGCAGTTGGAGACATGTGTTAGAAGAGAGGGAGATAGATCTGGTGCTGAGAGGTAGATTTGGGTGTCATCTGCATAGAGATGATACTGAAGCCCAAAAGAGTTTAATAATGGTACCAAGTGAGGATGTGTAAATGGAGAAGAGGAGGTGGCCTAGAACTGATCCTTGGGGTATGCCAACAGATGGGTAAGGAGAAGAAGAGGTGTCAGACAAGGAGATACTAAATGATCGATTTTGTAGGTATGATTAGAACCACAAGAGAGCAGTGTCTCGAATACCGAGGGAGGAGAGGATATGGAGTAGAAGTGGATGGTCAACTGTGTCAAAGACAGCAGAGAGATCCAGAAGAAGGAGAATAAAAAAGTGACCTTTTGACTTGGCGGTAAGCAGGTCATTTTCTTGACTTTAGTGAGAGCTGTCTCAGGGGAGTTTTGGGGCTGAAAGCCAGATTGTAAGGTGTCAAGAAGGGAGTTAGAGGAAATAAAGCTGGTAAGGCGGTTATAGACGAGCCGTTCCAGCAGTTTGGAAGCCAGGGGAAGTAAAGAGATAGGGCTGTAGTTAGATGCAATGTCCGAGTCAGATGAGTGTTTTTTCAGGATTGGTGTAATTATGGCGTGTTTTAGAGAGATGGAAACATGCCAGTATTTAGGGAAAGGTTGAAAATGTGTGTGAGTGCTGGGATTTGTGTGGTAGAGCGGCGGGGGGGGGGGGGGGGGGGATGATCTGAGATGAAATCGGATCCTGAGGACAGGTAGTGAGGCGAGTGGATGATAGCAGGCTGGCAACTTCATCATCTGTAGCTGGGGCAAAGCAGTTCAAAGTGGCTGTTTGATTGGGGGAGGGAGAAGACTGGGTGTGGTTGGTTAGTTTAGACGGTAGCGTGAGTGAGCCACTGTGAGATGAAAATTAATTGAGGATATTTTGAATTTTATGAATAAAATGGTTGGAGTTAGAGGACAGGGTTGATATTAGTAAAGTGAAGTAGTGTTGTTTGGCAGGGTTGAGGGCAGAAAAGTAGGAGCGTAACATAAGTTTGTAGTGGAGGAAATCTGCCACAAAAGTCAAAACAAGTTCTAAATTGGATTTATAGAGCATAGACCAAAAATGGTAATAATGTACCATATATGCAAATTGTTCTAATACCTCCCTCTGCTTTGATAGTCCAAAATGTTTCATAGGTATAATATACGTTTTTAGACTCACAGGATTAAAATAAATCTGTTTGGAAAGACAGTGTTTGGAGAACGGTACTGTTCATTTTGGTGAAATCTTCCCTACAGATATTAAGGACATGGTGACCATGCAGATGACTAGAAGATGACAAGATCTTCAATATTCATTAAAAGTGGAAAATAACTGGGAACATCTCAAACTCGAGGAACTTGAAAATATTTAATGTTATTTAGCTTAAAGCACAACTGTATGTTGGGAAAAGTCTCACATTTGCAAAGTATTTAATAAACTAAAAACATCAACAGCTTTGCAAACCATGGACAGAGAGTCACTTTTAGTGAAAATCTTTCATTTTGAAGATTTCTTGGTAACGTGCTTCCATCTTGTCTGACTGAACACTAGAGTGAGGGGTGAGGGGTGGGGGATTCTTAAATCATTGTACCATTTGAAATTTGGTGCCCACTCACCTTTCCTGTGTACTTGCACAGACTCATGCAACTTGTATCAATAAATGCAAGCTCATTCCTGGAAAAATGTAAATGCCCCTCTTACATGTAACCTTCAGTAATCTATCATGTTTTTTTTTTCTCAAGTTAAAAACTAGTTTTCTGACATTTTCCTACCTAATTATGTTCCTAGTTTTTTTTTTTTTTATATCTTTATTTTATAAACATATAAAAGAAAAAATCTTACAATACACATACATCACACACATACAATCGGTCAGATCAAGGTTAAATCTAATTTAAAGTGCACTGATAACATTTATCGAAGAGTATTTTATATCCAATAATAAGGTAGAATCATAAAAAAAGAAATCTAATCATATCTTAATAAGCTTTGTATCTATACTTTTTTCCTCTTAATATAATTATACCATATATGCCATTGTGCCAACAGACTTTGCTTCTTCCTACTATCTGAATAGGCCGGATCTTGGAGATCAAAATCTCAATTTCTATTAATGTATCTAACTATTTCTGGAGAGTATTTAGCTTCCAATATTTACATAGCATCCATTTTACCATCAACAAAATATCAAATATTAAAAAATTACATTTTTAAAAACTCTCTGTAAGATTTATATGTAATATTATAATCTCTGGGCTAAAGGGAATTTCCACCCCAGACACATCTCTATAATATACACCTTCTCCAAAAGGATTTCAACTTAGTGCAGTCCCACCAGACATGTGGAGTATCTCTCCTTTGCCCACATTATTTCCAACACATTATTATCTCTTTGTGAAAATGTGTTTAAGTTCATGCATCCAATGCCATCTATTAACAATCTTAAAATAGAATTCCAAGTAAGAGGTTGACCCAGCAGATACTTTTACCATTTTTATGGCTCTAAACCAAGTTTCTATGTGACATGTACATTTTAGATCTTTTCCCAGGCTAACATCCCAGTAGTTTTATCTCTCTGTTAATTTAATTAAAGAATCGTTTGACATTTAGACACTCTGTGGGTAAGATTACTATTACATATTAATAATTCAAATGTTGTCAATGATTTCATATTTTTTTTCCAAAACCCTCTTTGTTTGAGAGAGCTTTGAAAAGACATAAATTGCAACCACATATTTGTATTTAATTTAAACTTGTGTTGAACTCTCGACCAATCAAGTAATACTCCCCCGAGTACAGATCATCTATATAATTATATTCCTAGTTAGACTGAAATTCTTTAAACATATGCAGAGGTCCTTTTAGACTAAACATAATATATTAATGGATTACATTTAAATTTAGTGTGTTCTTGATGCCCTGAGATGGAATTGACCATGATTATCCAAAATTGTAACAGTCCTGTGAAATTTTAAAAATAAATAAATAAAATGATTTGTTTTTATGCATTTATACACATTTACTTTACAGATACAGTAGTTAAAAATATATTGTATAATATGTAATAAAATTAAATACATAAAATAAAGTTTTTCAACAATATTTATAGAAATGGCTATAAAAGCTTCTTTTTACTTGATAAGGCGGTTGGCAATGGGTGGTGACGTCTCTGCTGTTGACCATATACTCAACAATGCATATTCTTAAATTGCAAAGTTGTGTATGGATAGTCAACAACATATGCAAATGGGTTAAATTTATACATCTAGTTAAAAAACACTGACTTGCCTGTAAGACCATGCCAGGATTAAATATGGTTAATTAACTTCATTAAAATGAGTGCCAGTACATAATTAATTAATTCTCTAGTAAAATGGTGGTTGTGGCTTTTGTTACTGTGTTTACTTATCTAAGATGGTTTGAACCTTTTGTCAATTTTTGTTTCAGACACAAATAAGCTATAAAAATAAACACCGTAAATGTAAAAT
Source organism: Discoglossus pictus (assembly GCA_027410445.1). Lineage (NCBI taxonomy): Eukaryota > Metazoa > Chordata > Amphibia > Anura > Alytidae > Discoglossus > Discoglossus pictus. Next base: position 108,171,693 of record CM050171.1, read on the forward strand.
GAAAAGGCTAGATACATCTACATCTGGGCTTGCCTCTTGCTGCAGATCTTTGTCCTGTTGAGGACCAGCCTTGGATGACACAATTAGATGTGATGGCTTTTCAAGGTAAGTATAAACAACAGTCTGTGGTGGCCAACTTGGGCAAATTCATTTTGTAAATGTATTTACAATAAAGTGTTCGCATTCCTCAGTCCCTTATTATCAAATGGGGGGAGGGCATTTCACTTATCTTAAAATACTGTGACAGACTAGAGCTTTGCCTCTATTGATCATGACTCTACCTCATACTTTAATGGCACTTAATTTGAACATGGCATTACAAGGTCAGGTCAGTGTTCCTATAAAATAAGGTTCTCTCTGAAACCAATCATGCTGAAATCTAAAGCTACAGTAAGTCATGTTGTATTGTATGTGGTCGCATTACTGGAGTGTAATAGCCATCATTCTTCAAGTAATATAGTCGAAGGATTACTATTTGGTGCTGGAGATCTTGAAGGATGTTTAACAAGCCATGTTTTAAAGAGGTTCTTGCTTAAACAGAAGTATTTCCTTTAACATGACTATTTATGATTACTAACCTTTAAACATATCCTTGAGGAATGTCAATAAGCACAAAGGGTTACCTGTTATACATTTGGGCCCTATTTTCTTAACGGGACACTGTCATCATCTTAAAAAAATGTTGCTTACAATTTACAAAAAAAAATAACATATATAAAATGTAAATCTCTCTCTCCCCCCCCTCTCTCCCACTCCCTCTCTCTCTCCCTCTCCCTCCCTCTCCCCCCTATATGTATTTACCCAATGATGTCATATGCTGTCTCCACTCTATCTGCGTCTGTTCTTTTTTTTCAAACTGAGGGTTCCATCTCATGTTAGTATTGCTTCAGACTTGATACAGAGAGGTCAGACCTCTCGAAAACTTGTCAATATAAATAAGGTGTTTGTCCAATATAAAGGGTACCACATTATACTGCAATACTCATTATTAATATATATATATATATATATTAATAATTTCCAAATTACTATATATATATATATATATATATATATTAATAATTTCCAAATTACTATATATATATATTTATATATATATATATATATATATATATATATATATATATATATACTCCCACACATACGGTCAATATCCAAATAGGTGCCCGATGGCCAGGGATCACATATGAAAATTCATTGCTTACAGTGTATTTGGTCCCCTGCTGATTTTGAACGTCTATAATTTTAATGGTAGGTGTATTTTAACAGTGAGACAGAATGACAAAAAATAAACAACAAGAAAAACGCATGTCAAAAAAGTTATAAATTGGTTTGAAGGTCAATGAGGGAAATAGGTATTTGACCCCTTTGACTTAGTACTTTGTGACTAAACCCTTGTTGGCAATCACAAAGGTCAGACGTTTCTTGTAGTTGGCCACCAGGTTTGAACAAATCTCAAGAGGGATTTTGTCCCACTCCTCTTTGTAGATCCTCTCCAAGTCATTAAGGTTTTGAGGCTGATGTTTGGCAACTCGAACCTTCAGCTCCCTCCACAGATTTTCTATGGGATTAATGTCTGGAGACTGGCTAGGCCACTCCAGTACCTTAATGTGCTTCTTACTGAGCCACTCCTTTGTTACCTTGGCTGTGTGTGTTTGGGCCATTGTCATGCTGGAATACCCATCCACAACCCATTTGCAATGCCCTTGCTGATGGAAGGTGGTTCTCACCAACGATTTGACGGTACATGGCCCGTCCATCGTCCCTTAAATGCAGTGCAGTTGTCCTGTCCCCTTAACAGAAAAACACCCTCAAAGCATGTTTCCACCTCCATGTTTGACGGTGGGGATGGTGTTCTTGGAGTTATAGGCAGCATTCTTCCTCCTCCAAAAACGGCGAGGTGAGTTGGTGCCAAAGAGCTCGATTTTCGTTATATATGACCACAACACTTTCACCTCTCATCATTCAGATGTTCATTGGCAAACTTCACATGGGCCTGTACATGCGCTTTCTTGAGCAGGGGGACCTTGCGGGTGCTTCAGGATTTCAGTCCTTCACAGCGTAGTGTGTTACCAATTGTTTTCTTGGTAACTATGGTCCCAGCTGCCTTGAGATCATTAACAAGATCCTCCTGTGTAGTTCTGGGCTGATTCCTCACCTTTCTCATGGTCACTGAAACTCCACGAGGTGAGATCTTGCATGGAGAATGAGACAGAGGGAGACTGGCAGTTATTTTGTTTCTTCCATTTGAAAATAATCACACCGACTGTTGTCACCTTCTCACCAAGCTGCTTGGTGATGGTCATGTAGCTCATTCCAGCCTTGTCTAGGTCTACAATCTTGTCCCTGACATCCTTGGACAGTTCTTTGGTCTTGGCCATGATGGAAAGTTTGGAATATGATTGATTGATTGCTTCTGTGGACAGGTGTCTTTTATACAGGTAACGAGCTGAGATTTAAGAGAGTGCTCCTAATCTCAACTCATTACCTGTATAAAAGACACCTGGGAGCCAGAAATCTTGCTGATTGATAGGGGGTCAAATACTTTATCCCTCATTGACCTGGAAATCAATTTATAGCTTTTTTGACACACGTTTTTCTTATTTGTTTTTTTGTTATTTTGTGTCTCACTGTTAAAATACACCTACCATTAAACTCATAGACTGATCATTTCTTTGTCAGTGGACAAACGTTCAAAATCAAACAAGGGATCAAATACTTTTTTCCCCAACTGTATATAATAATGTAACTTTTAAACAATTCTATCCTATACAAATCTCTTAGCAATGTGTATCTATAATATAAATATGAAAAATAGGTTTAGAATATGTAAATTTACTTTGAGTCACATTGGCACTCGGGCATGATAGCAAACCAGTAAACTAACACAAAGAAAGAAACAAGCTCATATAGAAGTCAATGAGATATTTACATTAATATCTCAATATATTTAAAAAAAATGAATTAACAGTTATGTAAATCTAATGTACTGACTCATGTTCTGATGTTTCGGATGATTAGACGTTCATGCCCAATGCAATGTGAGGACCCCGTCTGAATTATAACTGTTACAGCAATGTAGGATGGGGTGTATGGTTTTATAAGAATGTTTTAAACCAGGATCAGGACCACCAAGAATCCTATACAGAAACCTAAAATGATGTAGGATTCAGCAACTAAATTTAATAACAATGGCAATATAGCAATTCTGGCAGGATTAATACTGCACTTTTATTATTAAACAATCATTACATAAATAAAGTATTTCAATAGGTTTAAGGTTTCAGGTGATAACAGTGTCCCATTAATCCAGTCTCTACACTCAAACATGAAACTGTGCTCTAATGAAGAGAACAAAATACCTTTGGCTTCTTTACTAGGTCACTGTGACTTGGATGATACGACTAAGGACAGATTTCATTCAATGAGATGCTGAAAATAACGTATGTTGTACAACCAGCTATAGTTAATCCACAGAGCGACCAGGAGCTATTCATCACTCTCCGACTCCTCTTCTGCAGCGTAGTAGGGGTGAGTGCTGTTCTGAGTGTACATTTTTGTTTTTGCTGGACAGCTGTGATCCATGAGGATTGCCTAGAGGTAAAATAGGTATATTAGATGCTGTACTGATATTTGGCCCACTCCTGAGTAGGTTTGGTCTGTATATGTCTTAAGATCAAATTCTCCTACTTGGTCATACATAGAACCAATTAATGACACATTCTCAGATTTAACGTGAGAAAACTATGACAAAGATTCCCTTTTTTGTTTTGTACCTCAAATTGACTGCACAATTGGTGTTACTACTGACCCTGGTTTAATGAGTTCTTAATACTAATGACTTTTACATAACAATAGATACAGATACCTGGGATTTATTCTGATCTGGCTAACCACTGGTGCAGAAGTGCAATCCTCCTCAATGAGTGTGTAGGATAATCCCAACTGGGCCAGGCCTTTGGATAATATTCCAATGTGATGCTCTTGTCTCTTAGGTTTAGATATTTGAGCCATTATGTGCTTACTATTGACTTGCCCGTCAAAAATGGTGGCAATAAAATTTGAAGGCTGGCAATGTTGTTTGCCAGACAATGCAAGGCTCTCCCCCTCTAACTTGCGAGCCTCTCCCACTGTCTACTTTACAGGCTTCGCCGCTCATTGCTGGCCTCCGCCAACTCGCCACTTCTGTGCCTCGCGATGAGCGCCAAGCCTCTCCCCCCTCTACTTTATGGCCCTTTGGTGCTCATTGCGAGCCCTGCAATGATAGCTCATTGCAGACATCGTCCACCCCGCCACTTTTGGGCCTCGCGCTAAGAGCCTTCGGAGCTCATCCCAAGCACAGCGATGATCAACTTTGGCGCTCATGGCAAGGTCCTCATTGCGAGCCTCTCCCCACTCTTTGACCCATGTGTCTGTTTTCCCCCTTTCTCCCCCCCTCTCCCCTGTGCTTTTTCCCCTTATTTCCCTCCCCTGTGTCTCTTTCCCCCCTCTCTCACCCCTGTGTCTCTTTTCCCCCCTCTCCCTCCCCAGTGTCTTTCTCCTCCCTCTCCCTGATCAAGTCTTGCATGCCTCCTGATGAGCGCCGTTTGTTCTTTTTTCAAAGTCTTGCAGGCCTCGCGATGAGCGCCTAAGTGTTACTGCCTTCGGCCTCATTTTGAGCCTTTTTTTTTTAAACAATTACGGGTTTATGGACGCCATATTTTTGCTCACTTGGCTGATTTTCGATCTCCTAAAAATGCCAATTAAACCTCAAATTAGCTTGCAACCTCACTCACAGGCTCCCTGCCTCTCCCCCTGTGCTGTGTGTGAGGCTGTAAGTTATTTTTTTAAGTAATTGCCGTCTTTTGGCGGTCTTCCGTCGGCTTCCGAGTTACGGGCTTGAAAAAAATGGTGGCCGTTAAAGTCGTATTTTTTTCAAGTCTTGCTGGTCTCACGATGAGTGCTTTCGGTGCTCATCATGGGCCTGGCAATGAGCACCTTTGACGCTCATTGCCAGCTGTTTTCAAAGTCTTGCGGGCCTCGCACTGAGTACCAAAGGCCTATGGCCTCCGGCGCTCATCTTGGGTCTGGCAATGATCACCTTTGGTGCTCATTGCAGCAAAGTCGTGCAGGCACCTTTGGCGCTTATTACGCATACCTGTATTTTTTAACATTGCATGACGACAACTCACAATTCCGAAAACTATTATTTGTGATACCGACAGGGCATCAATTGCTTCTAAAAAGGTTTTGGAACTATTTCTCGAGGTGCAGTAGCTCAATGAAGCACCAGATTGGAAGTACAAATATTTGAAAAAAACTCACTCTTCAGTTGATCTTTTGTGAGAAAACTTACAGTGACATGTGCTGATATAAAGTTGGAGGTCCTTTGTAGTGTAATTGTTTAGTTTCACTGAGCTATTGTGTCCCAGTACCAGATAACTGACCCTTCTGGATCGCTACCTTGTCGTGGTGAAGGGGCTTGTGCATCTCAATGAAGCTGTGAGCCATACCATTTAGGGTCACCCAAGATGGGCATCATAGCAGAGTGGTCAGACAAATTGCAGTCAAATGGAGAAGGAATTGGCAACCCACTCAATTATCTTTGCCAAGAAAACAATATGGATAAGCATACCCAGAAACACAGACAGATATGCATTTTGTGCATATGTCCATATGGTCACCGAGAGTCGGACACAAATGAAGGACAGAACAACAACAACCAGATAATAATAGTGAAGTATTTTTACTTTCCATCTTAAGGGGGAGACTACTGCATTCCTTCTCTCATTAAAAAACTCAGCTGTTGCTGAAGCAGTCAAGAACTTCACACTCAGAACTATTCTATTTTTGGGTGAGTATCGTTGAATGCTTCTAAGATTCTAAAACATATAATTATGCATGATTGTTCTGGAAAATTATTTGCATTGGTATAAAAATGGTGAGCATATGGGGAAGAGCGTAGCTCAGCTAGGACCATCCAGTGTACCTGGCACTGTGCTATGCAAGTTCATATTGAATCCCCTATACTTCTTCGAGACATCCAGGTTGGGGGGCTCACAGTCTGCTGGGTGTTGATATGTTGCTTTTATTTGTTTCTGCATTGTGAACAATTAATTATTAAATAAATGTGTTTCGGTTTATCGCTGTGTGGTCTCCTGTGTTCTCTTTTTCTGCCCATAACTGAATTTGAGCCATTGACTGTCTGCTCCTTTATGTTATATCCTCTTATATTTTTTAGGCTGTCACAGACTAGGCAACATTTTGAAACATGGCAGGGAAAATAGCTATTTTCAGTGTCAGTTTTCTCACAATTTAAAATGGAAATGTTGATTATACCAGTCATGCTCAAAAGTTTTATCATTTATTATTGTTGATATCCTTAAAAATATGAAAATATTTAGGTAACTTAGGTTTGGTTAGGCCTTCCCATAGGTGAGGATAGGCCCTATTTCTTGTGAACAATTAATATCTACCTGTTCTTCCAAACGACTTTGTATACTGTGTCAGATGGGTAATTATCTCATATTTTTCTGTCAATGCCACATTCTGATGCTGTAAAAGTTATAGTTTGACATTTGAACTAATGTGTAATTTCATAATGTTACCTAATTTTTTGGGAAAAAAAAAGTTATGAAAGCTGGATAAATAACACAGTGGTCCTTTAAGATTCTTAATCTTCGCTAAACTTCACTGAATGCTTCAATGTCTATTTCACATGGAGAAAATGTATTTTCTGGCAACCAGTCTAGCATGAATTTCTTCACAGAAATTTATCAATTTTAAAATTCTAGAAAATATGCTAAAAAACAAAAACTCTAGTTCATCTTCTCACCATTTTTTCTTCCTTGGCTGGAGGACTCCGGAGGAATAAACACAAAGGAGCAAATAAAATATCCACTATTCCAATGATAGTCATTAGCCAGGGGAATCCAATGGACTTCGCTATGGCGCCTCCAGCTGAAGGACCTAAAAATACCAGTCAGAAAAACAAACCGATAAATCAAAAAACAAGATATTTCACTAGTGACGAATGTGAAAGGTTAACATGTATGTACCATAACAGTACATTTATCCGTTTCCTCATAATACTCCCACTTACGTGTAGGAGTTTATTGATCTTGCATCACGTTGACCAGCTACAAAACAAATACTTATATGTCTGGTGCAAAACAATTGATGCCATTATTTTTTCGATAAATTCTAAAGGTGGAACATTATGGGAGCAGGTACAGCTGGAAGACATATCTATTCACTGTATGTTCTTGTTATATCAGTAAAGAGAGAAAGGTTTCATCATTAAGCCTTTTTTTGATGACATGTTGCTATGTGTTGAGTGATAATTGGAACAATACAGTTTCCATTTAATTACCAAAGACAAGCACACTCTTACCTAGTGCAAATCCCATACAAAAGGCCACATCTGCAATGGCGTACACACTGCCGTACACAGACACATGACGCAGATCTACTAGATAGCCCATAATTGGCATCATTGAAGAGTCAACCATCCCTGCAATGGAAAATAAATGCCATTGTGTTAAACATTTCCTCTCACTATTCTATTGACTGCTAATCTGATGGGCTTTCCTATATATGTTATAATTATTAAAGTATATTACTATTACAGGACAAATAAAGCAATGATTATCATAAAACACAATGTAACAATTCCAGGATGACTATACTGGCATATCACATGAAGGGAACATGGTTAATTGAGCAGGACCTAAATTATGCCATGTAGAAAGTCTAAAATAGTCTAATTGTGTTTATAAATAAGGACTGATTATGCAAATTGTAGCATAGAAATAGAAGTATTTGTACGCATTCTACAACTTACCTATAGCAAATCCAACACCAAAATTTGGGGCTATGAGACCATATATATTTTTTGCAAATGGTACCTAAATATTATAAGAGAAAAAATAATCAAAATACAACTTGCTTCAGAAATGATTATGCCATTGGCTGTGTGTATTTCTCTTCCAGAATGTTTCCTATCCATTATAAAAGCTTTTTTTTCTAGGAAATTAAAAGAGCTCAAACAAATATAGTAAGCTTCACTCACACAGTGTACAGTGCAGGGTGTGCCTTTCTGAGTGTGGTATTTGGACTCTCACCCAAAGAAGAGTATGCCAATCACCCAGGAATTTATATTCTTTACCAAAACTAAATTACTTGGGTAATTTCTCCAGTACACAATATAGACCATGTACTCTTACCATGCTCGCATAACATAAATAGACCACCAATTGTGCTCTGGCCTGATAGGCAGAAGACTACTTGTATTCTTAAAAAGTTTTGATTGCCTGTATCAGCTGACTATTCACACCCAGTGTTCAGTAAACTGACTACACCGAATGTTGTCTGCCAACACAAAGCCATTGTGCAGCAGACTGCCCACACTCATCAAATGTTCAGTAGAATGCATATTCATCCATATTCAGTAAACTGATTACACTCAGTCAATGTTCAGCAGGCTGAATACACTCATTGAATGTTCAAAATGTTGTGGCTGCCTTCACTATCACAAAGCATACAGACGTGTAAGTGCTCTCTAGCACAGCATACATAATAGCATACCTACAATTTCTACTTATACTTACACATATAATACTGATTCCCACCAATATCATTCCAATAAATGCACAGAGCCACCTGAAAGGAAACATCAAAATGAAAGGTATGAGCTTTAAAAGCAGAACAAGAACAGGATGTAAGATAGCAGACTCATTCCATTTCTATTATTTTTCAAACAGGGTAACAATTTGGATGAGTATTAAATACATAAACTGTTAGGGGAAATAATCACATTGCACTTTAAAGGACCACTGAACAATGAAAACAAATATTTGAAACTGTAAGTCAAATTGTATATTTAAACTGAAACAAATTCATACAGCTAGTTTTCAATTAAAGAAAAATAAATTCAAAATGCCTTTGCTGGGCTCTGGATGAATCCATGATATGTAGGTGAAAGTTTTGTATGGGAGAGGCTCGGGAAAGATATGGTTGCATTTCCTGAAGCAAGGAGTTTGCTTCTGGGTCAGTAACGGGAGAGGGTGGGTGTCAATTTCAATATTATCCAATTACCTTACCAGAGGCACTCCCTTCCCACCTTCCCCACCCTTCAATCCAATGGTCACCAAAACACACACACTCTGGTTAACAAACACAAAATGGATTCCTGTACTCATAAACAGAGACTTAAACATTCAGAATTTCCTACAAAATAGCCATGGCTTACACAGTAACTAATATTGTTATTTTGGTATGTACTTGACGAACAAGAGTCTTATTTCTTGAACTGCAGTTGTCCTTTAAATGTGTAGGGCTATGAAAGAGTTAATTGCCAGAAGATTAAAGATTATTCAGTAGATTTTCCACTAGCCTCAGCTCTTGATTATATCTGAGAGAAAGTAATAATAAAGTAATGAATGGTACCTTCCCATTTTGTGAGCGAGGACCCCGAAGATATTGGTTCCTAAGAGATAAGAGATACTGGCCGGGAGAAAAGCAACACCTGTGAAATGAGAGCAGGACCTGTTATCAGTACAAGTGTCAATATGAATGAAATATTAATGAAAAGATATACAGCTCCAGCTTAATATCCGGCTGCTCAGTAATCTAGAGTACAATCCAGAGCATTCACCTTCCAAGATAGAATACACACAATACAATGCTGGAAGTGAATCAGAGCTATGCAGATAGATAAGGATTGTGTACAAGGAGTATGATGGCTTCCTGGTCCAGGTCTGAGAAACAGTGCTGCTGCACATAAAATGATCAATGCAACAAATATCCTGGAAATTTATGTATGACGATGCAATTAAATGGTCACTGTAATCTTCTGTTTGCAACAGAACTACTCTTGATATAGAGTATATTTTAAGCCAAAATAAAATAAATGCAGCCTTTACTGTGTTCTCTAGTATATGCTATTATGCCTTACTCTTGGAAGCTATTGCCTTCCCTTTTTCAGCAGAGGGAGCCTCCATTTGGCTCCTGGGAAGTCTAGGTAAATTGATTCTTATCTCTTAAGAAGCAAAATTTGAGAGTATAATGTTTTACCTAGTTGCCATTTTCGGGAGCACATGGTCTCCATCATCCAGATTGGCAAAGCTGGCTCCAGCATAGCGATGGCCATATTGGCAAAGCAGATGGACCCTAAAACAAAAGAAAAACATGTTTTTAAACAACCACTTTGTCATTAATATATAATATATTTGATTGTTTTATTAATAAAATTAAGCTGAATGTCAGAGTAATTGCACACAAAAATGTCGTAAAGATAGTTCATAGAAATAAATAATTGTATACCTTTGCTAGAACCTGGAGGCATCCATGATACTTTGATGAAAATTACATATGTGAGAATGGTGTTTGCATTTCCACAGGCCAAGACTTTTAATATATTGTTGCAAGCTACCTGCTTCTAGGAATGTTAATCAATAATTAAATAGTATTGATTTCTTCTTGTGCAACATTAAGGGCATAAAGCTTTGGGGTTTAAAAAGCCCAACTGTGAATACCTACTAAACTGGCTACTAACAGGTGCTCCAACTAGAGCAAACTTGCTTTTCATTAGGACTAATACAACAACTGATTCTCAGTTCAATGTGAATATATTAACATAGATATGAACGTCTTTCATAATCCAGAAAAATAATTCAGATGTGAAAAAAAAATCTAAATATTTTCAACTACCCTACTCATTTTGTATTAATATTTCTATAGTGCTGATCATTAAATGCTTTAAAAAGCTTAAGGAATTACAAGAATCTAGAGATACTTGTCTGTGTACTTGTCAATTTGTAGTAGTTTAGATTTGATTTTATCCAATTTGATTCTTATTTCAAAACACACACATGAAGCAACATATAAAAAGATGAAACAAAAATGTATAAATGAAAAAAAGAAAAAATATAGAGGGAAAAATCATACTCCAATTAAAGAACATACATATTTAAATACTATTTTCAAAATGTACCAATCACTATATTTTTACACTCCACACTGAAACACAATTTGTTGCTCCATTGTAATAAATAAATATAAATATATATATATATATATATATATATATATATATATATATATATATATATATATATATATAATATGTAAAACGCGCCAACATATTCCGATCGCTATACATGGGTTATGATCAAGGCAAAACAATAGCAATATTAACATGTTACAATACATATATTTGTATGCAAGCAGTTCTGAACAGTGACTTCATGCTCATCTTAATGATACAGTAGAAGTGCAACTTAATGCACAATTTATAAGCACAGTAACCAGGCTGAAAATACAGCCAAGCTCAGTCTACCATCAGAATATGAGCCCAGTTTTTAGAACTATGTGAATTACGATACTATTTTGCACATACTATAATCACTTCAAAACGGAATACATTCAGCAGGAATGTATATCTTAAAATGGACAGAAGTACTGGAAATTGGGTAGACAGGAAAATAAGGTTGGTTTCAAACATATATACTAATATACAATTTTGCTTAAATGTTTCCTTCTTTTGCAGTTCATTGACACACTCCATGTTTTCTGTTTCTCAGTGTTGGCTTATCCTCTACTCATTTTTCCATTAGCTGTGATAGTGTCTTAATGGTTTTCTGGGCTGGGTGTACCTTTTTGGAGCCCCTAGGCAGTGAAGTGGAGGAGCCCCTGCGAGTGAGTGCAAGGTATCCACTGATCCATTTTTACATTTTCTGTACATGTAAGTTTTTTTCCTGTTGTAACTCGCTTGTTCTAGGTGGTTCCCCCCTAGTAGCAAGTCTATGGATTTAATTTTTAAGACAGGAACCATTTTTATTTTTAAGTAGCACCTGTCTCAGGTAATTGCCCCTAGGTAGCTGCCTGGTTGGCCTAATGGGTAATCCAGCCATGGTGGTATCTCTTCCCAGATAAAATATATACAATTAATTGCTCTTACACAGATACTTGCTGGTGGTTTCATTCCCCACACACTGGTGAATAAGATCCTACCTCAATTTCCTCTGGAATTCCATGTATTTGTGCTTCCATAAACGCACTGGTCTGGACCTCCTGATGGACTCTAAATTGTTTCTTCTAGTGATAATCTCCCTATAGTACATATTGTTTTTTCTCAACCTTTTCAGTTCTGCATTGTTCACTAACTGGAACAAATCAATCCTTCTATTTAAGATTAACAGAAGAATATGTCTCACCTTCTCCTCATAAATCAATTAACATAGAGATAATTTTACACATCCAAAATAGTGGACCTCCTGGCAGGTCTATCCTGTTTCCAGGGTTTCATGGACCACATAACCCATACTTTCCTTCCAGATGCCTGATCTGAGCATTTATTAACAAGGGTATTTAAATGTAATCAGCTCGGCAAGGCTATCCCTTTGCATTTGAGGAACCTATAAAGTGAGATACCATACTTACACTAAGGGAATTAACAACAAGCAACAGATTTCTTTGTTGAATTGATAATGATTTTTAGATGCATATGAAAATCCTGAATGCACAAACACATTAGTTAATATTCTGGTACGCAAACCATATTCTTTGAAAAATGTAAACACAATTGTTGATGAAAGTTTCTCATTTCATTCTTGGGAGATGAGTGAAGGAAACATGAATGGACGGCATCTTCTTGCTGCTACAGCTTGTGAATTATAAATAGCTACAGAAGAACTGCTAGTCCATTGTATGAGGAAACACTGATGTATAAAAAGAAATACAAATGCGTAGGTAACTACAATACAGAATGTACTTTGTATTTTTCACATAATGTTGTTGCAATATATATTTTATAAGTGGAATCCAGAACTATAACAATAATATTTTAAATGAATAAACTTAATGTACAAAAATAGGTTTGTAAGAGATACCATCCATGAAATACGCACACTTTTGTGAATAATGGATTAAGGGTCCATATTTTAGGTACTATGCAGTCACACTGTCTATCATGAATATAAATGGACATTGACGTCACAGTTACATTTTAAAAAATATAATATATATAACGAGTAATGTCTTTGTAGTAAGTAAAAATAAAAATAGCCTTTTTTTATATTACCTATTACATGCAATTGGGACTACCTGCATTGTCCCCTCTATAAATCCTCCTCTTATATATAAGTATATTTTTCTTCTAGAAGAGCAAATGTTAAACACTCCGGTGTTTTAACTCGCAAGTCATCTATAGTTTAATATGTAGTTAAATTGTTTGTCTCTCCTCTTTCTTTGAGCTGTTCAATGGTGAAATGAAGGATGAAGCCTTCATGAAGCATTTTTCTTTTAATTTGAATTACCTTTCCTTGGAACGCACAACTTACTAAACAAACACATCTAACTTTCTTATTATTGTTTCATTTTAAAATTTAGACATGGGGAGGAGCAAACATTTTACACTGTAGTTATGTCGGTGTCACTTTTATTCTCTAGCCTTTAAATAATAACATTTTGACTTATTAGAAAATAATTATTAAAATGCTCTTCAGTTGGTTGTGAGTTCTGTAGCCAATTGCCAAAATGCCTTTGATAAAGGTTAAGATTTATTCTAATCCTTTATTATTCCCTGAACCTAATGTTTCTGATCTCATTTGTACTGCTGGGAGGGTCATGAATATTTTATCCATCCATATTTTTTCTCTTTTTTGAGTATAAATTCAAATCGCAACGTACCTGCTGCAATAATGATGTAAGGATCTTTCATGAGGGTTAGTAGTGGAGTTCCTGTCTGACTCTGCAAAATATACGGACAGGTTAGGAAAGGAGGGAAATTTGTTGCACCAGGTTGGATCAGATAACCCTAAATATATTATTGTGTGTATACTCACTTCTGGCTGTGCTCTCGATGGCTGCAAAACAAACAGTTGGAGAGCTAGGAGGACATGAAACAAGAATGAGTGTTAGAAGTCTAAGAGATACAAATAAAGTGACCTTGTACCTTCATATAAGGTCACAGCATTGTTTGTAATAAAATAGTGTCTATAATGCCACAACAACAAGAACTTCATATTTTACTTAGTCAATTAATTTTTATTAAAGTAATATTTTTTGTTTTTATTTGATTGAAAAAGACATTTCAGCATGAAATTTACTTTCAGAGATTTTCATCCTCCACTTTTATTGTATCAATGTGTGTCCTTCATTGACTGAAGACTTGAGATGAAGTGGTTTCCCTCAACAACAAGCTTGAGCTTGGAGGCAACCTATGAATGATTGTCTAGGGTCAAGAAGGCCTCTGTCCAGTCATATTGTTTTTAATGCACATTAGATCTGTCTCTCATCCAAAGCCTTCCCCAACTGATAAATTATAAGGGTGGAGCTGAAAGTATATTTTTTAAAATAATTGAAAATTATTTTTTATTATTTATCAAAACATCGTTAAAACAATTATCTCCCCTTGTTATGGCATAACATCTCTTCTTTATTTAGCTACAAGTGGGTGGATTTTAATGTCTCTATTTATGTGACTTTAGGGTGACACATATATAAAGTCATATCTTAGACTGTGCGCTTTATTTTTATATATTCCTCTATATAGTACACACTTGTATTTACCAAAGAGTAATGATGGATGGAACAGAAAGTTGTATATTTACTGACCTCCATCAAAAAGGACCAGCACAGCCAGAACCAGGAAAGGAGCTGTTTTTCCCACAAACTCATACAGGATACTGCCGAATGGTGGTCCCACTGAGAAAAGATAGAAACAAGAGTGATACCATTTATATCGGTCTAGCATTAGGTTCTATGCTAAATTAAATCCTGATGTTTGGATAGCTCATCAAACCAAATTTCCATTAAGGTTTAATTTACATAAAAGTGTACACTTAGTGTGGAGTTGTAGATCTTGTCTTTGATTGCTATAAGAAAGTTTTGCTAAAGGAGCTAAGCTGTGAGCGGCTGATTTTTTTTTTTTTTTAAGGATTACTGTAAATTCATGTGTTTGTAAAGTTTAACACAACAACCTGCTGTATAAGCCCTGGCGATAAATATATTTTTCGGTAATATCTTTATTTTAGTAGACACTGTTGTGCCCTGGAGTGGTGTGTTTTGAGTTTTTATTATCTATTCAAGAGTGGAAGTAAGGGAAGGGAGGAAAGAGAGGGTTTGTTGACTCACTTGTGGATACACATACAATTTTAGCATTGGACACCTCCCCCCTCCCCCTGACATGCTCTGTAGGATCCAGTTTACCCTTCCTCTGAAAAGAAAGCATGACCATTTTGGTGGTTTCCACACACTAGCTGAGTATCTAACGTTTTATTTTGTTTCTAAAAATGTACACTTGGCTTAAATATCTGCTAATGTTGCTAGCTTGTTACATGCTTCATAAACATGAAGTATTTCCTAATCTACAGTCCTTAAACTGCTACCCCTTACAGATGAAGCTGTAGTTTCATTTGTTTTAGACATTTTAAAAGAATTAGAAAACAAAGCTCAAAAGTTTAAATGCCAGTTACATAAATAGAACTTTCTTTTTTTTTAGATTACATCTCATTGTTCCTTTTAAAAATGAGCTTGACTGGTAAACTAGACAATTTCCATAACTTGTATATTCTCATTTTTATTCTTATTATTATTATTACTATCCTTTATTTGTAATGAGCCAAAATATTCCATATCGCTATACATATTTAGACATAACAGCTCCTCTCTATGATGGATGAAAGAAACATAGAAACATATTTCAGCAGAACTGTTTCTCCCATGTAATTTTATTAGAAAATAAAAATGCAGTGTTCCCTCATACAAAGAAGCACTTTAGTATGTTTAAAACATGTATGTGGCCCATTATATGTGTCTAATTATTTATATAACATTTTCTCTATGCCTTTACATTTTGATTTCTTTTTTTTTCTTTTTTTATTTCTGCTGTTATGATTTTGATTTTAACACTAATTAAAAAAGGAAAATCATAATGATAATAACAAATGCCAATTTAGGTTAGTTTCTTACAAATAGCAGTAAAATATGTATCTGGATAATTATTAATATAGTTTTGAGGTAAGTCAACAGATATTGCTTTTTTACAAGTACTGAATTTCTTTATTTGTCTGCTTGGACTTTATTATAAGTCAATTTTAGATTGTTAGACTAATATAAAATAACTTAGTAGCAAATATTCATAGACAGCATTTAACGTGCACTCTCTTTGTCTCTTTTTGTGTATAGACAGACATATGGATGGATGGATGGATGGATGGCTAGATAGATAGATAGATAGATAGATAGATGGATGGATAGATAGATGGAGTTCCATTGGTGGGATTCACACTATAACTCTGAGTATAGCATTTTCTGCAAAGGGGATGTTCTGCTTATGTTTGATTTACTTTATTTGGCTGGTTTGTCACATAAACTGCTTGGATCATTGCCAAAGAGATTATTCAGAGTATTTATGTGCAGTGGGATCGGCCCATGCAATATTTTAACATGGCTGATCCTATACCAACTGGATCCACATTTTCTCATTCCCATTAGTATTTCTATGGGATTCTTAAGTGTAGAATACTAGATTGCTCCTCCTCAATTCCCCCCACTACCACCACCCAGCTACATTGAGACTAAAATGGAGCCCTGACTAGAGATTAATTAAAACTAACATTTCAATTAATGTGTAATATTGGAAAGCTCTTGTCTAATGTTTATTATGCTCATGCCTCCTTATCGGAAAAATATCTACTGCTTCCATAGTGCCATGTCTTTTAGCCTATCAATGACTTCATTCTGTATGACCTAACTGAAAGACGACTTAAAAGAACTGTGAATGGAGAGAATCCAAAGCTGGATAGAGGTAAAGAAAATTCATAGGGATGACATCACTAAAGCTATAGTTATTTCTAAAGTGCTATATTCAGGACGGTAAGTGGACTATCACAATACATAAAATAGGTTGGTACTAACACAGCACTCCCATCGCCAGGCCTCCCAAGGCGACCCCCATGGCATTTCCTCTCTCCTCGTCATCTGTGTAGACGCTGGCCAACATCCCCATACCTGCAGAGATCAGACAAAGCACACAAACCTCTGTATACACTCACAGTGCAAACAGCAGACAATATAGCCAGCGATGTAGGTCTCTAGAGGTTGTAAATGAAATATAGTTATTTAAATACTGGTCATCTTGCACAAATGTGACCTTTATATGAGAGGAAATTAATATCCAACCCGCGTAGATACAGAGTAATAAAAAAAAAAATCAACACAAGATATTGCAAGGATATTGCAGGTTGAATTATCTACTGTTTACACAATCTGTAATGTGTTTAATGCATAAAAACAAGGCGCACACACCACTTTCTTCTTGATAATATCTGTTTAATAAAATATTTAATTGGATATAAATACATTTAATATATTCTATTGTTGCACAAATAAGATAGCAGTTGTTCAGTTTATATTCTGCAAACACATACTAGGTATAGCATATTTTTTCTGCATATTGCTACTGGTGTATGTAAAGCTGAGCGTAGATACTGTAATACATAGAAACTATTTTAGTTTATATTGTGCGTCCGTACTGTACTTGTAAGATGCTATTTCACCCATTTTTTTCTAGCTTCTTGATTACCCTATTAAAGAGACACAGCGAAGGTTCCAAATATGATGTTAATTAATACTATATTAAAAAAATATTTTATTACAGTAAATTTACATTAATGTTAATGATTTTTACAGTCAGTAGGTCTTTCTTTCTTATTCTCCCTCTAAGGAGGATGGATTGAAAGGCAGTAGGTTATAAATGCTAATTATTTTCTGGTGTCTGCTGGCATTGTTTTCAGTCTAGAGTCATATAGCATTGATAATAATGAGCACATGCAAACATCAGGGAACAAGTAGCAATTATAAATCATAAGAACAGGATTAAGAACAGCTGATAAACAGGTAAAAATGACAAACTTCAATATAAATGTACTGTCATTAAGTATCATTTTAAATTGTACCATATTTGCAAACTCTGCTGTGTTCATTTAAGTTCTTCTTGCTTTCCAATGTCCTCACCTCCTTACCATATTCCTTCTCTCCCATACTTCCACCTATTATCCCTCTTGCCATCATCCTCCATTGAGAAAAACTTATAGTATGGGAGTGGTGACAGCAACAATTCTTACCAAGTAACAGTTTATTATTTCTTAAATCAACACTATAATCCTTTATTTATAAAATAATGTTTGAAGAACTATAAAGGATAAATAAATATACTGAACCACTGTACTCCCCTAGCAAGAGGAGATAGTTATTTTAATTAATTAAAAAATCATATTTAATAATTTATAATAGCAATCTTCAATATTAAAATTAATTTTCAAAAACTAGAGTTTTAGCATCAACTAAGTGTTTGTCTCCACCCTTATAAGGTCATTAAGAGGAGGGTGTAGGCGTGGCTGCGAGACAAATCTAAAGGGTTTTAAGAACAATCAAATTTCCTAAGAGAATGAACAATGATTTACAAGCTGCCCCCACAGCTAAAACATGTTGCCAACAAAAACCTATACATATATAGTAGACTATATATATATAGTTTAGAAGTAAATGAAGGCCCTAACAACATGAGCTAGATATTTTAACATCATATATATTTAAAACCATTGCTGAGTGTCACAGCAGCAGTTAAAGAGACAGTACAGCACCAAAAAACAATAGAAAATGATGAATGTTCATCATTATTTGACATTTAACCTGTTCTTTATAGAGCACCCAAGGTAACACACAACCCAGTACTCAAGGGGTTAACACATATCAGGAAACCACGTGGACTAGAAACAAATGCTCTAAGGCATTGTCTTATATATATATATATATATATATATACACAAAATAAACACAATTATATATAATACATCTATAAATACAATAGTCACATATATTTAAAAGAATATAAATAAATAAATAAATAAAATATATACATATATAAATACAATGGTTTCTTGCCGCAGTTACAGCACTTGTTCTCACTCGTTATCATTATCATGACATCTTATTTCCTGTTGGTTTCTAGCGACGTTTCTCATCCGTAAAGCTTGGTTTGGTGCCATACACGGAGTGAACACATACTTCCTACACTGAAATCTCTTGCAGATAACAGCTTTTACGGAGAGTGAAAAGATTAAAATAAAATGTAACATAGAAGCAAAAAAAGCTCCCGCAGTCGATTATCGGGTGTATAATTTAAGGGGGCCTATGTTACTTAGTAGAACAGAGTCCTAGAAATTGAGCGGTACAACACTGCTTATAATATGTAATAATAATTTAAAATAAAAAAGATTTTATAAAACAAAATTTGCCCATATGCAGTTTTAGTTCTATAGAGCATTTTGTAAATCCAGGATAAAAACAAATAACACATTTTATTGTTGTTTCCCCACCAAAAAATATATATATAAATATCTCTGAGAATAACATAGCACCGGTGCTAAATCACACATTTACACAATGGACTTACCAGCTACTGAAGAGCATGATGACCCCACGCCCTGAAGTGACCGAGCTATGAAGAGCAGGGTGTAGCTTCCTGAGAATGCAAACACTGCAGGGAGAAGACAGACAGACTGATCATTTAGGGTCACTAATACTGCACACAGGGCGAGAGGCAGGACTCGCAGTCACTGAGCATGCACTGTGTACATTAAACAGGCACCATCAACATGAAAAAACATAAATTGATTAAAGGGCCACTGTAGATTAAAAACTTCATATGTTTGAGAAGTATGCAACAAGCTAACAGCAGCAATGTCACGGGCATAATAGTGTTTTCAGAGGAAATCTTCATTTTAGCAGAAACTGTTCCAGTGGATGGAAGCTGCCATGATAATCCTATTCCCTTCTCAAGGCAGGAGGGACAGATAGAGAATATGTCTAGCAAGGCTTGCTAGTATATTTGCAAGCTGCTTCTATTGAGTCTATGGCCCGGGGGAGGGGGTCTGTGTTTCAAATATATCTAAATCCACCAATCAGTCAGCAAATCCCCCACACTCCTCCCGCCTTCTACTCTTGAATAGATAATGAACATTAACATAATCAGTGTCCGTAAATTGAGATCCCCATTTTCAACTATTCTATACAAGGTAGGTGAACAGTCAAAAAATATGTAGATCATTGGATTACCCATAGATTACCCTCTCCACTAATAAAATAAGAGACATATGTTACTCCAGACAGCTGCTGCTGGCAGCAGAGGGCTCCTACCCAGTTATGGGCCCCAGTGCCTTGCACCTGCTGCACCAGTGGTAGCCACGGAGTAGAAACCCCCCACTCATGGAAGACACAAACATGGCATCATTTAAGTCTACTAAATTAAAGACTTTAAATAAAACTTATTTTATGTCCACAGCTTATAATATAGTTAATGTGTTACAAGCTTCACAAACATTTGACGTTTTCCCAAATCTACAGTTTTAAAAGAGGAACAAAAATAGCTTTACATTGTTCTTATCATTGTTCCAAACCCAACGATTATTGAGATTTACACCCTATTTCCTTATATTGTATATGCAGTGTTAGCCTGGATGATGGAAACTACCCCCATAGACTGAATGCTAAGATTGGTGTAAACCATAAATAGTCATCACAGTAACTAACTAACACACAGTACCACTAATAATCATACCATACCATCTAAATAACAAAATATATATTTCAGTGATTAGTTACCAACACATCGAAGTTTACTATTACAGTTCTTGAGGGCGAGTATGGATTGTATAAGCCCATGTGGGTAATAATAATAATATAATTATTTGTATTGACAATTAATACAAAGGTCATATAGGAGGCTGCATTGTAATGAATAGCTATTTGTAGATGACAGTAATGTTAGTACTTCTATAACATTATTTCATAATGCTTAACCCCTAATGGATTTCAATAAATTATTTGCTAGCCCTTCTGTCAGTGAAAAGATGTATGGTTTGTTCGGTTCTAATGATCTCTCTCCACCTACTGTATTTGAAGATACTACATGTAATTAAGAAGCTAGCGGATTACCTGTTAATTATCTCACATTTATGGAAAAGGGAGATAGCTGAAAACAATAATTCCCGAGTTTCAGTTTGTCTCACATTAAGTTTGTCTCACAATTAAGAAAATAACCAGAAGTCATACAAAAAAAACAGTGTGTTTGATCTGCTTTTATGATACCAGAAAATTGAGAGGAAGTGTAAATAAGGAGCCCATGAAACTTTGTTAAAAAGGGGACATAAATTGCATATTTTTCTAACTTGCATTTAAAAGAGCATTTTTTAAACATTCTAAAGGTGTCTTTTTTTAATTAAAAACTTTTTAGTAAAACTTGTTTAAACTTTTTGGAAACTAACAGGAAATTCCACTGGAATTCCCTCTGTGTGGGTAGACAGTATACACAGATCTCATTGGCAGCCACCTAAGACTCATACACCTGTATTCCTGCCCATTGACTCACAGGGACAAGCCCCCGAAGACAGTTATAAATTTAAAGCAGTATATTCTGCTCCAGCTCACCTGAGAACGAACAATACTTAAGTAGGCCCGGTTACCTACTCAGAGAGCAGCCTCCTTTAGCTCACTTGGGCCCTCACAAGGAGAAATATCCTGTAGTATATCAGTCTGGTCTCATTCAAAAGAGTGACCCAGCCCCAAAATACCAGGCAATTCTACCCTGAACAGGAGAAACTAAGCTACAGTGAGCAAGGAGTCCACATCTGGAGCCCCCTATTACCCTTAGGGTGAGAAGAACCATTCAAAACCAGCTTCAGAGGTGCTCAATCTGAGAAAGAACAATACCTAGGTAGATTTGTTTTATAGGTCTGATTGCCTACTGAACATAATCAAATGCCCTCTTTCAGATGCAACAAAGAAAGAAAATACATTTAATGCACATGTAATTGTCTCCTTATCTGATTTACTTTGAAACTAATGGGAACAAAAAATATAAGGTTTACTGCACCATTTAACAGAGTGATGGAGAAAAGAATCCAGAACTACCTCACTTTATTTCTTTTTTCTACTCTTTAGACCATTCATTTTACATACAAAAATACTTATTGTAATGTTTATCACATAATCAGTTAAATGTATGATAGACTTTTTGGACTTAAGTGGCCCTTTTCTTAAGGCCTGTAGCCTGGACATCTTTCAGGATATCCTTGTATAAGCACCAGTTTAAATCAAAATTATTCATCTACAGATTAATCAACCTGTACTCATATAAGATAACATGAAAATCTGTAGTTATACTGGCCTCAAGCACTGGAGCTGGTGAACCCTGCCTAAGAGACAAACATATCCACTAGCCTACCCACTTCATCTCTCATCCTTGTTATTATTCCCTCTCCCGATACTCTTCTCTCTCCTGTTTCTGGTGTTCATTTCTTTCCCTACTTCACTTTGTTCCGTGATCACTTTAACCTCGTCTGCTTCTCTTTTACTCTCTGTTTTCCTCCACCTGTATGTTTAATGTCTGTTGCCCCTTCCAATGTGCCTCCCTAGTCCTGGGCCTGGCAATCCATGAATACACCACTGCTGTAGACTTACTGATTGTAGAAAGGAACATTATGCAGAACCCGGCAAACATGGGAATCTGGTAACCAATCCTGTGAAAGAGATTAAAGACGTCAGTTAGTTATTAAGGGACCACTGCAGTTTGGTAAAAACTTCACATAATTGTGACATATGTAACAAAATAAAAAAATATTGTGATGACTCCGCCTTCTAGTCTGTCTGTAGCTTGAGGGGGATCCTGCTGGGCTTGCTCTTTCATTGTGTTCTACTGGTGAGCCTTCTAGCAGTTTTCAGCAGAAGTGAATATAGATCTTATCTCTATCAACAGTTGAGTCATTTTTTAGGAACAAAGACAAAATCTGTCATGATTAAAGTAAAACTGAATACAATAATTAAAAATTAAAGGTTGTAAATATTGATTTTATATATTGTGTAAACTTTGCTTTAATCTTTTCAGTGGTCCTTTAAGACTTTATTCTGCTTGTGCTGAGACTAATTATGCAAACTTAAAAGTAAAACAATGTATTTTACTAAATTTAATTATATATAACACATTTCTCTCTCTCATGGATGGAGTATACACCAATAATGTTAATTATACCTTCTACTTAACCATAACTATCCTGTACTGGTTTGTTGTCCTATCAGGCACCTGATATACCTCTGTACATATTGGACATTCAGTGCTTTTCTAAGAATGGTCAGGGGGAAATGAGAAGACTGGTCACTTCCTTCGGAAGTCTGCACTTGCTTTTCATGCACTTCCACACCCCTGGGGGTGAAAAATAAATATAAGACAGACCAAGCCACAAAGAAATTGTCATCTACCATTGCAAACTATCACGGCCAAACGGCAATAATTAAAGGATCCCTGCAATGAATTTGTAAGTAGAAAAAATGTTTTGACTGGCTTGTAAATGCTTCCCCTACCCCCTTTCACATCAGGAAGGCGATGGGAGTGGTGCTGCCCAAAAAGCAGTTTCAGAATGTTCTGATATTAAAAAAGTTAAAGTTCAAATATGTTAGGGGCTGTTTAGAAGACTAACAGCCCTATTAAATTCTCTCAACGCGTAAAACTGTAGCCCGTAACATAGCCCGCAAGACTTGCGTTTATTAAATTGGCCTGTAAAGCAACCCACCAACGACTTGCGGGTAAGGGCAAATAAAAACCTGCGGGATACGGGAAATTGAACTATGCGGCCGCAAATCCTTGGTTCTGTCAAGCCCGTAACTGTTACGTTTCAAGCACATTATTAAATTGCAATGAATCCACCCACCCCGTAACCAAATGGAGCCAATAAGCCAAGGGGTACTATAGAGGACCCGCAAGGGGGTTAAAGTCCTATCCATAGCACTGTAAATGCAAATATACACACTACTGGACTTATAATTAATGGGAAAGTGATGTTAAGTATTAGAATTAATAGCACAACATTTTCAAGCTCGCAAATCCACAATATAAAATACTTTTTTAATGTTTAATTTCCGTGTTATATCGATCCCGGCAATTAATGTGTTAATACAAATAATGGAACTCGCATGGACTAGAATATCATATTTACTGATTTATTATTATTGCATTATTTCTGGAATGCGGATCTGAACTAAATCTCGTAATTGAAGCCCGTAAGGCTTTGAAATCTAACCTCCATTTTTCAGTGACATAATGATGACAATCTCTTTTGCCATTGGCTCCGTCTAAACTGACTTTTTGACTAATTGATCATGCAACGTGCGCAAGAATGATTAACAGGCTTGCGTCTATGGCCCATAACTCGCGGCATGGTTAAATTTCAATTTCAGACAAATTTCAAGCCCGCAGCCTTTGTGGGTGTGCTGATACTGCTACGGGCTTCGAATTTAATAGTGCTTAAGGAATATGAACACAGCTATTACATACATTTTTTCTTTTTAATTGAGACAATTCTCTCAGCTGTTCTTTCAGGAATTAATGACATTTCTAGTAGTCCTGTCTAAAGCACGGGGAGTCTTAACTGCAAATGTTTAACTTTACAAATGGAGGCTTCATTCAGAATCTCCCCCTACCCCAGGAAGAAAAAATAGCAGAAAACAAAATGGTAGATTCCATTGCAGCACAACCATACAAGGTTACAAACCAATGACAATGCTGTTTCCTTCCTTCTTACACTCTAAAAACAGCCCACTCATCACCATGGACAGCTCCCCAAAAACTACATTTCAAAGGAATGGCCACAGTGGCCCTCCAAAAATGACATGGCAAAGGTGCCAGCCACCAAAGAAATACAGTTTTTGTTTTAAAGCAAATAATTAAGTGACAAAAAACATCCTCTTATACACATATGCATACTGACTTTCAGAATTTCTATATTACCATTTACTGTAAAACCCTTGATAGATGGTACAAAAATACCAGCATGGTCAAAAGATTGGGTCAGGTGCACTTAGCGCCGACGCAAAGCCGATGACACATATGTTAATAGAAGGTGATTTGCATAAAGATCTTTCTAAAACTCCTCCCAGTCACCACTCCCGCCTCCTTATTATATAACAGTGGGTGGCTCTCACACTTTATTTCAAAAGTAATGTTCTTACTTTTAAGTTTTCATTCTTCAACTAGTATGTAAAAAATGTAGAGATGCACAAATATAAATTCACAAACAATACAATTACATTGGTCTTTTAAACTCAGTATAGTTTCCCAACCACATCACCTTGCTGTGAGAGGTGTAAAATGCTTCTTATGAATCATAAGCTTCACCAGTTACTAAAACATATATAATTTCAAGAAATAATAAAGTTAGGATAAAACCAGCATGAGAGCACAACATAAAGGGAGGGTTGATTCGCTATGCTCCCAGTGTTGAGATTTTTGTAGAATTCACTGGCTCCCCATCTCTATCTAGAGATGATATACTTAAGATGGTTTTACATCTATATCAGTTATTTCTTATAACTATATTACTCATGAGAGCATACTTAGGGCCTCATTCAATTGCGATTTGGCTAATTGAATAGGGCTCTATATAAGCACATAGACTATTTTTTTACAGAAGTTAACTAAAAACTTCTGTAAAATTTTTTTGCTATGTGCTTATATAGAGCTCTATTCAATTGGCCAAATCACAATTGAATGAGGCCTTTAGTTTTCAAAAAAGGAATTAGTTAAATAACCACTTTAATCTTATAAAGGGAGCTCTAAAATAGTTAGATAGGGCTTCATAAGAAAAAATAAAATAAACTTTTACTCTACATTTAAACAATGATTTACTTATTTGTTTTAAATAATGCCCCAGGCTTTATAAGCTTTAGATCTCTCCACTTTCTAAATTTCGTATTATCAGCATTATTAAATTGCGATTCGGACAATTGAATAGGGCTCTATTTAAGCACATAGCATATTTTGTTTACAGAAATGTTTAGCTAGTGAACTTCTATCCAAAAGCAAGGTCTTTACTAACCAAAAACTTCTGTAAAAAAAATATACTATGTGCTTAAATAGAGCCCTATTCAATTGACCGAATTGTGATTTAATAAGGCTGTAAATCTGTAGTGGGAGCTGCCCAGGGGGAAGTACCAAATTAAAAACCTTTTGCGACTACTTTTGCACTAAAAAATACACTTTTAGTCTCCTCCTATTATCATACTGCAAGTAAGATAATACATCATTCAGCTGGAAAGATAAGAAGCTCATACTGTCTGGGGGCAGGATTGAAAAAAATGTAAATCATTAAATAAAACAGTAAAAGTTTAATATTTTTTTCTTTAAAGCCCTACCTAACTATTCTTTAGAGAGCCCTTTATAAAATCATCAAACTGGCCTTTAATACCAGTATTTAAATCACCTAATCAAGAGTTTACTTAAGTTGGATTCTTTCTGACCATATGAATTAATTCTACAGTTATCAGTATGATAGTGATAGTTGAGGTTGGTACTTCCATCATACAGTGCTTGCGTAATACATACCTGTTGGTCATTGGCCCAATGAATGGGTTCGTCAGTAGCTGCACAGTAGCCTTTGAAGCAAACAACAGACCAACTTTGACATTTTCGTTGAGTAAATTGGAGTCCGCCTTGGGGCAATCTGAGGGTTCTGCTGTTGTCATGGGCCCAGGTGATTGCGTTGGGAGCAGTGCTGACCCCTCGTTTTTCATGCCCTCTGTGGCATTTACAATAATTATCGTAAAGTTGTCATAATAGGAGAAAATATTCTGAGAGCCGACGGTTGCTGTGGGCTCTCTTGGTCCTTCTTGGATGTCTGTGCTGTTTGATTCATGTGACATTGTGTACAAATAGCTTGGTATTATAGGGACTGGGAAAGGAAAAATAGAAAGATCCTATTTAAAAATATAATCATATAACAAAAATACACATTTCTACACATATTTCAGTGAAGTACTTCTTTGAAACCCTTTGAGTGTCATGAATCCAGACACTTTTAGCACCTTTTTAGCACACATTTTTCAACATTATTTGTTTTAAATGTAACATAGATAGATAGATAGATGATCTGCTGAAAATAAACTCTAGTCCTACTCCACCAAAGTATTCACAAAATAATCTTTGCTTTTTATGTTTTTAACAATAAATGTATAACATATCAAACTTTCCACAAAATATTTCACACAAACCTATTGTAAGAAATATAAAAAATCCTTAATATTAATCCCAGTATTTACGTAGTTCACAGATACCTCCAATAAATAAATTATGAGTAGTTAATTGTACATAAAACATACAGAACAAAATATGAAAATCACATTTACAATGAGTTTATTGATACCAGAAATGTATAGGTTATATATAGGTTATGAGTCAAACATAGAGATCCAAAGGGGATGAGTACATTTTAAAAGGCTATTGTTTTACAACACAAAACTAGCCCAGAAAATCCAAATAGAATATTCAAGTATATGCTTGATAAATATAATGGCACATTTCACAAAATACTCTCTGAATAATATGTAGTAGTAGTAAACAAGTGCTCTCTGTATAAGAAATCAGTGCATTTTTTTCCAGTAGACAGCCAGGATAAAGACGATAGGACCTGCAGATTGTCTCAAGTGGGTGGATAAAGGAAAACTGAGATTCGAACATTAAAACATTAAACATTAGTTTACACGCAACGCCCCATCTATGTGATTTCAAGGTAGATGTAATTCAGTTTAATATGACCATGTCATTATGGGATGGAGTATTCAAAATGCTGATTTTATTTCACACACTGCTAGCAATTTACACATCCACCGTACCTACCATATGCTTTGATGGATATCTAGTGAGGAAGTCGGAGCTGTGCCTAACAATGGGCAATATCTACTTCCTTCACTGGACAAGCCGGGCAAATACTCATATTGGTGGTCAGAGATGCAATGATTTTGCATTAGTGGTTCAGTGGTTATTTCAATGTATTTACAATGGTGGCAGTGGGTTAAATATACATGATAATAAATACTATCTATTCACCCCACTGGCTAATCAAATTATTTTCCCGTTTCTGTAAACTTCCCCACTGTCTCCTTGAAGGAGTCCAGTGTTTGGAAAACAGTGTTATAGCTTTAATAAGTGACTTCAGTGAGCAATGACGAGCCAGCAAATACATAGTAAGCATTAAAGTAGAAAACCTGTGAGGGGCCGCATTTGCGGAGGTGGAGGCTCCCACCACAACCGCAAAATACGACCTTAGCAACCGAACCCCGCGCACATGCAAACATTAAAAACACAATAAATACACACAACAAACACATAAAAAGCTTACCCAGCACCTCTAAAAGTGAAGTTCCACCTCAACTTAAGTAGAAATTCAAGAGTTTAGACACCCGAAAATCCCCTAAGGGAGAGAAAAAATGGCCTCCGAAAAAACGAAAACGAGGCTACAGAACTCTAAACACGCAAAACACCACGAAACACATACGGATTTTTCGAAAAAGCCGTACGAGGTCCAAGAACAAGGACGCAAAATCAGCCACAGCCGCGTACTACACACATTAAGCGCCACTTTACAACAGTAACTTACACAATGCGGAAGTACACAGCTACCCTAACGGATTTTCCTCGCGCACGCACACTATTTACACTACACACTGCACACATTGCTGACACTTACACAGCAGCTCCACAACACTGAAAACACACATTGTATGATGCAACAACATCAAAACAGATTGTCAGCTCTTCAACACAATGCTTCCTGCATATATTACTTCAAAATAGGTAAAGTATATTAATTTCTTAATTATTTACAACGCTGCTCATAGCACAATGAGCGCCGAAGGATCTCGGAACACCTACAAAATTAATGTTGCAACCAAACACCATTACCTGCCTTACAATCTTATTGCCGTCATTTTTTGACGGGCAAGTCGCTAGTACATCATATCACTTATCAATACTTCACCTAGCAAATCTCCTAGATTCGATAATCCTCGCACCGTGACACCTAAACCCTCAGTCATCTGTTATTAGCTCCTGCAGAGTTTAGGGAATCTAGGGGGACATTTGTTCTTTAATATAATAAGACTGCCTTCTTTTACTCTTACAAGCTGACTGTATTCAGTAGATTTATACCAAAGATGCAAATAACAATGCATTTTCCTAGATGAATTTCAGGCACAATTTCGGTGTTGCATATTGTATTTATAGTTCCACTCCTCTCCGGCAGAGCAATCTAATTCTAGTGATTTAAAATGTTATTCTCTATCGTTATACAGTAACTTATATGGTGTTGTTATTATACTGTCACAGAAGGTTTGTGTATTGATCTGTTTTTTATTTCTCAAAAAAGATTTCTGCCATATACATGTTATGAAAGGTTTGATTGATTATTTAATTACGTGAAATTAGAAGAGTAGAGAAAAACACAAAAAGGGTTTTAACTTTGACATTTCAATACTCTGTCTGCTACCATGTGGTTTCACTGTAAATGTCATGCAAATCAGTATATTTTCTACAAATGGACTTCTGTTTAGTAAGCATGGTGGGATTTGTCACAAGTAAAACTAGGTAACTGCCTAGGGTGCTCTTTCTCAGAGGGGTGCTTATCTGGCTGGTCATGAGATATACTGGGAGTTCATCAAAGTCTCAAACACTAGGAAATAAAATGAATGGCGAGAGGAACAGAGAAGTTTTAAAAAAGTAAAAATATTGAAAAAAACAAGGCAATAAATATGAATGTCCATCAAGAGAAAAAACATAAAAAACACCCCACATCTCAGAACCACGCCCCTCACCAAGTTACTGCTCCCCATTTTAATTTGCTGCTCCCACATCCCAAGATTACTACATACCCTAATATATAAAATCATAAGTATATTTTATGTATTTACACAATATGGCAGAACGTGTCAGATCAGACATAGCACTGCCCCTGGAAATCCAGACAATCTGCTGCCTCTGAAGCTGTGCTGCCCTAGGCCTCTGCCTCATGGGCCAAGCAGGTATACACCACTTTTAAAATTAAAAGTACATTGCTGCCACCACCAAAACCCTTTGAAATCTATATTTAAGGGTTTCTTTAGTTGCTCCACTTATAATTAAAAGCAAAATCCCACAGAGAGAAACAAATCTTCAATATGTTACTATATTGTTTAAAAACTCAAAATGCAAGAGACATATTATTTTGTCTTAAAAGGTTATACCTAGCTTTACTAAAATCTCTTTAGTACTCTTTATTCTCCATGTAACACACTAACAACCGGAGCAGATGTGTAAACCATTAATATAAAGGCATATTTATAGATACTGTATATACTCGAGTATAAGCCGAGTTTTTCAGCCCTTTTTTTAAGGCAAAAAAGGGCCCCTCGGCTTATATTCTCCCCCCGTGTCTCTCTAACCCCCCGTGTCTCTCTAACCCCCCCGTGTGTCTCTAACCCCCCCCCCCCCCGTCTGTCTCTAACCCCCCTGTGTGTCTCTAACCCCCCCGTGTGTCTCTAACCCCCCAGTTTGTCTCTAACCCCCCCCGTGTGTCTCTAACCCCCCGTATCTCTCTCCCTCCCCCTCCTCAACCTAAACCACCCTCAACCCCCCTCCTCCACCTAAACCCCCCTAAATACTTCCCCTCTCCCCTCACTTACCTGCTTGTGCTCCGGCCTCCGCTCCTTGACCCGGCGGCGGCTCGCATGTGAGTGACATCACAAGCGCGCCGCGTCATTAGCATATACCGACCCGGCGACGGCGCGCATGTGAGTGACGTCACATGCGCGCCGCGTCATTAGCATATACCGGGTGCACCCGGTATATGCTAATGACGCGGCGTGCATGTGACATCACTCACATGCGCTCCGTCGCTGGGTCAAGGTACGGAGGCCGGAGCACAAGCAGGTAAGTGAGGGGAGAGGGGGGAGGTATTTAGGGGGGTTTAGGTGGAGGAGGGGGATTGAGAGGGGTTTAGGTTGAGGAGGGGGGTTGGGGTTGAAGGGGGAGGTTGAGGGGGGTTGAGGTTGAGGAGGTGGGTTGGGGTTGAGTGGGGTTGAGGAGGGGGGTTGAGGGGGGTTGAGGTTGAGGATGGGGGGTTGAGGATGAGGATGGGGGGGTTGAGGATGGGGTGGTTGAGGAGGAAGGTTGAGGAGGGGGTTGAGGAGGGAGGTTGAGGATGAGGAGGGAGGATGAGGAGGGAGGTTGAGGAAGAGGAGGGAGGTTGAGGTTGAGGAGGAGGGGTTGAGGAGGGGGGTTGAGGATGGGGGGTTGAGGAGAGAGGATGAGGATGGGGGGATTGAGGAGGGAGGTTGAGGATGGGGGGGTTGAGGAGGGAGGATGAGGAGGGAGGTTGAGGAGGGAGTTGAGGTGGGAGTTGAGGATGAGGAGGGAGTTGAGGATGAGGAGGGAGTTGAGGATGAGGAGGGAGTTGAGGATGAGGAGGGAGGTTGAGGATGAGGAGGGAGGTTGAGGATGAGGAGGGAGGTTGAGGATGAGGAGGGAGGTTAAGGATGAGGAGGGAGGTTGAGGAGTGGGGTTGAGGAGGGTGATAAGGGAGGGGGAAGAGACACAGGGAAGGGAGATATTGGAAGAGACACAGGGAAGGGAGAGGGGAGAAGAGACACAGGGAAGGGAGAGGGGAGAAGATACACGGAGAGAGAGGGGGACACAGAGGGCACAAAAGGGACACATGGGGCAGCACATTTCCCACCCTCGGCTTATACTCGAGTCACTCATTTTACCCAGTATTTTGTGGTAAAATGGGTGCCTCGGCTTATACTTGGGTCGGCTTATACTCGAGTATATACAGTAATCCTAATTTTAAACTCTACTTTTGTCATTGAGGCTTCCGACATGGGCTTCATGTTGTCTGTATCCAGGGGGTGTTATTCTAGTGGGCCTCACTCTACGATATGGTACTATTGCCAAGTATCTCTTTGGTGACTTTCAATAAAACTGAATAGAGATCTGATTTGAATCAATAGTTCCTCCCACTCTGCCCAGTATCTAACCCTGTTACAAACAATTGACGGTGTGTGATGTCATTAAAGCTAAATTTAATACAGAATGTAGCTTGGTGGGACTGTACAGTCCACTGTGTGTCCTCAATCCACTGTGCAGGTATATCCTATTCAGTGCAAGTGCCATGTCCAGCTTACTATTGTGACTGTAAATTAACGGACTATTATAAATTAGGAAAACTTCACATATTTATGAAGTATGCAAAAAATGTTAAACATTATCATCTTCAGCATAAAATAATTTTTAGAAAAAAATCTTCATCATAACAGACTCTGCTAGTACATGGAAGATGCCATGACAGTAATAATTCATTTTCATGGCATGATGGGGTCGTTACATGCTTGAGTGCTGCCTTTTACCGAGTATATGCAGGGGAGGTATAATATATCAAATGCTAACAGCTTATACAGTATGAGCCAATTAATGAGTCAACAAATTGTCCTCCTTTCACTCAAAATTAGATAATATACCCTCTCAGACACTAAGTGCAAGAATTGTGGAAGATACAAAAAGAGAACATTTCAGGCACAAGCAATGGTTTCAAATATGCAGAATTTACCTAAAATTATTTTATGCCCATGTCTCACACAGCTGCTCATGTTTTTGGATTGTTTTTTATATTTTGCCAAACTGCTGAGGTCCATTATGGCCAAAAGTGGCTAATTAGTACTAGGGTAACAGAACTCCTTGTTCATCGCTTTATGCAATAGAAATATAAAATGATTCTGTGCTGAAGGGCATGTAGGCCACCCCAGGCCTCATGGGGTTGGAAGGTGGGGACACTTGACCTGGCAGGACCGGGGTATGGATGGGAGGTGGGTAGCTGGGGGAGGTGGAGCCATTTATAGGCTCTTTTGGAGCCATTTCCACCATTATGCCCCCAGCTAGCCATGTGTGCAGATACCCACCGATCCCTAACGTATTGTTGTTTAAAGTTATGTATATGTTTTAACTTTATATATATATAAAAAAAAAAACTAAGGATGAATAATGGCGAGTTGGAGGGATTATCTTGTTTATTGTCTTAAGCACTTGTTGGTTAAATTATTTAAGTGTATATTATATGTTATCAAATTATGTTTATTTATTATTTATTTATTACATTTCATTACAACCTCATTTCATAAAAAGCAACCTATCACTCCATCCTTATTCTTTACTCAATTGCCATTCAAAATGCATTAAAATTGCACAGTAAGAGTCCTAGATACTGAAATTTATAAATATAGATATTGGCTAAATAAGGCACACAGGGTATGTAATGATATAAAACTGCTCCCCTAATACTGCATGCTGATTGGTTGGGGATCAGGGGCTTGTGTAGCCACCCCTGAGGGTGTCAACATAATCATTAGATATTAATAAAAATAAAATGTTTTATGAAAATTGCAGCATACATAAATTATGCTTTTTGCATAAAGAGTGTAAAAATGTAATAACCCAGCTCACTTAGATATGCCTTTAAGTGCTAACATCTTATTCTTCCAATCTATATGAATTGGGTATGCTCTTGTGGTTTTTCACCTACCATTGGGAGAAAATTAGGTCCTAGATTTCTTAGTTCAAATTTGTATAGAAAAACAAAAAATAAAATCCAACCACCTCAGTCAGGCAATACCCTGCCATCCTGTACCTATTAGTTTCCTATTTGCCCCTCAGCCTGGTGTCTTTATGAGAACGCCCTACATGGCCCCGAGCAGGCCACGGTCTACTTCTAATTCAGCAGTATTGACTTTATAATATTGAGGATGCTCATATACTGTGAGTAAATGATTGAATTTATATGGAAAGGCAGGCGCTTCTACTGGAAAGAAAACAAGAAGAGAGGCTAAAATTATCAGTCTGATTATTCATCACAAAACCACCTCTACAGATCAATCAAGAACATCCAAGTGTCAAGGGTTTGTTAGTTTTTGCTGGAAATATTTTCTGCAGGAAATTGCCCTTTCGTGTTTATTTCTTGTTAATATACCAACAGCAGGACATCTCAAGGAAATGTACACTAAAAGTTACTTTTCACTACCTAAATACCCATGGAAATAACATTTAAAATTATTTAGATCAATTATTTTTGTTGAGATCAATCTGGACAGCCCACTTGAACATATTTAAACCCATGCAGAATATTTTCATTAAATCAGATCCAATTGTTAGATATTAACTGTATCAGCTGTGAATAGTATTTTTATGCATAGAGAAGTTACACCATATGCAGGATGAGTATTGCTGACAATAAATATGGTATCTACATAGTTTTAGTGTCTAATAATAATGTTATGTCTACCATATTCTAGGTGTTTCAATCCATTTCTTTAATGAAAAATTACATATATAGTTCTCAGCAGTGCGACCTTGCCAAAATCTGTTGGTAACGCAACGTTAAAACTGCTGTCTCGCAAAGCGATCCCGCTGCAACTACGAGGGCCTCGGTTGCAGCCAGGCATTGAGGGCCGAAGGCGCTCATCCCTACGACCCCACATGACTTGCGCATCATACCTACAACTCGCAGAACTACACATCAACACAAAACTCAAATACACAATTCACAGTTCGAGCCCCTTAGCACTTTTTGGAAAAATCGCCTATAAAAAATTATGGCCCGTAACACTTAGAAAAGGAAACTGACACTTTGGGAAAAAAAAATACGCCCGCAAAAAATATGAACTTAACGGCCGCACCACGCACATCGAAAAAAACACAAAATACAAAATAAAATAAAATAAAAAATACACACACAGCAAGGGGGGACAGCCAGGACGTCTAGGAATGAGGTTACCCGCCAATTTAAGTACAATTTAAAGATTTTCGCCACTCGAAAATCCCCTAAGGAAGAGAAAAAATGGCTGCTCCAAAAAAAAAACGAGGCTACACGACCCCTAAGCACGCAAAACACAGCCAATCACAAACGCCTTTTACACAGAACCCTATGAGCTACTAAATACACTGTTAGGAAGGACACTAAATGCTCCACACCCGCCTAACACATACACAAGTGCAGCCATTTTACAACACTAACTGCAAACTAATAACATTACCATTACAAAATGTGCAACTACACAGCTAAACAAACGGCTTCTCCTCACGCACGCAGGCTATTTACACTACACACTGCACACACCCACCAAGAGTGCAAATCTACATTGTATGCTGCAGGAACATCAAAACAGATTGCTAGCTCTTCAGCATATTGCTTCCTGCATTTATTAATTGTAAAGTTATAAATGAATTATATTCATTTATAACTTTACAAATTAATTAATTAAAATTACAAAATACATAGACAGAAAACAAAAAAAAGAATCACAATAAACGCTAAAGGCACTCAGGGCGCGCCCCACAAGGAGCGCCAACGGTGTTTAGAGGAACACAACTACACCAGGGGAAAGGCTCGCAATGCGTGCCAAACGGCCATCAGCGCAAACCTTGCAATGAGCGCGAAAGGAGCTCTCATAACCAAAAATACACCAAGAGGCCCGCAATGAGCGCCAAAGGTACTCACGCAACCAAAAGACTTACTTTGTGTACCAAACAGCATTACCTGCCTTACAATTCTCTTGCTGTCATTTTTTGACGGCAAGTCCTTAGTAATAGCAATACCTACTAATACAAATATTTATTTCATAGGTATAAGTTGGAGATCTCTGGACAGGATCCACTTGAGCATGTGTATTATCATGGTATATGACAACCTTTTTGAGCCCCTCTCTCCACAGTTCTTTGGTCCACTAACTGCCGGGCAATAGGGTCCCATCTTTTTCCCTTGTTGAGGTGAAGCGGAGAGAAAGATGCCCTGACAATATGAATGACATAAATAGCTAAACCTAAGTACCTTAGCCCATACAGCACTGTGGGTCATGGTGTATGATGATAGTGTTCTCAGGTGGTTTCAACAAAAAGTGCACAACATAGTTTGTCAACCCCAGGTAATATAAAATATAGGAAAATAAAGTATATTATAAAAAAAAAACACATATATATATCAGTATATTTTGTTCTCAAATAGGAGGGCAATGTATCCTTCTCTGGCAACTCAATCAAACTATCTTCCTGCCTCATCCCTTCACCAATTCACCTTCCCGTCACAAACTCACTAGAAAAAAACAAACAAAAAATAAATAAAAAATAAAAATATATATATATAAATGTATGATAAATGCGTGTATGCACATTTATGTGTATGAACAGGGTGCTTGTGATTGTGGATCATATCCTAAACCTAGTGCAACAAACTGCAGGCAGCAGTGAGGAAGGGCAGCTAGAAGAATATGTGGGTAAAAAAAGCTTGTGCAAAATAGTGAAATATGTATTAATTAAACAAAGAAAAATAATACAAAAATATTTTACCTTCTAAAGTTCCCTATTTATGATGTTGAGCAGAATTGATAAATCAAATGTCATTTAAACTCTACAAACCAGTGCAGGATTAACCGATTTTTTGTGTCTATTATGGAGCTTAAATGATACAATGAAATTAAGCTCTACAGTGTTTTCAGTGTTTTTCTTAAACATAATTTAATGCTGTTCTAGTTTATATATATATATATATATATATATATATATATATATATATATATATATATATATATATATATATATATATATATATTTATATATACACACATATATATATAAATAAATAAAATAATTAAGTCAGAGGTGCTCATCAGAAAACAAACTAACCTTAATAGGTTAGTTCTATAGACATGATAACCCACTCTGAGAGCAACCTCTTTTTGCTCACTTGGGCCCTTCACAGGGAGAAATATTTTGTAGTAAATCATTCCGGTCCCACTCAACAGAGTGACCCAGCCCCAAATTACCAGGCAATTCCACCATGAGCAAGAGAAACAGCAAACCCCTGACGCGTTTCAGCCTTCATTATGCCTCTTCAGTGAGGTGCGGCTATACTCCCTAAGGTGAGCAAGGGGTCCAGGTCTGGAGTCCCCTATACCTCTTAGGGAGACTAATCCCTAAAGGTCATTTGCATAAACAAAACAAATAAGTCAGAGGTGCTCATCAGAGTTCTCTGATGAGCACCTCTGGCTTTAGTTATTATATATAATCATTTAGTATATGGTGTTTAAAAGTAGGTGAAGCTCTCCACCGTACAGAGTATAGGCAACAAGTAATACATTTGTAAGCTTATTTGCAAGTAAAGGGCGGGGACATGCAAATGAGAAGTCTATGTATCTCACTATTTCAATCCAAAAATAACCATTTTATACACCAACCTATTTTTTTTTATCAAAGGATATTATTAAAAATAATTTTGTATCACATCAATAAGAAATATTTTTCTAATAATTCCTATCATTACATTTGCAGGATACTAATTTATTCCACTTTATGACCTGCTCGTGCTTTTCATTTTGTGCACAATCATCATTTTGAAGGATTTATTTTTTACTTATTTGCATGTGAGTTAATGAAATATGTTAATGTTATGCTAGGAGAGTTTAGAAGGACTGCAGAGTTTTGCTGGAAGCTAAAACATATTGGGCCTCATTCTATTATCGGCCGCAGCCGCTGCGGGGCCGCAAGGACCGGCCGCAAGCTATTCGGCTATTCTATTCCCTTACGGCCGTAGGCTCCGGCAGGCTTGCGGCCGGTGCCTTGCTATCTCTTGCGGCCGCTCGCGCCGGAGGAAAGCCTTTGATCTAAAACGGCCGCAAGAGATTTGCAATTCAATTGCTCCGGGAAACCTCTCTGCAAGGCTAAAAACGAGCCGCAGTTACTTGCAGGAAAAAGGTCTCGCTAGCACCAATTAAGCACATAAAATAGCTCAAATAAAGCCATCCTGCACTTTGAGAAGACTCTAAAGGGATTTTAGGTGTTAGAAAAAATAGCACATAATTATCCTGTACTTAAATCCGTAAAATATTTTATTTTTAATATCCGTAAAATATCCATGTAAAAAGTCCAGAGTGCTTGGAGCACCTAAGACACACCCACGCCGCAGCCGGAAAATAAACAGTTAATTTGAACTCGGGTTTGGGCAGATGTGCAAGCTTGAGAGTGGGTTCCTTTTAATCCTCATGTCCCCCAATATGATCCCTAGCATTTACAGAGCTGTACAGTGCAGGCTTG
This sequence comes from Discoglossus pictus, assembly GCA_027410445.1. Classification (NCBI taxonomy): domain Eukaryota; kingdom Metazoa; phylum Chordata; class Amphibia; order Anura; family Alytidae; genus Discoglossus; species Discoglossus pictus. Next base: position 108,209,668 of record CM050171.1, read on the forward strand.
AATTTATTTTTGACTTTTTATATTTCACAGATTACGGCCGGTTCCAAGATATGCGGCCGGCCGTAAAAGGAGATCCTTGCGGGGCCGTATAATAGAATCGCGAGTAAACTGAACCCCCGCAAGGAATCGCAGCCTTACGGCCGATTTACGGCCGATAATAGAATGAGGCCCATTGAATTTATCAATGAAATAAGCTTGTAATTAGAGAGATTCTAGATGTTATTATGACAAACACAGTACATTAAAACTAGAAACAGACAAATGTACGGTAATTATTTTTTTTAACAAGACTGTATGAGGAGCAAATAACATATTAAAGAACAGCTGATGTTTAGGAAAATCTTTACATATTTTAAGTATGTAACAAACGTACAATATTAGCAGCGGCGTCCGCCACAAGAATAAAATCAATTATAGAAATAAGGGATATTGGAGCTTCTAGTAGTTGACTCCCTAATATGTACTCAGCAGCAGGCAGTTACAAGGTAAATTGCAATCCCAGCTCCAGCAGAGATGTAAACTCCCCACATACATGCAACTTTCACTAAAGTATTATGAATACATGCAGGGACCAGAAGAGGCATCAAAACATAATTTTTTCCTAGCTTTATTTAAATTTTTCCACTTAATTATGGACTTAATCAGATTTAGCTCTTTCAAATATTTATCATTACAAGACAACAAGATGTGCATATGATAAACACTTAAATACGCCACTGTATGTGTCACATGCAGCAATGTAAAACACAATATTGACTTTAAAATGACATGGTAAAGTAATTAAAAAGTAAAATTAAAACATAATGTATGTAAGAATGTACACATAGAGACATGGATGAAGTGCTTTCATAAAATAAATGTATTGTAAATTGCAGTTTCAATTTATTGTCTTTTTTCTCTTTTTTTTTTAATCTATAAAACAGGCGGCTTGTTTGGAGGGAGTAGGGGAGACAAAGAGAATATTAGAGGTAAGAAGATGAAGTCACAGGGTAGTTTCTTATATTAGAGGTAAGAAAGTGAAGTCAAAGTGTGGCTTTGAAGTAATTTCATGGTATGGATCCAGATATGCCAGCTATCGACTTTCTTACCATATGTATCTTCCAGACCTATTGACATCTTGCCATGTTTGTTTTTTTACCAGGATAAAACGTATATTTTAAAGTTGAATTTATAATGAAAGCTCTTGGTAGTGTGAAAATCTTAAAGAGTCATTACTGGGGGCAAACAGAACAATATCTAAATTTTGACATGCCACTAAGATTAAAAGTATTTTATTTTCATATGCTGCACATGTGTGCCTGTGTTTTAAAATAAAGCAATCAGCCTTTTCAATCTGGCCATGTATTCTGGATTATATTATATTATATTTAATATTCTTTTAAATGTATATGTTTATAGTTTATTCATACATGAGAACAAAAAGATGTATATGTGTATTCTACATTTTTTCGCAATTTTTAAGTTCGTTTTTTACTTATATCTATCCTGTTCAGCGCTACGGAATATGTTGGCACATTACAAATAAAGGTTAATATATATATATATATATATATATATATATATATATATATAAATATACAGTATCTCACAAAAGTGAGTACACCCCTCACACAATGTAAAGTAGTAAGTGTACAGCCTGTATAACAGTGTAAATTTGCTGTCCCCTTAAAGTAACTCAACACACAGCCATTAATGTATAAACCGTTGGCAACAAAAGTGAGTACACCCCTAAGTGGAAATGTCCAAATTGGGTTCAAAGTGTCAATATTTTGTGTGGCCAACATTATTTTCCAGTACTGCCTTAGCCCTCATGGGCATGAAGGTCACTAGAGCTTCACAGGTTGCCACTGGAGTCCTCTTCCACTCCTCCATGATGACATCACAGAGCTGGTGGATGTTAGAGAACTTGAACTCCCTCACTTTCTGTTTGGGGATGCCCCACAGATGCTCAATAGGGTTTAAGTCTGGTGACATGCTTGACCAGTCCATCACCTTTACCTTCAGCTTCTTTAGCAAGGCAGTGGTCGGCTTGGAGGTGTGTTTGGGGTCGATATCATGTTGGAATACTGCCCTGCGGCACAGTCTCCAAAGGGAGGGGATCCTGCTCTGTTTCAAGATATCACAGTACATCTTGGCATTCATGGTTCCCTCAATGAACTGTAGCTCCCCAGGGCCATCAGCATTCAAACGGAAGGTGGGGGAGTGCAAGGTCTCTAACATCCACCAGCTCTGTGATGTCATCATGGAGGAGTGGAAGAGGACTCCAATGGCAACCTGTGACGTTCTGGTGAACTCCATGACCATGAGGGTTAAGGCAGTGCTGGAAAATAATGGTGGCCACACAAAATATTGACACTTTGGGCCCAATTTGGACATTTCCACTTAGGGGTGTACTCACTTTTGTTACCAACGGTTTAGACATTAATAGCTGTGTGTTGAGTTATTTTGAGGGGACAGCAAATTTAAACTGTTATACAGGCTGTACACTTACTACTTTACATTGTAAAAGAGTGTAATTTCTTCAGTGTTGTTACATGAAAAGATATAATAAAATATTCTCTCTCTCTCTCTCTCTCTCTCTCTCTCTCTCTCTCTATATATATATATATATATTTATATATATATATATATATATATATATATATATATATATACCAGACACTTTCACCTAAGCCTTTATAACCTTTTGTATCTCTTTCACCTTTCTTTTAACACATTGAATACTGTATTGTATTATAATAATAAAAGTCATATTTGGAAGTATGTTATTATATCTAATTCCAATGGGTTTTTATTAATTAATGTTTTTTGAGACTTGGGGGTTTGTAAAAAACACTGATTCATATATCACAGTCTTTCTCTAACCTCTTCCCTGTGGGATGTTTCGTTTTTTATTTCTATTTTTAGCGTAGAAGATTTCATGACCTTTTACGTTTTTGAACTATTAGGTCAAAACCCTGACGCTTTCTTCTGGACTTCCACTAAAGAACAGCCTAAATATATAACTGACCCTGACAGCTGATACAAATCTCTGGTACAAGTTATTCTTGTGTCCAGTCATTAAGTTTTAACACTTTAGGCTTGAATGGGGACTCATATCTTACATGCCCATTTTACACATTCCCAATGGGTGGCAGGTATGGGCACTCTTAAATGGCATGGTGGGTGCCTTTTGGGGATTCGCCTATGACAATCACAGACAAAACTGCGCTAGAACATCTAAATAAACATAAATACATATATCAGCCTATGCTATCAATAGCTTTGTGAATGCCACTTAACTTTTTGTAAACTTAATTATCAAAATAGTGCTAAATGATAAAAGTCAGCTTGGACCATTTAGAATCATTTAATGTTTGCCTTCCATGGATTTAATGGCACTACACCACTAGATACGATATCTGAGACAAACCTTATACTGGAGGTGAAAAATATCAGTACCATCAAGTACCAACATGCAGCTTTAGAAGGAAAATGTCACTAGGAAAAGAATAATTGCATACAGTAATTAGTTAATGAAACAACAATATTTATGTTTTTAATTTTTTAAATAAACATTCCCTTCAACATTCATATCACTTATACAATATGTATCTTTCAAGAACAGTACAGCTATTACTATTGTTTTATGACAATAAAGATATTTAATTTTTTTTTTTTCTATTATTTTTTACTTATTGTTCTAATGAGATTTATTTCTCCTGTTATATTTTATGGCTTAATTCCATCTGCCTTTGACTGCAATGTTTTTTACTAATTATAAAAAATAAATTATGTTAATTGTTCTTTCCATTATTATGTTATTATGACATTTTTAAGATCAATGTTTTCTGTAGATTAATTAGATATTTGAACATTTTATGAAAATAATTACGTGTATAAAATGAATAAACAAACTGGGTGATGTAAGTGATACATGTTAGAAGACTTCCTGGCAAAAATGTTTGTTCTTATATGAAATCTCTTGACATTTATAGAAGCATTTGAGTTTTTGAATTGTATTTAACTCATTTCAAAATATTTGTTTTTCCAGTCTAATCTACTAAAAAAAATAGTTTTTCTCCAGAACCATTACAGATATCTGTACTTTTATAGTTACCGTACATAGTTACATAGTAATTGAGGTTGAAAAAAAGACTTTCCGTCCATCAAGTTTAACCTTTTAAGATCTCCTCTGATCTGCAATATACTGATTAGTTGTTAATTAATTGATACTATACTATATTATTATTATTATTATTATTATTATTATTATTAATAATAACTTTATTTGTAACGCGACAACATATTCTGTAGCACTGTACAGGGGATAAGAACAAGGAAATATACAATATTATCAACTGCAGAAAATGAAGGGTCCTGTTTTGAGCTTTGAGTCCTGTGAAAAGTGTTTTTTTCAAAAGCACCCTACAAGATTGGAAACTCACTAATTACAATCTAAAGGGAATGAAAGATGCAGAATCCTAAGAAGGTGAAATGAAATAGCAAGGTTTAGGAAGGAAGTTTACATAGTTAGGAAGGTATGCAAAGTTAGAAGATTATTCAATTAGTTGGAGAGGGTAGGGATCAAATGTAAAGTGAGTGGCACTATTATGTGATATAATATCTTAAATACAAATTAATTCTATATCTTATATTAACATTATAAAATAATAGATGTGGATTTATTGATCTGAACATAGTTTAAAATGCAGCCATACTGCCTATCTTTGGTTATAGCCTTCTACATGTTATTTATTGAATGCAGGACATTCATTAACAAAGCAGAGAGTGGGCAACCTAGATGAGTACATTAATAAACACAATTATTCTAAAAATAATCATGTTGGACTGAGGATGTAAACATAAAAAAACAAACACTTGTTTGTGAAGTAACAAACATGGCACCCCCTATACATCTCTGCTCCCATCTCCAAATACTCCCCCACACGCCCTCTTCATTCTGCTAATGACCTTCTTCTTTCTACCACTCTTGTCACCTCCTCTCACTCCCGCCTCCAGGACTTTTCTTGCGCTGCCCCTATTCTCTGGAACTCCTTGCCTCGCTTCACCAGACTATCCTCCTGCCTTAAATCCTTCAAAACATCAATAAAAACGCACCTCTTTAAAGAAGCCTATAACCTTCCTCCCTAACATGCTCAGCACTACTCTCTCCCTACTGTACCACATACACACTTCAACCTTTAGATTGTAAGTCTGCGAGTTTCAATCCTGCAAGGTGCTTTACGGAAAGTGCTATGGACACCAGATTCCAAGCTCAAAGACAGGGCCATCCACTCTTTGCAATGTGTAAATCTTGAACTTGTCATTGCCTGTAACTTATCTTATGTATAGCGCTACGGAATATGTTGGCGCGTTACAAATAAAAAATAATAAAAAAAGTATGTAACAAATTAACAACATTAGCAGCTGTGTAAGCCATGGACATAAACAGTTTTGGAAGACTTTATGAATAGAGGAATCCATTTCCTGAGAGCTGGATCATTATGGTGTGTTTTTATCTATCAACAGAGGAAGACATGGAAGAGGAGGACACTTACATAGATAATTGGAACTAACTCAACACCACCCCTCCCTTATATCTAGCTTGCATCAGGAAATGCAAGCATTGCTCATTAGAAATGTAAATGCCCCTCTTACACACAGCTTCCACCAGCATATCATCATGGTGCAATGTAGGAATCGAAATTTATATTTGTGTCATTGAAAACTACATTAGTGACATATATACAAATATAGTTTGTGTATAATCAATCCTGAGCCTTACTCAAAGCAAAGCTTTTTTATTTGATTATATTTTTGAATGCTTACATTTAATAACAGTATTTCATCTACCTGTTGCTGCAATAAACCGGAAGGCACCATATAGAGTTGCATATGGGACTTTTTACACTATTGTTGCAATATATACCTCAAACAGCACAAACACTTTAAGTAATCTCAATGTCTAGACTGGAAATTTATTATCAGTTTCCATATTGTAAATTTACATGAGCGGACCCTTCATATTAGCTTCACCAAGCTTTGCTTTTGCTGCAAAGTGCTTTGCCGAAGACTGCCATATCCATTGTCTATGGGGAAAATTGCTATTGCAACTTTACAATGGTCCATTGCAGCCACAGTCAAGTCACAGTAATGCCAGGATGCCATATTTTCTTTATGATGAACTGTTCTTAAGTAGATATAATGGGTAGATGAGTCAGGCCTCATGGTTCTTACATGCTGTCAAAAATGTGTTTTTACTGAGGGTAGACAGAGACGCACACTGCTCAATGGAGTCTTCCAAGCCAGTATGCAAAATATATATACTGTGCACAGGGTGGAAGCCTCCATGGAACCTAGGAGCCATGGCTCCTTCAATCTGTACTGCCGGCTCCTAAATATTCTTCTTAAGTATAATGGATCATCAGCGTAGGCTTTCTTCCAGAATCATAGAAAACAGCCTGTCTTCCCAGCTCATATGTTTTAGATATTTTTGTTTATCCCGACTGTGTATATAGTGAACTAAGAAACACTAAGAAAGGTCCGCCTGGATAGGAATGGGTGGAAGGGCTATAACCACAGTAACTTCCCACTCACCTCAAACAGAGACACTCTGAAAGATGGAATGGGGTAGAGAAGCCAATATGGCAACCTCCTGAAGGAGGGCATTATTATTATTTATTATTAACTTTTATTTGTAACGCGCCAACATTTTCCGTAGCGCAATACAGGGGATAAAAACAAGGGAAAATACAGCATTAACAACCTTCCAAAAATGGACGAAAATTAAAAATAGTAGTAAGGCATAATTTTATATGATTGCGCTTATAGTTCTTTTAATATGCAAGATGTTACTTACTCCTTTAAAGGCAAACTTGTTTTATCATAATAGTGCGCCTTTAAATGAACTGAGTGTGTCACATTTGGGTAAATTCATACACAGAGCTGAATTTATGTGTGACATTGAAAGAACCACTATAGATTGGGGGAAAACACTTCAAGTTTTTTAGAAGTATGTAACTAAACATGCTTTTGTGATCTTGGTTTAATGTTGATAAAGAAACGCCAACATATGGCTGTCAAAATGTTTGCTGCCAGTAAAGCAGAACTGGATATAGTACTTAAAAAATAAAAGCTGTATTAATTAATTGATTTATTTTATTTTGTGACAACCTTTTGTACGTTTTCATCTCAAGCTCTTCGTGGGAGCATCGTACAATTTTGACACTTCATAAATCCTTTAAATAAATCTCCTGTGTACCTTTTGAGCGGTTGCATACACACAGCTGTCTTTTACATGTGATATTTTCATCACTTGTTGGATCTGGTGCATGTTACTAACAACAGACAGAAGACATTTCATAAATCGTTAGATACTTTTATTTCTTCCTGTTTGTCTGAGAGACACAAATATCTTGCAATATATCTATACAAAGCTGACCATGCGCAACCTGGAACAGAGACAATAGGCTATTTTTTAAATGAAAGGATATTTGATCAAAGAGAGACTGTATATTTCAAGTGAGACCTAAACTAGCACCTAGAAGAAGTATTTTCACAATAAATTCAAATATACTGTTCAATGGACCTGGATTAATAAATGGATACAGGAAATTAGTCTGGGAATATTTAAAAACCAGGGCTAAAGTGGACAGGTATCAAAGGATATAAATCTGTGGCTTGTTACAGTGTCTCATGGAGCCTCTAACTAATATGATCCTGGATAAAGTATTAATATTTAAATAACCACTTTCACATTTATGGTATGTTCTTTTAAAATGTGTGGCTTAATAATTGTCAAAATATTAAGAAATAAAATCCAGCCTCCAATGTATAACAAGAATATTCAATACTTATTTTTTTCCTAACTATATTAGTCAATTGGGGAGCATTTGGATGCAGATAAGATTACTAATCAATTCTAATGAAAGTCTGTCTTGATAATAAGATTAAAATTAATAGCAACGTGCAATATAATCACCAGTCCCAGGTGACATTTAGGAAAGGCAAATAAAGCATTGGAAACAATATAACAGTTAATACATTTTTTAATTTATAAAATATTTTTTGTATAATTAAGTTCTTCAAAAGAGCTTAAAATAAATATGACATCCTCATGCTCATTAAAAACATATGGATTAATTATACACAAAGGGCCTCATTCAATTGTGATTTGACCAATTGAATAGGGCTCTAAATAAGCACTTGGCATAATTATTTTAAATAAGTTTTTAGTTAGTGAAAACCATGCTTTTGGATAGATGTTTATTGACTAAAAACTTATTTAAAAAATATATGTTATGTGCTTATTTAGAGCCCTATTCAATTGGCCAAATTGCAATTTAATGAGGGCCAAAGTAAACAATCAAATAAGTATCTCTGATTCATAATTAACACACTCAGCTATTTGTAGGATTACTACTTTTGTTTGTAAATGATCAGATCATGTGTAAAAAATCACCAGTGTTGTATACTGAAGGTTAATATAATCTAGTTATTAAGCTAATGTATTAGCAGGTTATTATATAAATGCAAGTAGGATAAGAACAAAATAGTCATATTTAACCTTCCAGAAACACCTCTGGCCATATATTTATTTATTTTAATTTCCAAATCATTTTCTCTTTTATATCTAATACTTCTTTCTCCAGAAAGTAAAAAAAATAAATATATATATATATATATAATTATTATATACAATTTTCCTAAAAGGGCCTACCATTGTTTGTTTTTTAGTCACCTAATTTGTCACTTTAGAGGGAATTGTGGATGAGATAACATTCCCAAACGACACTGCCAAAGCAGATAAACACACACTGTGTTGATCTAGCACACTGCGATGTTGAATTCCTGCACAATATAAATTGCAAATATCACTTCATAAATTAAATGTTATTTATTATTTGTATGTTTTACTTTCTAAAACATTTTGCCCATTATCAAGACCATGTTGACTTCCTAAATAATATAAATTAAATATATCAGTTCATATATTAAATGTTCCTTATTATTTTAAGTGTATAATATATATATATATTATATATATATATATATATATATATATATATATATATATATATATATATATAAGGAATCAGAACAGAAAAGTTGTCCATATACCACAATGCCTGCTTATCTTACATCTGTACAACTGATATTTTATGGTTATTCCAAAATAAATAATTCTATTAAAATTATATGCCGCCATGTTGCTGACAAATAATATTAGAAATGTCCTACATATTTTTTGTTTGTTTTTGTAGGGTATTATTATTTTTCCACACACGCTTAGCTATAAAACATGTCTGGGAAAAAACAAATGGCAAATAAATCTGAGTAAACTGTAGTATTTATTCAGTGTTATGGTGGATTTGAGATCAGAGGATTGTGGATATGATGGTGGATTATAAATAGACCTATAATAATCTGAAACTGAACTAGAAAAAGATGGTTAGTGTCTCTGTATATAAATACAAACGTAGAAGTCAAATATGACTCTGAGAGGGTGATTTTCAAACTGACTTCCAACATCATTTTTCATCATAACTTTAAGAATACAAAAAGTACAAGGTCTTAGGTAGACAAAATATTAACACTAACAGCCATGATACATGATATCTATTTTCAGATGACAGAGACATCTTGTAAAACTGTGTGTATAATCACTCTCACAATGTTGTCTTTTAGAACAACATATGGAGAAAGATAAGACAAATGTGGTGCATGATATTGTTTAGAAGCACAACTGGAAATAACATGTTGGGAGATCAGTTACAGAGCTTTCAAGACTCCAAAGGTTTCTTGATCAAAAGACTTGAGGAAGATATCTAAATTATTAAGAAAAGTATGTGACCCATCTAATGATAATGTTTGCCCATCTAGTGGTTCCCAAGAATTTATCCGAAACCAGGGCTGCTTCTCACTTGGCTTTCTTGAGGGAGAAAGAGTGATGAAAAAGGGAATCAGAAAAAGCGACGAAGAATGTAATCAGAAAGAATGATGATGATATGGAGAAAAAGACAAAAACAAGTGGAAAAATACATGGAAAATGAGGAGAGACAGATGTTTTCAATAAATTACTTGGAGTGACTGGATCTGTCATTAGCACCCATTTTGGACAGATTGTTGAAGAACCACTGTTAGGAAAAACAAATGAGTTAAAACTTACTCTCAGTGTTACTGCAGTCTCTTCTGGGTTTAAATAAACAACTTAGAATCTTCCATTCAAGTAAACAGAGATCCCATCATATAAGATATCATGCAGCAGAAACACAGAATGTAAGTTTCATACTATACATACTTTATAGAAATTGGTCCAACTCTATATGAAACGTTACCATTCCTAACATACTACCAAGCACGTTCAAATCTGATGATCTCAAGATTAGCTCAAAGTATAAGAACATATAGACATGAAAACTTCCAGAACTGCTTCTTTGAATGAAATAGACTTACTTTCCAAGGATCCAATACATAGAACACACCCAGCACTTTAATTTAGCAGTGTTTTGAGGTATTCAGGTTAGGAATATTTCCTAGTCCTTGTTGCACACTAGTTATATACTTGCTACCTCCATTTATCATGCAGGGACAGTTGTATGATCACATAACAAAAGCTACTAGACTAAACAAAGATCCCATACATTTACCACAAGCACTTTGCATCCATGTACATAGTTTATTACATATATCCACAATAGTGACCTCAACTGGGCTTATTATGGATGTATATATCTGTTCTGTAGTATCTTTTATTAAAACATTTTCACATTGCATTGGCCCAAATTCACAAAGTTTCTAACGGACTGCAAAGTAATTCTGCAATTGCTGCTTTCCGTGGAAGATTATTATAAAATAGCCATTGCATGCTCCAAAAAAACAAACAACTAACAACCACTGTGAAGCTTAGTGGATCGTGGACATTGTTTCCCTCCTATAAATACATGAGGTGAAGTTACTTCACAAAATAAAAACACAATTCTCAGGGTAGACTGTTTACAATACTTGGAAATCCATTTGATAATGATTGCATTCTGTGTAATAATATACCATTTCATTGCATTGTTTTGAAAGTTATCATTTAGTGCAATCATTATGTGAGTAAAATAACAATACCCACTTAAAGAAATAAACAGGAAAATATAATCTGTATACGGCAATACTCATTTATTCTGCAACTGTAGCACTGGACAAACAAGACCAATCCAAACTACCTGTGCTCAGTTAAAGGGACACCAAATTTATCACTCTTACTCTAAATTATCAAACTGGGCACTGACCATTAAGTGAAACAAATTGAATTTTTACAATTGATACATATACCACTGTTTTCTAAGATTTTTTTTTTATAACCTAGACATTTTTTCAACTGCCTGCTTCTCTGCTAATAGTTTCTGCGGGCTCTGAAGAAGAGATAATATCCCAATCTGCTTGTGCACTCTGCTTGCTGCAACAAAACATGAAACTGAATTCTCTAATATCCTAACTAAATAAGATGAACTATATTATTGCCATGGAGAAAAATGATAAGCATTTAGAGTTAGCTTGTAATTTATGGTGCGTTAAGCACAGTCTGTACCTATTATTATCTATTTATTTTTGTTTTTTTCCTTTAGTTGTATTGCGCCAACATATTCCGTAGCGCTATACAGGGGTAAGTTCAAGTCAAAACAATGTTAACTCAATTAAATGAAATTATTAAGCACAATATTTTGACCTGGTGATAACTTTACAGTAGTAAAAGTTAACACTGCAGCATTTACAAACGGCAAACAAATACATGTTTATATCTTTTCCATTTAATTTTGACTTTTGTATGTCATGGCACAGAGCACTATTGATTTGTTCATTGTCCTATTATTATATATAAGTATTAACACTGATTGCACCAGAGAAGCTGTACTGAGATGTACTGAGATGATGTGCAGATGCATTTAGAGCAAGATAATGGACAAGTTTGGTACATACCCACTACAGTCAGGAGCATGTTATCCAGCAGCAGAGCAATGAAGACAATCAGAAGGATTAATTTCCTGGATTGTCTCCCCTCTCGGAGCCACCGGAGCAGGCTGAACTCAGTGACAGACATGATGGGATCAGCTCTCACTGCTCTGTAAAAAAAGAAAAGAAAAAGCGTCAAACCCCATCCAACTGGCGGCTCACTCTCTGCCTCTCCCAGGCAAGCAGAGGGACTCTGACCACGGAAACTGCACAAGTATCAGAGGATTCTGTGACAAGTCCAAGTGTCACTGCACATCTTGTATGGTTTGCAATTACTATGTAATAGACAGTGACAATTACACACAGTGTTTAGTAGGATATCTGACAGATTTACAAAATTACCAATATTAAATCCTGAAGGGGTCTGCTTTAATGAAACCTATTGAAGCTACTTTGCATATTAATGCACAACATGTCAATGATTATTTATTACACCAGGAAAGATGGAACATTATATGTTATATCTAAAATAAATTCATAAATATTTTCTTAAAGGGCATTTCATCTCCATACTATAGATATAAAATATGCACACACACTATATATATATATATATATATATATATATATATATATATATACATATATATATATATATATATATATATATATATATATATATAATATATATATATATATATATATATATATATATATATAATATATATATATATATATATATATATATATATATATATATATATATATATATATATTTAAATGAAGAGTGAAGCAGCCGTGAATAGAATGTCCACTGATCCAGATGAATAATCAGAGTATTGCAGTATAAAGTGATACCTTTTTTATTGGACAAATGTTTTTTAATTTTGGATTCATCTTCTCTAAACCAATGTTGCTTCTGGTTTGATAATGAGAGGTGTATCTCTCAAAAGCTTGTCACTCTAAATAAAATGTTTGCCCAGTAAAAAATTTATCATTTATACTCTCCCTCTCTCTCTCTCTATATATATATATAATATATTATCTTCATTGATAATAAAAACAGAAAATAAGTATTTTAAATTAAAATATATAAATACAAATATATAAATGTAATCTTTTTGATATCCTTCCAGTACTTGAACAATCATTACATATCTTAACATGTAATAATAATACATAATAATGCCCAACCTATTTTAATTTAAAATATATAAATATCTTTATATTAAATAATATAAATAAATTAAATATGCTAAATAAATAAATAATTTAATTTTTTAATAGACATTTATACATGATGATCCTGCAAATATTAATTTCAAACTCAAATTTATTACTAACATTCAATCTCTCAAAAAATGGATCAATTAGTCCAGAAAAGGATACTTTATTATACAAATGCTATGGAGTAGTTCAGTAATCTACTCCAGAGGAAGATAAGTATATCACACAATTCAATTACATTCTCTCCAAGTCCTGGAATATAATTTTTGTAAGAAAACACATTATAAGAAATTGAATAATCTAAACGTAATAATGTTTTCTTTTTATCTGTCTTGTTAAATAGTATTACATAGTACATTAACATTTGTTAAAAAAAAGAAGGTTTTACAATTAGGTTAGCTGGCAGCAGATAGTTAGAAATAGGGCAATACATTTTGGGATGCTGGAGGCTGTCAATATGTAAAGACTCTGAAGCTATTGGGGAGATCAAAGCTTCCTATCTATACCAGGGGGTTGCAGTTTCATTATATAGCAGGACAATTTAATTTGCCCATTCTCCTGTAGCATTTTTTTATCTGTTGCATTAAATATAAAACTTACCTGTGTCTTCCTGGGGCTCTGCCTCCTTTCCAGCTGTTGGGAGCTGGCTGCAGCTGTTGGCTGCAGATGGGAGGTTAGTGCAGATAGTGCTGTGTGCTTCTTCCAGGCTGCCAAGGAGAGGTAGTGAGAGAGGGGAAGACAGGAGAGGAGGGCAGCACAGAGCCCCCTCTTACCCAGCTGCCTCCTGACGTCATTCCAGATTGCTATCAGTTAACTCCTTGACAGCATGTCCCTAGCTGCAGGTTAGGAAGCTGTTAATGAGATCAAGCAATTGATGTGAATACAAAACAATTATCAGAGGTGGAAGGGGACAAATAACAGACATTCCCAGGTCTGGAGCACTGGTTGGGTTTAATCAGTTTTGTTAAAATGAACTGGTGAGTAAAGGCTAACAGGAAGGAAACTATGCACTATGGGAGGTGGTTGTCAAGAATGGACATTGTCCTGTTAGAGTCTCAGACCCTGCTTGACCCTTGACCTAATTTTATGCAAATTAAAAGCATTTTTTTTAAATGTAACTTTTTTCTATTTCTTTTTAAACTCCCAAATTTTTAACTATTATGATGCTGTATATTCATCTATTTATGTAGTATTAAGTCAGATCAGGTATAAGCCTTATACTCTATCTGTTTGAAATAAAAGCATAGGATCATTTGAAAAACTAGAGAATAGAGGGTCCCAGTGCAAAAAAATATTGCCCCCCAGGACCCCTCTCAGCATCCATTCTCACACACCTTGCATAGTTCCCACTCCTATCTCTTTTGCTCCCCCCATACAGAACGCATACTTCCTGTACTTTGCTCTCTCACCTCTTCCCTGATCCAAATTGTGCTTAACTGCTCCACATTGCAATCTATTGGAGTTTCAGTAGAAACTCCAAACGGTGGCAAGGGGTGTGCAGCCAATGGCGAGTGTGCGGCCAAGGAGGCCAGGGGAGCCGTGATCTGTTGGGCTGGGGTGAGGGCCCCAGGGGGTCCGTACACTACAATAAAAAAACAACAAATTAAATGCAAAAAATAAATAAATTACAAAGCACCGCCCCCCAGGAGAGAGCTCTGGTACATTGCACCATCTTTACCACAGGTAGCTTGGCCCCTGCATTGGGTGCTCTTGCTTTATAATATGATTCCCATTTTTACTTTCTTGAGCCCTTTCAATTGACAGTAAATCTTATATAGCATAATCATTCTTCATGCTCTTTAATGCTTACTGTTCACCACCAAAAAATTATAATATTTGCCCAATATCTGTAATTCGCTTAAAATTAATTCAGTTTAAAACATAATTAAATAACATTTTATAAAGTGCTAAAATATCACCACTTCAGTCCCATATTTAAAATACAATATTTAAAAAAAAACTACATTTGAAAATAAGAAAATGTTTTAACATTGTAAAAAAATTTAAAGAATAATTGTATGCAAAAGTTAAAATTGTAAGTGTGTCCATTTTTTTCTGCTTTTTAAATTAAATATTTTTTTGCTTGCTATCAAATTTAGTTATTCATTCCATGTAGAAAGACATTGACCACAGTAGTCCTAATATTATTCAGCTATAAAAATGGTACACATGGAAATGCTATGTTAATACGTGTTACGATCCTCTATGCCAGTCATCACTGGTTTCACATCACTGATGGGTGACAAATAAACTGCAGGCTACATGGCGGCAGGCATTGGGCCAGATGTACTAAAAGTATTGGAAAATACTTAGAGGGCGTTTGACATCCCCAAGAGTTTCCCAACACTTAATCTTTTAGAATATACTGCGTATAGTGTGTTTAGTCACAGTCTCCATCATCTGGCAGTGGATCTTCCCTCTTAAAATTAGAGATTTAGGTGTTCAGAGAATAGTGATTACGTTATGTTGTAGACCAGGGGCCATATTCAATTGAGGTTTTGGGCGATCTGATAGCCGGTGAGGTAGCAAGCTAATTTACTAATACATTGACGTCTTTTGCAGGCTTCAAACAGCTTCCAAGTTACTGGCTTGAAAAAATGGCGATGGTTAAGCTTGTAACTTACAGCCTCCAAAAGCCTTTGACCTTTCACTTTTGCAAGGGCTAAAATCGCAAATCGCTATTCAATTGCTCAATTTCCCCTAGCCAGCAAAAGTTTTCACACCCGTAAACAGCAAATGAAGGCGAAAATTCAATGACTGCTAGAGTGGACCCGCAAGGGGGTCAAACACCTGTTTGTAGCACTGTAAATGCTAATAAAAAATCACTACTGCACTGTAAATAACGAATAGAATTAATTGCACAACAGTCTCAAGCTCGCAAATCGTCAGGAAATAAAATGTATTTTAATGTTTAATTATGGGGCTTAATCGATCCCGGGTATCAATGAGTTAATACATATCAGGCCACCTATATGGACTAGAACAGTATCGGCATTCATTTTCATAATTCTGTATTTTGCGAGATTGTGAGTCTGATCACATATCGGACCCCTGAACCTAATTGATTGACATGTAACCTCCATGTTTTACTGCCTTAATAAGGACAGTCTCATCTTCTATTGGCTGATTCTAAATGGGAGGTTACGGGCTTGCTTAATTGATCATGTTCCCGCCCTGAACTGCTCGGAACCTGTGCATGATTTATGGTTTCGGCTTTGGGACAGTAACTTGCGGGCTTGAGGAATTGAATAGCATTGTAATCAGAGACGAACAGGAGCCCGCAATAGTATAGTATATAATGTATACAAAAATATACTCACATAACTATGAAACTACCAATATGGCCAACCAGAGTAAGACTTTGCTTACTCTGGTTGGCTATATTAGTAGTTTTATAGTTATGTGATTATATTTTTTGTTTACATTATATACTATACTGCATTTATACTGTGCACACACAGTACTCCATGGTGATACTTTCACTCTGCTTAGTTACAACTGGAATTTTACCATATGTAAAGTAGTACTGACTTTCTGGAAATCTATTATTATATTGTATGTGGACTACCAACTGCACTATACAGTCATAGCTAGGTCGCATTGTGATTATTTTTTCATCATGTACCTTATCCTATCCCTTTTTCTATCTTGTCTTGAGGATAGCGTAGAGGTTGGCTAATGAAGGAGGTGTGGAGAGGGAATCTTTGCAATGCGCACAATCTTGAGTGTGTCTAACACGACGTACCCGGCCGGTGTCTTCAGTCTCTTGGTTCTAAGACATATGCCATCTATGGTGTGCTAATTCACGGTATAATGTACGTATAATGTGATGACTGATGACGCCTTGCTTTATTTGTAACCGCTGAGCCTGATGTTGTGTACTTTCCACGTGTGCGCGAAGGGGTGTCCCAAAGCACAAGTACTTCAGACCATTTTCATAAATAGAAGTATCTTTATTGGTAAAATTCTGATACAATTCGTTAAGTAAAATACTTTGATAAGAACAATAAAACCAAAAAAGTAAAAGTTACAGACGTGTTTCGCTGATGTAATCTGCAGCTTCCTCAGTGACAAAAAGGCTTTCTTCCTCTATTCAGGCTTAGACGGGCCTGGTTGTGGGAAGATGAAGGGTTTGAGGTATCCCTCTGGTTTAAAGTAGTCCCGAATGGAAAACAAAACTATACAGCTTCCTCCCACAACTAGGCCCTGTCTAAGCCTTCAATCCCTGAATGTCAAAACATCACATCCAAGAGATGGACAGCCTGATGGACATTCTCAGGGATATGATTCCGGCCGTTCTCAAAACCTTTCCATACTTTATAACTACTATGTGTCTTAAACAAATTAATGGGAATTATTTGAATTATTTCAGTCAATAGTACTGACTATTTTTCTGCATTCTACAGACTATATCATCATAAAAAAAACATGTTTGACGATCAAAAGAAATTAGTTAAATGGGTTTAACTTTTCCATTATTGTGAGACTTTCTGATTTATATTCATCATGCTTCTTGGCCGTTTTATTTCTGTATACACTGATGGTGTTTTTTTTATACATAGTGTGATACAGTGACTATTCCACTTCAGTTTAAATAGCTCTTCCAAATATCCAAACTAAAGAATAGTAATGGTTAGGATGTAGAAAAACTAGCTGAACTTCTGAGGACGCTGGCTTGTGTTTTGATTGAGAGTTCTGACGAATAAAATATCAGTACTGAACTTTACAGGACACTCAGATGTTTTTTATTAAAAGATGCCCCTTTCAATCAAACATTTAAATTAGCATATTTAAACATTACAGACTCATTTTGTTTCTAATCCCTATAAGCCAAGATCAAAAGCACCCTCTGGTAAATGATGTCTCAATAGTGCTCAAGAGCTCAACTGCTGTTGTGAGCTTGCAAACCCAAATCTGAGTTCCTGTCGTTGTACAGGAATTATAAAGCAAAATAGTATTAAAGAACCACTACATAGAGTAATAAAAACAGTATGCAGTTTAAAATAAAAGTTAACTTTTTTCTCCACCTCTTTGGGGAAGTGATGATCAGCTCTGCTGGGGGTCAGATCATCATGGAGCTTATAAGCAGACTGGGATATGACATCACTGGCTCCACTCCATGGCATAATTTGCTCCACCCCATAGCCTACACAGAGGTAACAGCTGTATTGTAGCTCCCTCAAAGGCCCTGGCCAGTGACAATGCATGAGCCATTATAATCCTGCCCCCTTTTAGTGTGCACGCGCAGTCTGAACCAAAGTCTGACTGTTCAGCCTTTTTTTTTAGTTGAGCTTCCAAGACAAGCCAGTCATACCCACTAATACACACAGGTAAAGAAAATAAGCAGCTGTGCTTGAGAGGAACAGTCAAAGTGGTCCTTCAGGCTGGTAAAGTGGTCCAGGTTGAAGTATAGCAAATTAAACACATGCAGCCCTATTAATATAAAGCCTGTAGCGGCAACGTGAGACACGCAACGGCTGTGAGCTTGAAATTTGGCCGTGTTACAGAGCTATTAAATTCAAGCAAGTTAAGGGCTTGAAATGCAAACCCGTAAACCATTTGTTGCGCGTTGGATGTTCAGCCGTGAATGTGGTCAAATCCGTAGTTACGGGTTTAGATGGAGCCAATGGCAACAGAGATCGTCATAATTATGTTACTGAAAAATCGAGGTGGGATTTCAAAGTCTTACGGGTTTCAATTATGACCCACATTCCAGAAATAATGCAATATTGATAAAGCCATAAATATGATATTCTAGTTAAGGTT
Source organism: Discoglossus pictus (assembly GCA_027410445.1). Lineage (NCBI taxonomy): Eukaryota > Metazoa > Chordata > Amphibia > Anura > Alytidae > Discoglossus > Discoglossus pictus. The sequence continues at coordinate 108,228,583 of CM050171.1, forward strand.
CCATTATAGTTCCATTATATGTATTAACACATTGATAGCCGGGATCGATATAACATGGAATTTAAACATTAAAAAAAATATTTTATATTGCTGATTTGCGAGCTTCAGATTGTTGTGCTATTAATTATTAAGTACCTAACATCACTTTCCCGTTACCCATACAGTAAGTACAGTAGTGGGTGTATATTTGCATTTAAAGTGCTACGGATTAGACTTTACCCCCCTTGAGGGTCCTCTCTGGTACCCATTGGATTCTTGGCTCCATTTGCGGGTTGCAGGGTTAAACGCCAGTGAATTTGTTGCAATTTAATAGCATGATTGGAAATGTAAAAGTTACAGGCTTGGCAGAACAAAGGATTTGCGGCTGCGAAGTTCCACGTTCCACGTCCCATAGGCTTTTTTCGCTCATAACCCTGCTTTACAAGTCCAATTTAATAGCTGCAAGGCTTGCAGGCTACATTACGGGCTACGGTTTTAAACGTTAGGGGAATTTGATAGGGCTGGTGGTAACTCACTGGTAGTTGGGGATAACAACATTGATAGGAGGCACTCATTAACCCAGGTACTGGTGTATCATACAGCGGCACTGGTAAGAGGCACTCGGTAACTCAGGCACTGGCAGATGACATATCTGCACTGGTATGAGACATTTGGAGACTTCGGCTCTTGTGGTTTGAAAAAGCAGCTCAGAATGTGAACTAATTACAAAAATATAAGACTAGACAAATATAAGTGGATTGTATACAAAGACTGGATGTGGTTGAAAAATTCCAGGTGAAAATAGTTGAAAATTAGAACACTGCCCCTTTAAATCTAGCAAATTAGCTAGATTTAAAGGGGCTGTCAAGTAGGGTTGCTGGAGAGCAGGTAAGTGGGGTCTGGGAGTTTTGTTTGGTAAGACAATACTGTTATGTATCCTCAGTTAAGTGTCCTCTTTTTCCACTACTTATAGAGCCTCTCTAATGTAAAGGATGATCAACACGTGTGCTCTCTTTGCTTTGAAAATCAGTTACACTTCACTGACGAATCCCAAGAGGCCAAAATATTTGTCTTCAGTTTTTCTTTTATAATCATATGCAGAAGAAGCTTGCCTGCTATGTCAGTGCTTAGGGCAGTAGAGCCATTATATTCAACCATGGTTCTGTTTTGGAGCAGGGCCAGGGCCATATTTATCGCCTCTGATACCTTAAGTAATTAGCAAGAATAAAGATAGGGAATAAAAAAGATAGATAGGGACCACATACTATAAAGCTTCATTTTGAGCTGACCCTTCATTTCCTTCAACCATAGGGCTTGGGTTTATTAGCCTTTTGGGAAAGCCGGCCCAGAATTGGATTCAACTGATATGTGCATGGAAACATGTTTGGCATTCTCCATTGCTATTTCCAGTTTAGCTTTATATCGTCTCTTTCACTCACTGATTTTCTCAATATGCCAATACTTTTAAATAGTTAAAGACTACTGTATCTGATATGTTAAACGAAATGAGTCAATTTAGCTGAATGTGTTTTAAAGGGTTATTGCTCATTTGATTCTTGTGACACACCATGGGAATATCTTTAATGCATAATGGTATTAACTAATTCATAAATACGAATAAAGCCTTTGGCTAATTAAATCTTTAAATAATGTATGACTTTCAATTTCATTTTTATATCAGCATTTTCTTTCTGAATTCCTCTAGAATAATTAGACTTTGGTGTTAATGTCTCTGTGTCGTTTGTAACAGGGAACCCAAAGTGTAATATTCTGCCTCTCAGTAGCACACAGAGACTTATTCTGTTACAGTTAATAAAATATAGTTTAAGAGCTTTCTTAATATTGAAGGGTGAATGTGATAATCCTTTTCCTAAAGTCTTTAATTTTCAAGTTGGAGAGATATCTTCACACTTTAAGCACATATGGAGAATAAGATAGTGACTGGAGATGTCTTATCTCACTAGTTCCAAAGTTTTAGGAACATAGTGGATTAATTAATATTATTACAAAAATGTTTTTTTAAGTTTGTAGTTTTTACTTGTCAACCAGTCTTTTTGATCCATCCAGATAGCCTGTGGTGATGATTGCTAATAACTGGACATTACTTACCAAGGGTGAGAAAATAAAAACTAAAAATCATCAATAATAATAATACCATAACAAAAAAACAAAATTACTCTTATTAAAAAAAAACACAGAAAAGGGGAACATGCTCACAATTGTTATGAACCATAGCTGTTTTGTCTTTTATCACTTCAAGAAGTCTTACTGGGGTCACTCAGGGATTTGAATTGCAGAAGACACATGACTTAACAGGGTGTGGGGACAATAAGTTTGGCTAGAGACTGAGAATCTAATGTTTGAATGAATAATTGCTTTTATAATGTTGAACAGGAATTCTGTATTAATAATAAATGGCTAATAAAAACATCTAGCTCCTGTTGGTAGCATCATACTGTGGTTTTAGACTGCATATTATTCAATATTATCATTAGGAGAGATGAAATATATTTTCAGCCATGGTTCCCAGGTCTCCTATACAGATTTTCTAGACAATAGTTTATTTTATCACAATTGTTTTGCTATATGTTTAGTTAATAACTCCATTAGACCATATATATCAGGGATGGCCAGCTCAGAACTGTGTGGCTTGGTCTTGCCTATGGAAGGGATAGTGGCTTGGTCTTGCCTATGGAACAGAAGTAAAATATTTTAGGAAAAGTCATGGGAAACTCCAGGGGGAACCAATAAAAAAATGTTCACCTCTACAGTATTGCTGAATATTAGTTCAGTTAATTAATAGATTTACCGGTCACTAGTACCCAATACAGGATTTGAAGAATCAAAAACCGTGAATGAAAACACTAATATACAAGTTCCATGGAGGTGTAAACAAGTTACATAGGCAGATTTCGGAGAGGGTCCCTGACATAATGCTTCATCAATTCTTGAATAATGGGAAAGTTCAGCAATTGAAGACCTCCTGTGCAGAGATACAAAAAAAAAACAGAATATAGTTTAGTTTTAACTTTGCCTACTAACCTATTGATCTTAATCTTGGCTTCAAACTGCTAATGACATAAATTGGTAATAACGTCTAGAATGTTACCACTGTATAGTTACTTTCTGTTAATATCTAACATCGCCATTTTATTTTCCCCATGAATATTCTGCACCCTGTTTTAGAGAGAGTCTTTCTTGGCCAGGACATAACTTTAAGACTGCATTCCTTTCCTGGAAGCTGAGATTCCTTTCTTTGTTTGTCTGATTTTCTGAAATTCTGAAACCCTGTGCATGGGTGGGGAGTTTACCCTATACTCACAGCTTGCCTGTAGACTGTGCCAAAAAGAAATTTAGCGATAAAATTCGAACAGCCTGTGGTCCTTCTACTGAAGCAGTATTTGACTGATTGATGACAGTGCTAAGCTCTCATTTCAGCTCCATTGAGAGAGGATATAGAATAGAAGAACTGGGAATGAGAGACATGAAAAGCAGAGAACAGAGATAGTTGAGAAGAAAGTAGAACACAGAACAGATAACTCAGAGAAAAGAGGGAGGTAAGAGAAGAGAGAAGCAGAGTGGAGAAAAAAGGCAAAATAGACAGGGAGAACAAAACAAAGGAATAGAAAAGAGAAAAGATAACAAGGAGAATGTCAAAAAGCAGATATGGGAAGAGTGTCAGAGAAAATGGAAGAAGAGATATCAGAGAAAAGTGGTAAATAAAAAGAGAATAGACAAAAGAAGGAAGAACAGAAGACAAAAACGAAAAGTAGAGAGGAAGGCAGGATGAGAAGAGAGGGAGAAAATAATACGAATAACGGAGAGAAAACAAGAAAAGACAGGCACAGTTGAAAAGGGGGAGAAAAGAAGTAGAGAAGACAAAATAAGAAAGGAGAGAAGAAAAGTTGGAAAAGAGTGAGAGAAGAAAAAAAGGAGATTGGGAAAAAAAGGAGAGAGAGGGAAGACAAGATAATGGGGGGAACAGGAGAAGATAGGAAAAGATGACAGCTTCTCAGTTTCTCCTATATGGATATAGAGTGGCTCATCATAGTTTCAACAAAGTTTGAGTTTGAGTGGACACCGAAGGAAGTATTGGGGGAAATGTCCTTTTACTTGATAGGATAGTTTAGGTCTCTCATGATCTCTGCTGATCTAGATGATAACTACAAAAAATGGGCTTCCTGTTGGAACTTCAAATTTGTTGGTAGTATGTAAGGATGGTGACTCCAATACAGTCTTCAGAGATTATATAATTCAATATTGCACCCGTCCCGCTCCCCCCTTCCCTCCTTTTTTTTTTCTCTTTTCTTTTCTTTTTTCTTTATGTTTTTCACTCATTGGTTTAATCAAAACTGACATGATATAACATTGTCATAGTATATACAATAGGTATACTTATTCTACAGAAAAACTAAACATATTGGGAAACAATACAAACAAGTTTTTTTTCTTTATTGTGTTGTCATTTGTATATAATGCATGTTGGACTTGTATTGTTTTGTTAATCTAATAATGTTATGTCTCTCATTCCCTTCAATAGAAAAAATGGTACAGGTCTCTATATCCAATCAATAGATATTGTGACAAAAAGGAGCAATGAGAAGCAAGACATATTACTAGAAAAATAAGAAAATAAAAAGAGAAGACATAATAGATACGAGGTGAGAAACGAGAGAAAGGTATAAGAGAGGCTAACTGTAGAGTTGGTACTACTACCTGCATAAACTGTGACACCTGTCAGACAGTGGCAAACCCTAAATTATGTTTATGCAACCTCCATTTAAATCTCAGATTATGAAAAATGTCCAAGTAACTGAAAAAATTAAACATTCATTTGCCTTTTATGTCCGGTTCCAATTTTCTGGTCAGCTGTTGAAGCCTGATCAGTAGCTCATTTTATTTGAAATAACACTGACATTTAGAGCAATGAGATTTGCTGCATAACAAATCAGTTTTATAAATCTTATACTTTAAAGATAAAATGAGTAATTTGTTTTATATAATTTTTCGTAAAAGTGACTGCTAAATGGAAAGGTTGGGCAGGAAGTATTTAGTTAATCTTTAGCTATCACCAACAAATCAGCCAATGTTTTATCAGTGAGAAAAAAAGCATTAAATTCATAGATTTTTTTTCTGTTTCATCGTGATATATGAATGGAGCAACCAGTAACATGTTACTCACGCAACCTGTAAGCAATTTACTCTCCACTCCTTTTGGATCACGTGCCAAATATTTCACAAGTGCCATAGACAAAGCAGAAATATCCTCTATTGTATCATGCTGAATCCTTCTATAGTTAGTAGAGACCTGAAATACCAAACAATTATCTTCTGAATAGGTGAGACAATTAACCTCAACCCCTAGTTGGGTGCCACCATTGATGTGAAGCAGATCTTCAGTTGTACAGTAGGTAAATGTTCCACATGTAGGTTATAGTAAGTGGACAGCACCTAAGGGTTAAGCAATATGTCAAACAATTTCTGTACTGAGTACCGCATAATCAGTATAAAATGAGGGATTCCCATTTCTAGTCAAGTAAAAGTCATATTGACCCAGACAAAATAACCCTTTATTTACCCGTCTATATCCTGTGTATATTTCCCTTGCTAACGACAGTTTAAAAGCCAGAGGCAGCTCACCCCAGCACTGCTCTCCATGGCAGGTCACAGATGGCTGCTGTGTCACAAACCTAATTATTTGTACTGATTCTTGACTGTAACTAAAAGGCGTCTGGTGAAGCTTTATTTATCTCCGTGCTGGAGGTGAGAGGCAGCCAGTTATTATGGTCGCAATTGTATTTGTACTGATTGTGCACATCTCTGCTGAAATGGTAATGCAGCATTAGGACTAAAGGGGATCTCAAGCTCAGTGACTCACTACTTGTTTACCTGGTCTTATAAATAAAGGCGCGTGCTTCATACTTTGACAATAATACTTTTCTCCATTCTGCTCTTTCCTGGTAAAATATTCTTACAGAGAGTTGGGTGCTGTAGAACGGTACCATTGTGGCGAGTTTCAGTGCTGGGTTTGGGCTGCACACATTTAGGTCCTCATTCAATTGCGATTTGGCCAATTGATAGGGCTCTAAATAAACACATAACATATTTTATTTAAATAAGTTTTTAGTTAGTGAAAACCTTGCTTTTGGATAGATGTTTACTAAGTAAAAACTTCTTAAAAAAATATGTTATGTGCTTATTTAGACCCCTATTCAATTGGCCAAATTGCAATTGAATGAGGGCCTTATTGTCTATAATAGTGGGACATTGTCATACTGGACAATTATTTGGAAGAACTGGAATTGATCATATGCAAATTATTTCTATAATATTAAACAAAAAAACATTATTTTTAAATATTACAAACAATTATAATCTACTAAAGCAGCGATAGCATTATTTAATTATTTGTTTTTTTAGGGACTCTACAGACCAGTGGTTGGCAACAGACGGTTTGGGAGCCACTTGTGCACTTCAAATGCGATCCTGAGCTTTTTCTTCAATAATACACTGTCCATTATATCTTTCGAAAACTAGTAAATAATACCTATTTGTAAACAAACAAAAATATTGTTCCAAATGCATTATAAAACAATAAAAAAGATTTGATTTTGTTTATCTGTGTAGATAACAAATACAGTGTCCTGTAATGTCTGCGATTTTTAATGTTCCCCATGGCAAGGGATGAATGAGATGTTCTTCCTCCATACTATTTACAAAGTCTTTTTAAAAATATTGCATTAAACGGTGCTTTAAAAAATAACATGCAATTACAGCGTCTGACATTAAAGTACCACCACCATCGGGATTACTCTGAGGTTAGATTTATGTGTGTGATAGCTCGGAAGGTCCTGACAAGTGAACTTCACTTGAATGTTTTCTTGCTGGAGCCTTGGAATAGTGCCCTGAGAGAGCAAGTCACACACTCTCAGCCTCTAGCAGCGATATTGCGTGATACGCTCTATAGCGCATGCACTTCCGAGGGAAGTTGTGGTGTCAGGCACAGCTTCCACCCATAGAGCCTAAAAAAATGGCGCGGGATGCTGCACATCCTAATAATACTAGAGAGGGAAATTGCAGACAGGCATGGTAGAGGAGATGTAAACATTGGTTTACAAGGTAGTATTTTTCATTATTTAAATGTAATAATAAAAGAAAAGTAACAGACTAATGTGCACATGCTCTTCCATTCAGTAAAGAGCAATTGCAGAGACTTCAGTGGCCCTTTACACAAAACATTGAAGGAAGCCATTTTGACGGAAGGACAACGATCATATTTTTTGTACGTTTTTTTAAATAAATACATTTGGGCAATTTTTTTTGAAAACGCAAACAGCCTTGCTTGTACTTGCAGTGTATGGATCAGTGGCTCTCAGCGTTTTTGATCTGGAAACCTGCTGTAAATATCCCATTACTGACAAGGATTTTTTTTTTAACAGGGTTAAAACACACGGGAAACACTCAATTTTTTTTCTAGTTTTGAAAAAAATACATTTTAACAGCTGATATGTTCATCAATAATCCTTGTTCCTGATGACTGGCAGGTAAGATCTTAGGGATGGGCACTGATCCTAGGACTGACTATTGTGAACCATTGGTGTAGACTGTGTATAATGTGCAGGATGCACACGCTGTATGTAGTGTGTCCAACTCATGTACTCACTATTATGCCTGTGTCAGTTTTATTTACCAGGATTCAACATGTGCCCTGGTGTCAGCACACAACCTATTCATTTGTACAGTTGCAAATAAAAAGGAGATGAAAAGAGGGAACCTGGAATACAAATAGCAAAGCTTAGTCATAAAGCAGGACAGACAATGAGGTCTTTTCAATCCACTGGAACATCTCTGTGTTTATTGTGTTAATAACTGCTGCTGCTTTTAAAGACATGAAATTATCTGTAATGGAACACCAGCCCAGGCACGTAGCACCCAGTGTCTCCTACCAGACAGGCACGGATTGACAGCAAATTGCTATTAGATAGTCATAAGTATCCTAATTTCAAGGCTGAGTAACAGTTACAAGAGTCATCTTGATTCTGTCAGTTTGGAGAAAGTTGCAGCAATGTCTATATAAAGAGCTGCAGGAATGTGTTAAAGGTTAGAGAGAAATAAAATTGGCTTATTAGACGTAATATTTAACTACTACAATATTTGTAATTCATCTTAGTTAACCAATGCTCCACCTGGAAAAGTACCACAAATTAGCTGTGTGCTACTTTAAAGGACATTGAAATCAAATATTAACAGTATGCTCTTTAGTGTGAATAATTAAAAGGCTAAGAGTTCATTACATTGCCTATGCTAAACTTTGTGTAATCCTTAGTGAGAGATGGCAACCTACAGCTTTCTTCCTGCTCTACTAGTGGTTTTGTATAAAGTGTGATTACATGGACTCCCCAGAAATCTTATGTGTGCTTAAAAATTAATGTGCATGCTTGAAAAGTCTCAGTGAGCTCTCGCTAATGCTATAATTGTATTGTTCCATACTGTGATTGTGCCCATGAAGAGTTTAATAGTAACCCAAAAATATATGTGTGTGTATGGGGGGGGGGGGGGGGGGGCCTCGGCAGAAGACCTCCTCCGGCTATTACTTCTTCTTCACAGAATATACCTAATAAAGTTTAGGGTCCCTGGTGACTCCTACTTTACTCAGTAGGGGCCATTAGGCCCCCTTCACCGAACTTTCATCAACCTGTATATAATGTTTAAAGACATAATCCCCATTAGGTCTCCCGTCGCCTGACCTCATGTTCCTTTGGAGTGGGAAGGTTTAAATTCCCAATAAATTATATCTACCTAGGCCCACACTACCCCTAATGTCATAAAGTGGGCCATCAACTCCTACATAATCCCTGACAGTCCCTATACTCTATGGGGATATATATGGACATCCAAGTACCCTATTATTATGACCAACTGGGGACACTATTAATCCCCATGTCCCCTAATGACTTTTGCAATGTGAGTTCTCAACACTTCATTTGGGGGAGAGGGTGAACATTTTGTAGGGAATGGAACAATGGGAAAATCAAACATTAAGCAAAAAGTCAACAATTTACAAGTCCAACATACCCAACTTGGGCCTCCCTCCCCTTGAATCTCTCCCAGTTAGGGAATGGGTGCTGGAGAGTCCAATTGTCTATTCAGTTAAGGAGTCAAAACGAAGGGTGCCTACTTTCCATGGTGAAAACCAGGGCGTGATAGTGGTGAGTGGTGCTAGTAAGACTTATCTTAATCTAGCGGCACGTGTTGACTACACGAGGGCTCATCTCCAACCCGGAATGGTTTCAAGTCCTTTGTCTATATAAAATGCAGGGTGGAACAAAATGTGTAATTTAATACTGGAGCTCCTCATATGAAGAGCTCTGTTAGTTTAGTTGATTTTCATTTAAAACTGCTCCAGGCCTATAAATAAAACAAAAATAAATAAGCTTTTGTTGAGGCCCCAAAGAAGAGAAGCGGAGTGTCAGGGCACCTTAGCGTGCCTCTTTTTCCCCTGTCTGTCTTCCAGCATCTGCTGCAGTTCCCAGGCAGGCTCGCCTATCTAAGTAAGATTCTTTAAGATTCAGAACCCCTATTAGCAGCAAGTGTGCAATCACTATAATTTCCATCTGAACTATTTAATGGAGTTAGCCCGCTACCTTAGTGCCTGTTGTTGGGAATCCTATAATTCTGTGTGAGCTCCTGTTTACTGCAGTGCATGGTTCCAGCTTATGCCTGCAGCTGTTCATTTGCTCACATCTACTGTGTTCCTGTATACAATTTCCTTGTTTCTACTCTCTGAGTTCAGCAGCTGTTTGCTCCAATAATTAATTCCTGTCAGTACCAGTGAAACCTGCCTGCGTACAAATCCAGTACCTTCTTAATACAGTTCTCAGTACCTGTCAGTACCAGTAAACCTGACCATGTACAACTCTCGTACCTGCTTAGTCCAGTTTTTAGTTCCTGTTGTGCGCCTCTCAGTAATAGAGATCCTACCCAGTGGCGGAGCTAGAGAATAGATGGCCTGGGGCAAAATTTGGGGTCTCCCTCAGGGGGATGTAAAAAATGTTTTGCGCTGGGCCCCACCGGGACCAAATCACTTTGTGCTCCTGAAAGTGTGAAACTCTTCTGCCTGCAGCACCGATCCAGGGCGCGCGCTCGACTTTCCTGCAAAGCAAATCCTCTCCAGATATATAGGTACACATATATATACATATATTTCTATATATACAAATATAGACACATATATAAACATCACCCTCACACAACAGCCACCCCTCTTAGCATCCTTATATAGCACCCAGTTCTTGTCAACAGCCATCTCAGCCCTCTCAGGATCCACCCCTCCAACCCCTCGTGAGCACCCACCTCACATAGCACCAATCCCTATCTCCTTTGTTCCTCCCTCACAGAACCCATCCCCTTGTACTTTGCTGCCATTTTGCAGCCCTTGCTCTCTTACCTTCTTCCCTGATACATATTCCCAGCATGCTGATATGCTCTACACTGCCACCTGTTGGAGCTTCAGTAGAAATGCTCTTTTTTAAACAGGTACACACAAATTTTAGGCTGGGGTGTGTGTGTGGTCAAGAAGGCACAGGGGGTCCCAGAAGGGCCCCAGTGGGGCCTTGGCAAGTTGGGCCAGGGAGAGAGTCCCCAGGGATGCACCTACACTCCAGAAAAAATCAAATGCAAAACATTTTTTTTTAATTACACAGCACTGCCTCCCCAGAAGAGGGCCCTGGTGCACTGCACCACCTGCACCACTGGTAGATCCGCCCCTGACCCTACCATCTACAAGTGCCGGTAAATCCTAAACATGCCACAAAATCAAGTAGCCTTTGTATGGGCTAAAATGAGAAATCAATAGCTTGAAGCAAGATTTCCTCTTTTTGGGATGTGCAGTGGACTCTTGGTACTCAACGTTAATTGGTTCCAGATGGCACGATGAGAGGCAAAAACAACAAGCCAAACTCCCATAAGGAGTAATGTAAATTGGTTTTAGCAAGCGTGATGAGTCCCAAGTAGCACAACCATTACCAAGGTTTTTTGCTCATCCAGACACATTGAATACCGAAATCTATGTGTTTGGAGGTAGTCAAGTACTGAGGGTCCACTGTACCTGCATACCTGACCTGAAGGGAGGATTGAGTGTGCCACTTGATATCTCTGGATCTATGGAGGGTAATTAATTAATCAATAATTTTTAATAGTATTTTTTATTTTACGGTAAATGACTATCATAACCAGCTGTACTAGGATGACACAAGCTGGTATCAACTAGACCAAAAAAAGAAGGGATTCCTTTAAGGATAAGTCAGCTGTGATCTTTGAAGAGGCAATCTGGCCCAGAACTAGTCTTGTATTTATTAAGTCTTGCATCAAAAGAGTAGCAACAGACTAGAATGACCAATTACTATCAATCACTAGAATGAAGAGGCATATGCCCATTCGCAATACTGCACCTCTTGTTTTATTTAATGTATAAACAAAGACAACTTTGAAGCCAGCATTAGTAGATGAGCTGTCTTTAATCTTTTCACCATCATTTGTTTGTGAAACTGAATAAAATGACTCATTGATGCAGGTATTGGATGGAAACATTTGAATATACAAGTAATTCAGTTAAATAGAAAAGTACAGAGGCTGTATCCAGTAGCACAATTACAGGATGCCTGTAATGTCAGATTCATTAGAAAACACTCAGATACTCTGCTTGAAAGGTTTGCAGAATATATGTACCAGAGATACTTACAATGCATTCTGCACCAGTCTAGTTAAAAAATAAAATAAAGCTCCCTGTCCAACAAATTACATACCACATAGGTGCCTCTAACATATTTATACAGTAACTACTTGGAGAGTGGTCTACTGCCTGATATCCTTATATGAAATCACCTGTGGTCCTCACCTCTTTTGAAGTAAGCAATAAAGTAACAATAGCAGCATTAAAGTCATAGAAAATCATCAATCTAGCAGGCTCTACTAGTGTATGGAATCTACCATAATACTTCATTTTCAAGGTGAGAGGGCAGTGACAGGGCAGGATAAGCAAAGCCCACAAGTATACTTGCAACACACCTTCCACTGAGTATGTGGAAAGAGGTGGAGGGTGTCCAATACTAAAATAGTGTATGAATCCACCAATGGGTCAACTAATTCCCCTCCATCTTCCCTTTCTCCTCTGTTCACGTTTGAATGAATAATAAAAAATAGTATAACAAACCTACATAGTCTCATAGCCAGAAACAAAAATGACATCCTCAATTAAACATTTACCCACAGTGAACACAGCTGCTAATTTTGATAATTTGTTAAAAACTGCACAAACATATTACTTTTGTTCCAATCTGCAGTGGTCCTTTAAATTAATTGGCTATTTTCTTCATATTGAAGCCACTATTTTACTGGTCCACCTTGCCTTGCTGATTGACAGATTTTATAGCCAACAACGTGGGCCCATGCTGGTGATCAAAGTGATGGCATCATCTATCTTCGTCTACTGGAGAGAAAATTCTTCAGATAGTATCAGTGAATTTGTGAATTATGAGGAGCTGAGAGATCGACGATGAGATGCTTTTTAAGTGAGTATTTATCCCCCAGGTTGTAAATGGTGGAGATTCTAAGAAACCGAGGAGATAGCCATTGATGATTTTTGAGGAAAGGAATTTTTCCACCACCTAAGGCTTCTTCGTAGCCATGAGTATACTATTGCTAGCGAAGGAAGCCTGAGGTAATGTTGACACCGCAGTTTGGAATACTTAGGAGAACCCTGTGATGAGAAACCTGACCAAATGCTGTGATGTCTGATTAAGTAGGTAATGTGATAAGCTTGGAAGGTTGATGGTTAGTTATTGCAGATGACAGATTCTCCAAGGCAATGCACCTGTCTGCCAAGATGACCTGTGTTTGGATATGTTGTTGTTGGTGTGTTGATAAGAAATACAATTGGTATAAGAGAGGTGTTGTGGCGTTTAGGATGGTATTAGGACAGCATGTGTACTTATGAAGAGGAGACTGGCAGACAGATGACTTGATGCCAGCACAATAACAACAAAATCTATCATGATCCGAAGAGCATCAATCCAATTGAAGTTGAATTGGCTGCCGCTGCTTTGGCAGAGAACGAGCCATGGTAGTTTAAGTACTTGAATCCTCCATACTGGTATGCCAAGTCTACTATCAGGTCTATCTCTTGTCTTCTGGCCAGACATGCTGAATAGAGCACATCTCTGTACATACTGACTCTCAAGAAGAACTTTGGGATATCGATTCAAGTGGGGATCTTTTGACTTCACCCTCACAGAGACATCGCCTAGGGAAATGTTTTTATTATCAACCATATCTTTTGACGATTTCAGGAGGGTGACCAGGTTGATGTCTTTTCCGTCTAATATATCCCTCCTCAGTTGAGCTGGGATGAAGTGGGCTGGCATTATTGTGTGGGGAGTAGGAGATGGCTCACCTGAGTAGGTGGATGGAGCTGTATTTTCCATGTGCTGCATTCTGCCAACTAATGTGTTGATAGACTTAACAATATGTGCTATCATACGTTGCAGCTGGGTGAATTGGGCTTACGAATAATTAGAGGGAGATTGGTTACCAGAAATTACCTACCACTTCATTCTGCCAACTAATGCATTGATAGTATTAACGATAGCCGCTTTCATAAGTTGCAGGTGGGAGAATTGGGCTTTTGGCTGGTTAGAGGGAGATTGGTTACGAGAATTTACCTACCACTTCACATAGGTGCCTCTAAAATATTTATACAGCAACTACTTAGAGAGTGGTCTACTGCTAGATATCCTTATATGAAATCACCTAAGGTCCACAGCGTTTTGAAGTAAACAATAAACAAACAATAGAAGCAGTGAAGTGATAAAATAATACTTCCTTTTCAAGGTGAGGGCGCAGTCACAACAGGATAAACAAGGCCCACAAGTATACTTGCAACACACCTTCCACTGAGTTTGTGGAAAGAGGGGGAGCGTGTCCAATGCATAAATAGTATAGAAATCTACCAATGGGTCAACAAATTCCCAATCCATCTTCCCTTTCTCTTCTGTTAACTCTTGAATGGATTGTACAGAGTGGAGAAAACAGAATGATTCTGATTTCCTGGCAGAGGCTGGGTAGGGTATACCGCTGTTGGTCAACTCTTGGATCAGTTGGGGGACTGCCAGTAACTGCAGAAAATAATGGCTGCCTGCCAGTGAAAGATCTCTCCTGGCAGTGAAAGATCTCTCCCAGCAGTTGAAGCTGCCTGGGATGGCATGCTCTCCACATCGGAGAGGTTATGTTCACCCATGAGTATGAAATAATCTGAAATGAAATAATGGGTTAGAATGTAATACAGAATATGTTGAGGTGAGCTTGATGTTAGCTAGAGTGACTCAAAGTCACTGGTTGAATAAACAAAATGAATATGACTTGTTTGAATGTGAAGGAGCGTATTGTCAAAAGATCGACTGCAGGGTCGATTCCGTGATGTAGTACAGGCAAATGGATTATGTGCAGAGTGGTGATAGAGGTAGTAGCGGGATGGAGGAGAATGGGCAGGAGATGCCATGATACAAGGTCTGTGTGGAAGTGGGGAAGCGAGAGTACTGGGTCTACCTAAAGATTGCTGAGAGAAAGAGTGAAAGGAAGGCGGGATAGGAGAAGGAAGGTGTGCAAAGAACCATGGTCGTTGGGACAGTATGGAAGAGTAAGTAGCAAAAACTAAAAGAGTTTAGAACACATGAGTCTGTCCCTTTAAGAAGAAGAGATGAATAAAAAAGAGAGGGAAAGAGCAAATGAGAAGAGACAATGGGATGGGAGGAGACAGAAGAGGGAAGGGAAGACTCTCTGGCAAAAAAGGCCAACAAACGGGAAAGGAACAAAAACACGAAAGTACAGCGTCAGGTCAACGTGGATGGAGAGTGTAAGAGGAGTAATTTGGGTTATTTATGGTAGGTGGGAGAAAGAGGGATCCTCCCACAAACCAACAATTTGTATAAATAAATATATATATATATATATATATATATATATATATATATATATATATATATATATATTTGTGTTCACATTTAAGTGTCTAAAAACAATTTCCTACCCAGAATTTCCGAGAAATAGTTATTCCACTGCACTTCTGGGAACCTGGGCAGGGACATGGAAATGTGCCCACAAAGGCTTTGCTCTTATAAGCCAATACCATTTTAAACATGGCTTCCTTTAAGCATATGCCTGCTGTATTACACAGCTTTAAGCAAAGCTCAGGATGGATAATACACAATCCAGGAAACCTACCCACGCACTGATCAATGCAGAAAACTTTTGGTAAATACACAAGTGGTAGAACCATGCTCCCCTCCAGGATGCCAGGACCTACACACTCTGAAACGCTGTTTCAAGATTACTGCCTCATCAGTGTAGCCTATGTAGTTTTTTTTTGTTAGGTAGTTTACCACAACAATAATTTATGATGGACAAAAGAGTGATAGAAGCCTCCACCTTACAGTAGTACAGTAAATAAATAGTACATTTGTGTTTACATTTAGGTGTCTAAAATAAGTAAAAAAAAATATTTTCGGCCCAGAATTCTGTGAAGTAGTTATTCCACTGCATTCTGGAACCTTGGCAGGGACATGTAAATATGCCCACAAAGACTTCACTCTTGTAATCAAATGCCATTTTAAACATGGAATCCTTTATGCATATGCTTACTTACATAGCTTTAAGTAAAGCTCAGGACAGATAATACATAAGCCAGGAAACCTACCCACGTACAGCTGTTTCAAGGTTACTGCCTCTCATCAGCGTGGGGCTGGTTCCTAGCCTATGTAGTAGATTTTGTTGGGAAGTTTGTATATAGTTGAGACTACACCCCCCATCATGCTTTGTAAGGGAAATAGGAACTTACTTTAAAAGTAGTATAACTAAGCTAATCAGTGAGGAGCTTTTTTTATTTCCGCCACCAAGGAACAGTACAGTGTATGTTCAAATTCTGTTTTAATACATTTTATAGTGGGAAAACATGGCACTTTCTGCTGTCAGACATCTCTAGGCACTTATTAGCAAATAGTAAAATCGGGCCTATACATCACTCTGTTTTACATAGTTACATAGTAATTGAGGTTGAAAAAAGACTTTCAGTCCATCAAGTTCAACCTTTTAAGATCTCCTCTGATCTGCAATGTGTGGATTAGTTGTTAATTAATTGATCCAGAGTAAGGCAAACAGAAACAAAAAAACCCCAAGTGAAACATCATCTCAAAGGGAAAACATTTTAATTCCTTCCTGACCCCAGATACTGGAGATTGGACTCCTCCTTGGATCAATACTCTTTCTCTAATTATTCAGGATAACCCTGAATGCCCTTTTTAATTATAAATAAATCCAGTCCCTTTTAAAGTTATCTATTGAATCCTCTGTCACCACCACCTTTTGTAGAGATTTCCGCAGATTAACCACCCTTACTGTGAAGAACCCTTTTCTTTCTTCAAGGTGGAATCTTTTTACTTCTAACCTCAAAGGATGTCCTCTTGTCAGTTGGAAATCTCTTGGCACAAAAAGTTTACTTGACAAAGCTTTATACTGACCCTGGATATATTTATATAATGTAATCATATCTCCTCTTAGACACCTTTTTTCTAGAGAAAATCTGCTTAATTTGGTTCATAACTTACCCCCTCCATTACCCTTATTAGTTTTGTTGCCCTCCTCTGTACTTTTTCCAGCTCTAAAATGTCCGTTTTATGAAGTGGTGTCAAAAATTGTACTCCATATTTCAAATGAGGGCGTACTAGGGATTTGTATAGTGGCAGAATTATATTTGCTTCCCTGGCTTCTATACCCTTCTTAATACATGCTAATATTTTATTTTCCTTTGCAGCTGCTGCTTGGCTTTGAGAACTGTTACCTAGGTGGTTGTCCAAAAGCACTCCCAAATCTCTGTCAATATCTGATACTCCTAGATTTGCTCCATTAAGATTATAAATTGCATGGCTTTTTTTCTTCCCAGATGCATAACTTTACATTTATTCGTATTAAATCTCATCTGCCATTTAGATGCCCATTCCTCAATTTTATGTAAATCCCTTAGGAGGGAAAGTACATCATTATCTGATTTAATTACCTCCCACAACTTTGTGTCCTCAGCAAAAATAGAGACACTGCTTTCCAGTCCCACCTCTAAGTCATTAATAAATATGTTAAAAAGGAGAGGACCTAATTTGGAGGATGAGCCACGCCCAGGAAGAGGCTAGACCTGCTGACTAGCCGGGCAGTAATGGCGCCAAAACACCCAGGGAGCTCCCTAACAGTCTACTGTTATTGCATCCCTGCTTCTGACTGTTATCTGCAGAGGCTATTTCAGCGTAAGGAAACAAAAGGGCGGTCATTGATGTGCTGGAGCCACCGATTTAATCTAGCTGCAGCATTTGCCCCGTTCAGCCGTACCAAGTGACTGAAAATACTGGCACCCTATGAGCAGAGCGTAGAGGAGCAGATGGTAAGACCTCTCAGACCTCTCAACACTCAACGCAACGTCCAGTGTGGAACGCCAAAGAGGAAGGTGAGTTCAGCCGCACAGAGGGACGAAAAACACGGGAGTCCCGTGAGTAGAATGTGGATGAACAGGCGGTAAGGCCTCCTAGTATGCAACTCAGTTGCTAGTGGTTAAGGCCGGGGAGGACAGTGAGTCTAACCGCACAGAGTGATGGACATATTGATGCCCTGTAAGCAGAGCATGGACAAGTAGAAGGTAAGGCCTCCTAGTATACAATCCAGAGGTTGATAGGAGGATTTAGAAGGAGAGAGACTATCTCCGCTAGTCCAGCTTCTGGCTAACCCCACTACTCGCTGAGATAATAGTGGTAACACTTGCACAGCGCTATAGGCGGCAGTTAAGGAGCAAAGCTAGTTTTGAAGACTTTTCATACGCTGATTGTAAAAGCCAAGCAGATACCTTCATAGAAGGAGGATTAAAGGCAAGAGAAATATGAAGAGAAATTGGAGCAGAGAGAGTAAGATGTTTTATCCCCCAGCAAGCAACGCTGATAGCTTCATTGGAAGTAGAATATTCGGGAGATAGGAGGATGGAAAGTAACAGTGAACTACTAAAGAAAACCTGGATCTTTTAAGGATGATACAGACCTTATCTTCTCCAGAAAACTGAGATAAAAGTGAGAAGCAAATATAGTTGGAATAAAAAGATTATACCAGTGAATAAAGAAAGATAGGTTGAAGCCTGAAAGAGCATTGTCTATAGATAACCTAGGATCTTTTTTTTTCTCCAAGATTCAAAGAGGAAAAAAAGTAATTGCAGATATACTTTATTCAAGAGAAAGACCATTTTGTTACTTTTAAACCTCAGGATAGACGTCTATAGGAAAATATTGAGAGCTAAAGGACTATAAATATTTAAATTTTCATCCGTTCCCTCTCAGTATTTTTTTTTACAACTGACTGAGAAAGTTTGAACTTACCTACCTACAATTTTCAATAGGAATTTAATACAGTTGGTTCAACTGGGACTTTTCTTACTAAGAAGGATGTAATTGTGTTTACTTTGTGTATATCAATGTAAGAATACTAGGATATGTAGATTGTAATTGCTGTTTACGCTATTGGCGAAAAAGAGGTACATTTATAAATATAAGAAAAAAAATCACCTGCAAGTACAATGGCCACAAATAAAAAGAAAGATAACCAAACAGTTAAAAGCAAAAGTAAGGATGAGAAAAATGTTTTAAAATCCTATAATTGATAAAAGTATCAATATAGCAAAGTTGTCAGCAAATACATCTATGACTTCTCAACTGGACTCTACTGTGGATCAGTTGGAACTCAGCGAAAGACAGATCTCGGTGGGAAGTGATGGGAGCATTTCCCCTGATTAAAAGTAGAAATAATGATGTCTCTATTCGCTGAGTTTCAACTAGCAATAAAGGCAAAACTTTCTCAGGAAATTAATAAAAATTCAATAGCTATCAATTCATTGAATGATCAAATAAAGGGAATTGAGCATGCTCAGACTAATATAGTCAAAGACCAACAAAATACAATTTCCAAAATAAACACAATATATAAACTATAGTCAGGTTTTTTTGTATCCACCATTTCATCTGAGAGCTTTTGTTGGCGTGGTCTACCTTCTGTGGTTGCCACAGAGGGGTTAGGCCTGAGCCTATATGTAGCATGGGGGATTTTTTATTTATTTCCCTCCAAGTTTTCAGTGAATTGCGGATACAGCTTGTAAGGTTTTGTGTTTTCAATTTTGTGTGTAAGCTTAGCCACAAAGCATGTGATAAAGTTATATGATTATCTTCTAAAATTTGTTTTTCTATCTCGACCCATGTTGGGATGGCTTCTTTTTTGTACCAGCTGGTCATTTGTGCCAGTCTTGTGGCTTTATAATAAGTAACCAGGTTTGGGAAAGCTAGGCCCCCTTTTTGTGTGGGTGTGTGCATCGTATTTTTATTAATTCTTGGTTTCTTGTGATTCCAGGTGAATTTGAGGAGAGTTTTTTGTAGTGATTTTATGGCTGGTAAGTTAATTGGCGTCGGAATCGCCCTAAATAAGTATAGAATTTTTGGGATATTATTCATTCTGATCGCGTTTATTTTACCAATCCAAGATATATTGAAGGATGACCATTTCTCTATGTCCTGTTTTATTCTACTGATAATTTGGGGAAAGTTTGCTTCATATACTTGTTCTGTCGATCCTGGGATATTAATTCCCAGATAAGTCAGGTATTTTTGAGCCCATTTCATGGAAAAGTTTTTATCTAAATTGTCTACTACTTTTCTGGGGAGTGTAATGTTGAGTGCCTGACTTTTAGGCGCGTTGATTTTAAAACCTGAGATGGTGCCGAATTTTGTGAGTAATTGGAGTAAGTTGGGTAGGCTAATTGTTGGTTCCGTCAGTGAGAGCAAAATATCATCTGCGAAGAGATTTATTTTGTATTCCTTAGGGCCTACCTTTATCCCTTTTATGTCTGGGCAGTTCCTGATTGCAATCGCCAGGGGTTACAGGCATAGAGCAAATAATAGAGGGGAGAGCGGGCAGCCCTGTCTAGTTCCTCTGGTAATTTTGAGTTTTTTAGAACTAAATCCCTGATATGTTATGGATGCCTCTGGGTTCGCGTATAGGGCTTGTATCCCTCTTATAAAGCTTTCTCCTAGACCTATTCTAGCAGGCATTTCCCACATGAATGTCCAATCTATTCTGTCGAATGCTTTTTCTGCGTCAAGTGATAATAGCATTGAGTGTATATTGTTCCTTTTAGCTATTTCTATTAGATTCAACACTCTCCTGGTGTTATCTGGGGCTTCTCTGCCTGTAATAAATCCTACTTGATCTGGGTGGACGACCTTGGGTAATAACGGGGCCAGTCTATTCGCCAAAATCTTTGAGTATATTTTAATATCAGTATTAATTAGTGAAATTGGCCTGTAGCTTCCGCATTGGGCTGGGTCTTTACCTTCTTTAGGGATTACAATAATTGTTGCCTCTAAAAATTCTTGTTTTATAGGGGGAACTTTTAAAAATTCATTAAATAACTCGTGTAAATATGGGAGTAATTGTTGTGAGCATTGTTTGTAGTAAAAATTTGTAAACCCATCTGGGCCGTGCGCCCCATGTGATTTAGTTGTCTTAATTGCCTCCTTAATTTCTTCTAACGTTATGGGTCTAGTTAAATCCTCAGCTTGGGTTTTCTTAATTTGTGGGATTTCTGTTGAGTTTAAGAAACTACTTATTTGTGAGTTGTGGGCTTTGGACCCTGAATGTGGAGGGGCTGAGTATAGCTCCTCGTAGAAGTGTCGAAATGTTTCAGCTATCTCATTCGGTTTAAAGACCAGTTTGTTAGTTTTGTTACTTATCTTTGGGATGAAGGAATTTGCCCTTTGTGTTTTCAATTTTTTGGCTAACATGGTGTCAGGTTTGTTGGCGCTTCTGAACATTGTGGCCTGCGAGCGTTGGAGAATAGTCACAATTTTTTTCCTAAGTATTGAATTTAGTTGTTGCTTTTGGGTCAAAATTTCATTATACATTTTTGGGTCGTGTTTCCTTGTGAATTGCGCCTGTAGGTCCGCGATTTTAGACTTAATAGTGTTCATTTGTGCTTGATCTAATATTTTCGTTGTTGCTCCTATTTGAATGCAAACCCCTCTAATGACTGCTTTATGGGCTGGCCACACTCCCCCCCTGCTTACCTCGCCCCCATTATTGACTGCAAAATAGTCATCTATTGCTTTGGTAATTTTGTCTTTAGATTTAATGTCATTGAGTAGGTGTGGATTTAGGGTCCATGACGGAGACCGCCCTGATGGGATGATGCCACTTAATGAGATCTGAACCAAGTCATGGTCCGACCACGCAATGGGGCGTATATTTGCGTCTAACAGGTTGTGGGCTAGTCGCTGTTGAATCAGCACGTGGTCGATCCTTGAGTGGGATTGGTGTCTAGAGGAGAAGAAGGTGCATGACCTATCTGAAGGATATATTGCTCTCCATGTATCTATCAGACCGTGGGATTTTAGAATGTGTTTGAACGCTTTGGTGGCTGCTGGTGTAGTGTGTGCGCAAGATTTGGAGGACCGGTCTCTGTCTGGATCTAGTACGGTGTTCATGTCCCCCCCTATTACTAGGGTGGATGGTTCCCATTTCGTCATAATTTGTGATATTTTGTCGAAGAATTGTGGCTGTTCGGTATTTGGGGCATAAAGGTTAAGGAAGGTTATCTTTTGTTCTTGAATGGTCCCGTGGATTGCGATATATCTCCCTTCTGGGTCTGATTGAGTCCTGGAGTGGCAAAAATGTAATCTATTGTGAACTAAGATTGTCACACCCTTTTTCTTTTCTTTAGCTGTAGCATGGTATGTTTGTCTGTATGTTTTCCCCCAGTATTTGGGGACAGCTAATTTTTTAAAATGTGTTTCCTGGATCATGACTATGTCTCCCCTAATTTTTTGATATTCTTTTATTGCTATCCCTCTTTTAACGGGTTCATTAAGGCCCTGGGTATTGTGTGAGATGATGTTAAGATTCATAGTGTGTCCTACCTTTAGGCTCTTTGTACCTTATGGGAAGTAAGTCGTAGCGGGATGATGTTTCGATGTTTTTGCTGAGACTGTCCGGTAGGCCTCCTGCTGGGTTTACGTAGAGTTCACCTGGAAGCTAGTTCTATTTGGGTAAACAAGAAGGTGGAAATAGATGTTAATACATGCACAATGATAGCAATATGCAAAAGGCAACTCTATGAGTGTTCTCTACTGTGCTTTGTTGGTAAGGGTTTTGGATTGATTATGTTTATATTTTGACTGTGTCACTGGGATGTGAACTGTTTCACTAGAATGTAAAAATTCAGTTTTTTTAAATATTTGTGGAGATAGTAGTAATAAAACTTTCGAAAGGGTAGCACTCGCTAGCCTTCTTAACTTGTTTGGTGAGTCCACCCGTGTCTTTATATGACACTGTGTGGAATCGCCTGTTTTTTTAAACTAAAACAAATCGCCCTTAGGGGGCTTTATAGGAAGTCTATAACTTTTAAAGTGAAAAGTGGCTTTACATATGTCTAAATCATTTTCTTCTCCGAGGGTTTCTGGAGTCAGACTATTAAGAGGCCCAAGATAGCAATATCTACCAGGGAATTGACTCAGTAGTGCCCTATCTAACTTATAGTATTTAGAACTAATGAGGTCTATTAGGTAGACGTTTTAATGTCCGCCTTTGAATCATTTCAGGGAAACTGTAGTTTGAATATATCTATTGTAGGTTACAAAGGGATCTACGTTTGGTCTGTTGTAGAGCTGTGGGCATGTTGTGGTGTAGCTAGCTTCTCCTATTGAGATCCAAGATTATCTACTGGAAGAGCATTGTAATGTCTTCTTCAGAAACAACCTGGAAGAATGCAGTGCTATCTGGTTCTATAACAACTTGGCTTGACTTAGTTTGAATAAAGATTCCCTCATGACATCATTATAGACCTCTCATGGAAAAAAAAGACAAGAGAGAAAAGACAAAATGATACATCATATTACAACAATTTGGATTTAAGAGTTCGTCTTGTTCGGGAGTGTGACATTTCTCTCTCTGTCACGTCGTGTTGATCCTCTTCTTCTCTCTCCTCAATGTCTGTTCTCCATGAGTAGTTCAGGAGCCGCCTGCAGGTGAATGTCCCAAGAGGACAATAGACGGATTCCTTCTTCCAAGGATCTGACGGAGAAGAACTTGTTGTCTCTTGATATGGTCAGGCGGAATGGAAAGCCCCAGGAGTATCTCCAGCCCTGAGCAAGGATGCAGTCCAGAAGAGGTTTCATATTTCTCCTTTTGGTAAGCGTTAGCTGTGATAAATCGGAAAAAATCTGAGGTTGTTGTCCTTCAATTTCAGGTACGCCTCCCCTGGATGCTTTCATAAACTTCTCCTTTGTGGTGAAATAATGAAATCTTGCGATGATATCTCTAGGTCTATCCTTCATGTTTGGGCGTCCCCCCAGAGCTCTGTGTATACGATCTAAGTTGTATTGTTCTGAATTTAGCTCTGGTAACAAAAATTCACACAGTTCATACATGTATCCTTTCAAGTCAGTCACCGATTCAGGGACGTTGCGTATTCTCACGTTCTGTCTCCTAGATCTGTTTTCTAGGTCCTCCTGAAACAGGAGGTGATTAGCTTGTTCTTCTTTTAGTGAAGAAATTTCTGCTTCTAGGCGATGGTGAGATTGTTGTAGGTCTTCGTATTTTTCTTCAAGTATATTTGTCTTAGTGTCATCTTTTTTATTTCGGACTTTAGCTCTGTGGACACTTTCAGAATTTCTGTTTTAATATCTTCTCTGAACGTACGAATTAAATCTTTCAGGTCTTGTATGTCACCTTTGGTGCTCGGTGTGGATTGTTCCATTGTCATTGGCCCGGTGGGTCTTGCTGATGGTTGGAGCGTCTGGGGGGTTGTTATTGTTGTCTTTGGTGGGTAGTAGGCTTGGATATTTTTGTTGCTTTTCCTTGTTGCGACTCCAGCCATAATACTTTATAAGTTACTTTTCACTTTTGTCTTATGTTAGCGCCCCCTTTGTGTGGGCATTGGAGTAGGTTTACATCTTAGGGGAGCTGGACTCCATGTGAATGGTAAAACGCAAGTCTATTGCGAATATAGTACTTCACACCTCTATGCACTATTTGGAATGGCCACCAGGGGTCATTGGTGTTCTGCTAAATTATTCTTTAGTAACTCTCTCTCTTGTTTGGTCTGAGTTTTCTTTCTTTTTTTCCTTGTGAAGGTGTGTATAAGTCTCCCCTTATAGCATAGGTGGTCTCTTGTTTAAGTGGGAGTCCTTTATCACCTTAGTGTGTAAATTCAACCTCTGGAAGGGGGAAGATGGTGAGTGTCTTTATGAGAGTTATATGTCTTCCACTGCTCAGGTGGGTATAGTGTCTTGCCCCACTTTTGTCTGGTTTTTGGAGGTGTAAATGCCTTCCTCCAGGTTGCAGTCAGCACCTCTGTTGCTTCACTTTATATGTGTTCTTTATAGTGCTTTGGGGAGTGTTAAACCTTTAATACGTTGGAATCTCAGATTTTTTGGAGAAGAGCTTTATATTGGCCCTTGTGCTTGTGTTCCTTGAGAGTTATCTCTCTCCAGCTGGGGTTTATTATGTGAGCCTTTTTGTTTGTAAGTTAGTCCCAGAGTTACAAAGTATCAGCCTTATTAAATTGCGATTCGGTAAATTTAAAAGGGCTCTATATAAGCACACAGCATATTTTTTTTACAGAAGTTTTTAGTTAGTGAAGACCTTGCTTTTGGATAGAAGATCACTAAGTAAAAACTTCTGTAAAAAAAGAATGCTGTATGCTTATATAGAGCCCTTTTAAATTTACCGAATTGCAATTTAATAAGGCTGTATGTTCCAGGCTCTTTAAAATGGCCGCCGCTGTTTTTTGGCGGGAAACAATCTTGGTTCTTTTAAGTTGTGGATGGGTCAAAATGGACGTCAATTGTAGGCTCTAGGTGGGTTCCACCCCACAGTGGGGTTGTGTGGGCTCTCGTTTGTGAGACCTCGTGTGTCCCTCTATCCAGGGCTCATCACTGTCTCTTACAGGAGTAGTATTGTCTCTGTTTTTAAAGTATGCACTGGATGAGTGCTAAAGTGTATACCCTCTATTTGTTCCCCCTTATTGGGCTTGTATGTCAGTCTCTTATTGTGCCCCTGGGTCTGTGTTGTACATGGGGGGGGGATTCCGGTTTGTGGGCCGGAGTGACTCCTTACCCTACCGCCGTTTCTTTCCTTTCTCTAGGACTCCAGTTCTAGCATGGCGGGAGACTCGGTGTCCTGGTTCTCCACCGCCGGCAGCGTCTGTGTCTGCTGAGTGTCCCACAGGAGTCGCGTGGAATGGCGTCTGGTAAGATTCCCTTGGTTTATTTGGGTTTGCTTGCTTTTTTTTTTTATCTTTGTGGACACTGCTGGATCTGCTTTATTGCCGTGGTTCAGCGGTCGCTGCTCCTCGTGTCCTCCGTTGAGACTGGTGCTGGGCTGGCACGGTGTGCACTTTGGTTGGGGTCTTGTATGAGAGTCTCCCCTCCGGGGGTAGAGAGGAGACGCCCGGCGTGTATCAGGCGCCCGTCAGGCCCGTGTCCATGAGGTTATAAAAGATTATGTGTGCCACTCCAAAAATATACCTTCGTGGTCCTTGGGAGTAGGTGGGTCTCTGTGTGGTATTTTTAGTGTGCTTTGGCGTGAATTAAACACACTATCAGTGATAAATTCGGTCGCCGAGACGGAGCACCACTGCAGCACGACCGTTCAGCTAGCTTGCTGGACACGCCCCCCCCACTGTCAGTCTATTTAAGTACAAGCTTAAAAGCGCACCCCACATAAAACCACCTAATGTCCTCATAGTATATGGGATTGGGGCAGTGTTTCCACATCAATCCATCTCATGCATTATGATGACTTTTATTGATGGTGATGGGAACCCTGCTCATTTCCGTAGACAATAATCATAATAATATACAGTATAACCGTATAACAGTATAACAGGGGGTCTGGGAGCCCCAAACCCCCAGGTATCGTCTCTTGTGTCAACAGCCTGTGACAGACATCTGTCCAAGTTCCAGATGACTGCCAAGTGAGCCACGACACAGCATTGTTAAATAATCCTCATAATAAGAAAATAATAATGGAAGAATCAAATCTATTCTTTGAGATAAATGAAAATTCTATAGCTTGGAAATCAATACTGGGGAATAGCCATAAGGCATATATTAGAGGTAGTATAATTAAACTTCAAGCACAAAAAAAAAAAATAAGAGTAAGAATCTAAGAGATTTATATATTGATTTCGGCCTAATTGAAAGGCATAATAAAAATTTCCAATGAAAGAAAATACTGGTAAAATTAAAGATTTACAGAATCAAATTAAAAAGATTCAACAGGAGACAGCAGATAAATCAATTTGGATGTTACAAAGGAAATTCCATCTGCAAGGAAATACAATTGGTAAAATGTTGGCAAATCAATTAAGAAAAAAAACCCTGTCTAAACGTATTGATTTAGTTAAAGATAAATATGGTAATATTTGCTTGAAATCTAAAGGTATAGGAGACGTTTTTGCAGACTACTATAGTACTCTTTATAATCTAGAAAAAAAAAAGAAAACATTATTAAACCTTTAACTCAACAAATTGAAGATTTTTTGGGATTTAATCAAGTTGCCTGAATTGTCCTTAACTGAAGTAAATACATTAAATCAAGAAATAACAATAGAGGAAATGTAATTTGCCATATCTAAATTGAAAATTCATACTGCACCTGGCCCCGATGGCTTTAAAAAAATGTATTACAGAAATTGCCAATCGATAGTTTTAAAACATCTGTGCAATGTCTTCAACGAAATTAAACAAAAGGGGAAAACCCCACGTGAAATATTGGAAGCATTAATTGTATATATCCCAAAACCTGATAAAGATCTGAGTGATTATAAAAACTTCCTCCCGATATCTCTCCAAAATACAGATATAAAGCTTTATGATAACATTTTGGCTCAAAAATTGAATTCAGTGATAAACAAATTGATTGCTGTAGAGCAAACAGGCTTTGTGGTAGGCAGGCAAGGAAATTACAATACAAGGAAATTAATTGTTATTCTGGCATATGTAGATAGTAATAAGATTCCAATGGTCATAATGTCACTCAATATCGAAAAGGCCTTCATCAGAGTCAGATGGGAGTTCATGGAGCTTACGATGTTAAAATATGGATTAGCCGATTTCACCACCAAATCAATAGGGGCTCTATATGACCTCCCATCCGCCTCTGTCGTCGGCCTTGAATATAAATCAAACAGATTCAACTTATCAAACGGAACAAGGCAGGGTTGTCCCCTGTCTCCAATTATTTTTTTCTTCATTACTGAACCACTAGCGGTTTTGATAAAGTCGACAGAGGAGATTAAAGGAATCAAAATAGGCGAAGAGGAACATAAAATCTCCCTCTTCGCCGATGATGTTATGTTGACTCTGTCTGATCCAATAAAATAAATAACCAACTGACAAAAAATAGTAGATATATAGTGCTCTCTTTCACTACAAGTTAAATATGACAAAACAGACATAATTTTAAATAATCTCCAAAACCAGGATATAGAAAAAAATAAAAAGTAAATGTTATTTTAACTGGGAAAAAAAAGAATGTAAAACACTTGAACTGTATAATAACATAGACTAAACTGTAACAATAAATTATAATACATTACAAGCTAAACTCACAAACATATTTCTATCTTGGAAAAAACATACACTTTCTCTATCGAGTAGAAAAGTAGCAATCAGGATGACTATACTCCCTAAAATCAACTAACTTTTGAGAAGTATTCCCGTCCCTTTAACTAAATCACAGATAAAACATTTTCAAGATTTAAGTAACAAATTCATATACAATGGAAGAAAACCACAAATAAAATTTTCAATGATCTCTAGGAATTTTAATAGGGGTGGATTATCATTTTCAGATATTAAAATGTATCACAAATCGGTCATGCTTTCTCATGTGATAGAATGGAATATATCGGATTTTGCAATTGCCTGTAATCCGTAATTTTGGTTTTGAGTTAAGTTTTTTCTAAACAATTAAACTCATTCAATTGTCTGTAACCCGCAACTAAAGTCTCACAACCTCCACAAGAAAACCATGCCCTCTTAATTAGTAGTTCCGGGTGTGTGAACATATGACGAGTTGAAAAGTTTAAGAAGCCCATAATTGCCTACCTTGTCACAGTCCAAGGAACCAATAGGAACTGTAGAACGTGAATGAACGCCGCAAGAAAGGCCTTTAAAAAACAGTGAAAATCGTAAGTCTGTCGCTGTATTGTAACTGAGAAAGTGGACACACAGGTCTAGGAGTTGGTGGGTTTCAGAGTTTTTTTTTGCTTTTTTGACTACTAAGAAATATTAACACTTAATTTCCACCACACATAATTACTGATATCACATAAGTCACACATTTATATTAATACCTACATTTAGCTATACATAGCATTAGACCAATGCACATCTAAATGCTCCATATCCCCCCTCCCGCCATACCCATAATATAATACACATAGTACACACATTCTTGTTTTACCTCACATACATATACACATATATGTTATATTAATGAATCTTTAATATTTATTTTCATATCTGTTGGAGGGTAGAGGAGGGGGGGAGAGTAGGAGAGGGAGGGGAACATCAGAGGAGTGGAGGAGAGAAGGAGAATAGTAACTGTGGTGGATAGGAGGAGAGGCATGGAGAGAGGGAGCAGTGAAGAGAGAAGAAGAGGACTAGGCAAGTCAGGGAGGAAAGGTAGAGGTGTAGGGGAGCAGGAGGGGGGAAGGGATGTGACCCCAGATGTAGGCACACAAAGAGTAGGGGCAGAGGGGCAGGGGCCTAAACCTAGGGGGGGTGTAGTGGTGAGGAGGGACCAGCCTCAGGGAGGGATCATAGATACCAGTAACCCAAGGCACATTTAAGAGGGCAAGAGGCTATAGTAAGGCACAGACCCCTCAATTAGACCACATAGGAGATAAGGGTCCTCCTCAATGAAATCTATTTCCTCTTTAGCAATATATATGGGGGGAGAGAAGTGAGGCCTAGCCAGAAGGCACGGGCTTAGAGTGAGCTTGCTACAGTTGTTGCTGCATTGGGGTATGCCAAAAGGCATGTGAGGTCTGTCAAGCGGTACGATGACAGCCGGGCTAAGGTGAAGAGGAAGATGGCAGAGGAGGCCAGAGCAGCCTGTGAAACAGGTGGTGGGCTTCCACTCATCACCAACTATACTGCGTGGGAGAGGACATTGAGGGACTGGATTAAACCAGCGGCAGTTGTGGGTCTTCCAGACCAGATGGACTCGCTTGATGACAGCTCCATGCAATGTAAGTGTCATATACACCATCACCTAACTGGTGCACCTAACACCTAAAATCTGCATGAAGTGGGCCATCCTTCTAAAATAATGATCCATATTTACTGTTCTATTGTTATGTGAACATTCCAGCCCATTACAGCAACCCAGGCGTGGTTTCCAAGTAATCACATGTATTAATCATCACTATTTTAGGTGTTATTCTCATCATTTGGGAAATCATGCTTGAAGAACATTCTTGGTGATGTTTGTGAGTTAATACTCATGAAAAGTAGAAATTGTAGTACTGTTGAGTATCACTAAGTTTGCTGTTGCTCCATGTGCCTCTCCACAGCCTCCATGTGTGTTTGTGGACCTTCCTGATGGGTTTGACAACATTAGTGTGGTGTATGTCCCCCTGGTACTTGATATATGTCATGTGGCAGTGTAATATTCTTCTGATAAAGATATGATGACTGAGATATGTAAATGAATATACAGTATCTATATTTTTCAAGTCCACATTTGAGCCTCTGTGAGTGTCACGTATAATTTTAAAAGGCTGGTCCATTTTTTTTTTCTTGCAAATTAGTCATGTATTGTGTCTTTTTTTGCTTTATGCATCTTGCAGCAACACTTTTAATGATACCATATGCCTGACCAATCCAAAATATAAAATAAAATAAAACTTTGGCCTCTTTGTTCTTTGGAGATTGTTGTGCAATTAATTATAACATATTCCTATGCTTTGCAATGCTTTTAAAGTACAGTATTGTGTGTTTAATAGCTGATACAGCTTTAATTGGTGTTAGAAAAAAAGCCCTTGCAAGTCGTATATGTACCGGTAAGATTTAGAAAATTTAAATTTGTTAATTGAATATCAATTTTGCCTCTTTAGCAATGTTAACTTTTGCGGGCTTGAAAAATCAAAGGAGGAGATAGGGCTGAGTTACGTCTTTGGCGTGCCCACAGCGATTTTGG
Organism: Discoglossus pictus; assembly: GCA_027410445.1. Lineage (NCBI taxonomy): Eukaryota > Metazoa > Chordata > Amphibia > Anura > Alytidae > Discoglossus > Discoglossus pictus. The sequence continues at coordinate 108,258,892 of CM050171.1, forward strand.
GCAGGTAACTCGCAATGGGAATGCGAGTAGCTAAATGTAGCCAATTGAATATCCAAAACCATTACAAGCTGCTTTTCAAGTTCATGTAATTGTTAGTTGGACAACTGAATGGGGCCCCTATTGAGAGGTAAAGGTCAGGAGGAAGCTGATAATGTTGGGTAATAGAAATAAGTAGAACAGAATGGCTGGCGCGGAGACAGCCCCAGGCACTGGGTCTGACGCAGCGCAGCGTCACCCAGCGGAGCCTGGGGCACTCCTAATTGACTGGGAGAGTGGAGGAAGGACTTCCACCCCTTTCGCGGGCTTCCTCCTTCACTGTGCGCCGGCCATTGCCAGGATAGAACGCTAGCGTGCTGCTCCCATGTCCTGGTGCCTGTGCAGAATTCATTAACCCTGTTAGTCATAAGGCAGTGGGGGTCCCCTGGAGTGGCTGTGTGTGTGGTCCATGGACAGAGGGTTGCGTGTGTTACAGGTGGTCATTTGGGTGGTCCTTGCTTCTTGGATTCTGGGGAGTTAGAGGCCCTTTTGCCATGGTTAGTTCCAGAGCGTTGTGTCATGGGGTTAGGTAGGTGCAGTATAGGCTGGTTTCGGCGCATCTGGGGAGTGAGGGCCTTTCCACGGAGGCGCAGGCTAGCCTGAGTCCCGTGGGGGAGGTCGCTAGCCCAGGCGGGCACAAGGGCTCATGGAGCCATGCAGCAGCACCAATTCCAGCAATAGGGCCAACCAGAGGGCAGGGGTCATGGATGAGGTTCCTGAGAGCCAGGAGCTCATCCCACCACTGCAGAGAGGTCACAGCCACAGGGAGATGCAGGCGAGGGCCTAGCCACCTGGTCACCGCCCAGGGTCTTGCCCCAAGGCCTGCACCGGAACCCAAAGTCCGCTAACACCCAAATTCTGACCCGGTCCTGGGTCTCTAGGGGTAAGAGTAAAAAGCCAGGGAGTCCTAAAAAGACTCCTACAGTTCGTCACTGTTCGGCCCGGCCGTCCCCACTGCTGCATCCACTGATGCTGTCATGGGTGTTTTGCAGGGACGACGCTCCCCCAGTGGTGAGACAGGCAAGGACATGGGATCCACAAGAGCAAAAAGACACCACGTGCTTAAGGAGATGGTTAGCGATGGCAACCAGGTGGTGATTGAAGACGTTCCAGTCACAGCCAGGGCGGCATGGCAGACGCTCCCCGCCAGGGCTCGCAAAGCAACAAGCAGGTACAGTCCTTTGGTTTTTACTTCCACACCAGCAAGGAGACAGTTTTTTGGTCATTATCAAGTGTAGATCTCAACAAAAAAGTATATTATAAATATGAGGTTTCAGATGTCGTTGGATAGGGAATCAGCTGGAAAATAAAGATTGCTAAATCAGGTGTCTCCATGATGGCAGATCATACACACCCAGTAACACACTTCAGTAACATGACAAATGTGCGCAAACGTTATCAAATAAAGCTCCATTGTATTTTAACTTTGTTTGTTCCTCTCTACAAAATTGCACCTCAAGAAATATATACCACATGGAACTGAATTCAGTATCTATATTATCTGACATTGAAATCTTTGAAATGATATGAAGAGCAAAATATTTGAGAACATTTGAAGATATCTAGGATTTCTTCTCCCTTATCCTGACACTTTTTCTGCATTTGTATTGAACCTTGGAAATACTATATCTTTACAATGTCACCCAATCTACAAATATAAGGAGAGATAGAGACAGGGATGTGAGGTGAGTATATACTATTTCTTCAAGTGGCATGGCAGGCATTTTTCAGTATAGGTAATCAATCGCTTGTGAGTAATCTAGTAAGAGATGTCTTATTGTTGACGATCAGCATTGTCTTGTCAACTTGCCCAGCAACTAAATGACCAACCCTGGACACTAATATACCATATCCTAAGATATACAGTCTTTTGTATATCTTGGTATACGGATATAAAAGTATCATATGTCACAGTAGATGACATCACAAAACATAATTACTAATAAGAATACGTGGGAACTGAAGGTTTGAAAGTCAATATCTTAAAGGTATACTGTAGTCCTTTATTAATTAACATTATACTCTTTTGAGGAAAGAGACTAATACCCTTTTGAGCACAGTATTTAATTCATTACCTGTCATGTGCAATTATCAGGGGCAATTATTGTCTTGTTTGTGTACCTGGTTTCACAGCAGGGACACTAAGGATTGCCACATTTTATTTCTGTATCAGTGTTTCTTGCCAGTTGAAGAGATAAGTAAACAGAAACAAACATGGTGGCTTTTACTACCAAGGATTGCCACATTTTATTTCTGCATTCAATGTTTCTTGTCATTTGAAGAAATAGGTAAACAGAAACAAACATGGTGGCTTTCATTACAATATACTACTTACTACTGCATTTACTGCATGTTTTAAAAATACAAACACCCTTCTCTTCTGTAACATAACAAATGTAATGTAAAACTACATTGTTCTCTAACTTTGTTTCAACTTCTCTACAGAACTGCAACCCAAGACTCACAAGAAATGTAATACAAATGAAACTTCTCTATTCAAATAGACAACTATTACTGGCTTGATCTTAGCTGCGTGAGAAGAAATTGGAGACAGTGTGGTTGTAATATACAATCACTGAGAGACCAGAGACTCTGCATTATGTCTGTGTAATGCAACTACTCAAGTAAAAAGCAAATACTGAGTGTGTCACAGATGAAGTAGGCCTTAAAACCAGAGTAAATTTGCACTGCTGAGGTGTTCTGAATGCAGTTCTGAGTGTGTCACAGATGAAGTAGGCCTTAAAACCAGAGTAAATTTGCACTGCTGAGGTGTTCTGAATGCAGTTCTGAGTGTGTCACAGATGAAGTAGGACTTAAAACCAGAGTAAATTTGCACTGCTGAGGTGTTCTGAATGCAGTTCTGAGTGTGTCACAGATGAAGTAGGCCTTAAAACCAGAGTAAATTTGCACTGCTGAGGTGTTCTGAATGCAGTTCTGAGTGTGTCACAGATGAAGTAGGCCTTAAAACCAGAGTAAATTTGCTGAGGTGTATTAAATATTGGAAGACCCTACTGGACACACAGCCACCTCTTCCAGTGTGTCCTGCATGCTGACTGGATCATTGTCCATCAGACTCTCATCCCCTTGTGTCACTTCCCATCTCCTTTACACTGTAAGCTCTCGGGAGCAGGGTTGTCACTTCCCTTATGTGTCCAAATGTCTTGTCCTTTGTGGTACAGGGCTCCCCATGTAACTAGTTATGTTGTCTTGCGTTTTCCCTTATACCTTTTCTGGAACATTTGTAAAGGACACTGTGGAAAACATCAGCTCTTTACATCGTCATCCAGTCTCTAGCTACCTCTCCTGATCATGCACCTGAACCTACTCTGTATCAGAGACGTTGTCTTGTTATAAATCATATTGATGATGATCTTTGTAATTTTTATCTTTGCCAATAATACAAGCCAAGTTTGAGCTCTGATTTGGTCTTTCTTTCCTTGTATCTCAGACATCTTGAACTCCATTCTGCACTCATTTTTACTACTTCTACTGGAGACTGTTCTACTCTGCTCTCTATTGGTCAAAAGAATCATAGACATAAACAATAGTGGCAACACTTCCAAAAATCCAATGGGTACCACACTAGGAACTAATCAGCACACTACTGGTATCAGGGACAGTTTTTCATTTTTGGAGCCCCTGTGCACATGTAGCACATGAATGCTTATATACATCACACACGCACATCACACACACATATATCACACACATACGCATTACACACATATCACACACATACACACATCACAGGCACACACATCATAGACACATCACATATACACATTTTACACAAACATATATCACACACATCATAGACACTCACACACATACATCACAGACACATACATCACGCACACATATATCATGCACACATACACACACATCATATATATCACACACACACATCACATACATACACACACATACACACATACACCACATACGTACATACACACAAACAAACACACCACATACATACACACACAAATACATACCCACACCCATAAACAAACACACACATCATTTACATTAATTTAGTTACTAGAGGGTAGCCAGACAGAAAAATAAAGTTACTTTTCACCTTGACTCCCAGGATCAGGCTCATGAAGCTCTTGCTGTTCACGGGAATGTTAGAGGAAACGCAAGGGCTGATGCAGTCTTAGGTACTCTGGGTATAATGTCCCCTACTCACTTCCTGAGCCTGCAGACAGTGTTGTATTTAGTTCTAGGAAGTAAGAAGGAGGCGCAGCTCTCAGAAGACTGATCTGGCCCTGACTGGTATATAAAGATATCACAAGTTCCATATAGTCCTCCACATTACAGGTATATAAAAATATAGCAAGCTCCATATTATGCTGCATATTATTACTGATTTGTAAAGATATAGCAAGCTCCATATAGCTCTGCACATAGCACTCTCCCCATCCCCCTCTCGTGCAAATTTCTCCTATGCAGGCAGAGAATGGGGGTGGGAGAGGTTTAAGTTGCTCGGACGCAGCAAACACTCCCCCTATGGCTTGTGAATGTGTAATAATTGCACCATTTTTAAAAGCATTTAAAAAAATGATTAAAAGCTTTTTTATTCTTAATAAATAATGTAGCTCTGGGGTTCCGTTGGCTCCGGAACCCCTAAGGGGCGGGCGTCTGTTGCTTCAGTCCTCCCGAAAATTTGTGTGAGTTTTCTGTGCCATCCAGTCAGCTGTCACATACTCCTCTACAACTAGTGTTGTGAGCAAGCACAAGGTGGAGGGTGTAAGAGCACTGAATGAGTTGAGGCAGGGGCAAAGGATGGCCTCAGTTATAAGTAGAGAATAATCTTTATAAAAGCACAAAATGAAACAAAAAACAAAATGTTTTTTAATGGGGCAACAGCACTATTCACTATTACTGAGACAAGCACCAGGTGTCGAGCCAGGGGCAAAAATACCTCACCTTCAAGAGGCCTCATGGCCCCTCACTCTTTTCTGGCACCCAATGGCAATTCCCTGTGACCCTCTCTGGCACCTGGATGCCCCATGGCAAATGCTTTCTCTGGCCCCTGATGGTACTCCTGGCCTTCCCCTGGTCCCCGTCGATACTCAAGTGGGTTTCCGTGTCCCTTCGCCATTTCTCAGCCTTAGAGCTTCCTCACTGGTGGGAAGATCATTTGCCAACTCCTGTTATCATGTGCAACATTAATTTAAATTTGGAGAGATCTCTTTACACTTTAATGAATATACAGTGCTTTGTAGAAGTATTCACCCCCTTGACTTTTTACATATTTTGTTACATTACAGCCTTAAGTTCAATGTTTTGTTAATCTGAATTTTATGTGATGGATCAGAACACAATAGTCTAAGTTGGTGAAGTGAAATGAGAAAAATATATACATAAAACTATTTTTTAGAAATAGAAAACAGAAAATTGGCATGTGCGTCTGTATTCACCCCCCTTTGTTATGAAGCCCATAAAAATCTCTGTTGCAACCAATTACCTTCAGAAGTAACATAATTAGTGAACTCATGTCCACCTGTGTGCAATCTTAAGTGTCACATGATCTGTCATTACATATACACACCTTTTTTGAAAGGCCCCAGTAGCCACAAGCAATACCTAAGCAAGAGGCACCACTAACCAAACACTGCCATGAAGACCAAAGGAACTCTCCAAACCAATAATGGACAATGTTGTTGAGAAGTACAAGTCAGGGTTAGGTTATAAAAAAAAATCCAAATCTTTGATGATCCCCAGGAGCACCATTAAATCTATCATAACCAAATGGAAAGAACATGGCACAACAGCAAACCTGCGACGGCCGCCCACCAAAACTCACGGACCGGGAAGGGGGGCATTAATCAGAGAGGCAACACAGAGACCTAAGGTAACCATGGAGGAGCTGCAGAGTTCCACAACAGAGACTGGAGTATCTGTACATAGGACGAAAATAAGCCGTAGGCTGCATAGACTTGGGCTTTATGGCAAAAAACAAAATGGCACATTTTGAGTTTGCGAAAAGGCATGTGGGAGACTCCCAAAATGAATGGAGAAAGGTGCTCTGATCTGATGAGACTAAAATTTAACTTTTCGACCATCATGTCTGGCGCAAACCCAACACATCACATCACCCAAAGAACAGCATCAGCAGCCGGGAATGGGAAATGACCCCAAACATACTGCTACAGCAACACTTAAGTGGTTTAAGGGGAAACATGTAAATGTGTTGGAATGGCCTAGTCAAAGCCCAGACCTCAATCCAATAGAAAATTTGTGGTCATTTTAGAGGGGTGAATAGTTATGCACATTGACTTTTTCTGTTATTTTGTCCTATTTGTTGTTTGCTTCACAATAAAAAAAATACATCTTCAAAGTTGTGTGCATGTTCTGCAAATTAAATGATGCAAATCCTCAAACAATCCATGTTAATTCCAGGTTGTGAGGCAACAAAACACGAAAAATGCCAAGTGAGGTGAATACTTTTTGCAAGGCACTGTATACCATAAATTTACATGGATACTGGAGTACCATCATGCTACTTGTGAGAAATGTATTACCTTATTCACTATGGCCCCTATTCAATTGCCCATTTAGTAAATTTATACACACTTAAAATCACTCTTAATATTGCAACATATTTGGCAAATATTACTTATTGGCACTAATGAATTCTTAAGTCAATTCAAGGCAATAGCAAGAAGCTAAAAGAATATGGCCCTATATCCAGAGGAAAATTACAAGAGTAACAATAACTCCATGAACAATCTGCCTCCAGTACCCAATGTGCACTATACTAGCATCCTTTCAAACTAATCCTCTTTTGAAGGGACGGACACTCTTTTAAAGGAAAATCAGTCTCTTCCTTCATTTTAACCAAACAAAATCCCACTATTGCAGTCCGTACATGACCCTTTTTCTTTCTTTGAATCTTCTCTAGTTAGTTTTTCCTTTAATTTATTAGAAAGAGGGATTCATGGATCGTGTGTATTTCAGAGAAGTAGGAAATAGGTGTTTTTAGACCAATGTGTACATATTAAGTAGGTGCGTTTATGATACTGAGAGGCTTTGCTCAACCTGCTGTCTTTGGAACTTTTGCTAATTGGATACGTAGTTGCGCAAAAAGGCTCTCCCTCAACAGTATAACTACGTAGCCTTCCCAATCGCGGCTACACATGGCGAGCCTTGGATCTTCGTAACACACAAACCTCTGTTATGTCCATTAGAAAAAAGGTCCTACGTATCTTACATAGGGCCCAGGTTATGTGACATATCAGCAAATGAGCCAATCTGAGTTGTTTTCAGATATTCGCACTGCTCATTAGTCCTAGGAGCCAATTGAAAGTAAAATGTCCCATTAACAGACATATACAGTTAATAAAAGACCCTGCCGTAGCTTTTCGAGAAAACACACAGGTTTAGGCATTTGTGGATAAGGTAGGAAGGTGTGTTTAGTCAATTTTTTTGTTACACATAAATTACCGTTTAGTACAAAACATTTTTCTTTATTACACTCACATATACACATCACATAATATTACTTTATTATATTAATTTATTATTTTTTTGAGAAAGTATGGAGGGAGGAGGGGATAGGAGGAGAGGAGAGAGGGTGCCCTGTTGAGAGGAGCTAAGAGAGGCAGAGAGACAGAGGGGCGCGGATAGCGGGAGAGGTATGGAGGGAGGAAGAGGTATAAAGAGAGAGAGTGGAGCAGTAGTGGAGGGGAGAGAGGGAGACAAAGAGATATGGGAACAGTGGAGGGTCAGAGAGGGTGAGAAAAGGTAGCAGTGGAGGGTCATCAAGGGATAAAAGTGGGAGCAGTGGAGGATTGAAATTAACACCATACACCTTTCCCCGCACTGGCCAGAAGCAGAAACCTTGCATTATTCCATGTAGTCATAGCACTCCAGAAATATAAATGCCCCGCGAACACACACATAATTTTCACAGATGTGTCATGGATTCCTCCAAGGTCTATAGAAAAATCAACATTTTTTTTTTTCTAATTAAAAATGAGCTGTAAAACTTTTTTTTCTTGATTACATATGCTCTTAGTCAAACATATTTTTTCCATTGTACTTTCCCGGAATGATACCAATATCATCAGATTGACGTGACAATTTAAACATGTAAGTGAGCTGTGTCCATCTGCTACATATATTACTATTTGTTAACTGAAACAATAAAACTGGGCTTCCAGGATTCTTACTGGGAAATCATCCTAGCAACAACCGCACTTGTCCAGAGACTGGCAACCATTTGTATAGCACAATATTTAGGAGGACTAGTCTATCAGCACCACCTAGTGGTTATTTGCATGTACTATACATACAGTTTCAAAAGACCACTATAGTCCTATATTTTCAATACGGTTTTTGAAGAACTAAACCCAATAATAGGCTAAATGTTTTCATATATATGTCTATAATGTATTAATGTAATGAGGCTGTGCAGAGAGTCACCAATATTATTATTACTATTATTATTATTATCTTTATTTATATCGCGCCAACATATTTGGTAGCGCTGTACAGGGGTTGAGTACATGGCAACAAACAAACTTAACACCTTATAAAGAATGGAGGGCCCTGTTTTTGAGCATAAAATCAAATGTAGATAGAGCTTGTTTCCAAGGCACTGACACAAGATTGAAAACTGGCAAACTTATAATCTAACAGCCTAATTAAATTGTGATTCGGACAATTGAATAGGGCTCTATATAAGCACAGAGCATATTTTTTTTGCAGAAATTTTTAGTTCTTGAACTTCTATACAAAAGCAAGGTCTTCACTAACTAAAAACTTCTTTAAAAAAATATGCCCTGTGCTTATATAGAGCCCTATTCAATTGGCCGAATTGCAACTTAAAAATGCTGTTTATATACAGTGCAAACTTGCAAAAGTATTCACCCCCTTGGCATTTTTGGTGTTTTGTTGCCTCACAACCTAGAATTAACATGGATTGTTTGAGGATTTGCATCATTTAATTTACAGAACATGCCCACAACTTTGAAGATGTTTTTTTTTTTTATTATTGTGAAGCAAACAACAAATAGGACAAAATAACAGAAAAAGTCAATGTGCATAACTATTCACCCCCCTAAAGTCAATACTTTGTAGAGCCACCTTTTGCGGCAATCACAGCTCCAAGTCGCTTTGGATAAGTCTCTATGAGCTTGCCACATCTTACCACTGGGATTTTTGCCCATTCCTCCTTGCAAAACTGCTCCAGCTCCTTCAAGTTACATAGTTAGATAGTTACATAGGCCCTCATTCAATTGTGATTTGGTCAATTGAATAGGGCTCTAAATAATCACATAGCATATTTTTTTAAAGAAGTTTTTAGTTAGTATAAACCTTGCCTTCGGATAGATGCTTACTAACTAAAAACTTCTTTAAAAAAAATATGTTATGTGCTTATTTAGAGCCCTATTCAACAGGCCAAATCGCAATTGAATGAGGGCCATAGTAATTAAGGTGGAAAAAAGACTTTTAGTCAATCAAGTTCAACCTTTTAAGATCTCCTCTGATCTGCCATATGTGTATTAGTTATTATTAATTAGTTGTTAAGTTAAATAATTATTAATCCACTATTTATTTATTTAGTTATTAATTAATCCAGAGGAAGGCAAACAGAAGAAAAAAAACAAGTGAAACTAAGCCAATCGTCTCAAAGGTAAAAAAATTAAATCCTTCCTGAACCCAGATACTGGCGATTGGATTTCTCCCTGGATCAAAACTCTCTCTCTAATTATCTAGGATAACCCTGAATTCCCTTTTTAAATTAGAAATAAATCCAGTCCCCTTTTAAAGTTATCTACTGAATCCGCGTTCACCACCACCTCTGGTAGAGAATTCCAAAAGATTAACCACCCTTACTGTGAAGAACCCTTTTCTTTCTTTAAGGTGGAATCTTTTTACTTATATTTGATTCCCTTACTTCTAAACCTTTCTTAATACATGCTAATATTTTATTTGCCTTTGCAACTGCTGCTTGGCATTGAGCACTGTTACCTAGGTGGTTGTCCACAAACACTCCTAAATCCCTTTCAATATCTAATACCCCTATATTTGCTCCATTAAGATTATAAATTGCATGGCTATTTTCCTTCCCAGATGCATAACTTTACATTTATTTGTATTAAATCTCATCTGCCATTTAGATGCCCATACCTCAATTTTATGTAAACCCCTTTGAAGGGAAAGCACATCATTATCTGATTTAATTACCTTGCACAACTTTGTGTCATCAGCGAAAATGGAGACACTACTTTCCAGTCCCACAATAAATATGTTAAAAAGGAGAGGACCTCATTTGGAGGATGAGCCACGCCCAGGAAGAGGTTAGACCTGCTGACTAGCCGGGCAGTAATGTTAAAAAGGAGAGGACCTAATACTGAATCGAGAGGAACCCCACTTACCACATTAGTCCAATCGGAGTATGTTCCATTTACAACAACCCTTTGCTTCCTGTCTTTTAGCCAGCTCTCAATCCATGAGCAGATATTTACTGCAATTCCTGTATCTCTTAGTTTGCACAATAGTCTCCCATGTGGCACTGTATCAAAAGCATTTGCAAAATCCAAATAGACTACATTCAAGTTGCCATGATCCAGCTTTCTACTAACCTCCTCATAGAAACTAATTAGATTTGTTTGACATGGCCTATCCCTCATAAATCCATATTGACTCCTACTTATAATCCTGTTCAAATAGACATTCTTGTATATTATCCCTTATTAACCCTTCTAAAAGCTTTCCCACTACAGAAGTGAGGCTCACTGGTCTATAATTCCCCGGATTTGCTCTGGCTCCCTTTTTAAATATAGGTATCATGTCTGCTTTTCTCCAGTCATCTGGTAGAGACCCTGTGTTGCGTGAATCTTGAAAAATTAAATATAACAGAACCCTTAGTACCCTTGGATGTATTCCATCAGGACCCGGGGCTTTATTAACATTTATTTTTTCCAACCTCTTTTGGATTACTTCCTGTGTTAACCAATTATTCAGCAAAGATAATGTAGCCCCATTATGTTGCCGTGTCCCAACCACTGGTACCTCCCTTGTGTATACTAAAGAAAATAACCTATTTAGCTCATCTGCCTTTTCCTGGTGACTAATTTTCAGATGGCCTGTGTTACATTGTAGTGTGCCTATAGCTTCCTTCCTCCCCTTTTTCCCATTAAAATACTTAAATATTTTAGGGTTAGACTTACTCTCTTTTGCAATTAATTTTTAATTTTCTATTTTAGACAATCTAATAGCCCTTTTGCAAGCCTTGTTGATCTTTAAATCATAGTTAAGCCACATTGGATGTGATTTACCCTTTTTACTTTTATTCCCACTTGGTTTATGGTGATGAGAATGTATAGTTAGTAAGGATTTAAATGTTGTCCATTTATGTTCAGTATTTTTGCCTGTCAGTTCTCTGTCCCAGTCTATATATTTTATTGCTGCCCTACTGTTTAAATCTGCCCTTTTAAAATTAGAGTTTTTGTTGGCCCCTTAAAATGTTGTTTTCTTAATTCAATCTCAAATGATACTGTGTTGTGATTACTGTTTCCCAAAGGTTGCCCTATTTCAACATTTGATACCATATCAATATTATTTGTGATCACTAAATCTAAGATAGCTTCATTTCTAGTAGGCTCTTGTATATCCTGGGCCAGATAATGATCCATGAGTGTACTCAAGAACCTGCTCCCCTTATCTGAACTGCTGGTCTCATTTATCCAGTTTATTTCAGGGTAATTAAAATCTCCCATTATTAGTACTTGGCCTTGCTTAGCTGCATTTACAATCTGTAACAATAATCACAAACATTCAACATTATCACTAGTTCCGCTGTTTCCGGAATAACAAAAGTATTTCTCAGAGATATCTGTCCCTGGCCAAATTACCAATATATATATATATATATATATAGATAGTGTGCACACCTTAGAGAAATAATACACCAACACAGAGTTCTGGTATAAAGCTTTCTCTCGCCTAACTTTTATTACGTCAGCCGTCATTTATATAGTTTTTAGTAATCAGATCAAAAGTTACAATTAAGCAAAACATCAGGTTTATAAAGCAATTCATTGGTTCTGAGATGTCCGCTTTTACGGGATCTTGGTTAGGTATTGGGTTAGTGCATTAAGGAGTCTCCAGGTGTCATCCCACAGGGGGATGAGTCTTTCTCCCCATTGGTCAAGAGGTCAAGACAAAGGAAAGATGGCGCTCTCCTTCTTAGTGTCCAAGGTGTGGTAGCTGTCGTCATCCTTGTCAGACCGGAAGTAGTGCCGCCGGCATCTTGTATGCGGAAGTAACAAATTCTCCATCTTAGAGTGCCCAATGATTCAGCATTTATTAATAAAGCTTTGGTTATATGATAATACTGCAAAGATAAGATATATAAGCAGGTGCAAGAATATAGTTATGCATTTTGTACGGATCCCAATCCATAACACCGCCATAAATATCTTCTCTGACTATAGGCTTAAATCCAGGCTTAACATACAGACAAATCCCTCCTCCTCTTTTACCATTGCCCCAATCTTTCCTAAATAGTTTATAACCATCCAAATGAACAGCCTTGATGCACCCTTCCGTCTCTAGTTCTCTCCTTTCTGCACTAACCTTTTGGATGGTTTGCGCTTGTGAACAGCAATCTTTAAGTCTGACCATAGATTTTCTATTGGATTAAGGTCGGGGCTTTGACTAGGCCATTCCAACACATTTACATGTTTCCCTTAAACCACTCAAGTGTTGCTTTAGCAGTGTTTTTGGGGTCATTGTCCTGCTGGAAGGTGAACCTCTCTCCTAGCCTCAAATCACGCACAGAGTGGTACAGGTTTTGCTCAAGAATATCCCTGTATTTAGCACCATCCATCTTTCCCTCAACTCTGACCAGTCTACCAGTCCCGGCTGGTGAAAAACATTCCTGCAGCATGATGCTGCCACCACCATGTTTCACTGTGGGGATGGTGTTATTTGGGTGATGTGATGTGTTGGGTTTGCGCCAGACATAGTGTTTTCTTTGCTGGCCAAAATGTTGAATTTTATTCTCTTCAGACCAGAGCACCTTCCTCCATACATTTTGGGAGTCTCCCACATGCCTTTTCGCAAACTCAAAACGTGCCATTTTGTTTTTAGCTTTCTTCTGGCCACTCTGCCATGAAGCCCAACTCTATGGAAAGTACGGCTTATTGTCGTTATATGTACAGATACTCCAGTCTCTGCTGTGGAACTCTGCAGCTCCTCCAGGGTTACCTTAGGTCTCTGTGCTTTCTTTCTGATTAATGCACTCCTTGCCCGGTTCCGTGAGTTTTGGTGGGTGGCCGTCTCATGGCAGGTTTGCTGTTGTGCCATGATCTTTCCGTTTGGTTATGATAGATTTGATGGTGCTCCTGGGGATCCTCAAAGATTTGAATATTTTTTTATAACCTAACCCTGACTTGTACTTCTCAACAACATTGAGAACACTTGCTTGGAGAGTTCCTTGGTCTTCATGGCAGTGTTTGGTTAGTGGTGCCTCTTGCTTAGGTGTTGCAGTCTCTGAGGCCTTTCAAAAAAGGTGTGTATATGTAATAACAGATCATGCGACACTTAGATTGCACACAAGTGGACATCATTTCACTAATTATGGGACTTCTGAAGGTAATTGGTTGCACCAGAGCTTTTTATGGGCCTCATAACAAAGGGGGTGAATACATACGCACCTTCCAGTTTTCTTTTTTCTATTTCTAAAAAATAGTTTTATGTATATATTTTTCTCATTTCACTTCACCAATTTAGACTATTCTGTTCTGATCCATCGCATAAAATTCAGATTAACAAAATTAACAAATGTAATGTAACAAATTAAGTAAAAAGTCAAGGGGGGTGAATACTTTTGCAAGGCACTTTATATAGTGAAAGTAGTGCAAAGAGTGGTGCAAGGGCAGTATTATAGGTGAAGAGAAACAGAGCAGGAGTTGAGTGGACTTGGACAAAGTGTATGTGACTCTGTGTGTGTAATATGTACAGCAGAGACATTACACCATGTTTACAGTAATTATCATGTCCATGGTATTTTTCAAGGAAACAGAAGAGTTTTTCAAAATTCTCAATTTTAAACACATCCAGAAGAGGAAAATCTTTGAAATGAAGATGATTAAATTCTTTGATACAAAAGATACCGGACTTAATATTGTCTGGAGATTTTCTTCACACTATCTAAAATTATTGTGACCCTGCCACCTTCCTTCCCTTTATTGTTGTTTTTCTAACCTTCAATATATTTACAGCTCTAACTTATTACTCTCCTGTTTCCTTATCTCAAACCTAGTCTATAGACTCACATACAGCCCCTATCAGGACATAATGTATGATGCCTGTCTGTGTCCCAATCTGAATCTCTGCTCTGTTACTATGCTCTTTCTAATTTGTTTTATTCAGTATTGCTCCTGACTTGATAAAGAGTGGTGCAACTCTCAAATGATTGTCATTTTAACTAATATGTTTGTCCAATAAAAAAGGTATCACTATTCTGATTTTTCATTTAGATTACTGGACACTGATGATTAGCATTCTCTCTTGGTCTCTCTCTCTCTCTCTCTCTCTCTATATATATATATATATATATATATATATATATATATACATACATTAAAACCCCTGTTATCCGGGACTCCCGATTGCTGGATAACTGTAGTTGCCGGTTAATCGGCAGTCCCCGAATCTAAGGGCCTAAACAGCCCTTAAACCCCCCCCCCCCAAACCCTCAAAATGCCTTTAAAAGGGCATAGCAAATAAACTGGGCCATTTAGGGCAAAAAAAAAAGAGAAAAAAAGGTAGAATTTTTTGCAGTCTCAAACTGCCGGATAGTGCTGGATAGTGCCGATTATGCCGGTTTAGTGGGAGTTTTTTAAAAATGGGGAATTGATGCCGGTGCTGGTTGCTTGAGAGTCCTGGTTAGTTGAGTGCCGGTTATCCGGAATTATACTGTATACAGTATATACACACACACACACACAAAGATGATGTGAGGTTGGTGTCAGCACCAACCTCACATAGCACCTATCCCTACCTCCTTTGCTCCCCACCTCACCGAACCCATTCCTCCTGTACTTTGCTGTAATCCAGCTCTCTCAACTCTTCCATGATGCACATCTCCAGCGTGCTGAACTGCTCCACACTGTCACCTCTTGGAGCTTCAGTATAAATGCTACACCAAATTCACCTGAAGGGTTCGGCCAAGGAGGCCCGTGGGCCCAGTGAGGCTCTGGGGCATGGCGGGTTGGGCTGACGTCGCAACACTGGTAGCTCCACTTTGGCTTTTAGTCATCTGGTTGCCAAGACGATTATGGGGATAGGGGTTGTAGTTCTTTGGGTAGACCCTTCACTGGTAATCCTAAAGAGACTCTTTTGGTGCTTTAGAAATGTTGTTACCACTTAGGTATTGTGTGAGAGTATGGTAGTTTGTCTGTGACGCAGAGCTCAACCCCACTGTTCTGACGGGAAACGGCTATGAATTAGAACAGATCCATAAATATATATATATATATATATATATATATATATATATAATATTTTTCTGTGAAAATGTTCCTTTATGTAATGCAGTGGACCCCCAAGCCCCCCTCAGCAACACCTTTCACCCCCAACCCCCCTCAGCAGCCATATTCACCCTTCAGTGCCCCCTTAGCAGCCATTTTCACTCCCCAACACCCCAGGGCCACCTCAGGAGCACCCTTTATTCCCTACAAAAAATCCAGGGCCCCTTGTCGCACCATTCATTCCCCCAAGCCCCTCAGCAGCCATATTTACCCCTTAGGGCTGCCTCAGCAGAACATTCTTTTCCCCCCAAAAAAACAAGCCCCCTCAAGAGCATCATTCAACCCCTCAAAACCCCCAGGGACCCTTGTCACACCATTCATCCCCCAAGCGCCTCAGCAGCCATATTCACCCCCCAGGCCCCATTCAGCAGCCATATTCACCCCTCAAAACCCCCATGCCCCCCTCAGCAGCATCATTTACTGCCTACAAAAAAACAGGGCTTTTCTCAAGCCCCTCAGCAGCCATATTCAGGTGGGGGAGGGACGGGATAGAAGTAATGGGGTAGAAAGTGTAGAGGGAGTAAGGAACACATTAACTAGTCATGGGGGAGGGTTAGTTTAGTCAACAGGAAGGTATTGATAAGTAACTCAAGTACAGTGGCACGCACTTGAGAACTACAGACTCATAACATAAGCTGTATGCTCACTAATGCCAGAAGCTTGCCAGGAAAAATGGGAGAGTTAGAATTATTAGCAGTTAATGAGAAATGGGATTTAATAGGCATTATTGAAACATGATGGGAGGAATCTCATGACTGGACTGTTAATCTGGATGGTTATAACCTATTTAGGAAAGATAGGGGCAATGGTAAAGGGAAGGAGGGATTTGTCTGTATGTTAAGCCTGAATTTAAGCCTATAGTCAAAGAAGATATTTATGGTGGAACTAGCGGTAATGTTGAATGCTTGAGGTTAGAGTTAAATAGCAGAGGAGCAAATTCTAAAAGAATATTAGTAGTAGTATGTTATGAACCCCTAAATATAATTGAAAGTGAGGAAATACAATTATTGTTACAGATTGGAAATGCAGCTAAACATGGGCAAGTTCTAATAATGGGAGATTTTAATTACCCTGAAATAAACTGGATAAATGAGACCAGCAGTTCATCTAAGGGGAGCAGGTTGTTAAGTACACTCAGAGATCATTATCTGGCCAGGTTATACAAGAGCCTACTAGAAATGAGGCTATCTTGGATTTGGTTATCACAAATAATATCGATATAGTATGAAATGTTGAAATAGGGCAACCTTTTGGGAAACAGTCTCATTTGAGAATGAATGAAAAAAACAAAACTGTAAGGGGCTAACAAAAACTCTTAATTTTAAAAGGGCAGATTTTAACGGTCTAAGGGCAGCAATACAAAGTATAGACTGGGACAGAGAACTGACAGGTAAAAATACTGAACATAAATAGACAACGTTCAAATCTTTACTAAATAAACATACTTATCACCATATACCATGTGGAAATAAAAGTAGAAGGAGTAAATCACAACCCATGTGGCGTAACAATGAATTAAATATGAAGATGATAAGTAAAAAAACAAGCATTTAAATTATACAGAAAAGAGGGGTCTGATACTGCTTCACATAAGTACAATCAACAAGGCTTGCAAAAGGGCTATTAGACTGGCTAAAATCGAGAATGAAAAGTAAGTTGCAAAGGAGAGTAAGGCTAACCCTAAAATATTTTTTTAATATATTAATGGGAAGAAAGTCAGGAAGGAAGCTATAGGAACATTACAATGTGACACAGGCCATCTGATAATTAGTGACCAAGAAAAGGCAGATGAGCACTGCAACATAAGGGGGCTACACAACCTTCACCAAATAACTGGTTAACGCAGGAAGAAATCCAAAAGAGGATGTAAAACATAGATGTTAATAAAGCCCCGGGTCTTGATGGAATACATCCACGGGTACAGAGGGAACTGGGTTCTGAAATAGCGAAACCATTATATCTAATTTTTCAAGATTCACTCAACACAGGGTCTCTACCAGGTGACTGGAGAAAGGCAGAGGTGATACCTATATTTAAGAAGGTAGAAAGAGTAAATCCACGGAATTATAGATTAGTGAGTCTCACTTCGGTAGTGGGAAGCTTTTAGAAGGGTTAATAAGGGATAATATACAAGTATACTGTATGTCTATTCAAACAAGATTATAAGTAGGAGCCAACATGGATGTATGAAGGATAGGTCAAGTCAAACAAACCTAATTAGTTTCTATAAAGAGGTTAGTAGGAACTTGGATCAAGGCAACTCAGTGGATGTAGTCTATTTAGATTTTGCAAAGGCATTTTATACAGTGCCACATGGGAGACTATTGTGCAAACTAAGAGATACAGGAATTTTCATAAATATTTGCTTATGGATCGAGAGCTGGCTAAAAGAGGGATTGGATATATTTTTAAAAAAAAAGGGTATTAAGGGCTATCCTGGATAAATAGAGAGGGTGTTTTGATCCAGGGATGAATCTGATCACCAGTATCTGGGGTCAGGAGGGAATTTTATATCTTTGAGACAATTGGCAAAGTTTACTGGGGGGGGGGGGTCTATTTGTCCTTCCTCTGGATCAATTAACAATACATCTGCATATTGCAGATCAGAGGAGATCTAAAAAGGTTTAACTTGAACGACTAAAGTCTAACCTAAATTACTATGTAACTATGTAACTATGTAATTCCGCTTCCCTGCAGTATGAAGCTCCGGCAGGGGGGATACACAACCTCTGAGCAATGGGTTCCAAGACAGGGGCTGCAAGGCACAAGTAAGAGGGGGGGGGGGGGTGAATAAAGTGCAGGCGGCTTGAGGGGGTGAATAGTGTGACAAAGGTCCCTGGGTTTTCTTGAGGGGGTGAGTGATGCTGCTGTGGGGCCCCTCACAGAGCAAGGGCCCTGGTGCTATGCACCGGCTGCACCGGCGATAGATCTGCCCCTGACCAGGAGTGAGGTACCACCTCATCAGCATTATAATGGAGGGTAATATTCAATGATGAATAAGCCGCCAATTTTATAATTTTGTTCCATTGTTTTTCAACTAATTTTGTGTTAAAATCTTGCTCCCATGTTTCCATAAATGGTAGTTTACTGACCATATAATGAAAGTACTACCATGAGATTTTGGAGCAGAGATTCATAGATTTTTGTATGATGTTCTAGTTTTATTTTTATTAAGTCTTATAGATTTGGAATTATGTATATTTTTGATTGCTAAATTTAACCATTCATTATCATTCATTATGAGGAATGTGGAACTTCTCTGCTAGGGTCAATATACCATACATTCATTTGTCAAAGTATATCTGCCTTTTTTTTAACAAACTTGTGTTGGTTCCATTATTTGAATTGGGTGAGAATATAATTAGCAATAATAGGTGAAAGTTTATTAAATCTTAAAATTAGATTAAGATGTGGTGTTAAGGGATTTCAGTTTCCATGAAACTTTGCTAAAGTGTTAATTTGTATGGCATAAATCCTACCTAGCCATGATATTTTATAAGACGACCAAGTATTAATATCTTTAAGTCGAAGGTTTATTAGTTTAAGGTAATTATTGTGGTATATCACATATTATAATTGTTAAACTGCTATCTGTCGTCACACTTTGCGACGAATCGCAGTTTGACAACGATCCGATTGCAAAGGAGACACAGAGGGAGGGGAGGGGAGAGACAAGGGAGGGGGGGGGGGGGACAGACACAGAGGGAGGGGGGGAAGAGACACAGAGGGAGAGGGGGAAAGAGAAACAGAGGGAGGGTGGGAAAGAGACAGAGAGGGGGGGGAAGAGACACGGGGGGAAGAGACACAGAAGGAGATGGGGAGGAAGAGACACAGGGGGGAAGAGACACAGAAGGAGAACGGAGGTAAAGAGACAAAGGGGGGAGAGACACAGGGGGAGAGGAGGGGGAAGACACAGGGGTAAAGAGACACGGGGAGAGGGGGGAAAGAGACACAGAGGGGGAAAGAGACACAAGGGAGAGGGGGAGACAAAGGAGGGAGAGGGGGGAAAAGACACAGGGGTAAAGAGACACAGGGCAGGTGGAAAGAGACACGAGAGGGCGAGGGGGGAAAGAGACACAGAGGGAGAGGGGGGAAGAGACACAGAGGGAGAGGGGCAAAAGAGACACAGAGGGAGAGGGGGAAGAGACACAGGGGGAGAGGGGGAAGAGACACAGAGGGAGAAGGGGAAAGAGACACAGAGAGAGAGGGGGGAGAGACAGAGAGGGAGACGGGGGGAAGAGACACAGAGGGAGAGGGGGGAAGAGCCACAGAGGGAGAGGGGGGGAAGAGACACAGGGGGAAGAGACATGGGGGAGGGGGGAAAGAGACACAGGGGGGAAGAGACAAAGGGGTGGGAGAGGGGAGGAAGAGACACGGGAGGGAGAGGGTGGAAAGAGACATGGGAAAGAGGTGGGGGAAGAGACAAAGGGGTAGAGGGGGAGAGACACAGGAGGGAAAGAGACATAGGGGAGGGAGAGGGGGGGAAAGAGACACAGGGGAGAGAGAGGAGGGGGGAAGAGACACAGGGGAGGGAAAGGAGAGGGGGAAGATACACAGGGGAGGGAGAGGAGGGGGGAAGATACACAGGGGAGGGAAATGGGGGCAGAGAAATGAGGGAGGGGGGAACAGACACAGGGGGGAGACACAGGGGAGGGGGAACAGACACAGGGGAGGGAGAGGGGGAAAGAGAGACAGGGGAGGGGGAAAGAGACACATGGTAGGTAGGGGGGATATGAGACACAAGAGAGAAAGAGACACAGGGGAGGGGTTAGAGACACGTGAAGGAGAGGGGGGTAAAATCACAGGTGGGGAAGGAGATACAAGGGAGGGAGAGGAGGGGGAAAGGAGACACAAGGGAGGGAGAAGAGGGGGCAAATGAGACACAAGGGAGGAAGTAGACAGAGGGAGAGACTCCCAATGAGACTCCCAATGAGCTCTAGACAGTGGGGGAGGCTCGCAATGAGCGCCGAAGGCTCTCATTGCAAGGCCCATGATGAGCTCCAAAGGCAATCATTGCGAGGCCAGTAAAGTAGAGGCCTCGCAATGATTGCCCTTTGATGGGCAAGTCGCTAATTAGATTATAATTCCAAGATATTTTATATATAGAAGTTTCACTTTCTAGTGTTGCTAAAAGATTTGGTAAACTTGCTAATGTATATATGATAGTGAGAAGTATGTAATCCACAAATAGGCTAAGTTTATATTCCTTGGTCCTCATTCAATTGCGATTTGGTTAGTGAAGACCTTGCTTTTGGATAGAAGTTCACTAACTAAAAACTTCTGTAAAAAAAATGCTCTGTGCTTATATAGAGCCCTATTAACTTGGCAAAATCGTAACTGAATGAGGCTCCTTGTTTACCAATTGGACCTCTCATATATTTGGAGTTGTGGGAATTGATAAAGCAAATGGTTGAATACAGACAGCAAAAATAAAAGGTAAGAGGAAGCATTTCTGTCTTGTGCCCCTGGTAATTTTAAAGGTGAATATGTATCAGGTATGTAGGAGATATGCTAATCTATTGGCTATTACTTTCGAGTATAATTTAAGATTACAATTGATTATTATTATATAGCACAGCATTTTATTAACTTAATGTAACCACCCTTAAATAATTTGCGCTCTTCTTGCTTCAATGGAAGCACTCTTCTTATATGTTTCTGTTTTTTTCACCATAGGTGCTATTTCTTTAGGTGAAGATCTATAAATATTATTTTTTTTTCTTTTTCTTTATTATTATGGAAGAGAGATTTTGTTGCCCAGATAGTTATACATTGTACTACAATCATGTTGATTTTCTTTAGTCATATAAAAGCTAATATACAATAATCCCATGTAGGAATATGTCTGCACCCAGTCGGACAGAGATTGTGATAACCATGTTCAATTTATGATCCAACCATGTTGAATCATAAATTAGGTGGCTCTTGACTTGTGTTGACAGGTAAACACCTGTTTTCCAAGTTCTGCTGTTAATGTTGCCAGAATATTACTAAACACATACACTGAAAATTACATACTGATATACAGTACATGTACCTGCATATGTAATAATAGATTTCTTGTTGGTTTTTATGACTAATTGCACTTTTTTAAAAACAATAGTTTTAATTATCATCGCAACATCAAGAGTTGTATTACATTTTCAAACACGTCAGTTATTTGTCATGCAATGCACATCAAAATTTGTTAACAGAGATCCATATATTTCGTATAACCAATTTTCTATGGAAGTAATTTTTACTACTAAGTTATTTTGCAACAATCTCTCCATTTTTTCTTTTTCTGTAGCTTATGTTTAAGTAGAACAAATTAAAAATATCTTGAACATGAACCAAAAACTAACTGGGGAAGGTGAAGAGAGAAAAATGAGAAAATAATAAAATAATAAAAGAAAAGAAAACAGGGGTGGGTGAGATAGGGGGGTAATTTCCCTTGAGTAGGATAGGGTTTATTTGAATTTGTCCATCTCTAGGTTGGATTTAGGATCTAGGCTTCCAAGTGGTCTTTCATTCCACTTATTTGTTTATTTTCCAACCGGCTCCCATTGTCGTCTCCAGTGTATCCCAGGTTATCCATTCTTAATATCAGCAAATCTTTTCCTAGGGTGTAACAGTTTTTTTTTTTAATTAATTTTAATAGAGTTCGGGGAATTAAGCCAATTTTCCCATATATCTAACAATGTTTGGTAAGTATTGGAAATTGTGTGAGTCAATCTTTTATTAATCATTATAAGATTTAAATCACTAATGATTTTTCGAATATGAAGTGTTGTTGCCTTCCATTTTTGGGCAATGTGACTCTTTGTGAACAGCATCAGATATTGTAGCCATTTATTTTGTGTTTTTGTTATTTCAGTGGAAAAGACACCAGAGAGGCATACATAGTTGGATGGATTTTTGTCTTTGTAATACATTAATCTAACTCCATTACTTTATTCCAATTTTTTTTAGCCTGAAAATGTGCAATATTTGCTGAAATATGTAATATGTTCATTTTGAAAGTGTTTATGCAGCCTCTCCATGAAAGGGTGATTTTATTTATTAATATCCTCTATAAGATGTTTATATAGAGGAGAGTAGTTGGATTTGTACAGCCCAGACAGATCAGGGGTAATATTTATCCCCATATTCTTTATGTGGTCTTTGGGCAATGGACTAATTGTACTTTTCAGAAGTTTTTCTCAATTCTCTGCCTTAAAGGAGCACACAAGTCTATTTTCTTTTCATCTTTATATTCTTAGCACACCAGTATGCTGGAGCTGCAAAGGCAATGGATTGCCACAGACAAGGATAGGTGT
Source organism: Discoglossus pictus (assembly GCA_027410445.1). Taxonomy (NCBI): domain Eukaryota; kingdom Metazoa; phylum Chordata; class Amphibia; order Anura; family Alytidae; genus Discoglossus; species Discoglossus pictus. The sequence goes on from CM050171.1 coordinate 108,281,780, forward strand.
ACAGCTTCCCTTGAGCTCCAGGTGAGAAGCTAGCAGAATGGCTTAAGTACCTAGCGTGGTTGGAGCTCAACTTGAAACATGAGTATGTGGACCTAATGCTTCCAACTCATGCATCACAAGGACCCTCCTTCTACAGGCTTGGACTGGTGGAAAGTCTCCCGGATGTGCTGCAAAATGTGGCCTTGGAACCGCAGAGCGCTGGGAAATCCTATTGTCATGAAGCCAAAAGGATGTGGAAATAGACCCAGGGACAGAAGAAGAAAGGTTGCTCAAACTGTTGGTCCATAAAGAAATAGAGTTTGAAACAGAGCATGAGGAACTCCTTGAGAAGGTGGGCCCAGGTGGGACCTGGCTCAAGTACTTGGAACTACCCCATGCTTCCACAGCTGAGCTAGCAGAGGGTACACTGCCTGAGGAAATGGACTGTTGGCAACACCCCTATAAGGTGGAGGAAGGAAACCAGATGGTACCTGGAGATCTCACCGCTACAGAACAGTTGAGATCAGGGGGGCTGCTGGGAACTCACCAGGATAGTGAGGCCGGGAGAACAGTCCAGATCCTGGTAGCTGCACGACTGGGGAGCACTGTAAAGCAGCACCAGCCACTGGGAGATGGCCATCTACCAGACAAGTTTATGCTGCTAAACAAGGGTGAGGAGCTGGAGACTGAACACTTGGCAGAGGAGGGTGCAAGCCCTGAAAGTCTGCCCAACTACCCATGGACTGTTACCTGTCCTGAACCACAGAACGATTATGTCCAGGCGCCAAGACTGACAGTCATGGAAAGTGTGATGCCAGATCTGGGCATGAGGCTATCAGGAAAGAGGGCATCCCCTGAGAGCCTGAAGCTCTTGCCCAGCATGGATCAGGTGGATCCAGATAATGGTGTGAGTTCAGGTGAGGGCACTGACCCTGAGACCCTGAGTAAGGTTAAGGGTAAGTTAAATGATATGGGCAAGTGGCCCACGAAACCAGTGTACCACGGACCCGACACAGCGTATCCTAGCTGCAGAAGTAATCACAACCTTACCAGCCCTGGAGGATACTCACCCTAAGGGGCTACCAACCCCAATGAAGTCAGCTAACCCGGATGAGCCACAGTTAGGAAAGGTCCTTCATCCAGAGATCTGAATCCTGAGTCCTGCTCTGTTTTTCCCCAACCCTGCCTTGACAACTGACCCTGAGGAGATTGTGCCGGTGGGGAAGGGATATTTACCCCCACCTGAGCTGCTTCCTAGATGGGATACCCAAGAGCCACTACCTGCCTGTGGCCAAGGGGGTAGCAGTATGCCCCCGGATAAGATCGTAGTTCCTGAGACCATGGATGTATCCCCAAGAATGATGCCTGCAATTTAGGGTGGGTTTTTGAAGGAAAAGGCGCTGGGTGGGGCTGAGTTGCCACCTGGGACCCTGAGGATTGGGATCCCAGATGTTGTGCAGGAAAAGGGGAGAAGGAGACTGAACAGTGGCTGCTAGCCCAGATAACCCCTGGAAGGACTGTACAAATGGACTATGTGCCTAAGACTCTACAGAAATTGAGGTTAGAGACTGTGGACACTTTCATGAAGGATGGGCAACCACCCCCAGTCTGGGACAACCTCCTACCCCCTCCAGGAGGAGGACATGCACTTGGACTCATGCTGTAGCCACTTTGGACAATATGTTGGACTTGGGCTGCAGTTCAAGACTATCATCCTTTAAGGATCATAGCCCCAAAATTGCTGTCTGGAAGTGGGGCGGGGGTAATGTCAAGGAGCCCTTCTTCCAGTTCCTGGATCTTAGCCCATTAAAGGACAGACTGCTTGGCTCCAGCCTCCATTGTATTTATAAATCTGTTTTGTCCCACTGTTTGCCAGATAAAGTTAATCACATCTGATATGTGCTAGAGGATGTGTATTGGAGGTTAAGCCTATTGCTCTCAGAAAGCTACTGTTAGACCTCATGTGAAGTTTATCTCTTGTGTTTGTCTGCCACTCCCTGTCATTGTTGTGCTGTACACACCCTTCTGTATCTATCCCCTATAAATATCGTTTGACTTTTCAAGATAAAACATTTAACTTCTGGAGACATATAGAAATTGTGTGTCTCTTATTTTGCTCCTGGTGGCTGTGATACTGATCCTATCTCCACCCTACAAGCAATCTGTCCTGATCACTACCACAGGAAGATTACTGAGACTACTGGAAGTTCTGATTCCTGATGGAGAGACTCAGAAGCCAAATATCAGGGTGCTGAGACTTCCAAGAACCCAAACCTGTATTCTATAGCATGTGGCCCTGGGCAGTAATAGCCCCTACTCCCGGATCATCACTCATGTACAATAGAAAAAAAACTGGATAATCATTTTGACTGTCCATAACTCAAAGCATTTTATATGGTTGATATCCATTAAAAGTGATCATATCGTAGATATCGTATCGTTTTATGTGATCTGATCATAAATGTAGCAACCAGAATATAATTCCATGTCACAAGGGGTATATTAGCCAAATAGGATGATGTCAACTGTGAAATTTTAGACTTCTATGAGTGTCTGAAGAACTATATACTAGATATATTTATTTTATTGGTTTTAAAGAACTTAACATTTAAGAACTAAAGATGAGTGCAAGAATGTGAACATTATACAAAGTAAATGTTGCAAAATGAAAATATGAAAATGTTTAGTGTGCTGTATTGGTTCCGCAGAGGTAAATCCTAGTTGAAGATAAAACCAAATATAATATATGTCCTAGGCTAAGATATCTAATCACCTAAAAACAACAGGATTATAAATTAAGAACAATAAGTTAAGATAAAGGGAATCTATAATTATGAAAAATTACAAAGTTATAAAGAAATAATAATAAATAAAATCATTCTCCATATATTGTCTTTTGTTATTATGAGCAATAATAGGCTCAGTTATTTTTAAACGTCCTTTTTTATATAAAGTTTTAACCAGTACTAATAAAAAAATATTACCTGTAAAATTTAAATAGAAGGATGGTATATCTGAACGATACCAGATTAAGTAAAATCAGTAGATGAATTAATCTTTAACATCCTTATCTCTGAATTATAACAAAAGGCTATTTTCACCATTGTTTGTATCACTATTAACCTTCAATTAAATTATTGACATCATTCATTGAGCAAATGAAACCTGTAAATAAACAGCATTATCCAAAAATGTGAAATGGTTTGTTAATATATATATATATATATATATATATATATATATATATATATATATATATATAGTCTGCAGAATCTCAGACTTCTTCTTTTAGTGTAATCATTTCTCTTTTACATGTTGTAATCTGTAAATAGATGAGAAAAATCTGTGTAAGATTCTTCTAAATTAATTTACAGCAACACTGTGTGTTTAATTCTTTCAAATTCTTGTTTATTGTCACTGACTGAGCTGTTGACCTTGAATTACTATAATGGAAAGGTATGAATTCACTCCTTACAACAGGCTGTCTGTTTTAAATTAACAATTTAAAAAATGTAAATATAAAATATCAGATAAAATGATTTGCAATGACTCTTCTGAGAATTCGTTTTAGCAAGACCCCCCCCCCACCCCCCACCCTTTCTGTCAATACATTTTAAAAATGACCCAGAGTATTTTTGGGGAATGAAACTTCAAACCAAAATTAGGAATCAGATGATTGGCAGCTTGCATATATAACCTTGTAACCTCTAACTATGTTGAGTGCCATCTAAAAAGACAGATGTACCACAGTTGCCAGACTATCTATCAAATAAAGTCAAATAAATATTCTATATTCCACAGTAGAATATTTTTTTATGTTAAGAATTGATAAAATACACTTATAGAATATTCAAAAGTGATCCACATAAAATAAACTTGACAAAAATCTGACAGAAAAGTTCCATACAAACATAGCCCACCTTTACATACTTGATAGACTACTATTTGAACTCCCTTTGTAAAATGGAGCTCCACCATGCTTCTCTCACCAGCCTAGTATATGATGTAACACACAAACACAGAACATATAACTTTAACAACCATTTGTGTGCAGAAATAAAGGGCTAAATTTGGGCTATGTGTTAAAACGTAGCCTGTAACTCCCAATTTACATGTTACGGGTATTAAATCAGCCCTGTAACGTTGCAGACTTTGCGTGTTAACCGGCAGGTCTGACGAGAATAGGCTACGTGCTAAGCAACGTTGAACTTCGCTCCTAAATCCTAAAGCCCGTAACCACTACTTGTTTAATTCAGCTATTAAATTGCAAGGTGGTCACTCGCGAGCAAGCACGTAACCCACAAATGGAATCCAAAGGCCAACGTGTGCTCGAGAGACATAAAACGGCCAAATTTGAAGCACTCAGCCCTTACGTGCTACAGGTTGGACTTAAGAGGCTGGAATTTAATAGGGCCCTATGTATTAGCTACTAAGGTAATAATCTGGCATTGTTTGCAAATAATTTACATAAGAATATACATATTGAGAACATCAACTATTGGCAATAATATACATCAACATAACACATGTCAACCTCAAGGGTAACATAGGCCCAAGTGCACGAAGGCTTAATAGAACTACAACAGCTGCTGTGTTGCTGCATTGCATTCACTATTAAAGGTCTAGACACATCCAAACAATACTCACTAGAATCCTGACCACATCACAGTACTCAGAGGATTCATGTGCATCACATCCATGGGAAGGTATGTCAACTACACAATACCATTGAATGTAATACACTGTGGTTTAAGAAATATCATCATGTGTAGCCTCTGGACTGAAAGAGAGATAGTGGGTGACACTAATTGTGGCTAAATGGGGGCCGCTAATAAATAATGAAGGTGAACACCACAGGAATACCACAACATGGCACAGGCCATGCACTGGATTGTCATAGGATGTGAACAGGGTGTTATAGGCAAAGGAACATGGGGACATAGGGACAAATCATAGCAAGGGGTATTGCTACTATTGAGGAAAGCTAGCAATGACAGAAGGAGGCTGTGGAGATGCAGAAGAAGAACTAGGAAACTTACCTCCATCAGCGGCAATCATGGGTACACCTGTCCTGGGAAGCTCCACACAATTGATGTTGTGCATGTGACAAAATGTATACCAATAATAAATATATAAAAGTATGAACTCCCAGAAATCTGTATTACTGTTATTAATGCAGGATTTAGAATTTTGTGATAACATAGTGTTAAACACATTTTGGACATATTAACATGTGAGCACTCTTAAACCACAAATGTTTCACTGTAATGAGCTGTATTGTGTTGTACATGACAATGTTTTTGATAGAAGATAAGGCTAAATATTTAAACATGATGTGATTCTAAATGCAAATGTTTGGTGCTGTGTGCACCAGTATGTGAATTGATGTTAAATAATGATGATATTAATATCAGATTTAACACAGAAAGTATAAACACTTGGCCAATACAGCATTAATTACTAATTAACATAAGTTTTAGTAACATGCAAACACAAGATTACTGTCATCAAATGGAAGAAGGGATTAGTATACAGAACAATGAGCTATTTACATAAATATTATCCTTATTTAAATGTTATGTACAGTATGTTGATGTCACAAATCAATAACCATTAGAAACACATAGACATATTGATTACAGTATAACAATAACATAGTTTATTAAATACACAGAGCACAGTTATAAATGTCACCAACTGTGCATTAATATCATGGGTGTGATGCTATGCTCGATTCCTCAGATGATAAGCGACTGAGTGGAAAAACAGGAAAAACCTAAAGGTTAAAGGTAATACTGTATAACAATAATGATGCATAGCGTCTACTAGAATGTAATGTGGTCATTACACCATAGCAACAATGATTAAATTAATAGAAATCTCATCATTCATCACTTGATATAGTAGAAATAACCAGTATTACCATAGTACTTACCTCATGTCTTCATCTGTTCAGTTACACAGATGTAATAACTCCTGCATCTCAATTCAGTTACACAAAAAAAAACAAAAAAAAAAGGTGGTTATAACTGAAAAAAAGCTGAGAAGGAAAAAAATCTGTATGTATATGTATGTACAGTGCATTTCTCTATACTGTAACAATAAACCAACTTACCTGATCTTCATCTACAAGCAGTGCTAACCATGCTGTATCTGTCATGAGAAATCACTTGACATGACCATTTGTAGGATGTGACAAGGAATGCGTAGCTGTAGGATGTGACAAGGAATTCAGTGGGCCAAGAGTACTAGCACCATCTCTATATGATATTGGTTATCCACTCTGATATCACATTAATTTGGTATCCAGGTGTTATCATGTTATAACTGATTGTTATGATATCATGATGTATAAACACCTACCCATTAACACTGATAGAAGACAATGGTCATCAGGTATAATGTCGGTTAATTACATGAGACTGAAGTATCTGCCCTCATAATTATAAGATGATGACATGCTTAACTAACTGAATGCTGGGTTTCGTTAACATGCTATAGTAGTACTATGGAAGCCCTCCATTTGTGTGTTGGTACAAATTAAATCCAACAACAATCATGTGTTGTAAAACATGATATATGTGTTTATTTAGGGAGTGTGAGATCATTCTGCTCAGGGGATGTCTTTGATGGAATGACTATCTGATAGCCAAGGTGTATACTACTGTGCAAATCATAAATTTATACACACTTAAAACTGCTCTTTATATTGACACTCGCAATCCGATTACGAGTTACCTGCCCACAATCGGTACAGCTAGCCAAAGGCGCAACACCTAGAATTGGTTTTAGCACAGCTCAAAAATTATGAGCCTAACTAATTAATAAAGTTACACAAAATCAATATTCTATTAGATCAGTAGGTCTAGCTCGCAAATAAAGTTTTACCCACAACCGAAAAGAGTATTACTTTTCTGTCAAAAACATTACAAGTACTAAATAGGACTTTCAAAGACTTTTTCAAAACACACAATACTGTACTTAAAAAGCATGAGAAGGCATGGAATATATTTATAATTAATTGCCCAATAGTCTGAAACCCACAAATATGCAATTAAAACCTATTATTTTTAAATGTGTTTTTTTATATTTATATTTTATATTGTGAAAACAGAGAATACAAATAAACAATGCACTTTAGTATAAATGATACCAGTAAAATAAAACACAATTACATTTTTATAACCTAACTTTAAATGTTATTTCTGAGTAATATTGATCCTGGGTTAATATATATTATGAAACCCACATGGACTAGAACAGATGATTTAATGCATTTTATAGCATGCTAGATTGCTTTATTGTGAGCCTGGTCTGCAAATATTACTAATTGGCACTAATTAATTCTTAGCCTCCGATTTCAGATTACGTGTAACTTCCATGTTTTAATGATGTCATGATGACAATCTCATTTACTCATTAATTATGTAAATTATGGGCTTGCTTAAATATTGTCAGATCATATGATCATGCCCCCTTAAATCCTACTTAAAAGGGTTTACGAGTTTAGGCTTGCGGTCAGAATTTGCGAGCTGGAGTCAACAGAATACATCTAAACTTTTCAACAACAAAAAAACTCCTGCAGCCAAATTTGTGAATTTAAGGCATTTGCGAATTTAATATTTTTATTAAGAGCACCAGGTTGATACCAAAACACAAATGTTTCAACAATAGAACATAAATAGCATAGGCAATGCCCTAGAAAAATTCAAACATACACATAACATTTTAACTGTAATTGTTACATTTTTGTTATTTCCATTTGAACTTATACTGAAATCTAATTACACATGTACGGACGTGTTAAAGTACAATTCTATAGACAGATAGCCTATAAAAGCATGCAAAGAGTAAAGGAAAGAGAAGAGAGAGAAAGAAAGGAGCAAGAAGAGATGGCGTTCAATGCTATGCTTGGTCTAAAGGAGATCCCCTTATAGTTTGTTCCAGCCCTGCTAATTTACCACCTGACCTTAAGGGTCCATTTGTCCCAACATGAGGCCCATTTCCCATATGATTGATCCAGGTCTGCTGAAATAACACTCATGTCATATATGAATTTAAGCTTCTTCAAAACTGCACTATATGCAGGTACTTCCGACTTCCAGGCTTTGGCTAGTGTAACCCGAACTTGGTGTGATAAAAGTTGAGCTTCTTTACCGAGGCCCTCTATGGGGAGGCCTAAAAAGGCTTCTTCTGGCTTTTGGGGAATCCTGCGACCCCAAAGTCTCTCCAAGATATCGTATGTCACCCTCAAAATATAAGCAGTACCAGAGGACATGTTTAAGGGTACCCAAATCGGGACATCCCCTAAAACAAGTACCATCTAAGGAGGGGTTAGAGAGTTTTATCCTAGCCGGCATTACGTACCACCTCATAATGGTCTTATGTGCATTTTCCCTCAGTATTGTGTTCAGTGAGGAGCCTGTGGCCTGTTTATGTATCTTGTTCCACTGTGCATCGGTAATATCAATGGCAAGCTCCGACTCCCAGCAGTGTTGTTGGTGGAGTTTGGACGGTGTGGTCCAGTCTATTAAATAATTATATATAGTGGAGATATCCAATAAAGCATCATACTTTGCCTCCAGTTCAGTAACCTTGGAATCAACAACTTTTATTTCTCCAGTGAGTTCCAGAGATCACTGGATCCAAAAATCTCAAGATGTCCCATATCACAAGGGTGTGAGGCCTTTAGCCTCAAACTTGCTATGTTCAGAAGCATTAGTAATTGCCATACAGTGCCCCTTTGCGGGTTGCTTGCTACAGATACAAATGCTGGTAGAGGGTGTTGGTCCCAAGCCTTATCTTTTGTATGAGGATGCACTGTCAGGGCAAGCTGATGTGTTAAACGGGGAGCAGTCTTTATGGATAGCCTACCAGATTACTTGTCCCTGCTCTTACACACTGGGAGCTTCAGTTGCTTAGCTCCACTTCGGGACCTTGTCTCAGGGCCCTCCACTTCACTGGATGTGTGACCCAAGTTATGTGTGTCACCTTTGGAGTCCATGATCTGCTCGGGAATTCCTCCTCCCTTGGCCCTTCCCGGATATGCTCTCACCTCCTCTCCTCCTTGCAAAACAATATGGTGACCGCCCATTTGCAGGCATCTTCTCCTGCCCAGCTGCTCCTACCCTTGAGACAGATGATGTCCTGAGCAGCCCAGGGTGTTCTGGAACCAGCTGCCACCCAGTTTCCTTATGGGGCTGCTACACTCCTCTGGGGTCCTCCCGACCTACAGGCCTCCGATTCCCGTCTCAGGTCCTCCCATGTGGCTTCACAAAATGGCCACCGCTTGGTCGCAGGCCTTCCTCCACGTCTGCCCCCCTCACCTTCTGTCTGTCGGCGCTGACCTTGTGCTTCTACAGCTCTCCAGCTGGAGCCTGGCAGCTCTGGATGCCGCCACAAGACCTCCGGAGACAAAAGCAGGGAAAAGCTCAAAGGGGTAGGGGGCTCCTCAGCCAGCAAGCAAAAAGTGAGTTATTCCAGGCTACTCAAAGGGATGCTGTCGTGGGGACCTACGGGTGATATGGGTCACCCCCTCTTCTTTCCCCAGCTATTCCTGGGGTATTAGGCACAAATAGGGCAGTTTATAAGCCCAAAATAGGATCCCCCCATGAGACAGCCGCACTGACCCTTGGGTGGGGGCATCAAAGGGGGCGAGGAGGGGCCAGACTACGGGAGATGACTCAGTTTAATGTCAGTGTTCAGTTGGGTGAGTGCACTCAGGTTCTGATTAGGTAGCTTTACATTTGGAGGTTGTGCCTCATCTCCTTCCTATAAAGCCTCCTGTGGCTGTGGCCCACCAAGGTCTGGTGGGAGGAGACGCCGGTCAGGAGTCTCTGCAAAGTGGTGTCGAATGTCACAGGTGTTTCTGATGGGCCAGCAAGTCCCCCCATTGACCACATGAACCTTACATCCTCCTCCTCATATTATGGGCCCTCTGATCCTCTCCTTGGCTCCTTGTCCTGACACAGGTTCAGGGGTTGGGGACACAATCCTCAATATACATCTCTTGCTCTGCCTGAGATGACGTCTCCACCTTGGGAACCGTAGAGGACCTAAACCTCCATCCAGCTGAAATGAGAGAACATGAGTTAATCACAAATGAGACACAGGGGAGGGAGGGAGAGGGGGAAAGATGTATAGGAGAGGGAGGGGGAAAGGAGACACAGGGGAGGAAGAGAGGAGAAAGGAGTTACATGAGAGGGAGAGGGGTGAAAGGAGACACAGGGGAGGGAGAGGAGGAAGGAAACACAGGGGAGTGAGAAGGGGAGGAGACATAGGGGAGAGAGAGGGGGAAAAGGAGAGGGAGAGGGGAAAAGGAGGCACAGGAGAGGGGGAAATGAATCACAGGGGAGGGAGGGAGAGGGGGGAAATGAGACAGGAGGGGGGAATGAGACGCAAGGGAGGGAGGGGGGAATGAGACGCAATGGAGGAAGGGGAAATTACACACAATGGAGGGAGGGAGAGGAGGGGGAAATGAAATACAAAGAAGGGAGGGAGAGGAGGAGGAAATGAGACACAAGGGAGGAAGTAGACAGGGGGAGAGACTCGCAGTGAGCACCGAAGGGGCTCATATTGGGTGGCAAACATCATTACCAGGCTAAAAATTGTATTCCTGTTATTTTTGACGGACAAGTAGCTAGTAAATAATATTTGCTGATCAGGCTCACAATGAGGCACACTATAAAATGCATTAGAACATCTGTTCTAGTTCCTGTGGGTTTTATGATATGTATTAACAACTTGAGTTCCTGGGATCCTTACAACACAGGAATAACAGTTAAAAATAATGGGCTTCATTTAATTCCAACTGCAATAGTTACAGATTGCTTTAATTGAACAAGCCCGCAATTTAAGGGCTTAAAGCCTAAAACTGTAAACCATGAACCCGTAAGTAGCATTTTAGGACATTGTCATGAACAATTTACCAAGCCCGTAAGTTACAATTTAGAAAGAGCCAATAGTAAATGAGACAGTTTTCATGACATCAGTAAAACGTGTTTTAAAAGTCAATCAATTAGCGTTTAGAAGTCCAATATGCGATTGGGCTCGCAATCCAGCAATTTAAAAATAAATACAAATTAATGGCCAAACTCTTATAGTGCATGTGGGTGGCCTGATTTGTATTGACTTCTTGATTCCCGAGATTGATACAACATGGAAAATAAACGTGAAAAAAAAAAATGATTGCAGATTTGCAAGCTTGAAACTGTTGTGCAATCAATTCTAATGTCTTTAACCCCCTCCTCTAGTACTCGTAGAACTTTTTCCTACATTTGCTGTTTACGGGTTTGAAGGTAATTGTGGGCTTGTGGAATTGTTGCAATTAAATCTCAGTTTGCGATTTCAGTGATTGTAAGATTTGTGGGCGTGAAAATAAGACGGGTCGGAATGCGTTTTTTAAAAAACTCGTAGGAATTTTCAGCCTGTAGCTCGCAAATAGATTGCGTGTAGCTAGAGGAGGCTAAATAAATAGCAGTAACTTTTGCAGGCTACAATACAGGCTTCAGTAAAGTAGCGACTTGCCCGTCAAAAAATGACGGCAATAAGATTGTAAGGCGGGTAACAGTGTTTGGTTGAGACATTAATTTTGTTGGTGTTCCGAGATGGTTCGGCGCTCATTGTGAGCCTCGCGCTGAGCGCCTTTTCAAGGCTGTTGGTTGTTTGTGTGCTATGAGCGGCGTTGTTTTTTTTTTTTGGTGTGTGCTAATGAAATAATGAATAAAATAATAAATGAATATACTTTACCTATTTTGAAGTAATATATGCAGGAAGCATTGTGCTGAAGAGCTGACAATCTGTGTTGATGTTGCTGCAGCATACAATGTGTGTTTTCAGTGCTGTGGAGCTGCTGTGGAAGTGTCAGCAATGTGTGCAGTGCGTAGTGTAAATAGTGTGCGTGCGCGAGGAAAATCCGTTAGGGTAGCTGTGTACTTCCACATTGTCTAAGTTAGTGTTGTAAAATGGCGCCTAATGTGTGTTATGTGCCTGTAGCTGATTTAGCGTCCTTGTTCTTGGAAGCCGTCCGGCTTTTCAGGAAAATCTGTATGTGTTTGGTGGTGTTTTACGTGTTTAGGATCCTGTAGCCTCATTTTCGTTTTTTTCGGCGGCCATTTTTTCTCTGATTAGGGGATTTTCGGGTGTCTAAACTCTTGTATTTCGACTTAAATTGAGGTGTAACTTAAATTTCAAAGGTCCTGGGTGCCCCCCCCTCCCTGCTGTCGGTAAGCTTTTTATGTGTTTGTTGTGTGTATTTATTGTGTTTTGAATTTTTTAATGTGTGAGTGTTTCGGGCGCCAAGGTCGTATTTTTGCAAGGTCATAATGTTTATTTTTCTAAGTCCCGCGGCTCGTATTTGTGTTATTTTGGATTTGTTTCAGATTGATCTTTCCAAGTATTGTATATATGCTGCCCAAGCAAGCACATCCGCGGCTTGTATTTGTAGATGCTAAGTCCCTAAATTTAGAGGTCGATGTGGGAGCCTCCACCTCCGCAAATGCAGCCCTAAAGTCGAGCCCGCAGCGTTAGCAACAACCCGCAAGCTCACAACTACATATGTGATTGATCCAGAGGAAAGCAAACAAAAAAAACCCCAGTGAAACTTTGAATTCCTTCCTGACCCCAGATACTGGCGATCAAATTTCTCCCTGGATCAATACTCCCCCTCTAATTAACCAAGATAACCCCGAATGCCCTTTTTAATTAAAAATATATCCAATCCCTTTTTAAAGTTATCTATTGAAACTGCTGTCACCACCTCCCTTGGTAGAGAATTCCACAGATTAACCACCCTTACTGTGAAGAAACCTTTTCTTTCTTTTTAGTTCTAACCTCAAAGGATGTCCTCTTGTAAGTTGAAAACCTTTTGGCACAAAAAGCTCCCTTAACAATTTTTTATACTGACCCTGGATATATATATATAAGATAATCATATCCCCTCTTAGACGCCTTTTTTCTAGAGAAAATAAGTATAATTTGGTTAGTCTTTCTTCATACCTTAGCCCCTCCATTCCCCTTATTAGTTTTGTAGCCCTTCTTTGTACTTTTTCCAGCTCTAAAATGTCCTTTTTATGAATTGGTGCCTAAAATTGTACTCCATATTCCAAATAAGGGCGTACTAGGGATTTGTAGTACAGAATTATATCTGCTTCCCTTGCCTCTATATACCTTTTGAATAAGTGTGCAGATACTTTTGCAGTAAAAAACACAAAACAAAACTGCTATGTAATACAATTTAATGCTACTGATAAAAAATATTAAAATACACTGCATTACTGTTTTTCTGAGCACCAGCCCATAAAAATGTCAGAAAATGATTAAATACCCTAGTTAAAATGATTATATGAAACAATTTTTTGCCTAAAGAGTCCACCATGATTGCATATTTTTTTCTTAATTTTGGGCTCAGAAAATAGGGGTTGTCTTATACATGGGGGCATCTTATACATAGAAAAATACGGTAATTCCCAACCTTATGTGTATACAATTTCACTCTATCATGAACGTGTTCCATGATAGAGGAATCACATATATAGTTGCGAGCGTACTAGTTGTTGCTAACGCTTGCGGGCTCGCGTAGCGCTGCGGGCAACTGCGACTTTCGCAAAATTTTCGTTAAAACGCAAACAACACGACACAACAACCGCGAACCTCGCAAACTTTACCTCGCAATGCAAAAAACATACGAGACACGTTACCACACATTACGACCTCGCAAAAATCGCCCGCAACTCGCGAACATTACAAAATTTAAAACACAATAAATACACACAGCACATACATAAAAAGCTTACCTACAGCAAGAAGAAGCATCCAGGACCTAAAAAAAAACAACTTACACCTTCAGTTTACTAAAAATAAAAGAGTTTAGACACTAAAAAAAATCGCTAAGCGAGAGAAAAAATGGCTGCCGAACAAAACGAAAATGAGGCTACAGCACTCTAAACACGCAAAACACCACAAGAAACTCGCAAAACACCACAAAAGACCTACGGATATTCCGCTAACACGCATACCACACATTACCCGCCATTTTACGCAAATGCGGAAGTACACAACTACGCTAACGGTTTTGTCTTGCGCACGCACACTATTACACTGCACACATTTATCATGCTTCCACAGCAGCTCCACACCACTAATGCTGCAGCAACATCAAAACACATTGCCAGCTCTTCAACACAATGCTTCAAAATAGGTAAAGTATATTCATTTATTAATGTATTACATATTTCAGTAGTAGACACAAAACACCATTAGCTACCTTACAATTTCATATTTTTTATATTTTTATATGATATAAAGTATTTAAGAACTAGATTATATAATGAGCAAAATGTATTTGAAACAAAAATTAAAAAATAAAATCAACCTTTAATGCATTAATTAGTATGTGCAGTTATAACCATTCTGAGCTGTGCAATTCTCAACTTACAAATCCTATGAACTTGCTAAAAGCAGCTGGCAAAGAAACTAAACTCAGGGGAATAATTTCAAGTAAATGTTTGTGTTCTTATGAAATGGAAGCCAATATTTATTTTAGTACAGACTTCTGAATAAAAAAAGCAATTAATACAATATCATTTTGTAGTCTATTCCTACACAAGTTAATTGAACATTAAAGTGATTAACTCATTTATAACAATGCTATTATTTTAATGGTATATGAAGTAACATAGATATTATACTGTATATTTTCCCGTAACAAATGCTGTTTACATATTTTTCTTTGAAAAACAGGTTCTCTGTTTAGAATTTTTTAGAATACTGGCAAGAATATAGATTTAAATATATATCTTCACTTACCACAATTTATTACAGTTTAAATAAGGCATTGTGAAAACACATTGAGCTGGCATAGGGTTAACTGCACGCAACGTATGAAGTTTACAATGAGCCCAATTGATCTGGACATTTTTAACCTCATTAAGGGACAATTTCTTTAACAAGCCTATTCCTTATCTTGGTGTTGCATTGCACCAGATAAATATTTTTAATATGAGGCTGCTAGACAGAACATTAAAAAGACCTGTCAGTGGGGTGGTACCAATAGCTATCACATTGGTCTTACAAGGCAAATGAGAGGATACATAAAATTATACAAATAGATCATACCTACTACTGTTTTCTTATCAAATCTGATGAACCCATTATAATAAAAAAATAGAATAGTGACGGTTTAATGTGGCTAAATATTATTTACTCCCTACCTATCACATCTATCTATAATTCCTCATTTTCAGCCACGAAAACAGGACAATCCAAAAATATGCATTCGTCTCTAAAAAAAATCTTACAGTGAACCAACCACTTCGATAGTACAGTGATACACCCAGAGCAGAGCATGGTACCACCAGTAAGGTGAATGCTTGGCCCAGTGCAATGAGAATACTTCACACAGCCCTCACTGGCACTTTGTGGTTCGTGACAATATGCCCTTACATTACCTTTTTACATTTATGTTAGCTTCTGAACAGCTATTTTCTTCTTGTTTTTACTTAGTAACATTGTTACACATTCTTCACTGAAATTAAACCAGTTTTCTCTGCCAATTTAACTTCTGCAGCATCAAAAGCAACAAGAGGAAATTGTAAGTTATTGTGTTTTTTACATTTTTAAGGAACAGGATTAGTTCACAGTGAAATGTAAGCAGAAACAGAATTGTTTACTAGGGGCTTCATTCAAATGCAATTTGGCCAATTGAATAGGGCTCTATATAAGCACAGATATTTGTTTTTTTACATAAGTTTTTAGTTAGTGAAGACCTAGCTTTTGGATAGAAGGTAACTAACTAAAAACTTCTGTAAAACATATGCTGTGTGCTTATATAGAGCTTTATTCAATTGTCCAAATCGCATTTGAATGAGGCCCTAGGTAATGATACTTGATGATCATTACTAGGTAATAATAGCAATACGACATCTCTGATATATTAATCATAAAACCTCAACTTTGATGGAAGTGTTAAATACAACACTTACATCCTGTGCATTGCATACAAATAATTTAGCAGAATAATTGTGAAACTGATATTTACTTCTTCCCAGCCACAAAGGTCTTACTTATTGCAATAAAAAATGAAACCACCCTCGAACTAAAATACAGAAAGTAAGATAAATTACAAAAATGAATAAAAAATGTATTTAAAAAAGACAAAAATTAAGACTATAAATACACTTATTTAGCTTTTTCATTTAAAACAGAGTGAAAAGAAAAATATATTAGAACATTTGTGTTAAATCTCTCATAGAGCAGTGAATGTTCAGGTGACTAATTAACCTCTAGTAGCCCTCCAAATCATACTGTTACACTAGATGGATAACAATATGTAGGGTATAACCACATTAATAATGGGAGATCAAACTCTTACAATTCATAAAATGAAGTTATCTGGAGTGGACTGCTGCAATCCCCAGTAAGGAACTAGAAGGTGGAAAGTTTTATATGAAATGAGAACCTTTCGTATCTAGTCTTTATTCCACACCAAAAAATTTTTTTTATTAAAATATGCTTTAAACACAACATTTATATGAATTGCAGAAATCTCTAAATCATAAAATGTGTCTTATAAGTGATAGGTCAGAAAATAGTAATACAAATCGATTCAATGGTTTCCTCTATCTCTACTCTCTCTACTTGAGCTATCCAAGCATACTGCTCATTTTATAACTTTTATTTTTAAATGTTAATTTCTCCTATTGAAAAATCTACCAACTTATTTATAATGACAAAAAAGACAATACAAAATGATATAGGAAAATCTATTAATTAAGTCATTATACATTTTTACCCTTTGTATTATAAAATTTGCTAAAATATTTAGGGCCTGATTCAATTGCAACTTTTTTTAATTCCGGGCCTGCAAGTTACTTAGCTATTCAAATGCCTCCTACTTGCGGGTCCCGATCTGGATACGTGCTGCGAGCTACTTTCCATTGCGATCCGTCAAATCGCAGCTTACTTCCTCAAAGCCTTTGATCTTTCGCGGCCAGCAAGAGTTGCGGCCGCAAAAATCACAAATCGCTATTCAATTGCTCCAATTGGCCGTTCGCCAAGCCCATAAATGGCAAAAAGCCAACTGCAGCTTACTTGTACCAAGGAGGAGTTGCAAGGGCTTGGAAAGCCCTTATGTATCCTCCCCACTGCTCCCAAATCCAATCCCCATGATGCAGGGGCCTTGATCGGGCCCCCCCAAAAGTAACAGATAGGGACCCTCGCTGCATCATTTAAAAAATTCAAATGCCCTGCTGTGGATCCTTAAAAGGCCAGTGGCACACCAATGCGCAATCCTGGCCACGGGGGTACTGTAAGTACCCCCGTGGCACCTAAAATGAACACTACCCAATGCTGGGGGGCCCCATTGGGACCCCTGCAGTGTCCCTACATTGACCCAACAATCCCGCCTCATGGGTCCTGAAAGGACCTTAAAGGTTCTTAAAGAACCCACGCTAAATAAAACAATTATCCCCTGCCGCGGGGGTACTATAAGTACTCCCGGCACCTAAAATAAACCTCATCACTCATGGGCGTCAATATAGACCCTCATAAGACTAAAATTAACCCCCTCAGTTCAAAAGGGGTCTATATAGATCCCAATAGGACACTATTAACCCCTATATTAACACTATAAGTGCCATAAGGGTCCTCCAGGACCCTCATGACACAAAGCCTAAGCACTACACTACTAACCCTAACTATACCCCATTAACCCATTAACCCTAACTTTACCCCATTAACCCTAACTAAACCATATTAACCCTAACTGTACCCCATTAGCCCTAACTGTACCCAATAAACCCCTACCCTATTAACCCCTACCTTTTATTATGAAGCCCAATCCTACACTATAACATTCTATTAACCCCCCTCTAACTAATTAACCCCCCTCTAACTAATTAACCCTATTTAACCCTCCTGATATCGAATTAACCCTATCACTAACTTAACCCCATCTAAAACTTTTTCACCCCATCTAGACCTATGTAATCATATCAAGTCCCATTAATGTAACACTATAGTCTGATTTAACCCCATCTAGTCCTATTTAACCCCATCTATTCATATTTATCCCTAACTGGGCTATTTAACCCTAACTGAGCCTATTTGACCCCAAATGTACCCAGTAATCCCCTATCCTATAAACACACTCCTACCCTACCCTATTAATCCCCTACACTACCTACCCAACTCCTACCCTACACTATTAACCCCTACACTACCTACATAATCTACTAATAAAATCCCTAACACCCCACTAATTAAAAATAAAATGTAAAAAATCACATAAAATAAAAAAAGTAATACCACATAAAATAAAAAAGAACAATACAGAAAATAAAAAATCTAAATTACACAAAATAAAAAACCTAAGTTACATAAAAAAAAAACTACATTGCACATTACATCCAATAAAACCCCGAAATACATCCAATAAAAAACCTAAATACATACAATACAAACCCCTAAATACATACAATAAAACCCCCCTTACTAAAACAAGAATAGGTTAAATTAGACCACTTACCTTGCCCAGATACCACTTCAGCGACGATGGTTTTCTGTGTGTCGTCCCTAGAAAAGGGCCCAATCCAAAAATGTCCACAGGTCTGGCACCCCTCCAAAAAAAAGAGACATTACACTTACCTGTCCCAAATGCCCATCCAGCGATGCCCCAGTCCTCCTTGAAGTCTTCGCCGGCAGGGTCCCATGACTGGCTAAAATAAATTGAGGAGCTCCCCGGCGCAAATGAAGGTTCTCTTGCATTCTCCGGTAAAATTTAGAAATGTTGTCAATCATATTTCAGCCAATCAGAAGGTGCAAAGGTATGAGCCAATCAGAATGGGATTCACCCATCATCTGATTGACAGTTACATCAGCATATTGGAAGGCACAGCTGCTTGGAATCAATCAGAATGTGATACACCCAGTGGGGGTGTACCCCGTTCTGATTGGCTGAAGGCAATAGCGCCTTCCGATTGGTTTAGAAATGATTGTCAGTTACACCAGCCAATATGGCTCTATTGCCATCGCAAATAACAGGGGTGAAAGAGGGCAAACCTGTCTCATTCCCCTGCCTATACTGATCCTCTGTTGAAGACAACCCGGGAGCCTTTTTATATGACTCAGGATTTTCATAAACTGTCCCCTAAACCCAAGTCTATTCAGAACTGTTTGGAGAAAAGGCCACTCTAACAAGTCAAAAGCCTTCTCGATATCGAGAGCCAGAAGACACATTGGCGTTTTTGCTATTTTGGCCTGATGAATTACATTAATTACTTTTCTAAGATTATCCCTAGCCTGCCTGTGAGGTATGAACCCCACTTGGTCCTTATGAATAAGTCTTGGCAAAAATTTAAAAACTCGAATTTTATATCCCCATTCAGGAGAGATATCGGCCTAAAGTTGTTCACCTCAATACTGTCTTTGCTTTCTTTGGGGAATAAAACTACTGTAGCTCAGCTATGTTCATCTCTGGTGGGACATGCCGGCCCTCTAGAATGGAGCTAAACAGGGCAGTCAAATGGGGAAGTAGGGGGGCCTGAAACTTTTGGAAATATAAATCTGTAAACCCATCTGGTCCTGGAGCTTTGCCTGCCTTTAAAGCCAAAATCCCATTCCTAACTTCCTCCTGCGTTATCTCTGCATTCAGCGCCTCTATTTCTATTTTTGTTAACAACGGAAGATCACAGGAACCTAACAGGGTTCCAATGTCATGTTCCGTCCCCTTTTATAAAATTCTGTAAATGTTTTCTGTATATTCGTTGGGTTTGCCGTGATTGTGCCTTCACTTGTTTTTATGCAATGCACTTTAGTCTGCATAGATTTTGTCTTAAGTTTGTTTGATAACATAGTGTCAGGCTTATTTGCCTTCATAAAAAAATTGTGTTGCGTTCTCCTACAGGGTTCCTCAGAACGTTCTGCCAAAATAGTGTCCAGTTCCAGTCGGACCCTTTCAATTCTTTGTCTAATATTGCGTGTGGTGTTTTGCTGATTTGTTTTTTCCAATACCTGCAATTCTTTCATTAATTTTGACTCAAGCAATTTTTGTTCCCTTCTATACCTAGCTGCTACTTTAATACAGATGAGTCTGATATAAGCTTTGTGAGAAACCCATACCCATCCTATCTCCGCTTCGGGCGTTAAAATTCCATTAAAAAGAACTTGTAATTCTTGAGAGATTTGCTCCCTCACTGCAGGTATCTATCATTCAGCCTCCACACATATGGGGGTTTAGTACTATGTCCCAGACTAGCGGAAAACTTAACCAGGCTATGGTAGGACCATGTACATGAAACAATCTCTACCACCCCTATTTCATCTACTAATGTAGCATCCACCAAAATCCGGAAATATGATCTATGCGTATGTGAGTAGTATGTATATTCTTGGATATCTCTTGGTATACAGTCTTGGATATCTCTCCCTCCAAATATCCACCATATCCAATACCGCCTGGAGGGAATTCATTTTCTTTAGGTTGTTTGAAAACTGATTGCCTAAAATCCCTCCTGACCTAGCTACATTTGCATCCATCACCAAGTTTAGATCACCTCCCATAATGATCCTACCCTGTTTGACCCTCACTAGGTGCCTCAAACATTTTATCAAGTATTTATGAGGTGAGGTGAGGTGGTGGGCGCTTATAAAGAGACCAATGTAACTGGAATGTCCAAAATCTTGCCTGTTAAAATGATGTAATAACCCTGTGGATCCACTATCTTTGACTCTAACATGAAGGGAAAGCTTTTGTCTAGCAAGATGGCTGCCTCTTCTTTTTTTTAGCGGAATTGCAAGATGTAAAAAAGGTTGGGTAGTTTTCATTTAAAAAATTAGGCACATTCTGTTTTTTAAAATTACTGCCGGGTTGTGCTCCAGATATGAAAGGAAGGCCTTACACCACTTATAGGGTGTGTTAAATCCTTTAACAATGTGTGTTAAGCACACATATTCTGAACTACCCACTACTGTATGTATCCTGAGGTGTCAGCGATGAGATGCACCTACCTTCCCAATGCATTGAAGACCTTATCGCTGGGGGCGAGACCCAGCGAGCCAGACAAGGAAGTACCTCACAACTGAGGCCATTGCCTTTGACAAAGTGGAAATAAAAAATACACGTTAATGACCAACATACTGAACGAAACACATTCTGAACATAAAAACATCCCCTCCAATCCTCATATTATTGTAAAACATGCACCTTAAGTGCCTAGGGCGAGGACACACTAGCTCCTTCTTTTTTTCCTAGTATAAGGAAAAGTATAACTACCTCCTAAGCTTTTCACTGAGAAAGCTAGTGAGACAAATAATCATATCAGCCTAGCTTAACGGGACTAAGCATGCACTTTTAATACATTGATCTAAACCACAATGAATCACTTATCTCCTATGTAACTCCCTTAGGATTCCATTTGCATTGTCCAGACCATGGGGGCCCTCAGAAACAATGTCTGGATTAAGTCCTTTAGCCAAGGACTTCTCATTCATGTGGCACTTGTGGCTGCCAAGACCTCCCCACTTTCCCCAGATGCCACCCGATCCACACTTGCATTGTTCTTCTGTTTCTTGTTTGAGGGCACCTCCATCACTTCTTGAACGGGCGCTCTCTTTGCCCCGGCCTTTGCTCTGACAAGACAGTGCCTTCTGGTAGCAATTGTAGGATAATCAGTCTTTTTTTAAAGTCCTCCAGTGAAAAAATGGTATAAGACTTGTCCCTATATCGAAACTGAAGGCAGAATGGATCGATACTGGACCTTACTTTTTATTAAGACCTCCAGCGCCTCATTTCTCTTCTTTTCATAAGTGTTGAAGGGGCTAAATCTGCAAAAATGTGCAGTTGCGCTCCATCTGGTCCTACTAACTTTGTAATCTTCCTGGCAGCTGCCACCAATGGATCTCGGTAACTCTGACGCACAAATTGTACTATTATATTCTTTGGCCGGTCCGAATTGGGTGGGCCTCCCAATTCCCTATGCGCCCTTTCCATTTACAACTCTTGAATTTTATGATCAGGAATAATAGAGACGAAGACCTCCTTCAGATATCCAAACAGATCTGTTACTTTCCTTGGTACACCTCTGAGACGTACATTGTGTCTCTGGGACCTGTTCTCAAGGTCCTCTATTTTGTTTTCAAGAGTCACTATATGTCATTTGATGTTATCTCGGGTCTATCGATATCTTGAGTGGCTATGGTCTGATCAGTCATGTTCTCCACTTCGTGGACCGTTTGCCCCGATGAATGCATATCTTCATTTATATTTTCAGAGCTAAATATAAGTGAGCTTTCCATAACTCTTCCAATTTGGTCAGTGACTTTGCAGAGAGGTCCACGTCTTTATTTGGATTTCCCCAACCACCATCTGACTCCAACGAATCTGATCTATCAGGAGAGCCCTCTATCTGTGATATGTGTATGGCTGAAGCTGCTGGTAAGTGCTCTAGTATTTCTTTAGCTGACAAGCTTTTTTTCTTCCCTTTTTCATCTTTGCTTTCAGTAATCCTTTAACTCTGGACCATCAAAGAGTCTTTATGGAGAGTGAGGCCGATGATGGATCCCAAGTTCCAACCCAAAATATTATACTTTGAATTCACTCAGTAAGGACTGGGTTGGAAGGTTATTGCATCCCAAAGAAGTTGCAATTTGGCTTAAAACTGTTGCATATTAGAATACCACTTTACTGTGGTTGTCAGCATACTCTTTACCCACTTACTTCTCAGTGGCCATGCTTTTAGGAGACAATCATGGCTATCAATCCATTTTGCTACAGTCAGTGCCTTCCAAGATGCTAGATTACACTTTAGCAAAGTCTTGTTCTACTAGCCCACACCTCTTCTCCTCCTGCCCAGTGGGTGTCAGTGTTGTGCTATTTGACTTGATAAAAATGGCTGCAAATATTGTGGGCAGCTTGTTATTTAGAAAGTCTTAATCTGTGATTATTGAATAGCACTCCTTTATTATTTCAGTCTGTTGTCAGTCTTATGCAAAGGGTATGAGCCCAGTGCAGGGTGGTTTATAAACCGAGGGAAGTCTGTGAACTCAGTGAGGACTTTTAGACATATACTTTTATTCCAGGGGTTAAATAATACTGCTCCTTATCTGTGTTCTTTATTGTGGTGATGTTTTTACTGATTGGAATCCAAGCCTGAGTGCTGCTTAGCCCAGTCACTGATAAAGAAGCTCTTATGTATGCAGGGAGCTTAAAATTGCTGCCACTCATTTGGCGGGAAACCCTGTTGTGTAATGGCAGACAGTGTCCCTTTGCTTATTATTTATTACTAGTAAATTGCCTGTCAACAATGACAGCAACAAAATTTGAAGCCTGCCATTGTTGTTTGCCACACATTGCGAGGCCCCCCCTCTAACCTACCTGCCCCTGTGTCTCTCTCCCTCCCCTGTGCCTCTCCCCCCCTCTGTCTCTTCCCCCCTCTCCCTCCCCTGTGTCTTTTCCCCCCGCATCTCTCCCATGTGTTTTCCCCCCTCCAACCTCCCCTGTGTCTCTTTCCCCCCTCTCCCTCCCATGTTTCTCCTTCCCCCATCTACCTCCCATGTGTCTCTTCACCCCTCCTCTCCCCTGTGTCTCTTCCCCCCTCCTCTGTGTCTCTTCCCACCTCCTCCCTCCTCTATATCTCTTCCTGCCTCCCCTGTGTCACTTCCCCCTCCTTTCTCTCCCCTGTGTTTCTCCCCCTCCCTCCTGTCTCCCCCCCCTCTCCCTCCCCTGTGTATTTTAATTCCTCTCCCTCCCCATGTCTCCTCCCCCTCTCTCACACCTGTACCTTCGTTCCCCATCTCCCTTTCCCCCTCTCCTGTGTCTCTTTTCCCCCTCTCACTCCCCTGTACCTCCTTTCCCCAACTATCTTTTCCCCTCTCCTGTGCCTCTTTTCACCCTCTCCCTTTTTCCCCTTTACCTCCCCTGTCCCCCCTCCCCTGTACCTCCTTTCCCCATCTCCCTCCCCTGTACCTCCTTTCTCCCCTCTCCCTCCCCTGTGTCTCCTTCCCCCTCTCTCTCCTGTGTCTCTTTTCACCCTCTTCCTTTCTTCCCTTTCCCTCCCCTGTTTCCTCTTCCCCACTCCCCTGTACCTCCTTTCTCCCCTCTCCCACCCCTGTGTCTCCTTCCCCCTCCCTCTCCTATGCCTCCTTTCCCTCTCTCCCTTACCCCATGTGTCTTCTTTCCCTTCTCCCTTTCCCTCCCCCCTCATGTCTCCTTTCTCCCTCTCTCTCCCCTGTGTCTTCTTCACCCCCTCTCAGTCCCCTGTGTCTCAGTTCCCTCTCTTCTCCCTCCCTATATAATAATATATCATATTCCTACCTCTCCCTCCTCTGCTCTGATCACAGACTGAAAGTTTCCAATGGAACAAACCAAGTGGGCACACATCCTTGCTTATGTAGATCGTCTCCCGCTGTCTGTGCCATGGTTTGCTCCGCTCTCAAGGTGCTGGATTTCAAAGATTTCAGGAACTGGATTTTAAACCTCCATCTGCCAGATCCCAGAACATGATCCTTTACACTACCAATCAATCCTTACTAGTGATGTCGCAAACGTCAAATTTTCGGTTAGCGAACATCGGACACGAACTTCAATCAAATGTTCGCGAACGGGTGAACCCGCGGGACCTCCATAGACTTTAATGGGCAGGTGAATTTCAAAACCCACAGGGACTCTTTCTGTCCACAATAGTGATGGGAAAGTTGTTTCAAGGGGACTAACACCTGGACTGTGGCATGCCGGAGGGGGATCCATGGCAAAACTCCCACGGAAAATTACATAGTTGATGCAGAGTCTGGTTTTAAGCCATAAAAGGCATAAATCACCTAACAGTCCTAAATTGTTTGGAATAACATGCTTTAAAACATCAGGTATGATGTTGTATCGATCAGGTAGTGTAAGGTGTTACACCCGCTTCACAGTAACAGACCAATCTCCCCATTTAATGCACCGCAAACAACCACAAACAGTCCCTTTGCACAACCGCAAACTCCCCATTTGCACAAGGTTGGATACCAAGCTAGCCATGTCCCGTTCCTTGTCCTCGCTGATGTCATTGAAGGTCTCTTCCTCCACCCAGCCACCAAGGGTCCCCGTAAGGTGACAACAAGCCCCCTGGGACGCCTGCTGTGTTTGGTCTTCCACCTCCTCAAAGCCACCTTCCTCCTCTGACTCCTCTTCTTCAGACTCCTCTCTCTGCATTGCCTCTGTCTGCGTTATTATAAGGTGTGTACTGTTAAGTTGTACTATTCCTATCGGTTTAATCCCTGTTACGTCCACTATTAGGTTACGGGTATATGGCATTGATTTTTGGAACAGGGAGATGGAAAAAGATGCTTGGTCGGACCTCCTACTTCGAATTTGGGGCACTGCACGTGCAATGTAATGTGCCACCAGATAGGAGTGGTGTATTAAGTTGTACTATTTATTTCTATCAGTTTAATCCCTGTTACGTCCACTATTAGGGGACGTGTATATGGCATTGATTTTTGGAACAGGGAGATGGAAAAAGATGCTTGGTCGGACCTCCTACTTCAAATTTGGGGCACTGCACGTGCAATCTAAGGTGCCACCAGATATGAGTGTCACTGTGCACTGGCAAAAGTTGGCAGAGTAGGCGCTGTAGGCCTCACACACACGCCTGTAGGCGGGCAACTGATATTCAATCGATTACAGTCAAAAAAGTGTTGTTTTATGTCACTGTACACTACGGTTGCACCAGATATGACGTATCACTGTGCACTGGCAAAAGTTGGTGGAGTAGATGCAATAGGCTTCACACACACGCCTGTAGGCAGGCAATTGCTATTCAATCTAATACAGTCAAAAAAGTGTTGTTTTATGTCACTGAGCACAATATAAGCTGTGAGCCTGACACAGGCAGGCAACTGAAATTAGATTACAGGAAAAAAATGGTTGTTTTCAATGTATGTTACACCACCAGGTATGAGTAGTGAAAATAAGGACTATATAAGCTGTTAGGTGTTAGCCTGTCACACACACACGCTGGCAGGCAGGCATAGATTACACAAAAAAAATTATAAAATGAAATAAATGATGTTCAAAGTTTCCTCAATGATAAAGTATAGGGGGCGAACCGAAAAGCGCATGAGTTCGCAGTTCGCGGCGGATGCGAACATGCGAAAATCGCCGCGAATAGTTCTCCGGCGAACTGTTCGGGACATCACTAATCCTTACCTGTGCCAGACCCCAGATACAGTAACCCTTTTACTGCCAGATCCCAGCACAGGATCTAGTAACCCTTTCATCACCAGATCGCAACACAGGTTCCAGTAACTGTTGCAGTCGGGGGGTGATTGACAGGACACAGCTGGCCTCCCATATACGGCATTCATCGCGAGGCAGGCGCTCATTGCAGCAAGGTCAAGCTGCTCATCAGAGCTGCTCATGGAGACCCAGGCGGAGGTGTGGGGGCCTCACGATGAACGCCTATGTCGCTCATTGCAATGTGGGGCAGGTGGAGCTGTGTGCCAGTTGTCGTCCCGCAACTGATGGTTTCGCTTCGCAAGGCCGCAAACCGTGATGACAACTTGCAGTTTGACAACTATTACAGTTGATTTAAACTGGCTCTGGTGTTCTCTTGCTCTAGCTTGAGTCAGTCACCCCCATGGGAGTGCTGCTACCCTTTATATCTTTGCGGTTTCCCTGTCCTCCTTGTTTCAGTGCCGCTACGTGGGGCAAGATTGCCACAGCTTGTTGTCCCTTTGTTGCCTCCAGACCCTTTATCAGATGCTGCAGCTCCACATTGGCCTGGGAGAGTGCAGCTTCTACCTCCAATACCTCTGTGCCCACTATGATAGGATCCGTGTCCTTGTGGTTTTCCTTGGGGTAAGCTCACCTCCACCTCTCTCCTCTTCTTTTCCGCCGGCTCCTGGGCTCCGAAGCGGAGTCTTGTTGTGCTCTGTGCGTCTTCCCCGGAGCCTGCATCTCTGCCTAGTGTCTCAGTCACCCCGTCGCTTCTGCTGCAGGCAACCACCGGATTAGGGGAAGAATTTTCTGGATTTTTCTGACCTCTCTCTTTCTGATCTCCCGCTCCATCCCCAATTTAGTTCGATGATCTGGTGGGGTAGTGCACCGCTGCTATGGTGCAAGAGGTTCCTTCACATTTAAATTTTTTAAATGCATCCGGGGTCCCGATCGGATAATTTAGTGAGACATAAATTGTTCTAAGTTTTGGTGTACTTATGTTTACAATTAGTTTAGAAGTGAGAGAAGCCAACTAATGGAATGCAAATGGTTTACGGGTTATAACCTTGAAAACTTTGTGATTGTTAAACCTGGAACTTACAACCTCCCAAAGCTTTTTAGCTTTCAATTACACAAGAATCAGAGACGAACAGGAGCCCGCAGCACACCCGCAGACATACGGCCTGGATCCTGGGAGATGCAGGCTTGCAATTGAATTGGGCCCTCAGTTTGGGCCCTAACCCAACTACAACAAGCAAAATACAGGCCTTCAACATTCAAGACGATACATATTTTTTTGATCAAGTAAGGCAAATTGTCAAATTATGATTATTAATGCACACCATAGGATTCCACTGTATGCAAACCTGCAGTATGCATTTTACATAAACAGCCTTCATTTAAAAGGCTGCTTCGTTGTAGATAAAATCTAAAAAATAAAAATTGTGTCAAGCTAACAACATTAGCAGCTGTGTAAGCCATGAACATAAAAAAGTTTTTATAGTAACTCTTACTTTCTGAAAACTGGTCGGATATAGAAAGTTTAGTTATTGAAACCTACTTATTTTACTTACAAAAATGTAGACTCCTCAAATATCTAAGGATAACATTTACCAGAGTACTGTAGATGCCTCTAGTCATGGGATGAGTATAGGGATTAATATGCCCCTAAAGCCACTATTATAGAAATATTATTTTCATATGATGGTCCCTTTTACTCCAACCCTCATCCAACCCACAGTGAAATTATTAGAATTTTGGTTATCACAATTCAATAATCTAAATCTTAAATTATTGTGTCTGTTTTAATACTAGTTAATTTTTTTTGATAATACCATGGCGTCCATTGTACTCGCAAATCACCACAGAACCTAAATCTGACCTCAGAGAAATGCCATTTGAGTGCTCCAAATGTTCCTAATATTTAAAGCCTTGAGTGCCCATTCCATAACTGTTTTCAAAATAACTATCACATGCCACCCTGTAACAATATCCAATCTAGTTGAGCTTTACTCAGTAGTCTTTGTGAGCACCCCAAATATTAGAAAAACCTACAAGTGCTTTCACCTCCTGTAGAGGCACAAATAATGCCTATGAGAAGCCGCTATTGCTTCAAATCCATCATTTTGAACAAGCTAACACCTTAATCGTGTTAAATTGGTGGCTTGATTGCTTAAATCCAACATGTTAAATAGGTAGGTTAATACCACTACCTCCCATGAGACAAGTGATCCCAGGCATCACACCTCAGTATCCACTGCTCTCTAGGAGCCAGGGGACCCCCCTGAATTCCTCCTCAAAACCTGCTATCCCTTATTAGCCAGGGGATCCCCGTTATCCCCACTCAATATCAGCTACCCCCTATGAGTCCACGTATACCCTGGGATTCCCTCCTCATACCCGCTAGCCCCTATGAGCCGGGAGTCCCCCAACTAAAGTATAAGGATTCCCCCTTTATATCAACTATCCCCTAAGATCCGGGGGATCCCCTATACCATGGGGTCCTTAACGACCCCGTTGCACCTAACATTAACCCCTATCCTAATGGACCCCCATGATATCTTACCCTAACCATCCCTAATGGGGTCCATAAGGACCCACATAGTCCCTAACAGTAAATACAGAAAACGCAATGAATACTACAGAAAATAAAAACAATATTAGACCTGTAAGGGGCAAAAAATATATTACATATCATTGACAGCCTCCAGCAACGACCATTGAAGCCTTTGTCCTCACTCTTCAGCCCTGGGTAGTGGGAACTTCCATGTTGATTGAAGAATCGGTCCTCTTTTGTCTTGCTTGAATCCCTTGGTTCTGATCTTCGACCCGTAGAAATGGGCCTCTACCTACAAAAACCCAATGCCCTTTTAAAAAAAGGATAACTAACAGAGCTACTCCTCTGAGCAGCTCCTGTACTAACTAACTCTTTTTTTATACTCTAATTTTTTGTATTACGATTGCCTGAAATATGTGTCACTCGTATGTCAGTCAATCAGTATTGAGTATTTGAATTACTCCAGCAATATATCTGATTGGTTAAAAGTCTAAAACTAAAATATGTGGATTATGAATGTTTGACTTTTAACCAGTTTGATATGTTGATGCAGTAATTCAAATACTCAATTCTGATTTTGTTTATAGAGTGGTGGGTTTATTAGGAGGAAGCCCCTTCCTACGGGCAGAAGATGAGGACCAAGACCTTCCCCTCACAGAATTAATATGGTTTATATTTTGGGCAGTATTTCTTTTTTGTTTTTAGTATAGAGTATTTAGTGTTAGGGGCTAAAGAGGTCATTATGGACCCCCATGAGGGCGTTAGGGTCAATGAGGATCCAATATGGACTTTTGTATTAGTAGGAAATATTCCATGGGAAACCATGAGGATCCCCATTGTATAGTGGTTAACTTTAGTTGCCATGGGGGTCCATCAGGAACCCAATGGTTATAGCGTAATAAACCATAGGATCCATTTAGACCCCAAAGGGGGTCTCAAAGGGGGTAGCGGGTCGTCGGTAAAGGCGTCATAAACCCCTTGCATTCATTTGTATTGTTATATTGATAGACAGCGATAAGGAAAAATATTAGGGCTAGTGTAATGGGTACCATTCTGTTGTATTGATATAGAGTAGCTCTAGTACATAGCTTTTCAAAATTCCCATAATTGCGAGTCAGCCTTCCCAGAAATTTTCTGCGAGCCATGGAATATCTAAGCAATGGGTGACTTAATGGTTTGTTTCTGTATCAATTTTAAATTATTTCACTAAAGCTGTCCTCAGGAGGTTCAGTTACATAGCAAAGACTTCATTCAAAGATTGACAATATATAAGTGTAATTTATTACATCAGTCTTCTATTGCAAGCTTACAGTTTCTAATTACTTGCTCTTGAAATGGTCTTTTTTTAATTGGCATTGTTTAATATAATTATTGCTATAACTAAGACTTATTATAAGAAACAGAATCTAACTATTCTGGCGGACGATAATTTTCATATAAATTCCATTTGGCATCTGTACTTATACAGCTTTCAGATTTTTCTGTGTCCAATACGTAAATTTAGTTTCCCAAGTACGGTGAATCTGCAAATGTTATTACCAAATACTATGACAAATTCAGCTGAAGGTAAAGTATGTGCCTCAAAACCTAGGATCAGAGGACAACATTTTTGATTGAAGATGTTTTCAGACTGATACATACGAGTTCTCAATTGTTCATGCAAACAACCCTATGTTTGTCACAAATATTAAATTACTGAAGGGCAGATAATTTTGATCCAGACTTGTATAACTGATTGCCTTGAATTGGTTGTTCTGTCCAGGGCTTTCTGGCATCTTTTGGATTAATAGATTTATTGGGCATACTTAAGTAAAACTAAATAACTTCAAGTTCTTGGCTTTTGGTGAAGTTTTATAAAACATTTGCTTAAAATGTAATATTTTTGGGATGTGGCAAAATTGTTAAACCCTCTTTTACAAGTGCTCCTGCTGTTCAGAGGTGAACATGTTTAGGAAAAGAGCAAAGTAAGACAAACATGACTTGAAAGCATATCATAAGGAAATGAAGAAATAAGGGATTGTAGTTGGGGAATTTTTTTTATAATGAAAACCCATGTAAGCAATGGATCGCTACCTTGTTGTGGTGGCGGGACTTGTGTACCTCAATGAAGCTGTGAGCTATACCATGTAGGGTTACCCAAGATGGGCAGGTCATAGCAGAGGGGTCAGACAAATTGTGGTCCTCTGGAGAAGGAACTGGCATGAAGGAACTGTCATGAAAACCATATGGATAAGCACAATCAACATATGTGCCTGGAGTGCTGCATACATATGGTCATCGAGAGTCGGACACGATTGAAGGACTGAACACACATGTAAGCAATGAGCATAACAGTTTATTTATAGAAAATCTTAATTTTTGAAGACAGCTGTGCATAAAATGGTGCAGATTGTTTGGCTTTAACACTTCCTGAAAGATGGTGGAAGGTACTTAACATATCTTATCTATCAGTGAAGGGAGGAAGGATATGGGGGGATTTGTCATATCATTATAGCTATTATTATTTGATACCTACCTCCTTCCCCAAAATGCTCTTTCTTAAGTAGGCAGTCACAGAGTTAACTGTACGCCCGGCTCCTACAAAAATGTAAATTCTCCACTGGCACATGAAACCTTCACAGAAGTGCAATGGATAACTCTAGGGATCAACAGAGGCATCAATTTTATTTTTCAATTTGAAAATTAGGTTTGACATTTTCCTGTCTAGTTATTTTTTCATGAACATAAGTGTTCAAATGTCTTTATAAATATTACATATAATAAGGATCCACTTCATTCCTGATCACTTTCTCTGACTGGTAAATATATTTATTTATGTTTATATTTATATAGATTTTTCTGCATTTTGTGCGACAACGCACCCAGACAGTGAAATTGAAGATAATTTAATAACCTATTCAATTTTTTCATGCAGTCTGAGGCAGCATATAGTGTTCTAGCTCTGGACGCCTAGAATCTGCTTCTGATTTGCTAATAAACAAACATGTTTAAAAAATGTGTATTTCAATAGTTACACTGTCGGACTGAATTGTAAAAAGAAAATGTGAATTACCTGTTATATGTTCGTACTAGATTATTATCACCATGATTTGGTTATCTTCACTATATGCATGTGAATACACAAATATCAATTTCTTTTACGGGTAACTTAGATTTCCTTTTTAGAATTTGACTTTCTGTACAAGGTTGCAAAAGCCCTATTTACATATTAGATTGATAGTTTCATAAGGTGGAAGATTGTATTTTGAGATTTAAAGTATCTGTAAAGATTTTTCATTCACAAAAGGATGCGGGATGACTTTACTCATTCCAATAATGGTAAGTCTATGATATTTGGATATGGTGGTTCATCATTGTCAGTCATTCATTGCTAATGACCTCAGAGTACTGTGTAACTTTCCCCCCACTGATACAAGAAATGCACTTCTTATATAAACAGACAAGTCGGTTCTGTACCAGTTTAAAAGCCATGCACACTATTGCCATGCCCACCACTAAGTATGCTGACAGTAACAAGAAATAATTAGGGTGCTCTGGTATAATGTCGCCAAAACCAATTGTGGTCAGAGTTATGAAGCAAAAATAGAAAGCATTAAAATAGGTCCATTCAGTCTCCCATTGAGGAAGTATTAATGCTCCACACATTGTATAACCGAACATAATGAGGACAATTAAAAAAACTGGCACATCCAGTTGGTCAAGTTCTTCACCAATGTTATCAAAATTGTGCATGGCTGAGTGAGCCAGCGGCAAAACGTCCAACTCTGGGCAGGAATAGCATCTCTGGAAACGGTTGCATTTTATAGCTAAAATCCTCTGTTTTTCTCCGTCAATAATACGTTCAAAAATGTCAATGTTGCGCATCATTTGGAAATTTGTCTGTACAGATGACTGGCTTCTTAGCACATCAATCAAGTTCAAAGGCTCTTTCAATGATCTTCGACTATCCAGAACTGAATCTAAACTAGACTTTACAGAGTTTTTCTTCTTGAGGGATCTCTTTGTTAAGTTTTGTTTGAGTTTGTTGAAGGCATGCATGGCATTTTTAAAAGTCTTAGACAAACGGGCAGCAAGGAGATCTCCCAAATCAGCCAGAACGAGCAGCATCAGCGGTATACCTATTGCAGCATAGATCATGCAAGCTATCTTCCCTTGCAATGTAACAGGAAAGATATTGCCATATCCTGAAATAGGGAGAGAGAAAAAGTTAATAGTATTGGTCATTAACAAATGAAAATTTGCAAAAGAAAGGAACAATTACAATTTAAACTCAAAAAGTTTTCATTAAATAGAACACAGTTGAAACAACAATCTCTCGAATCTGATCATTGGATAGATAGAAAATGTTTAAAGTAGAAATACTTTTTCTAAACTAGGATTATCTTCTTTTAATGCTGATGGGTCAACCAATGGATCAATCCATTTCATTGCCCTATAAATAATAGCAATAATGAGCCTGCATACACTACTATATACATAGGTTCAGCAATGACCCCATGTCAACAATTTAGGAACTGTAATAATATCAAACTTTTGAGCCCTTTTTTAACCTTTGTGCTGAACCCATTTTGACATGTTCTTTACATTGATTTTTCCAAAACTTAGCCATACAAGTGATATGTTGATTTTTTCATTTTCAAATATTGTTATTTACCTGTGGATATGCACTGCCAACAAAAGAAAACCCTGCTGATCCTGGAAAAAAATGTTTTTTTTTCTTGAAATTTTGATAAAACAGATGAGCATGTGAGTTGCTCAAAACTAAACATCTCAATTATAATGGGCATCATAAACTATGGGAATGGATAATGTACTCCAGATATGTCTGAGAAATCGAGCCTTTCTTACGATGTGCAACAATCAAAACCTTTATTAAAAGGTGCAGACCACAATCTTTTAGAAAGGAACACCTTTACAAAACAAGTGAATTTCATTCTCAGGGATTAACAAGTATATTTTAATAGTTTAAAATTCAATGACTATGAGTTATATAAAACAAAGACTGCTGTGGTACATCAAGTTTTATAATTTCAAAGCAATACCATCAAAGTTAGAGTTACAAAGGGCCTCATTCTATTAGCGTCCGCAGCCGTTGCGGGGCCGCAAGGACCGTCCGCAAGCTATTCGAATGGGCTGCGTGTTACGAGCTTGAGACGCAAATCCGTAAACCATTTGTTGAACGTTGGAGGTGAGTGATCAATTAGTCAAATCCGTAGTTACGGGTTTAGATGGAACCAATGGAAAAAGAGATCGTCATCATAGTGTCACAGGAAAATGGAGGTTGGATTTCAAAGTCTTACAGGGTTCAATTACAAGTTACTATCAGACCCAAATTCCAGTTATGATACAATATTCATAAAGCCATAAATATCATATTCTATCACATGCGAGTTACAGTATATGTATTAACACATTGATTGCTGGGATCGATATAACACAAAAATTAAACATGAAGTAAAGTATTTTTCAAGGCCGATTTGCGAGCTTGAGAATACTGTGCTATTAATTCTAAGACCTAACATCACTTTGCCTTTTAATAAAAGTACAGTAGTGTGGTGATATTTGCATTTAAAGTGCTACGAATTGGACTTTACCCCCCTTGCGTGTCCTCTCTACCACTCATTGGCCTTTGGGCTCCATATGTGTGTCATGGGGTTGAATGCAAGTGAAATTGTTGCAATTTAATAGCTTGAATGGAATTGTAGCGGTTACGGGCTTGAGAGAACAAATTTTTTAAATATGTTCTTAGTTAGTAAGCATCTATCCAAAAGCAAGGTTTTCACTAACTAAAAAAATATTTTAAAAAAGTATGCTATGTGCTTATTTAGACTCCTATTCAATTGGCCAAATCGCAATTGAATGAGGGCCTAGGGGTCTTAATGTTAATATTGACATTGCTATATATTTTTGGTTGTGTTATACATTTATTTATAAATTTGTTAGATTTTTTGTCAATCTATAATAAGTGACATTTGATAATTTTAATATGAAGCTGTTTTTTTAAGCATTTTTGATGATTAATATTTTTATGCTAATATCTTCTCTTTTTTCAATTTATTTTATACATTTTTAAAAATGATTTTTGAATTATTCTTGTAAATTTGTTTTTATTTCTAATTTGTGTGAATTGGACTCCATTGGATTTAATATATTATGCCTGGCGGTGATGTAATACCACTTCCTGTTGTATGTCACATGTTTTGCCATTTTTTTCTCTAAGCAGTGGCCACAATTAGAAGAGATGAAATATACGTAAAAGTGATTAAATGAAACTTCCTGCCATGTGCCATATTGTTTTTTTCTTTATGCATTGGTCACACCTGGAAGTAATGTCATTGTAATGATATAGGAATCACAAGGTTTTGGAGACCAGCAGCCTAGGTCAGCAATGATCCAATTCAGCAACTTGTAGGTGAAACAGGAACAAGCTTTATTGAAGGGAACAGGAACCACAATAATCTGGCAAGGTACATAGAAAGGAAGTGCCTTATATAGGCCAAGGACCAGACACAGCTGAAGAGACTAGTCACTGATACTATTGCTAGCAGAGTCAAGGTTTATCAGATCTCAAGGAAATTCACAAAGGCAGGCTGGCGCAGTGGTAGGGAAGAGGTTCAGCAGCCTGGGGACCAGGGTTCAAAACCCAGCAGAGTCAATTCCTCACATTACCCCTGCCTCTATAGGTGCAGCCTCTGGATGCCCTATTACCCGGTTTAACAGAGTACTGCACATGAAAAGACCGAAGAAGATCAGGAGCGTGAATATTGTCCACTTGTTCCCACGAACTATCCTCCTCACCATAGCCTTTCCAACGAACCAGATACTGAAGCTTGTTGCGGAAGATCCTGGAGTCCAGAATTTTCTCCACCTCGTATTCATCCTCACCATCACCGAAGGACTGGAGGAGGGGCAGGCAGGGCTCGGCCAGGGAAAGTGTTGACATGGAAAGGTTTCAGCAGTGCAACGTGAAACACTGGATGTATTCTCATGGAATCTGGAAGTTGCAAACGAAAAGTGACAGCATTGATCTGAGCGATGATCTCAAAAGGTCCCATGAACCTCTGACCCAAGTTATGAGAAGGAACCCTAAGCTTAAGATTCCTTGTTGACAGCCAAACCTTGTCACCAACATGATAAACTGGGGCCTCCGTTCTATGCCTATCAGCAGCTCTCTTGTAACATTCCTGAGCCTCCGAAAGAGTCTCCTTCAACAGGTCTTGGGAATCTCGTAAGGTGGTTAGCCGATCAGTGACTGCAGGATGGGACGTAGTAATTGGGAGACTCACTAGAAAGGTTGGATGGAAACCATAGTTGGCAAAAAATGGGCTCAAAGAAGTGGAGCAGTGTTGGGCATTGTTATAGGCAAACTCCACCGTGGGTAGAAAATCCAGCCAGTCATCTTGCAGGTAACTAATATAGCACCGCAAATATTGCTCTAAGGTCTGGTTGGTTCGCTCAGTCTATCCATTACTTTGTGGAAAGCTGACGACAGGTTTAGATTAATACCTCGATTAGAACAAAAATGTTTCCAAAAACGAAATGTAAACTGCACTCACCTGTCAGAAACTACTTCATCAGGCACTCCATGCAAGCAAAATATTTCCCGAATAACCAGGTCAGCCGTCTGTTTAGCTGAAGGGAGACCACGAGCTGGTATGAAATGACCCATCTTAGTTAACCTGTCCACAACAACAAGAATGGTAGTGTGTTCCTTAGAGGGAGGTAGTTCCACAATAAAGTCCATGGATATAGATCCCCAGGGATGATGAGGAATCGGAAGAGGCTGAAGAAAGCCAACAGGGGATGAGCGAGGAGTCTTATGTCTGGCACATACATCACAAGAGGACACATACTTCTTAACATCCTCATAATACTTCGGCCACCAAAAGGACCGGGCAAGTAACTCTTGTGTCTTTCGGATTCCTGGATGACCTGCTGGTTTTGAGCCATGGTAGAGACGTAAAAGGTCCAGTCGCACTGACTCCGGAGCAAACAGACGTTGTTGAAAAATCCAAAACTCATTAAGCATCATCATATGGAGATCACGAGGAGGATCACGAAGAACTGGATCTTCAGCGTAGCCCTTTTTAATGCAAGACATCAGATCAGAAGGAAATGTAACTCCTATAAATATATCCTCCGGCAAGATGGTGGTCTTGGTTACGGTAGTATGGAGGGGGTCAGCTATTCTAGACAAGGCATCCGCCTTACCATTCTTGGAGCCAGGGCGGTATGTAACCAAAAAATTAAACCTCGAGAGGAATAGGGACCAGCGTGCTTGTCTGGCTGACAGTCTCTTAGCTGATCGAATATATTCCAGATTTTTGTGATCTGTGAGGATAGTAATTGGATGGGTAGCTCCCCTCCAAGAGATGTCTCCATTCGGTGAAGGCAGCTTTTATAGCCAATAGTTCTTTATTCCCTATGTCATAGTTTCTTTCTGCTGGCACCATCTGCTGGCACCAAGCATCAACTTCCACAATAAATGGTAATTCCGGCTGAGGATGTACCAGGACGAGGGCAGATGTAAACAGAGTCTTTAATCTGGAAAATGCGGTATCAGCCTTATCGGACCACTGAAAAGGAGTCCCTTTACGTGTGAGTTCAGTGATCGGTGTAATAACGGCAGAGAAATTCTTAATGAAACGCCTGTAAAAATTGGCAAACCACACAAATCTCTGAATATCTTTTTCATTCTTGGGGATGGGCCAGTCCAGCACAGTTTTAATTTTACTTGGGGCCATACTTAAACCTTTAGGAGTTATTACATACCCCAGGAATTGAATTTCTGTTTGTTCAAACTCACATTTTTCCAGTTTAATGTATAGGTGGTGGGTACGAAGGCGCTCCAGAACTATATGGACCTGTTTTCTGTGGTTTTCAAGGGGGGGCATTACAAAGCCCAAATGGCATTACTAGATATTTGTAATGCCCGTACCTGGTTCTGAAAGCTGTTTTACATTCATCATTTGGTCTTATGCGAAAGAGATTATATGCCCCACAAAGATCAAGCTTCGTAAATATTTTAGCTGAGCGAAGTCTCTCCAAAAATTCAGGAATGAGAGGCAAGGGGTAGCGGTTTTTAACAGTGATGTTATTAATGTCCCTGTAACGCATGGCCGTAGGCTGCCATATTTCTTTTCTACAAAGAATATAGGAGCTCCTGCTGGAGAGGTAGATGGTCAAATAAAACCTTTGGCAAGATTTTCTTGTATGTATTCACGAAGAGCTTTCAATTCAGGCTCAGAAAGGGAATATATACGGCCAAATGGGATAGCAGCCCCAGGTAACAGCTCTATTGGGCAATCATAAGGCCTGTGGGGTGGAAGCTGACCAGCATTCTTCTTATCACAGACATCTGCAAAATCCCGATATTGTAGGGGAAGCTTAGTCAAGTTTGTAGCAACCATGTCATTAATTGTTGTGGCAACAGGTGTTAACTTAGAGGGTTGACAATTCATTAAGCAGTGTTCTGAAGGAAAGGACAAAGTTCTGATCTTCCAATCAATCTGTGGGTTATGCAGAGCAAGCCAAGGTACCCCCAAAATCACTGGAAATTAGGTGGAATGATATAGCCTCATGGTGATTCACTTCCAGAGTCAACTTTAAGTGCACAGTCTCATGTGTAACCGGGCCTGACATAAGTGGAGAACCTTCTACTGTCTCCATTAACACAGGTGAAGAATTAGGGATAGACTGAATTCTATTTCCTGCTGCAAATTTGATGTCCATAAAGTTTCCGCCTGCTCCAGAATCTATCATAGCTGTAGTTGAAATTTTACGATCACCACATTGCAACGAGGATGTTGAGTCAACATACCCTCTTCACCATGAGCCAGAGAAAACAAGGGTTGTGTGACAGAATGCAGTTGATCTGAAATCTGGGATTGGTGTTGAATCTGTGCACCCTCAGCAGCCATAGCTATTGTTCTTTTGGATTTGCTAGGGCAATTGATGGCATAGTGCCCTGCACTACCACAATACAGGCATAAATTGTGAGTGCGTCGCCACTGTTTTTCTTCATTGGATAATGGCCCTCTTATTGGATTTACCTGCATAGCCTCAGGCTCAGAGTCTGTAGGTGTTTGTGGGGTCGGAGTAGAAATTCTTGAATAGGAAATAGGAGTAGCACTTGGTCTAAAAGAGCCCTGTCTTTCCAATCTTCTTTCAGAAAGTCTCCGATCAATACGGATAGCCAAACGCACCAAAGTCAGCAGGAAGATCAACACAAGCTAGCTCATCTTTTATAGCTTCTGAGAGACCTTTTCTGAAGTGGAACCTCTGGGCTGATTAGTTCCAGGTAGTATCAGCAACCCACTGTCTGAATTCAGCATCATATTCAGCCAAAGAGCGCCTCCCTTGATGCAAATGAAGGAGAGTGGCTTCTGCTTTAGCACATCGATTGGGGTCATCAAAAACTAGGCACATGGCCTCAAGAAAGTTATTTAAATTACCCAAGACTGGACTGTCCTGTTCCAGAAGAAGGGAGCCCCAAGCCAGGGCTTCATCTTTGAATAGGGAGAAAATAAATTCCACCTTCTCTCTTTCAGATGGAAAACGGTGAGGTAACATCATGAAGTGCAAACGGCATTGATTTAGGAAACCCCTAAATCTTTTGCGATCTCCTCCAAACTTTTCTGGTAGGGGCAAACGGGCATCTTGTGCAGGTGTAACAGTAGCAGCCGCAAGATCACATGCCCTGTAGCTGGTATACTCACTGTGCATTGACTGAACTTTTTTTTGCAGTTCAGCTACCTGGTCCTGCAGCACTTGAATGGTCTGTGCCTGGGTCTGCACAGTTCTTGTAGTAAAAGCAACCTGCTGGGCCAATGCAGAATCTGACCCGGCGGTCTCCATGAAATGGCCAGATTATTCTGTAATGATATAGGAATCACAAGGTTTTGGAGAACAGCAGCCTAGCTCAGCAATGATCCAATTCAGCAACTTGTAGGTGAAACAGGAACAAGCTTTATTGAAGGGAACAGGAACCACAATAATCTGGCAAGGTACATAGACAGGAAGTGCCTTATATAGGCCAAGGACCAGACACCTGACCAGACACAGCTGAAGAGACTAGTCACTGATACTATTGCTAGCAGAGTCAAGGTTTATCAGATCTCAAGTAAATTCACAAAGGCAGGCTGGCGCAGTGGTAGGGAAGAGGTTCAGCAACCTGGGGACCAGGGTTCAAAACCCAACAGAGTCAATTCCTCACAGTCATATAACCAGAAGTTCTATAATGTCACATCCGGTTAGATGCCATGTTCTGTATTTTTCCCCTCCATGCATTGTGTGGATTTAATGAGAGAAATGGGAAGCACAACCAAAAAGCTTTACCCCAGGCAGCTATACACAATCTCTGACGGTGCGGTTTTATTTGTTTGTTAATTATTGATTATATTGCAAAATTATTTTTAAGAAAATCCAAAAGGTGTCCATTATTTATGGGTGTGTAATCACATATATAGTTGTGGTAATTACGAATGTTGGTCACGCAATGTTAAAAGTTACAGGCTTGCACATGCGCAATGAGCTCCAAAGGCCTACGGCGCTCATCGCAAGTCTCGCACCACTTTGCTGCAAGGAGTGCCTTCGGCGCTCATTGCAGGCCTCGCAATTGTGGCCTTTCAAGGTCCCTCTAAGGGTCCTCTGTCCCGTCAGAGCTCTAATTTGCCCGAGGACGCTCCACCAAAGGAGGATGGAAAGAGATTGTAACCGCATATGCCGATGCCCCCGATCAGCGACGAAGGCTGCCAGACTTTTACAATGATCATGAGGCACTTAAGACCTTGAAAAAAATTACGAATTTTATGGCCCAAATGTTTTCCAGCACGTAACTCGGAAGACCCCCCAAAAACGCCAAATAATAAAAAATTTAAATTAAAAACCTCACACATAGCTCAGAGGGAGAGCCATGGAGCCTGTCAGTGAGGCTGCAAACTAATTTGAGGCTTAATTGACCCTTTCTCGGAGATCGAAAATCGTGTAAGCGAGGAAAAAAATGGCGGCCATAAAAACTTAAATGCTTTTAAAATGGATTGAAACGAGGCCGAAGCACGTAACACTTAGCCGAACATCGCCAGCCATGCAGTACTTTGAAAACACAAGCAACATCGCTCATGAGAAATTAAAAACTTGGAAAATAAAAGCAACAATGCACAGCACGAGGCACACAGCACTAAAAAAGGGTAGATAGGCGCTTTAACGGGAGCCACGCAAAAAGAGACAGAGGGGACGGAAATAAAGGGGGAAAGAGCAGGAAGGGGGGAGAGGGGAAACAGACACATGGAAGGGAGAGGGGGGAAATACAGGGGTCAGAAAGTGGGGAGAGGCTCGCAATGAGGGCCAAAGGCCCTCATTGCATACCTTGCGATGAGCACTGAAGGAGCTCATCGCTGCGATTGCGATGAGTGGCAAAGCCGCTCAGTGCGAGGTACAAAAGTGGCGGATTTGACAATGTCTGCAATGAGCACTCATTGCAGGGCTCGCAATGAGCATTGAAGGCCATAAAATAGAGGGGTGGAGAGGCTCACAATGAGTGCCAAAGGAGCTCATCGCGGGGCAAGCGCTGATCGCTGAAGGTGCTCCTTTTGAGGCATGAATGTGGCAGGTTACCCCAGGCCTGCAATGAGCGGCAAAACCACTCATTGCGGGCTTGCGATGAGCGCCGAGGGTACTCATCATGAGGCCTGAAAAGTAGATGCTGGGAGAGGCTCACAATGAGCACTGAAGAGAGAGACACTTAGGTATTAAATTCCCCCAACGTTGGGATCCGTAACATAGGCCGCAACCCTTGCGGATATTAAATTAGAACCGTAAAGCAACCCGTCAACGACTTGTGGGATAAGGGCGAGAAAAGGCTAAGAGATGTGGAAATTTGAACTGTGCACCCGCAAATCCTTTGATCTGTCAAGTCCGTAACTGTTACGTTTCCAATCATGCTATTAATTTGCAACTAATTCACTGGTGTTCAAGCCCGTAACCCGCAAATGGAATCCAAAAGCCAATGGGTACTAGAAAGGACTCGCTAGGGGGGTAAAGTCCAATCTGTAGGATAGTAAATGGATATAGAAACACTCTACTGTACTTGATAATTAAAGGGAATGTGATGATAGGTATTAAAATAAATAGTACAATTTTCTGAAGCTCCCAAATCTGCAATATAAAATAATTATTTAATTTCTGTGTTATATCAGTGCCGGCAATCAGTGAGCTTCATTCAATTCAGAGGTTGTAATTTCTGGGATGAAGGCCATAAGTCTGCATGACTGCTGTGGGCCTGCAGCAGCTGCGACTTACGGTGCTATTTAATTATCCAAGCCCGCAAGTCCCGGCTCAATAGCGCTCTTCGTAAACTATGCCATCGTATGTATCATTTGCGAGCTTGAACATGATCAATCAAGCAAGGCTGTAAATCCTGAGTTAGAAATAGCCAATGGAAACACAGATCGTCATCATTATGGCAATGAAAACTGGAGATTGAATTTCAAAGTCCTACATGCTTCAATTACGAGTTACGATAGGACCCACATTCCTGAAATATGGCCATATTGATAAAGTCATAAATCTGATATTCTATCACATGCATGTTCCATTATATGTATTAACACATTGATTGCCAGGATCAAAATAACACGGAAATATAACATTAATACAATTATTTTATATTGCCGATTTGGGAGCTTGAGAAGGTTGTGCTATTAATTCTAAGACCTAACATCACTTTCCCTTTTTAAATATGTGCATTTAAAGTGCTCCGGACATGGAGAGTTCTAAACTGTCACTCTTAAAGAGAGGAAGCAAACAGCTGTAACTCCTCAAATTTTTCATAATTTGAAAATATCTTTAATGAAAATGAAACAACCCAGTTCACTAATTAAGCAGCAGCTGGCAAGGGTCAGTACAGATACCCCAGAGCCATAGCCAGGGCAGCAAAACATCTCCTCAGGGATCCGGTCCACATATTGGATGCCCACCAGGTTAAACTCTGCCACACAAAAAATCTGCACATCCTTCATAAGGGAACACCCTTTCCATGTAAGGGGATCTGGCCGAAGATATAACTTCATACTACATATTGTAATATCTGAGGCAGAAATACTACCTGCCATCATAAAATTCTAAACTGTCACTCCCGAAGAAAAGCCTAATCAAGCCCTGTTATAAAGATAAAGATCTAGATAAGTGCATACAAAAGCTACTGGGACATGCAGAGCAAGAACAGAAAAAGGCCAGAACCTTAAGAAGCAACTGAGATAGAGACCCAGTCCTTAGAGCAAAAGGTAACAAGACACAGAGGCCTGCTGCAACCCAGACACACAGACAGTCCCACGAATGCATCACAGACCCCCAAAATGCCATATTGAGCTGAGGGCTGAGTGGAAGATGAAGGCCTCCTGAGAGGCACACTTAGGTGAAGACAGCAATTCTGGGGAACTCTAGATAAGGATTCTGCCCCCAGTAAAAAAACTCACACAAATAACTTAATGGATTGGACACCCACTAAAACCCAGATTGCTGCCTTAAACAGAAAAAAAAAAAAAACTAAAAACTATCACTTCTTTCCCAACTACATCACTGAAATATATACAAAAGGCAACTATATCCAACCTTAATTGTGTGAGTGGGGAGGGAAAGACTAAATAAGGGGATCTGCCCTGGAACATCCTGCCTCCAAACCAGATTACAACATAAACAGAAAACTTCAAGATATGGGTGCAAAGCCCAATAAAGATTAGGCCCATGAAGGCCTTAGAGTAACTTGCCAGATACGTCTTAAAGGACCATACAACACATTAGAACTTGCATAAAAGATTAAACATTGTAATTTAACCTTGTGTGACTGTGGTGTTGCTGGAGCTACCTCACAGTAGACATCACATATTGGAAATTCCCCAAGAGACATTACTTCAATTTTCTTTTTCTCTTAAAAATCTCATAAAGGGGCCATCAGCAAAAAAAAAGTCAACACACCCAGACTGTTGTAAAAAAATATATATATCATAATAATAAAGCAGCAGCCATTATATCAAACCAGTTCTAGTGGCTCCATTTTGTAGACAAAATTAAGATTCGTGAGGTTAGATCACTTGCAAATAAATGTATGTTATTACGCCATGTGGACCTACCAACTAAATGCAGCCTAGAAAAGTAAAGGCAAACTTAATAAATAGCTGGGATTTGGCAATACCACACTTCGCTAACAAAAACAGACTTAATTCAAACTGTTAATTGCTAATCCCAAATTTTTTGCATACTCTGACGGGGACCATTCAGGTTCTATATCATACGTTATATAGATAGATTGGTTTCCATATCATACGGTATATAGATAGATCAGTAACGTATTCCTACCTCACAAGTAAGGAAGCCAAGGTTAGAGAAATTACCTTCCTTACCCCTGCACCTTTGTGTCTTTAATTGTTTTTGTGAGGCAGTAGTTTCATCACGTTTTTTTATGTACACTGTTGATAAAGTGGAAGTTTTCTATGTACTTACATTATTTTTCTGCTCTGTCTGGTCCCTTCTGTACTAGGCTCCCAGGTACTGACCTCCTCTTCCAGCTCCTTCGGTATCCTGCCACCCTCCACCAGACATCTGCCATATGGAAGTGCCAACGTATTACCTTTAACCAAAAACAGCTACCACCCTCTCAGGTATCATGGAAAAAAAAATCATCCGGAAGGTAGCTTTATTATTTTAACTGGTTTACTACTAAATACTAAGATTTCCTTAGTAGTTCTTTATTCCGCCACTACTGATTCTCATAACACACTTATTAAATTACTT
The DNA here is from genome assembly GCA_027410445.1 of Discoglossus pictus. Classification (NCBI taxonomy): domain Eukaryota; kingdom Metazoa; phylum Chordata; class Amphibia; order Anura; family Alytidae; genus Discoglossus; species Discoglossus pictus. Next base: position 108,326,296 of record CM050171.1, read on the forward strand.
TCCCTTCTTAAATCTCTAGATACAGGCAAAATTATAATGGGGGGGGGGGGGGGGGGGATTTCAATCAGGCTTTAGATCCTAATTTGGATAGATCATCTAGGGTTCAGACAGACAAATTTGCCAATAAACTTAAAACAATTCACAAAACATTCAAAACTCTTCACCTTCTAGATGCCTGGAGAATAAAAAATCTAGGAGAAAGAGAATACACGTTCTATTCCCCAGTGCATGGTTCCTATTCTAGAATTTATACTTTGCTATTAGACGCTTCTTTATCTGATGGAATTCTCACTTCAGAAATTCGACCCTGCCTCTGGTCCGATCATTCAGCTGTATATTTGTCAATAGATTTTGGTATTCAAATCAGACCTCCATATTCTTGGAAACTTAATTATATGCTCCTATCTAACCCATCCTTTAAGGAACAAATAGCCCTTGAACTTAGGCAATATTTTGGGACAAATTTGACCCCAGGTGCTGATATTGGCTGGGTATGAGCACAAAGCCTTTATCAGGGGCCCTTGCATTAAACATTATTTTGCTTGTAAGAAACAACAAAGAGCAAATCCCTCTTAGTTCTAGAACAATGTAATCAGGCGAACCCCTAAGCCCAACGCCGTAAACAAATTGATGTCCTGTGGGCTGAATTAGATTTACTACTTTCAGCCCAAACCAAAAAAGCACTGAGATGGACAAACCATACAGTTTATACAAAAGCAAACAAGCCAGACTCTATGCTTGCCAGAAAACTTAGAGGTAAACTGGCTCAATCAAAAATGTTCAAAATTAAAACCCCCTCAGGGAACATTACCTACAGCCCCAATGAGATTAGGAATTGCTTCACTACCTTTTTCCGGAAATTATACTTCTACACACAACCCACGATTCTACCAGATATTCTCATTTTTAGAATATTGTGATCTTCCGCAAATTTGTAATCAAGAAAGAGAACAATTGAACTCCCCTATCTCCATTTAAGAGGTCAAAGAAGTCATAAAAAATCTAAAACTAGGCAAAGCCCCAGGCCCTTATGTATTCTCTAATCTATATTTTAAAAGATACACAGACATTCTGGCCCCTCACCTGGTATCATTATTTAATGCAATTCTGGAAGGCCACACAGTCCCCCAAGAACTTAACCAGGCGGACATGTTTTTTTTTCCTAAAGATGGACATGACCCACTGGAAGTTAAGAACTATAGACCTATTTCATTATAAAATGGGGACGTCAAAATGCTTGCTAAATTAATGGCCGACAGAATATCTAAATGTTTGCCTAAATTAATCCATAAAGATCAGGTGGGCTTTATTCCATTTAGGCAGGCATGGGATAATATCAGGCGAACGCTAGATACCATGAACTGGGCGAATCGACATCACATACCGCTATGCCTTCTAGCCCTTCATATGGAGAAGGCTTTCGACTCCTTAGAGTGGCCCTACCTGAAAGCCATTCTCTCTAAATTTGGTTTGACAGGACATTTTTTGAATTTAATAGGTACCTATTACAAATCTCCTCAGGCTTTCTTAAAACTTACAGGTGATACTAAGTCCTCCTTTACTATACAAAGGGGTACTTACTAGGCAAGGATACCACAACCCCCTTTACTATTTGCGTTAGCCCAATCTATCAGAATGGCCCAAGAAATTAAAAGCATAAATATAGGTCATCACCATTTTAAATGTACTTTGTTCTCTTATGACATTCTCTGTACCTTAACAGACCCCACTATTTTAATTCCTGCCCTATCTTTGAGCGAAATCTCTGGGCTCCCTATTAATATTGACAAAACAGAGGCCCTAAATGTCTCCTTACCCCCCCCCCCCCCAACCTTGCCTTCATACACCAGCACATTAATTTTAAATGCCCTCCCACATCATCTTAAATATTTAGGTGTAAATCTCACCCATAGTACTACAAATCTACATAAAGCTAGATATTTAGCCCTTTCATAAAACTCTACTACAAAATATATTAACATGGTCAAGGTACCCTATTTCTTGGCTAGGGCGCATAGATGCTTTTAAGATGAATCTCCTCCCGCCTTATGTATCTATATCGCTCACTATCAATTGCTATAAATTACATAGAGTTGGAAAAATTCCAATGTCAAGTTTTCAAATTTTTTTGGCAAGTTTACCATGTTCAACATAAATCAAATGGAGGTCTCTCCGGCCCCCACCTGAAAATATATTTTATGGCAGCTTAACTAGCCTTTATCCAAATTGCCCACTCCCCTACCCACCAACCTCTCTGGATTTTTATTGAATTTGATGATGGCTCCATATTCATGGGATTCCCTAATATGGCTCCCAAACCCCTTGACGTTACTTGGCAAACTAGTGAACCCATATATAAAACACTTTGTTTCTATCTGGTCATGGGCGGTTCGAAAATGTAATTTTATTTCTAGATATTCCACCCTGACCACAATATTGCCCAACCCTAGTTTCCCCATGCCCTTCTTGTCCACAGCACTTACTTGGTGGAAATCACATAACCTCCTAACAGTAAATTTGTGGTACAGAGAAAATTCTATTATGTCATTCACCCAGTTAAAAGAGGATCTCCACATCCCGATCCAGGAACATGACGTATACTGCAGAATTAGACATTTTCGCACTTCCATGGAACATTCCCAAGGGAAACCCATCTCAAACTGGTTTAGTAGGTTATGAGCCTCATCTCCCTTACCAAAGGCATACTGGGAATTCTGTATAATACATTTAACTCCCTACTAGTTCACTACCCCCCCAAATATATTCGACTATAGGAGGAGGATTTAAATTGCACTTGGGAGGTTGAGACCTGGCAAAAATCATGGTGGAACTTGTCTAGAGGGTCACTTTACAACAATATATTGGAGACCTCTATTAAAGTTCTCTATAGGACTTACATCGCTCCAGACAAATTATTAAAATGGAAGCACTCCCCTAGTCCTAATTGATTCAGGGCTTGCCAGACTTCTGGAACTTTCTTCCACACTTGGTGGTCTTGCCCCATGTCACACTCCTATGGAGTAAAGATTTCCATTTGGCCTCTAATATCTTTGAAAAATCAATCCAAGCACTTGCTGAAGTAGGTTTTTTAGGTAATGCAGTCCCCTATTTATCTAAACTTCAGAATAGACTTCTGCAACAAATAGCAACAAAAAGTCACATAGCAAGACAATGGAAGTCTCCCATACTCAATCTACAATTAGTAATTAATAAAATAAATTATTTTGCAATGAATGACAGGCTTACCCACCTATTGGATGACTCAATGCCCCCATTTTTTCAAGTTTGTAATCTCTGGATAAGTTCAATTCATAGCACCCCTATGACATAACACTCTTCTCTCTTTGTTATTCTTCGATGCCCAAACAAAATAATAGGTGGTGGGGACGGTCGGAGGCCGGAGGAGATGAAACTGGACAGGTAATGAACTTTAGAATGATTGTTATGTGAAAGTCTAAAATAGGAATTTCAGGAATAGTTAACTCTCATTCTCTAGCTTACTTTTTTACTTTAGTCAAGCTTCCCCGTTTAATATAAAATTTCAGTTAAATTTTTTTACAATGTTTTAAATTATTATTTGAGCTCAATAGGAGCTATGTTTTCTTTTTATAATCTTAAGCTATTTTTAGCTTTAGGTGTATATCACACCGTGTTCTTTAAAAAATGTCATTTTTTTGTTGCTATCCTTAAAAAAAGTGAAAATATTTAGGTAACCTAAGTTTAATTAGACCTTCCCACGGGTGCGGATAGATTCTCAAATGCATAAATAATTAATATTTATTTTGTCATCCAAATTACTTTGGTCCTCATTCAATTTGAAATTTGTCAATTGAATAGGGCTCTATATAAGCACATAACATATATTTTTGACCGAAGTTTTTAGTTAGTGAAAACCTTGGTTTTGGATAGAGGTTCAGTAACTAAAAAGTTAGTTGAAATTTTTTTCTATGTGCTTATATAGAGCCCTATTCAATTGGGCAACTCGGAATTGAATGAGGCTCTTTGTATGCTGTATTATCCATCTAATTAATTCATACTTTTCTATCAGAACAATATCTTGATATTGTAAACGTTATGGTATGACATTTAAACTAATGTGTCATTTTATAATGTTACCTAATAAAATTAAATAAAATGTAATAAAAAAGTGCTCGGGACATGTCATTAAGCCCTTTGATAGGTTAGAATCATCTCTTAACTGGTGATGTTCAAAATTAATTAAAACAATAATTTGATACTCATTGGTAATGATAAGGTATGTTAATTTTAGGAAAGAAGGATATATATATATTATACGGTAGAGTGGTTTGCCATCTGAAAAAATTGACTGGATTTTGTATTGTGTTGTATCTTGTGGTTATGTGATGGGTATTTTTTTATAATATACTTTGTTGGATTGTAATAGCAATGTGTTTTTATTCTCTCAGAACTATTGTTTGATTTGAAGTATTGTTGTTGTTGTTTAGTCGTTCAGTCGCGTCTGACTCTCCGTGACTCTATGGACCACAGCACACTAGGTGCATCTCTCAGTCACTGCACCTCTGAGCTCCATCAAGTTCATATTCATTGCTTCAGTGACCTCATCTATCCATCTCTGCATCTGTCGTCTCCTTCTTCTTGTGCCTTCAATCTTTCCCAGCATCAGAGTCTTTTCTAGGGAATCCTGCCGTCTCATGATATGGCCAAAATATTTGAGCTGCAGCCTTATGATCGTACCTTCTAGTGAACAGTTTGTCTTGATTTCCTGAAGTATTGATTTATTGGATCTTCTTGCAGTCCAAGGGACTATAAGTAGTCTTCTGCAACACCACAATTCAAAGGCATCATGCGATGCTCAGACTGCTTTATGGTCTGCGTATGTTATTACTGGGAATACCATAGTTCGAACTATGGGGACATTTGTTGATAGTTTAATATCTTTACTTTTTACTAGCTTTGTCCAATTTGCTATAGCTTCCCTCCCCAAAAGCAAATGTCTTTTAATTTCATGACTACAGTCACCATATGCAGAGATCTTAGATCCAAGGAAAGTAAAATCTGTCACTGCCTCCACTTCTTCCCCCTCTATTTGCGTGAGTGAGATTGCTGTTTGCCATGGTCTTTAGTTCCTCCTCACTTTCAGCCATCAGAGTACTATCATTAGCATATCTGAGGTTGTTGATATTCCTTCCAGCAATACTGATTCCGGCTTTGGATTCATCTAGTGCAGCCTTACACGTGATGTTCTCTGCGTATAAGTTGAATAAATAAGGTGATAATGTACAACCTTGTCGCACTCCTTTTCTGATCTTGAACCATTCTGTTGTCCCATGTTCGGTTCTGACTGTGGCTTCTTGGTCGACATACAGATTCTTTAGGAGGAGGATGAGATGATCTGCTACTTCCATCTCTTTAAGGACTTGCCACATTTTGTTGTGATCCACACAATCAAATGCTTTAGAATAGATTTGAAGTATATTGTGATCTTAAATATTTTTCAATAAACAATTTAAAAAAATTACTTTTAAAACCAGGATTCCAAGACTTGTTTACATTTTTGTGTTGGTAATATGTATACAAATATTTCAGTGCTTTTGTTTGTGCGTCATATATATTTTTTCTTCAAAATATACCATTTGCTTGAGCCTATTCCCCAACATGGAAAAACAACTATTTAAATGTATAAATGATATGCCTACAATCAGTTCACCTTTCCAAAGCACTACAAGTTAGGAATATTCTCTTTTTCTTAATAATAATCAGCCACAGAAAAATAAGTTAAAATATTTATTTCATTAGGCTAAATGTAACTTATGGCTGATTACAAATATTATGGTGCTAACTTGCAGTACCGAATCTACCTTTTTGAAGCCCCTGGGTAGTGAAGTGGTGGAGCTCATGAGAGTGCATGTGCAAGGTAGGCAAGCACCTATGTTCCCTTTTCTGGGCATGGGCATCACTCTCTTGCTGTGTGAGTAAATCACAGACATTTCCCCATAACAGCCATTTCAACAACATAGCTACTCATGCAAAACCAAGCTATTACTTGTTTATTAAATGCATTTGATGGTGGGCCATATTATTTATATTTTTCTATGGCAGGGCAGCAAGCACATGTTACACAAACATATATCATAAATACCTGTATTGCAAATAAAAACTGAGAAACCAGTTTAAAATCTCACCAGCCCCCACTAGGTTCCCTACATGTAAATGTAATCATATTCAGTCAGGATCACTTTTACTCATAAAGTCTACAGTCTAAACATATTAGATCAGGGCCTCCTAATATTATATCAGCATTCACTAAGGGCCCACTATAATTATAATACAAACATATACATAATCAGCTAGGTTCCGTACATATAAATCAAATATAATAGTTTTGGTAATTGCGAGTTGTCGTCACGCAATGTTAAAAGTTACGGGCTTGCGTATGCGCAATGATCGCAGAAGGCCCAAAAGTTACGGGTTTGACGGGGGCTGCAATGAGCGCCAAAGGCTCTCATCGAGGGGCCCGTACGTGACTGGCTTGAGGGTGGGAGAGGCACCAAATAGCTTAGAAGTTACAGGCTTCAAAAAAATTACGGATTTAACGGCCGCCGTTTTCAAACCCATAACTCAGAAGCCGTCGGAAGACCGTTCCTAAGATGCCAATTAATTAAATAAACAACCTCACACACAGCACAGGGGGAGAATCAGGGAGCCTGTAAGTGAGGTTGCAATCTAATTTGATATTTAATTGGCATTTTCGGGAGGTCTGAAAAAATCTAAGCGAGGAAAAAAATGGTGGCAGTAAAGCTGTAACATTTTTTCAAGTCCATAAATTGAAAACACATTTCCGCCTTGGGGAAAATGAATAAAGAAGGGATGGGGGGGAGAGGGTGGAAAGAGACACAGGGGAGGCAGTGGGGTGGAAAGAAACACAGGGGTGAGAGAGGGGGGAAAGAGACACAGAGGAGGGATATAAGGGGGAAAAAACCCACGCGGGGGCAAAGAGACCCGGAGGGAGAGAGTGGGGAGAGGCCCGAAAGTTGCGTGTTGGCCAATGCCTGCAATGAGCTGCAAAGCTGCTCATTGCAGGGCTCGCAATGAGCCCCAAAGGTGCTCATCATGACGTCTGGAAAGTAGAGGGGGGGGGGGGGGTAACTCGCAATGATATATCTAAGTTGCCCTGTCTAATCTAACACATGCTGCGTATATCAGAAACATACATTATATTGAGTCATATAATAGTATTCTATAAACATACAGATTTATTTTATTTAAAAATAAAATGTGTTTTCCACACGCTAGATCTGCTTACATAGACACAGTGTACCTACCAATAGAAACACTGCATTTGGGTATGGTTTTTAACCTTTTATTAACGTTCAAGACAAAAGCAGCACAATTCAGAAATTCACAGAGCAGTGTTTGAACTGCTTCCTTCTCAAAATCAAGCTTGCAAACTCAATAGATTTTGCAAAATTTTGTATAAGTTTAATAATGATTATTTTGGTATTTTTTCATGCAAGAAATGTTTTTATACACTACTAATTCTCTACTGTCAGGTGCATGCATAATCCATGAAACTTAAATATGCTTTTAAGTAACCAATCAGTAGTTATTTGCTAGTGAGCACAAACAGTAAAGAGCTAATGATAGTTCATGTAAAAGGGACAATTTGAGTGGGTATGCTTCTTATTTTCCAATCTTAAACATCAATATTATATTTGCTCAACTAAGAGCTGAATGTGTACACATCTTGATATAGATACATATATTCTGAAAATTACATAATAACAAAGTGCAGGTGGATGTTTTCCTTGGTAGTGTAATGTTAAGGTGAATTATATGACCTGAGCTGAGAAAAAATAGTCTAGTAACCAGGGTACAAATTATTTTGTTGGATAAGTGGTATTGCAAGTATGTATGAATCAAGGTTTTTCTTAAAGGCTTAATACAGGCAACGAAAGCCCTCTTAGATCAAATAGATTTATAGATTGTTAATATATTTTCATTTTCTCTTCCTCCTAAAGACTTAATACAGTCAATGAAAGCCCTTTTAGATCAAACAGATTTATAGATTGTTAATATATTTTCATTCTATCTTCCTCTCTATAAGGGATTGTCAAATTGGCCAACCTCCCACTTTCCATATTGTTTCACATGGTCATGTAATGTTGCCATGTTGGCTCCATAGTGCAAAAACCAGCACCACATGACCGTGTGCACTAAAACTTACAATACTAGCTTCATGGTGGGTTGCTGCCTACCCAACTGACATAGTTACACTCTCTGACGGATGGAAGAAGAGAGGAAGGTCAACATGGCAATATATTTCGGGTGAGCAAACTTCAATTTATAAAATAATACATCAATAATCTGCAAACAACAGAATACATTTTGAGGGTCTGTCAGCTAAAGTATAGTTTATAAATCACACTTTAATGGTACATGGTATTTTAATGTTATCAGTGTCCCCTTATTTTTCTTATGCTTGTCCTTTGAGAATATTAAAATCTCATAACTAGAAAGCAGAATACTAAAGAACTTCAGAGGGAAATACTGGCTCCTTCCTCAAACCAATTGATTATGAAACAGTGGTAGTATTAACTAAATAACTTGTATGGAGTCCATTGGCAGGATTAGAACACGTATGGTCCAGGGAAAGGCAGAAGAGGGATAACTGGAAAGCGAAAATCAGAGGTTATGGAACCAAAAGGCAGATCGGTCAAAACTAAACCAAGGGTCATAGCAGAGTAATATCACGTATTATAATGCCTATATGCAGCATGGGTGCAAAACAACTGAGCAATGAAGCTTTAATAGGCTCCAGAATTAGACTGCTCCATATGATGCCATGTGTGCATGTTAATAGTGACTCCGCGACTGACCTGTCTGCCACTGAAACAACCCAAGCATGGCTCAGAACTGAAGGAGTCACACTTGAGGGCACAGACATACGCACAACTTACAGCAAAGGAAGGGGAGTGTGTGCACAAAGTGCTGTAAAGGTCTAGGAAGAGATTAGGTCCAAAATGGGAAACATGACAGGGAGAAAGTCCTTTAGAAGTGTAAGTAAAAATAATTAGCTCAGTTTGCTTAGTCTGTTGTATATTTAAACAGACTTCAATAAGACAAATGGACTTCCCAAGGCTTACTCCCACTTTGTATATTTTATTAGATCAGGATGAAAACTGTGTAGCATTTTATGTAATTTTCTTACATTTCAGAAAACAAATTTTCTTTCATGCAAAAAAAATCATCTGTTATGTTATATATACTATCTTTAAGTGCATGCCGAAAAATGTAGGACTTTGTGTATGAATGTAGATTTTGTCATTAAGTTGCAATTAACATTTGTTTTTCAGTATATAAATCTAATTTAACAGTTAAACATAGTTTTTTATTTATATTAAATTGTTTCATAAATTTTTCAATGTTTTTATTTAAATTTTGCACTACATGTCTCTTGGGGTTCTCCTACACTCGTCTATGGTGATGGGAGGGGTGGTCTGTTTGTGGGTGTGTGTCCGCTGACATGCAGCTAGACTATGGGCCTCATTCATTTGCTATTTGGCCCATCGAATAGGGCTCTATATAAGAGAAGTTTTCAGTTAGTGAAGATCTTGCTTTTGGATAGAAGTTCACTAACTAAACACTTCTGTAAAAAAATATGCTCTGAGCTTATATAGAGCACTATTCATTTAGCCAAAATGCAATTCAATGAGGCCCTATGCAATCCAGTAAAGGACAATCTCTGTTGAGGCACTTTGCAGCAAGGCAAAGCAAGTAAGCTTCACTCTAAAGAGTATTATTCCTGCATACAGCACTCCCATGTCCATCAATTGCACCATCCCATCCATTTACAATATTTGCATTAGGCCCATTAGTGATGTAATTCAAGTTTATAAACTATAAACATGACAAAATCTATGTATATACAGTAAAGTAACCTGTAATTATTTTTTTTAGGTATGATCTCCATAGTGAGAAAGTTTAATCAGAGAGGTGAGCATAGCCCTCTGGCCTTTATTCATTAAGGTGAGCATCTTCTTCCCAAGGTTAGTAAACTCTTATCTTCATATGTCATTATATAGAACCTATCCACAAAAGTGTTAACCGATTTCTCCAATTTAAATATGAAACTCAATAGATTATCATAGGAAAAAAGATTTCATTATCTGCAGAAAATCCACAGACCGTATAGCCGGGATCAAGAGAAAGAGATGAAGTGTGAGATAATCCTTTCTCCCTATGACCCTCATTCAATTGCAATTTGCCCAATTGAATAGGGGTCTAAATAAGCACATAACATATTTTTTTTAAGAAGTTTTTACTTAGTAAACATCTATCCAAAAGCAAGGTTTTCACTAACTAAAAACTTCTTTAAAAACAATATGTTATGTGCTTATTTAGAGCACTATTCAATTGGCCAAATCGCAATTGAATAAGGGCCTAAGTGTTTGTAATGCAGAACTCAAGTACGTTTTCTAAGATATTTTGGGAGATCTTAAACTCTTCGAAAGCGCTAAATATATGTGAAAATATTATGTGAACAGAGTTTTCTCCAACTTCTATATTTAACTAAGATAGAAAGACAGACAGACACAAATAAATAAACATGAATTGGCAGCAACTATGAAAAGCAATAATATTTAAACTAAATGTACAACTAGAGAATAATTAAAAGAAAAATTGACATATGTATAAAAGGAGTCCTGATACATATGTAAAGGGCACCATGCAGGTTATAGGCTTCTCAGCAGTCTGGGTCAGTTTTACTGGAAATAGGGGTGTAGGGTGGATATATTATAATGTCCAGGCCAGTACATTGGGGCAATGGGTGATGTCCGCAAGAGCCATATATTGGCATACTGGAACTGCACAGGCAGTGATGAATTTCTCAAGAATACTTACTGTAGAAAATATGACTTGTTACAGGTATATATATGTTTCCTGGGTTACAAATGTTTGGTAATAAACAGTCAGTGATTATCAGAAATATATGTGCTATATAGAAAAGTTCAATTTACTTGCAAAGCTATTTGCCCAAAAGCAAAATCCAGCTTTGCACAACCACAGGAAGCTTACATAAGCCGGGTACCAACAGGAAATACAGCAGGGTACATATTTTGACCTTTCTGGTAGAGAGCACAGGAAGTAACTGTTGCAGATGGAATCACATGGAGGGCGGGGTCTGAGCTCACAGTGAATCAGAGCACAAGTGTAGGGGGGATAGAGAGGGGAGGAGAGGAGAGAGAAGAAAAGAAAAGAAAAGAGGGAGAGTGAATGTGGATGTGAGTGTAGGTGGAGTGAGTTAGTGTGGAGTCAGTAAGTGTGGGTGGAGTAAGTGAGTGTGGTTGGAGTGAGTGAGTGTGAAGTCAGTGAGTGTGGAGTCAGTGAGTGTGGGTGGAGTGAGTGTGGTTGGAGTGAGTGAGTGTGAAGTGAGTGAGTGTGGAGTCAGTGAGTGTGGGTGGAGTGAGTGTGGGTGGAGTGAGTGAGTGTGGGTGTGTGGAGTGAGTGTAGATGGAGTGAGTGTGGGTGGAGTGAGTGTGGGTGGAGTGAGTGAGAATAAAAACTGTACAAATACCTTTGAACAGAAAAACTGCAAACCTAATGACCACTGGACAACTGTCACTCATTAAGTGGGGTTTGAGCAGTATTATAAATGAGACACAGAGAGTGTCTATGTATAGGCTTGTAGTACTATGCAACAAAAGGTGTAAACCATTAGAATAGTGGGCCAAACCTTCCTAAATTACCTTGTGCTATAACTATATATCTCTCCCCAGTAACGGTTGTGAAACCTAGTATAACAACATAAGGAAGATATAGCTAGCTTGGTAGTATGCTTCTAAACAACAGATTTCTTTGCATACAAAAAATCCTCAGTTTGGCTCTTAGATCACCAGGTACTTCATTGCCTCTTATTAGGGTACAATGCCCCTATTATTTAAATGATATAGGTATAAATCAACCATTCAAACAATATGGCTCTTAAATGTCCAGATATTGCATTACCTCTTGTTAGAGTATCACACCACACCTATTTTGGTGGTGTAAGCATAATTTGGGCCATTCTGAACAAGCTCACTCTCTGTATACTCGCATATAGTATAACAGCGTCTCCCTGTGCTGGGGAGATTCGCGCTGCCTAGTTACGTCGTGCGTAATGACGTCACGTTACGCTAGCCTACATCCTAACATGTTTCTACGTGTTCAACGTCTTTTTCAAAGGATCCACTATTCTAATGATTTACACCTTTTGTTGCATAGTACTACAAGCCTATACATAGACACTCTCTGTGTCTCATTTATAATACTGCTCAAACCCCACTTAATGAGTGACAGTTGTCCAGTGGTCATTAGGTTTGCAGTTTTTCTGTTCAAAGGTATTTGTACAGTTTTTATTCTTTCCCTTTTTAAAGTTTTAATCGTCGGTTTTTCCAACCAATAAAGTTAACATTTTACTATTGCCCACTTTTTTTGTTATATATATTTAGAGTGTTATGCACTAATGGGCTTTATTCCCTAAAGATTCTTTCTGCTTGGAGTGAGTGAGCCTAAAGTCAGTGAGTGACTGTGGTTGAAGTGAGTGTGCTTAGAGTGAGTGAGTGTGGGTGTGTGGAGTAAGTGAGTGTGGGTGGAGTGAGTGTTTGGGAAGTGAGTGTAAAGTAAGTGAGTGAGTGTGGAGTTGGTGAGTGTAGTTGGAGTTAGTGTAGGTGGAGGAAGTGTAGGTGAAGTGAGTGCAGGTGGAATGAGTGAGTATGGGTTGAGTGAGGGAATGTGAAGTCAGTGAGTGAGGGTGGAGGGAGTGTTGGTGGAGTGAGTGTGAAGTCAGTGAGTATGGGTGGAGTGAGTGTGGGTGGAGTGAGTGAGTGTGGGTGGAGTGTGTGTGGAGTGAGTGTGAAGTAGGTGGAGTGAGTGTGGGGTGGAGTAAGTGAGTGTGGAGTAAATGTGAGTGGAGTGAGTGTGAAGTAGGTGGAGTGAGTGTAGGTGCAGTGAGTGTGGGTGGAGTAAGTGAGTGTGGGTGAGGTGAGTGAGTGTGAGAGGTGAGCGAGCAGAGACTTTTTTATTCTTTGCATCCTTTAGTAATAAGTGCAGTTACATCCCAAGTGAGACAGTTTGCGCAGTGTCTCTGAAACTGCAAGAAGAGGAAGTGCTGGCAGAGATCTTCCCTTAAAGCCTCAGTACTGAGCATTCCAGAAGCCACTGGCGTGAAGAATTATACAATGTTTTAGCCCAGGGGTGGGGCAAGTTCGGTCCTGGAGGGCCTCATACATGCCTGGATTTGAAGATTTCCTTTCTGTGCACAGGTGAATCAATCAGGATGACTGAAGTACTGTGTGCAGCAGGGATATCATCAAATCCAGTCATGTATGTGGCCCCTCTTCCCACCCCTGTATTAGCCTGATTCTGAATTTAAATGTTATGCTAATTTAGGTGGGATTTTCTAGGGGCGTACACCATCAAATGCAACTGCCAAATACCATAGATATTTTCCTAACTTCAAGGTAAGCTAATTATTGTTTAATTTGGGATATTTTCATGCATAGAAATGTTTTGATACACTACTAATTCTCCTCTATCATACACTACTAATTCTCCTCTATCTATGCATTCATAATCCATGAAACTTACATATCTCTTTAAATGTATATGTAGTTTTAAATGTTCTCGAAAGTAAATCAACTTGATATTTGAGAGCCTAATCACATATATAGTTGTCAGAATGCGGGTTATTGCTAACTCCTGCTAACTGCGGCCCTTGCGAAGGCTCTACGGCGCCTCACAATCGCTTAAAAACAACCACAAAATTGGGACTTGGAAAAAAAACATAAACACGCAATGACTGACTACGGACTAACACAAAAATGTACGAGCCGCGGGACTTAGGAAAAAAATATTTTCGCCCTTACAACAACAACAATACAACTCATAAAACCATTACGAACTTGCAAAGATACAGCCTTAACAACAAACCGCACTCAGCGGTAAATACTCCAAACACAAAAAAGAAACACAAAAATAACAAATAAACATTACCCACAGCAAGGGGGGACACTCAGGACATCTGCAAGCCAGGTTATACCTCGATTTAACTAACATTTTCACAGTTTACACACTCGAAAATCCCCTAAGCAACAAAAACAATGGCCGACGAAAAAAAATAAAAAAATGAGGTTAAGGACTCAAGAACAGTTCATGTTGCATGTAACACACTTTATGCGGGACATACCACACACAAAATCGCCACCATTGCACATGCAACAAATAACTACTATCCGCAAAATGGTAGCTGGAACGCAAATTGATGGCTGGAACGCAAATAGCGCATGCGTATTGCGTTCTAACGGTTTCTACATCACCTCCAAGTGGATAAATACTGCACACTTTCCAGAAAATTCTACATTTCTCCTCAGGTGATGAACAGTGTGTCTGGAAATTTCACTGGTGAGGATACTTCTCAAGCTAATTCCTTACCACTTTACAAGTTTACAATCTGCAAATTACAACAAAGAGGTAAGCTATAATACATGTAATTAATTAAGAAATTCATAAACTAAGAAAAAAAATACTTTGCTTTGAAATATTGCCAACAACAACTGTATTCATGTATATTAACATTTCAAAAACACAGATATGTGTATGTGCCCTACAATAATCTCAATTACAAAATAAAATATATATAACATAGATTTTAGTCAGATCTATTTTTAAAAAAAATTAGCCTTTTAAAAAAAAAATATAGACACAGATATATTTAACCTGCATTTAAATAATTCACTTTTATTCACATTTCCAACAGACTCTGCCTCAACAGCGTCACTGTATAATTTGCAGCGCAGACTGTGAAATCTGCACAATTTTACACACGACAAAGAAAGAACAACAGGTAATATACACAAATACATAGGATTCACAAAAAGACCATGCTGTTGTTAAAAAAACAAAAAAAAATGTATCTTTCTCTTTTTCAACAGACACTGCCTGAAGACTGTTGCAGGAACATTGGCAGCAGGGGACCCTCTGTCATTGATACACAACTAATACTTCAACCAAGGTATAGTATAACAAGTAAAAAATAAATAAAACCAATCCTATTTGCTGTGCGCCAATGTCAAATTGAAAAACCAAAAAAATGTTTACCAATGTTGGTGCATACAAAACATGATACTTCAACAAATATTCTTAACACATGTAAAATGGAACAATGAATCCTGCTTTGTCTGCACCAACCTCTAAGCCTAACCCATAACCTAAATCTATAATCCCAAAACTGGCATACAGAAAACAGGATAGTATAACAAATATTGGTAACAGATAGAAAATTTAAGAACAAAACCTGTTTTCTGTGCCCTAACCTAGAAGCCTAAACCCAGAACCTAAAACTCTAATGACCACAGCGGTGTACACAAAACAGGATAGTACAAAATAATTAGAGGCAAGGGAATTGTTATATATTGACATTCCATACCATTATGTTTTCGTTAATGGATTATGGCGAAAACAAAAAAGACGTGGAAATAAAATAATCCCAAGAATTTACACTGTAAGTCCAAGAGACCTTGAACGTTTCTGCTTACGATTACTACTTCTAAATGTTCCTGGTGCACAAAGTTTTGAACAGTTAAGAACTGTTAATGACATAGTTTATGAATCATTTAATTTAGCTGCACGACACAGAAACTTCCTAGCTGATGATACAGAATGGGAAACATGTCTAGAAGAAGCAGCACTATGTAAAATGCCACAGCAGATGAGGGAACAATTTGCATTCATTGTCAAATGCTCCAAAATGCATTAGCTTTGTTGGACAAATTTAAAACAAATATGTCTGAAGACTTCTTGCAACAATACAATGAGCCTATTGCACAATTATAAGCATTAATTAAAATCCAAGAGGTCTTTTTAACTCATGGATTAAGTTGTGCAAGTTTTAATCTGCCAGATCCAGGTCTCATAGACGACATAAACTTTGAAGACTATGACACTCAGCTTCAAACACAAAGAACAGATATAAGACTTGCAACTTTAATTACATTACAATTGGCAGCATTTAATGCAATCAAAAATGCCCTAGATGATGACATGCTCAAAGAGCGTTATTTCTATCTAGATGGACCTGACGGATCAGGAAAAGTTATCTATATAATTTATTGATGAGTTTTGTTCGAGCACAAGGTCAAATAGCACTGCCATTTGCAACCACTGGAATGGCCACACTTTTGTTAGAAGGTGGAAGATCTGTGCATAGTGGATTTAAACTGCCCATTCCTATTTTGGAAACATCAGTGTTGTATATTCGAATATCATTACAAGAAAAAAAAAAAATTAAAAAGTAGATGAAGCTACAATGATGTCATGTCATGCCCTACCATGTATTGACCGTTTGCTATGTGAAGTCATGGATACTAATTTGCTATTTGGTGGAAAGGTAATGTTGTTAGGTGGAGATTTTAGACAAACAAACGTTGTAATTGGAAATCGAACCGACATTGTCGAAACATGTATAAAGTCAAGTACACTATGGAAACTATTTACCCATCTTCAATTACAATTTCAAGAACAAATGTACAACAACAACAACAACAAAATATAGACAACAGTGGTTTGATTTCCAGGATGATGTTTTATGTCACTCAGACTCTTTTTAGAGCACCACTATTTCCATAAGAAACTCTATAAAATGGCAAAAACCATAGAGAACAGTGGTTACACCCGGCAGACGAACTTTGATGTCTGGCGGTCTCTTTTTAGAGAACCACTATTTCACATAGGAAACTCTTTGTGTCATTTTCACAAATTACAATAATAACAACAAAATGTCAACCATCAAAAATCAACAACAACAAAATAATATATTCTAATTTCATGGAAGTAGCCTTTTACCATGATTAGCCCCACCAAACACTTTGCTTGCATGTTATAAGAATTACAGTTTAAATGTTACTTCATTAAGTTACTGTTTATAATGTTACTATTTTTGGAAAAAAGTGTGTTATTTCATTGCATATATTTAAAAGTTCATGTTAAGAGGAGGAGTAGCCTTTGTTGTACAATTTATATGTATAATTCAAGGGAGAATATTAATCCAGGGAGTAATCTGATCGCCAGTTAATGGGGTCAGGAAGTAATTATTTTTCCCCCTTTTGATACAATTGGCTAAGTTTCAATGGGAGTTTTTACTGTTTGCCTTCCTCTGGATTAAATATATATTTAGTTTACCAGTTGTTAATCTACAAGTTGCATGTTACAAAACATTATGTAATGTTTACAATTCTCATTAATACAATGTTGTCCTGTTCTTACATTAAAATGTTACTACTCTTAGAAAAAGATGATTTACCAGTTGGTCACCTACAAGTTGCATGTTAAAAAAATAAACATGTTTCAGAAAATAATTGTACTTCTTTATAGATAAGAAAAAGGGTAAAAGTGTCAACTACGCATATTACGTGCAAAACAGAATTCAAAAGAATACACATTTAATTGCTGTAATTTTTTGACGGGCAAGTCGTTAGTTATTTATAAAAAGAGTATTCAATATTAAATTAATTTCCCAAAATTACGGTTTCAACCTCCAGTTAAGCATTTATATCTTACTTTGATAAAGTCGATAATGGAGGAGGGGTCAGCGTAAGACTTGGTCCCTAGTTGGTTAGTGTGAGATACAACAGACAGTGCTACTGACCCATGCAGGCACTATTTGTAGTAATAAAAATAAAGTTCATAACAGTACATCTATATATAGGTATATTATACACGTAATAAAATACAGCAGCAATACATGTCCTTTTAAGGTCTTTGACAGTGGTGGAGCTTGAAAATGGATGGCCCCAGTGCACATACAGTAGCTCGATCCCTGGTCTTTGGTCTGGAATATGGCTGATCACTTACCGACTGTAGTAAATACAGTACAGCAGAAAAAGAGAGAATTAAAGAATCGCCATTGTTCTTCTGGAGCCTTCTGCAGCCATTCTACCCGGAATTTTTCTTCAATCAACTTTTTTGAATTGTTCTCGAAGTGGTCCTGGACATATGGATCCTCTGACAGGTGGATGCATATTGGCCATAGTGAGAGAGAAAAGAAAAAAAACAGAACATGCTTATGAGTTTAGTCTGGAGCATAGCACAGCATTGATTGATAGACTCCCATTACTGTGTGATACTCTGCAAAATGCAAACTACATTATTAATTTAAAAGTCTATTTTGATATTCTCTTTATTGATTTTTGCCTTATCTATAGTTACCAAGCATGTATGCAGTTTGTTCACTAAACGTGAACTATGTTGATTTGCAGCAAATTTTCCTATGTTTTTAGTGTTCAGTTATGTTGGGGGGGGGGGGGGACTTTGTGAAGTGCTAAAAATTACGATTTGTATAACTACACATATTTTTTATTTTATCCATATACACATATTTTTATACTAGATTCATAGACAGTTCTAATGACATTGTAACAAACCTAGGGCCTCATTCAATTGAGCAATTGTAAGGTACTGGAGCCCGTAATTTGCTATTCAATTGGCGTCTTTTTACGAGCCGCAAATGGTCTACGGATTATGGGCTAAAAATCCCTGCTGTTGTTATAACTGGAATTTACACCCTATCTAAGAGCCTCATCCAATTGAATACGGCTCTATATAAGCACAGAGCATATTTTTTTTACAGAAGTTTTTAGTTAGTGATCTTCTATTCAAAAACAAGGTCTTCACTAACTAAAAACGTCTGTAAAAAAATAATGCTCTGTGCTTATATACAGCCCTATTCAATTGGCCAAATCACAATTGAATAAGGCCCTAAGCCTTTGCTCTTTCGTGTCTGCAAGAGTTACAATCGCTAAAATCGCAAATCGCTATTCAATTGCTACAATTCCAAGAATCCGCAAATGGTATAACACGTAAACGGCAAAAGCAGGAGAAAATCCTACAGGTCCGTAGCACTGTAAATGCAAATAAAAAAATAATTCTGCACTTGACGGGGAAAGAGATGAAAGACATTAGAATTAATTGCACAACTGTCTCAAGCTCCAAATCAGCACGCTCTGAAATGCTACATACGAGGGCATAGTTTACGGTTTCCACTTTCGGCCCGTAACTTGCAAGCTTGTGCAATTGAATCATTCAGTAATTGTAGCAGAGTTCAAGCCAGCAGCGGGCACGCAGACATATGCAGCCTTATTAAATTGCATTTCGGTAAATTCTAAAGGGCTCTATATAAGCACATAGAATATTTTTTTTACAGAAGTTTTTAGTTAGTGAAGACCTTGCTTTTGGATAGAAATTTACTAACTAAAAACTTCTGTAAAAAAATATGCTGTGTGCTTAAATAGAGCTCTTTTAAATTTACTGAATCGCAATTTAATAAGGCTGATGGCCTGCATACCACAAGATGCGGCCTTGCAATTGAATGAGGCCCCTAGTCAGGGAAAATCACAGCTAGTGTGTGTAAAACCTAAATAATTTGAAACATATTTAAAAAGGTTATAATCCAAATGATATTTTATTAATCTGACAATATTTGTACATTATCTTAAAATATATTTTCACAGCAATTCTCAAGTATACTTAAAAAAGGGTAATCTTGAAAGTAAAATTTACTGTGAAATATATCTAATTTAAAATGGCTGTTAATAAGTTAAATGGCCTCTGTAATGGCTCAGCCTTTATGAGTTTTCATTAATAAATTAGTATTACAATGGGAAGTAAGATTTAAGACCACCAACACTTTACATTTTAGTATATATGGCTTTGTGTATTTCCTTTTATCATTCTCAGGTCTTGAACACTTTAGTCCTTATAAAGCAGCTGGTAATAATAAACTGCAAATTAAGAGTTATTGGCTAGTAGCTCCAATTTATAAAAAAAAGGTTTTTAATGGGTGTTTCCCAGTGCCATTAATAATTATTATGCATCCAGAACTCAAAGCTTGCATTAACCCATTAATGTTTATGGACATACATTACTGTATAAATTATTGAACTCTGATTACTTTGGTAACCTAGTTGCAATGGAGATGTGACAAACAACCTGCTTTAAATGATTATCCTGATTCATCACATTTATTATTTATTTTTTTAAATCCTAACACTGCAAAACCCTGTGAAAGTGTCAGTGTAATAAATACAAACTTTAATGGATAAATACATATATCAGGTATCTTAGATGATCCCTTTAAATGCAATTTTAAATGTATTTACCTTTTAAATGACACATTAAAATAAATATGCTTGCTGAAAGGGCAACAAAAGTGGTAAAGTCCCAAAAATGTCTGGATGAAATTTCCTATAGTTTACTAATTTATTATTTCTAGACTTCTTATTTGTTTTGTGTTTTCAATGACTAAGTTTTTAAATGGATAACAACCCACATCCTCAGTACTGGAATGTAAGAAAATAATCTATGAAGTATATGTATATAGAATTGATAAACCTGGTATACACTTAAATGTGAAGTCACTTCTATTTAAGATGTCTCAAAATTAAAGTAGTCATCTTGTATTCACTAAGAAATATACTCCAATTCCAATGTTATCCCATATAACTTATTTTCTTAAGCTGCAGAGATTGCTTTGCTTAATGGACTCCATAAAATAAGTAGTTAAAATGAGAAGTTATACCCCAGTAAGGGTTGCCAATGTAAGGACTGTATAGATTGCATCTATCTGAAGGACTACATGCCTACATTTCCAAGTGCAATTATCAATACTGCACCCACTGCAGATCATCACACCCCACAAATATACACCCTCTCACTAATCTCTTACTTATTATAGAAGTTCACTAACTAATCTCTTACTTAGTGGATAGAAGTTCACTAGCTAAAAACTTCTGTAAAAAATATGCTCTGTGCTTATAAAGAGCTCTATTCAATTGGCCCAATCGCAATTGAATGAGGCCCTTAGCCTCCCTGTAACCTGAATTGCAGATTTCCCCTACTGGTCTTTATTCCTCTATTTAATACTAACTATTCAGTAAAGTACTGAATAAAGCTCTTATCTGAATCCACAGTTACTGCCATTCCTCCCGGGTGTCTAATTCTGTCACCATTAAAGTAAAATGTACTATAATTGTTATAAATAAAGGCTGCCTTTTCCTTTTTAATATTTTAAAACATTTTCCACATTTTCAATTTGATTTCTTCGTAAGACCATACTATAAATATGATACTTCAATAGTACTTTAATTTTTTTTATCTCTGCAGTACTCTTTTAAATGCTTGCTAAACAAAATATGTCCATTTCATATTCTTTCAACTCTACATTATCAGTGAAAATTGACATATTTATGTCATGCATTAAATTAGAGATAATATTGTATTCCGTCAATACAAACATATTTCTGTCCTTGTAGAATAAGGCAGTGCCCAGATAATATTTACCTTTTCTAGCGCAGGATGATTCAGAGAGGTTCCAAAGTTGTGACAGAAAAGTATCATATTCAGGATTGGTACTGTTTCTTGAGCCTTCGATAGAGGTAAATATAAATGCGCCAATAATACTATAAAGCGCCAAAGAAAAAACTAGGAAGGCATGTGGGAATATCGCCCAGAAAACACGAATTAATTTAAGGTAGCATTTTTGTTTGGAACGAGACCTTCCGGAGTTAGGCATGGTACAGCAGTGATCAGGCAGTCAAGGACTGGACCAAAAGCCTCATCTCACTCCTTGGAAGGAGAAGCAGCAGGGATATCCCACAGGATCTGATATTTTAGGCACCACACCTCCCATTACAGAGCAGAATGGCTTCTGAAAGCTCTAATGCATTTCAGTACAGAGTGCACTTAACACTTGAAGCACTTGAAGCTCAGAGAACTCAGCATCCCATTGGAAGACAGCAAATCCTGGCATCCTAGAAAAGTCATTAGAGTCCTAAAGTAATAATATACAAGCAATACATCAATAGGGCAATGCATGTTCACTATAGGCAGTGAATCCAATGGAAGTAAATGTAACTTTAAGTAGTATTAAGTATATTTTCAATCCAGTACAACACCAAGCTAAGTTAAAATCAGAAGAACACATACAATTAGCATTGATCCAAGCTTTTACATTGTGTTTATATATTACACTTACAGAGTTATAATCTGTCTCCAGCAGTGGCTCACTGGTGTTTATAAAATCTGCTAAAGATGCTGCAAATGGTAGTGACCTTATACAGCAAGAACACTCTTGGTAGTATCCAGAATTGGATGGTCTGACAATGGAGAATGGAGACAGTATAATCGTTTTGGGTATTCTTTACAAGAGCTTAAAATGTATCATGTCTATGGTGCATATTATTCCCGAAGAAGTCCCAGCCTGGATGAAAACTGTTGGATCATTTTATAATTTCCCATTTTAACACAGGTGATAACTTCATTGGTGTATGCCAAGGTTGTTATCGGTGGCCAGTCAAGATCCGCCTATATACTTTTTTCATCCATCACTTTTGTAAATATTTTTATACCCTAGATATTCAGATAATATCTCTATTCAGTTCTGTTGAAAGGCTGTCACCATAAAGTGTCACTTGACCATAGAACTGAATAGAGCATTAGCCCCAGCTTAGGCAGCACACAGCCTAGCTATGTGAAATGGAAGCGCCACGTCATAAGCAGCGTTGCTAAATTGAGTAACTAAATTTTAGTAACAATGCTTTTATGCTCATGCCTAACATAGCTGTTAATGTAGATTTTTTTACTTCACAAATGTGATTTTTTTTCCAAAACTACAGAGGTCATTTAATGCACAATAAAATCCATGATTTTTACTGTAATGAAACCCTTGAGATAACTATATATACAAAATTGAAATGGACCATGTATATGTAATATAAGCTGCACCTATATTATTCTTTATATCAATACAGTTTTTATTTCAATGATGTGTGTTTTAATGCAATGAATATTACAGGAAATATGTCATATTTTTATGTATTGTGTAATACTTCACCCCTACACATCTTCCTGAGAAAGGACTCATTATAAGTGAAGGTTTATTTACATATTTGGAAGCAGAAGGAATGATAAACACCTAACTTCCTACTTGCAGATATATCATCTCAACAGTAGGGGTCAGCCAACATACTAGTCTTTCACCTCAGATCCCTCCCCTCTCCCTCTAAAATAAAACTCTTTCTATCTTTCACTTGCTTTCTGACCCTTGCTATTCCTTATTTGTTACTCTTCCCCAGTTCTCTGCCCTTTAATATCCTTTAGATTGTAAGTAGCGAGTTTCCAGTCTTGTAGGGTGCTTTGGGATAAAGCACTTTCTGCTAAAATTCTAAGCTCAAAACAGGGCCCTTCAACTTTTGAATTTGTTAAACTTGTATTTCCCCTGTTCTTATCCCCCGTACAGCACTACGGAATATGTTGGCACAATACAAATAAAAGATAATAATAATAATAATAATAAATAGTACATATGAGGAAGCAGCAAAGGTCCTGAAGAAAGGTTCCAAGTTTTCTGATTCAGACCCAGGTACCACCACACCGCTCTCTCATGGTTCACACCATACCTAGAAGCTCGATCATTTAGTGTCTCCATCTCTGGCACCTCTTCCTCGTCTCACCCTCTGACTTTTGGCATACACCATGGTTCAGTCCTATGCCCCCTCCTTTCCTCCATCTATGCTTCCTCCCTTGGTACAATCTTTTCGATTTCAGTATCATCTATATGCAGATCATACTCAAAACTACCTCTTAGCACCAGATTTATCCCCTCTGTTCTAGCACAAGTTGCCAACTGCCTCTAGTATATCCTCTTGGATGGGTGCCTCTCAACTCAAACTCAACATGTCAAAGACTGAGCTCCTAATCTTCCCACCCTCTACCACAGCTTCCGCTCAACATATATCTCTCACTGTTACCAATAACTACATCACTCCCACCTCCCAGGCCTGTTGTCTTGGGGTTCTATTGGACCCTGCCCTCTCTTTCACTCATCACATACAATCAATAACAAAATCTTGTCTTTTCACCTAAAACATATTGCCAAAATTTGTCACTATCTGTCACTCATTTGTCACTCCACTGGCTTCGCATAGCCTACAAAATAAAATGGAAAATCATGACTTTAATGTATAATACCCTCAACAATGGTGCACTATTTTATAAATGGCCTTAGTCAGGCATTGGTGAGTATGACAATGGCCCTGGTGCCCTGCTAAGGGGATGTCATGGGCAATAGCTAGCAGGGCTGCTCAGGGATTACCATCTGTCATAGATCCCTTCATGGCTGCTTGCCCCTCTGTGGATTGATTACTCTGTAAAACAGGTCCCCCACCCAAATATGCCTATCGCATCAAGGTCCTGTCACCCCAGTCAATATCAACCCTGGCAAAGGGGATGGATAGCTGCATGTCTCCAGCTATCAATATGTCCACCCACTTCTTTAAGACAGACGGGGTGGAGCAGAGTCAGACACAATCCAGTGCCCATAAAGCCACTGTGACCTTTCCATCCACCAAAATAGGTGGGATGTGATAACTCTGGTAGTCATCTGCTGGCAATTGGAATAGGGGCTACAAAAAAATACTGCTCATAAGGTCTTGCTCCATCCTCACAGTTAAAAACTGGGCCTCCATTGCTGTGGGACCAGCCACCCACCTGCCCATACACAGGACTGTGCAAGGGGAACCCTCATGATTTCCTGGGTGGACATGGAGAGTTCCTCTTCAGGTGCCAAGATATGGTAGCATAAGTATCACACCTTAACCAGGCTTCTCCATTCCTAGCAGTTGAAGGTCAGTAGTAGTGGGCACTGGAGGCAAGGAGGACTATGGTTGGGGTTGCTCTTCTGGTCTGAGCTATGCAGCTATGGTGTAATGGTCTAGGTGGCCCAGCAGGCAGATACCGGAGCAAGGGAGCCACTCTCACTTCTCCCTGAGTCTGCCTGTACAAATTCACTAGGCAGCCAGCCTCTTTTGTAGTGTAGTGTAGTTGAAAGGAAAAGCTTAAACCCAATAATTACAAACAAACACTCACCCACAGCACGGGGGGACAGCCAGGAATCTGGAAGTGAGGTTACACGCAAATTAAACCCCAAATTCCACTATTTCGTCACTCGAAAAAAAACGTACAACTTACCCAAGAAGGGATCCGAGATAAGCTCGGAAACCCACATTAACCCCACAGGATCCGAGATAAGCTCAGAAACCCGCATTAAACCCCACATTAACCCTCACAGTGGGGGTCCCCGATCGCGTGCTTGCAAACAGAATCTTAAATTCCCGCCTTACGGGTTCTTAAAGGACCATAAAGGCCCTTAAAGGACCTGTAATAAAAAAAATTAACCCTATATCTCATTGGGCTCTATACAGAGACCGATCAACCCCTCAATAACCCTGTCACTAATGGGGGTCAATCCAGACCCCCATCAACCCTTAACTAATCCTTGAAGGGATCCGAGATAGGCTCAGAAACCCTCATTAACCCCATATTAACCCTAGCAGTGGGGGTCCCCGATCGCACGCAATCGGGGGCCCCAGCTGCAATGAAAATGATAAATTCCCGCCTTACGGACCCGTAATAAAAAAAAACGAACCCTATCACTCATGGGGCTCTATACAGAGCCCCATAAACCCTTAATTAACCCTGTCACTCATGGGGGTCAATACAGAACCCCATAAGGCCTTCACTAACCCTGTTATGCATGGGGGTCAATACAGACCCCATAAGCACTTAATTAACCCTGTCACACATGGGGTCAATAAAGACCCCATAAGCACTTAATTAACCCCCTCACTCATGGGGGTCAATACAGTCTCCCATAAACCCCTAAAAAAAACTGTCACTCATGGGGGTCAATCCAGACCCCCATAAACCCTTAATTAACCCTGTCACTCATGGGGGTCAATACAGAACCCCATAAGCCCTTCATTAACCCTGTTACGCATGGGGGTCAATACAGACCCCCATAAGCACTTAATTAACCCTGTCACGCATGGGGGTCAATATATACCCCATAAGCACTTAATTAACCCCCTCACTCATGGGGGTCAATACAGACTCCTATAAACCCCTAATTAACCCAATTACTCATGGTGGTCAATGCATACCCCCATAAGCCCTTAATTAACACCCTCTTTCATGGGGGTCAATACAGACCCCCATGAGCCCCTAATTAACCCTGCCACTCATGGGGGTCAATACAGGCCCCATAAGCACTTAATTAACCCCTTAACTCATGGGGGTCAATACAGACACCCATAAACCCCAAATTAACCTTTCACACATGGGGGTCAATACAGACCCCCATAAGCTCTTAATTAATCCGGTCACTCATGGGAGTCAGTCCAGACCCCCATAAGCACTTAATTAACCCCCTCAATCATGGGGGTCAATACTGACCCCATAAATCCCTAATTAACCCTGTCACTCATGGGGGTCAATACAGACCCCCATAAGCACTTAATTAACCCTGTCATGCTTGGAGGTCAATACAGACCCCCATAAGCACTTAATTAACCCTGTCACGCTTGGAGGTCAATACAGACCCCCATAAGCACTTAATTAACCCTGTCACTCATGGGGTCAATACAGACCCCCACAAGGACTTAATTAACCCTGTCACTCATGGGGGCAATACAGACCCCCATAAGCACTTAATTAACCCCGTCACTCATGGGGGTCAATACAGACTCACATAAGCACTTAATTAACCCTGTCACGCATGGAGGTCAATACAGACCCCCATAAGCACTTAATTAACCCTGTCACTCATGGGGGTCAATACAGACCCCCACAAGGACTTAATTAACCCTGTCACTCATGGGGGCAATACAGACCCCCATAAGCACTTAATTAACCCTGTCACGCATGGAGGTCAATACAGACCCCCATAAGCACTTAATTAACCCTGTTATGCATGGGGGTCAATAGAGACCCCCATAAGCACTTAATGTACCCTGTCATGCATGGGGGTCAATACAGACCCCATAAGCACTTAATTAACCCCGTCACTCATGGGGGTCAATACTGACTCCCATAAACCCCTAATTAACCCTGTTACTCATGGGGGTCAATATAGACACACATAAACCACTAATTAACACCCTCACTCATGGGGGTCAATACAGACCCCCATAAGCCCCTAATTAACCCTGCCACTAAGGGGGGGGGGTGAATACAGACCCTCATAAGCACTTAATTAACCCGGGCATTCATGGGGGTCAATACAGACCCCCATAAACCCATATTTAACCCTGTCACTCATGGGGGTCAATACAGACCCCCATAAGCCAATAAATAACCCTGGCACTCATGGGGGTGTATACAGACCTCAATATAACATTAATTAACTCTGTCACTCATGGGGGTCAATAAAGACCCCCATAAGCACTTAATTTACCCCTGTCACTCATGGGGGTCAATACAGACCCCCATAAGCACTTAATTAACCCTGTCACTCATGAGAGTCAATACAGACCTACAGAAACCTATAATTAACCCTGTCACTCATGGGGGTCAATACAGACCCCATAAGTACTTAATTAACCCTGTCACTCATGGGGGTCAATACAGACCCCCACAAGGACTTAATTAACCCTGTCACTCATGGGGGCAATACAGACCCCCTTAAGCACTTAATTAACCCCGTCACTCATGGGGGTCAATACAGACCCCCAAAAGCACTTAATTAACCCTGTTATGCATGGGGGTCAATAGAGACCCCCATAAGCACTTAATGTACCCTGTCATGCATGGGGGTCAATACAGACCCCATAAGCACTTAATTAACCCCGTCACTCATGGGGGTCAATACTGACTCCCATAAACCCCTAATTAACCCTGTTACTCATGGGGGTCAATATAGACACACATAAACCACTAATTAACACCCTCACTCATGGGGGTCAATACAGACCCCCATAAGCCCCTAATTAACCCTGCCACTAAGGGGAAGGTGAATACAGACCCTCATAAGCACTTAATTAACCCGGGCATTCATGGGGGTCAATACAGACCCCCATAAACCCATATTTAACCCTGTCACTCATGGGGGTCAATACAGACCCCCATAAGCCAATAAATAACCCTGGCACTCATGGGGGTGTATACAGACCTCAATATAACATTCATTAACTCTGTCACTCATGGGGGTCAATAAAGACCCCCATAAGCACTTAATTTACCCCTGTCACTCATGGGGGTCAATACAGACCCCCATAAGCACTTAATTAACCCTGTCACTCATGAGAGTCAATACAGACCCCCAGAAACCTATAATTAACCCTGTCACTCATGGGGGTCAATACAGACCCCATAAGTACTTAATTAACCCCGTCACTCATGAGGGTCAATACAGACCCCCATAATACATTAATTAACTCTGTCACTCATGAGGGTCAATACAGACCCCCATAAACCAATAAATAACCCTGTCACTCATGGGGGTCAATACAGACCCTCATAAGCCTCTATTTAACCCCATTAGTCCCATAAGGGTATATTATGACCCTTATGGAGCTGTTACAACTCTACACTGCACTATATTCCCCCAAAAAAACATTAAATCTAAACTAATGCCCTCTACACTAACCTATTAACATCTACACTATCCACCTAAACTACCTACCTACCCCCTAATAAACCCCACCACCACTCTAATTACAGAAAATAATAAAACCGAACTCACAAAAAAAAATCTACATTACAGAAAATAAAACAACCTAAGTCACAAAAAATAAAAAAGGAACATTACAGAAAATAAAAAAATGCATTAAAACCCCCCCCCCCCCACCCCCCCACTACAAAAATTAAACACCTGAAAAGGAAATACATATAAAATACATACAATACAATACAAATAAAATGCAATACAATACACCAATCTATCTAATATACAATAAATACTGTATATACTCGAGTATAAGCCGACCAGAGTATAAGCCGAGGCACCTATTTTACCTCAAAATACTGGGTAAAATGAGTGACTCGAGTATAAGCCGAGGGTGGGAAATGTGCTGCCCCCTGTGTCCCCTTGTGCCTTCTGTGTCCCCCTCTTGTGTCCCCCTCTCTCTCCCGTGTCTCTTCTCCCCTCTCCCTTCCCTGTGTCTCTTCTCCCCTCTCCCTTCCCTGTGTCTCTTCCAACCTCTCCCTTCCCTGTGTCTCTTCCAACCTCTCTCTTCCCTGTGTCTCTTCCAACCTCTACCTTCCCTGTGTCTCTTCCAACCTCTCCCTTCCCTGTGTCTCTTCCCCCCTCCCTTATCACCCTCCTCAATTCCACTCCTAATCCTCCCTACCTCCCTCCTCATCCTCAACCTCCCTCCACAACCTCAACCTCCCTCCTCATCCTCTCTCCTCATCCTCAACCTCCCTCCTCATCCTCAACTGCCCTCCTCATCCTCAACCTCCCTCCTCATCCTCCCTCCTCATCCTCAACCTCCTTCCTCATCCTCAACCCCCTTCTTAACCTCCCTCCTCATCCTCAACCTCCCTCCTCATCCTCAACCATCTCCTCAACCTCCCTCCTCATCCTCAACCTCCCTCCTCATCCTCAACCCCCTCCTCATCCTCAACCCCTTCCTCAACCTCCCTCCTCATCTTCAACCTCCCTCCTCATCCTCAACCCCCTCCTCAACCTCCCTCCTCATCCTCCCTCCTCAACCCCCCCATCCTTAACCCCCTCCTCAACCTCCCTCCTCAACCTCCATCCTCAACCCCACCATCCTCAACCCCTTCCTCAACCTCCCTCCTCAACCCCCCTCCTCAACCGCCCCATCCTCATCCTCCCTCATTTACCCCCGTCCTCATCCTCAACCCCCTCCTCAACCCCCCTCCTCAACCTCAACCCCCCTCCTCAACCCCTCCTCAACCTCAACCCCCCTCAACCTCAACCACCCTCAACCTCCCTCCTCAACCCCCCTCAACCTCCCTCCTCAACCTCAACCCCCTCCTCAACCCCCCTCCTCACCCCCCCTCCTCATCCTCCCTCCTCAACCCCCTATCCTCAACTCCCCCTCAACCCCCCCATCCTCAACCCCCCTCCTCAACCCCCCATCCTCATCCTCTTTCCTCAACGCCCCATCCTCAACCCCCCTCCTCAACCTCAACCCCCCTCCTCAACCCCTCCTCCTCATCCTCAACCTCCCTCCTCATCCTCAACCTTCCTCCTCATCCTCCCTCCTCAACCGCCCTCCTCATCCTCCCTCCTCAACCCCCCCATCCTCAACCCCCCTCCTCAACCCCCCCATCCTCATCCTCTCTCCTGAACCCCCATCCTTAACCCCCCTCCTTAACCTCAACCCCCCTCCTCAACCCCTCTTCCTCATCCTCAACCTCCCTCCGCATCCTCAACCCCCTCTTCAACCTCCCTCCTCAACCCCCCTCCTCAACCCCCCCATCCTCAACCCCTCCTCAACCTCCCTCCTCAACCCCCCTCCTCAACCCCCCATCCTCAACCCGTCCTCAACCCATCCTCATCCTCAACCCCCCATCCTCAACCTCCCTCCTCAACCTCCCTCCTCAACCTCAACCCCCCTCAACCTCCCTCCTCAACCTCAACCCCCCTCAACCTCCCCCTCAACTCCCTTCAACCCCCCTCAACCCCAACCCCCCTCCTCAAAACCCCTCCTCAACCTAAACCCCCTTCAACCCCCCTCCTCAACCTCCCCCCTCAACCTCCCTCAACCCCAACTCCCCTCCTCAACCCCCCTCCTCAACCTAAACCCCCCTCAACCACCCTCCTCAACCTAAACCCCCCCAATTACTTTCCCCTCTCCCCTCACTTACCTGCTTCTGCCGGCACCCGGTATATGCTAATGACGCGGCACGTATGTGAGGAGGGGGGTTTATAGTGAGGAGGGGGGGTTGAGGATGAGGAGGGGGGAGGGAAAAAGACACGGGGGGTTAGAGAGAAAAGGGGGGTAGAGAGACACGGGGGGGTTAGAGAAAGACAGGGGGGATTAGAGAGACACGGGGGGAGAGTGACTCGAGTATAAGCCGAGGGGGCTTATAGTTGTATGTTAGATAGGGGTATGTATTTTAGATAGATAGGT
Organism: Discoglossus pictus; assembly: GCA_027410445.1. Taxonomy (NCBI): domain Eukaryota; kingdom Metazoa; phylum Chordata; class Amphibia; order Anura; family Alytidae; genus Discoglossus; species Discoglossus pictus. The sequence continues at coordinate 108,357,246 of CM050171.1, forward strand.
TTTATGGTATATTATATAGTATTTATTGTATGTTAGATAGGGGTATGTATTTTAGATAGATAGGATTTATTGTATATTAGATAGATTGGGGAATGTATTTTAGATAGATAGGATTGATTGTATGTTAGATAGATAGGGGATGTTGTATTGTATTTTAATTGTATTGTATTGTATGTATTCTATATGTATTTCCTTTTCAGGTGTGTCATTTTTTGTTTCTGTAGGGGGGGGTTGTAATGTATTTTTTTTTTCTGTAATGTTACTTTTTTATTTTTTGTGATTTAGGTTTATTTATTTTCTGTAATTAAAGTGGTGGGGGGGGTTGATTAGGGGGTAGGTAGGTAGTTTAGGTAGGTAGGTAGTGTAGGTGTTAATAGGTTAGTGTAGAGGGGTGTTAGTTTAGATTTAATGGTTTATTGGGGTGGGTTTAGTGCGTTGTAGTGTTTGCCCTTAATGCCATGAGGGTACTGGAGAACCCTCATAGCACTTACAGGGTAATGTTAGGCTTCTAACTGTACCATGAGGGTCTTTATAGTCCCCAATACCATAAGAGTCTGTGTTAAAATGGTGTAGTGCTTACACTTTGTGTCATGAGGCTCCTGGATGACCCTCGTGGCACTTATAGTGTTATTACATGCTTTTATTAGTGTGTTATAGGGGTCTATATAGTTGAGGCACACACTACACTCACATTGTGTGACAAGCAGCATTTCAACACTTTTTTTATTGCCCCGTCATTTTTGACGGGCAAGTCGCTAGTATAATTATAAACACAACAGACTCTGAGATGTATTTGTGGAATTTATAAAAACATCATTGTTTGAAGACTAAGAATCAAGGAAGAGAAATATATTTTTTTAAACTAAAAAAAGTTGCATTCTTAATTTAAACTCTGAACTTGGTATTTGCTACAATCCAATGTGTCGAGTGTGATATCACAAACGTTAAAGAAAATAAATAAAAGATACATTCACAGTCGGATACTTCAATGTGGTCAGAATCATATCACAATGTTACTAATAGAAACAGGTTAATGTTACACAGTTACATAGTTACATAGTTACATAGTAATTAAGGTTGAAAAAAGACTTTCAGTCCATCAAGTTCAACCTGTTAAGATCTCCTCTGATCTGCAATATGCGGATTAGTTATTAATTAAATTATTGATTAAATAATTATTAATAGTATAGTATTGGAGGATGAATAAAGAGTTAGTCCATCAAGTTCAACCTTTTTAGATCTCTATTGATCTTTTTAATTTGGACTATTTATTATTATTGTTAATTGATCTAGAGGAAGGCAAACATTAAAAAAACAAACCATTGAAACTTTGCCAATTGTCTCATAAGGGGAAAAAAAAAGCAAAATTCCTTCCTGACCCCAGAAACTGGCGATCAAATTTCTCCCTGGATCAATATTCCTTGCTAGTTATCTAGGATAGCCTCGAATGCCCTCTTTATTCAGAAATATATCTAACCCCTTTTTGAAGTTGTCTATCGAATTCGCTGTCACCACCTCCTTTGGTAGAGAATTCCACAGTTTAACCACCCTAACTGTGAAGAACCCTTTTCTTTGTTTAAGGTGAAATCTTTTTTCCTCTAACCTCAACGGATGTCCTCTTGTCAGTTGAAAATCTCTTGCTACAAAAAGTTCACTTGACAAAGCCTTATATTGACCCTGGATGTATTTATATAACGTAATCATATCTCCTCTTAGACGCCTTTTTTCTAGCGAAAATAAGTTTAATTTTGCTAGTCTTTCTTCATAACTTAGCCCCTCTATTCCCATTATTAGTTTTGTAGCCCTTCTCTGTACTTTTTCCAGCTCTAAAATGTCTTTTTTATGAGGTGGTGCCCAAAATTGTACTCCATATTCCAAATGAGGGCGTACTAGAGACTTGTATAGTGGCAGAATTATATCTTCTTCCCTGGCTTCTATACCCTTCCTAATACATGCTAATATTTTATTTGCCTTTGCAGCCGCTGCTTGGCTTTGAGCGCTGTTACCTAGGTGGTTGTCCACTAGTACTCCCAAATCCCTTTCAATATCTGATACCCCTAGATTTGCTCCATTAAGATTATAGATTGCTTGGCTATTGTTCCTTCCCAAATGCATAACCTTACATTTATTTGTATTAAATCTCATCTGCCATTTAGCCGCCCATTTCTCTAATTTATGCAAATCCTTTTGTAGGGAAAGTACATCATTATCTGATTTTATTACCTTGCACAAATTAGTGTCATCAGCAAAAATGGAGACACTACATTCGAGTCCTACTTCAATGTCATTAATAAATATGTTAAAAAGGAGAGGACCCAATACTGAGCCCTGAGGAACCCCACTTATCACATTAGACAAATCGGAGTATGTTCCATTTACAACAACCCTTTGCTTCCTGTCTTTTAGCCAGCTCTCGATCCATGAGCAGATATTTACTGCAATTCCTGTATCCCTTAGTTTGCTCACTAGTCTTCCATGTGGCACTGTATCAAATGCCTTTGAAAAATCTAAAAAGACTACATCCACTGAGTTGCCCTGATCCAAGTTCCTACTAACCTCCTCATAAAAACTAATTAGATTGGTCTGACACGACCTTCCTTCATAAATCCATGTTGACTGCTACCTATGATCCTGTTCAAATAGACATATTCTTGTATTCTGTCCCTTATTAACCCTTCTAAAAGCTTCCCAACTACAGAAGTGAGGCTCACTGGTCTATAATTCCCCGGATTTGCTCTAGATCCCTTCTTAAATATAGGTATCACCTCTGCTTTTCTCCAGTCATCTGGTAGAGACCCTGTAGTGAGTGAGTCTTTAAAGATTAGATATAATGGTTTGGCTATTACAGAACCCAGCTCCCTCAGTACCCTTGGATGTATTCCATCAGGACCTGGGGGTTTATTAACATTTATTTTCTCCAACCTCTTTTGTATTTCTTCCTGCGTTAACCAATTATTTAGTAAAGGTAGTGTAGCCCCATTATGTTGCAGTGTCCCAACCACTGGTACCTCCCTTGTGTAAACCGACGAAAAGAACCTATTTAGCTCATCTGCCTTTTCCTGGTCACTAATTATCAGATGGCCTGTGTCACATTGTAATGGTCCCATCGATTCCTTCCTGGCCTTCTTCCCATTAATATATTTATAAAATATTTTAGGGTTAGTCTTACTTTCCATTGCAACTGACTTCTCATTTTCTATTTTAGCCAGTCTAATAGCCCTTTTGCAAGCCTTGTTGATCTCCTTATAGTCACATAAAGCTGCCTCTGTTCCCTCCTTCTTGTATAATTTAAATGCATATTTCTTTTTCCTCATCATGATCTTTAAGTCATTGTTAAGCCACATGGGATGTGATTTACTCCTATTCATTTTATTTCCACATGGTACATGCTGATGAGTATGTTTATTTAGTAAGGATTTGAATGTTGTCCATTTATTTTCAGTATTCTTCCCTGTAAGTTCTTTGTCCCAGTCTATATGTTGTATTGCTGCCCGTAGCCCATTAAAGTTAGCCCTTTTAAAATGTAGAGTTTTTGTTGGCCCCTTACAACTCTGTTTTTTGTATTCAATCTCAAATGAGACTGTGTTGTGATCACTGTTCCCCAAGGGTTCCCCTATTTTTACATTTGATATTATATCAATATTACTTGTGATGACTAAATCCAAGATGGCCCCATTTCTAGTAGGTTCTTGTATTACCTGGGCTAGATAATGATCCCTGAGTGTACTCAAGAACCTGCTCCCCTTAGCTGAGCTGCTGGTCTCGTTTATCCAGTTTATATCAGGGCAATTAAAGTCTCCCATTATTAGAACTTGCCCATGCTTAGCTGCATTTCCAATCTGTAACAATAATTGTATTTCCTCACTTTCAGCTATTTTTGGGGGTTTATAGCATACCCCCACCAATATGCATTTAGAATTAGCTCCTCCACTATTTAGCTCAACCCACAAGGATTCAATGATGCCGTTAGTGCCAGCATAAATATCTTCTCTAACTATAGGCTTAAATTCAGGCTTAACATAAAGACAGATCCCTCCTCCTCTTTTACCATTTCCCCTATCTTTCCTAAATAGATTATAACCATCCAGATTAACAGTCCAGTCATGAGATTCATCCCACCATGTTTCCGTAATGCCTATTAAGCCCCATTTTTCTTGTACTGCTAATATTTCTAGCTCATCCATTTTCCCAGGCAAACTTCTTGCGTTTGCAATCATACACTTTATGTTGCTATGGCTCTGCTGATGTGAAGTGCCTGCCACTGTATTTGAGGCCCCTATTAATATCTCCCTACTTTCTATTGTAACCCTCCCCATTCTCCTCCCCCATGGGTAAATAATTCATCCCTTTCCCTCTCTACCCTATTTACCCCAATACATCTATATAGTCCCTCCCCCCCACCTACAAGTTTAAAAACTCCCCCAGCCATTCTACCATCCTATTCCCTAGCACAAAAGCGCACTCATCATTAAGGTGCAATCCATCCCTGCTATAGAGATTGTACCCAAGTGAGAAGTCAGCCCAGTGCTCTAAAAACCCAAAACCCTCTGCACTGCACTACTTTTTTAGCCACGCATAATATGGTTGAATAAGTATGCACACCCTTAAAATAAATGCTTTGTTGAAGCACCTTTTGATTTTATTACAGCACTCAGTCTTTTTGGGTATGAGTCTATCAGCATGGCACATTTTGACTTGGCAAGATTTGCCCACTCTTCTTTGCAAAAACACTAAAAATCTGTCCGATTTCGAGGGCATCTCCTGTGCACAGCCCTCTTCAGATCACCCCACAGATTTTCAATCTGATTCAGGTCTGGGCTCTGGCTGGGCCATTCCAAAACTTTAATCTTCTTCTAGTGAAGCCATTCCTTTGTTGATTTGGATGTATGCTTTGGGTCGTTGTCATGCTGAAAGATGAAGTTCCTCTTCATGTTCAGCTTTCTAGCAGAAGCCTGAAGGTTTTGTGCCAATATTGACTGGTATTTGGAACTGTTCATAATTCCCTCTATCTTAACTAAGGCCCCAGTTCCAGCTGAAGAAAAACAGCCCCAAAGCATGATGCTGCCACCACCATGCTTCACTGTGGGTATGGTGTTCTTTTGGTGATGTGCAGTGTTGTTTTTGCGCCAAACATATCTTTTGGAATTATGGCCAAAATGTTCAACCTTGGTTTCATCAGACCATAACACCTTTTCCCACATGCTTTTGGGAGACTTCAGATGTGTTTTTGCAAAATGTAGCCTGGCTTGGATGTTTTTCTTTGTAAGAAAAAGCTTTTGTCTTGCCACTCTACCCCATACCCTCTTCCAGTTCTTAGCTCCTTTACCCCCTTCAATGCATGCTGCCATGCCATACCCATGCAGTGTCTGTTCTTTTCTTTCCCTACCCTACTTATCTTATTGCCATCCTATTGTTTTTGAAGGTATTGGTTGAAGTAAATGTATTACTATTTTAAGAATTCATATAACACATACTAATAGTGCGGCAATTAATACCAATTTTATTTACTTAATTAATTGTATTAATGTATTTATTGGTGGCATTATTACACACATTTTACATAAGGACTGTTTGATTAAAGAATTTGTTATTTCATGACAGGATGATAAATGAGATAATATAGAGCTTATTATTTATTGATTAGCTCAGGTATTAACATGAGTCTGTGCTATATATAATGCCATGTAGATTTTACTATAATTACTCATCTGTCTATTGGTGGTTGTGCTATAAACAATATCTGTATTAATATTTATTTATTACTTACCAAGTCGAAGCATATTAAGGCAACTAATTTTGGCCTTGAAACAAAGCCTTCACTTGTTATTAACAATGAGGGGAGAGAGAGGTGAAAGAGAAAGAAATCCAAATTAAAAAGCGTTTGAAAAAGAGAGAAGAATCTGGCAAATATACCGGTGGAGTTGAGGGCCCAGACTTTTGAATTTGTATGGGTCCCAAAGATTTCTGATGGAAGCCCTGCCTATCTCCTTAATTTTTCCCAACAGTGGGCTCCATTCAATTTGAGACTCGCAAGTCGATCGCAGAAAGCCGAATGACTGCAAATGAGTTGCGGGCGCCCGTTGGTCTCTGATTGCGATGCTATTCAATTGCTTAGGGCCACAAGTTACGGGTACTAAGCCAAGACCATAAACCATGCCCTGTTTCGGAGCACTTCAGGGCAGGATCATGATCAATTAAACAAGCCCGTAACCTTCCATTTCGAAATCAGCCAATAGGAAATGAGACTGTCAGTATTATGGCAGTAAAACATGGAGGTTACATGTCATTCAATTAGGTTTGGGGATCCGATATGCGATCAGACTCGCAAACCAACAAAATAAAGAATTATGAAAGTGAATGCCAATACTTTTCTAATGCATTAGTAATTATATTTTTTTCAAATACTTTTCTCTTTACAGTTTTAAGGGGCTAATATCTTTTGAAGAACTACTTAAGAACTGATTAGTATGCAATGCATAGTTGTTGTAATTGTTGGAGAGACACCAGATTCTAATTAGGCTGCAATTAGGTTAAGCGCATGGCCATACCTAGGGAATTTTATAATTGGTGGGGGAGTGAGGGGAGGATACATTATTAACTCTATGTATTCTAGATTAAGGTTAATATGTTGCTTATACTTAAAAATTTGTTGTCATGCATTTAAAAGATACATTTTTAATTGTTACAAAAGGGTTCTTTTATGAACATTTAGTGATATGTAGCATAGCATGCACTGAATATAGAGGGGCAGTGAGCCTTGTGAATATTTGGATTGTCTAGTACTTTAATCCTCATTCTTTTGAATGTAGAAATTTACAAGAAAACACAGATGGCAGGCTTACTGTGGCTTTCCATGGGTCCATCACACTTCCTTTCAAATTTCTTTCTACTCATTAATCAGACTAAGACAGACAAATACACTGTTTATTGTATATTTTAATGAAGATTTTATGATCTCTCTGATATTAATATACAGTGGATCTAAAAAGTCTGCACACCCCTGTTAAAATTTCAGGTTTCTGTGCTGTAAAATAATGAGACAAAGATAAATCATTTCAAAACTTTTTCCACTGTTAATGTGACCTATAAAATGTACAACTCAATTGAAAAACCATCTGAAATCTTTTAGGTAGAGGGAAGAAAAAATATAAAAATAAAATAATATGGTTGAATAAGTATGCACACCCTTAAACTAATGCTTTGTTGAAGCACCTTTTGATTTTATTACAGCACTCAGTCTTTTTGGGTATGAGTCTATCAGCATGGCACATTTTGACTTGGCAAGATTTGCCCACTCTTCTTTGCAAAAACACTAAAAATCTGTCCGATTTCGAGGGCATCTCCTGTGCACAGCCCTCTTCAGATCACCCCACAGATTTTCAATCTGATTCAGGTCTGGGCTCTGGCTGGGCCATTCCAAAACTTTAATCTTCTTCTAGTGAAGCCATTCCTTTGTTGATTTGGATGTATGCTTTGGGTCGTTGTCATGCTGAAAGATGAAGTTCCTCTTCATGTTCAGCTTTCTAGCAGAAGCCTGAAGGTTTTGTGCCAATATTGACTGGTATTTGGAACTGTTCATAATTCCCTCTATCTTAACTAAGGCCCCAGTTCCAGCTGAAGAAAAACAGCCCCAAAGCATGATGCTGCCACCACCATGCTTCACTGTGGGTATGGTGTTCTTTTGGTGATGTGCAGTGTTGTTTTTGCGCCAAACATATCTTTTGGAATTATGGCCAAAATGTTCAACCTTGGTTTCATCAGACCATAACACCTTTTCCCACATGCTTTTGGGAGACTTCAGATGTGTTTTTGCAAAATGTAGCCTGGCTTGGATGTTTTTCTTTGTAAGAAAAAGCTTTCGTCTTGCCACTCTACCCCATAGCCCAGACATATGAAGAATACGGGAGATTGTTGTCACATGTACCACACAGCCAGTACTTGCCAGATATTTCTGCAGCTCCTTTAATGTTGCTGTAGGCCTCTTGGTAGCCTCCCAGACCAGTTTTCTTCTCGTCTTTTCATCAATTTTGGAGGGAGCTCCAGTTCTTGGTAATGTCACTGTTGTGCCATATTCTCTTGATGATGACTGTCTTCACTGTTGTTCCATGGTATATCTAATGCCTTGGAAATTCTTTTGTACCCTTCTCCTGACTGATACCTTTTATCAATGAGATCCCTCTGATGCTTTGGAAGCTCTCTGTGGACCATGGCTTTTGCTGTGGGATGCGACTAAGAAAATTTCAGGAAAGACCAACTAGAGCAGCTGAACTTTATTTGGGGTTAATCAGAGGCACTTTAAATGATGGCAGGTGTATGCTGACTCCTATTTAACACAATTTGTAATGTGATTGCTTAATTCTGAACACAGCTACATCCCCAGTTATAAGAGGGCGTGCAGACTTCTGCAACCACATTATTTTTCTTTCTTTTTTTCTTCCCTCCACCTAAAAGATTTCAGTTTGTTTTTCAATTGAGTTGTGCAGTTTATAGGTCACATTAAAGGTGGAAAAAGTTCTGAAATGATTTATCTTTGTCTCATTTTTTTACAGCACAGAAACCTGACATTTTAACAGGGGTGTGTAGACTTTTTATATCCACTGTACTTTATTATACACACACAGAAAATCCTTTAAATTGTATAAAACTCACACAATAATATGTTTGGTAAAATATTTGCCCTTTAAGTCCTTACTGGGAGAAGTAATAGCTCAAATATATACTGTAATGATTAGCTACTCAAAATGGGTAGATTCATTAAGCTATTGCAAGAGGTTTAAATTATATATTTCCCATAGGAAATAGACATTGCAGAACTCATCAAAGCATATCCCACCCCATGTAGTTCTTAGTGAGTTTCTTATGGAAGAGGATTTACAGAAGGTTGTTCAGTTTCTGTGATAATATTTAATGTCACCTTATGCAAGTCTGAATGATAAGAAATCAGATTTAAGGGTCCCACACTTTCTATTTTGCATTTAAAACACCATGTTTTATACATATCAAAAGTAATTTTACCCTGAAAAATAAATTATATTAGTTTAAAACAAAGAACACTAATGTTATATTGAAAGAGATAATAAACAATGTGTTTGATCTTCATTAACCTGGCTAGTGAAGTAAATAAATGTGTAAAAAAGAGCTCACAAGAGTTATATGAGAACAAAAAGACTCTATTTAGATCAGTATATTGCAGTAAAAGCCCATGACTAAAACCAAATCCTTTATTGCATTTGTGTTAAAGCAAAATACACTCTAAACACCATGGGCCTCATTCTATTATCGGCCGTAAAATGGCCGCAAGGCTGCGATTCCTTGCGGGGGTTCTGTTATCTTGGAATTCAATTAGATGGCCTGCAAGGATCTCCCCTTATGGCCGGCCGTATATTTTGCAACCGGCCGTAAGCTCAGAAAATTTAAAACGCAAAAATAAATTCAAGACGGCACTGTACAGCTCTGTAAATGCTAGGGATCATATTGGGGGACATGAGGATTAATAGCAACCCCCTCTCAAGCTTGCACATCAGCCCAAATCCGAGTTTACATTAACTGTTTATTTTCCGGCCGCAGCGTGGCCGGGTCTGAGGTGCTCCATGCCCTCTAGACTTTTTACATGGATTTTTGACATAAATTAAAAAATTATTTTTTTACGGATTTGAGTGTAGGGGAATGTTGTGCTATTTTTGCTAACACCTACCATCACTTTATAGTCTCCTCAGAGTGCAGGATGGCTTTATTTCGGCTTTATAATGTGCTTAATTGGTGCTAGCGGGACCTTTTTCCTGCAAGTAAGCTGTGGCTCGCTTTTAGCCTTGCAGAGAGGGTTCCCGGAGCAATAGAATAGCAACCGGGCTTTTCTTGCGGCCGAAACTCTTGCGGACGTTTTAGATCAAAGGCTTTACTCCGGCGCGTGCGGCCGCAAGGGATAGCAAGGCGCCGGCCGCAAGCCTGCAGGAATCCCCGGCCGGAGGGGAATAGAATAGCCGAATAGCTTGCGGCCGGTCCTTGCGGCCCCGCATCTCCTACGGCCATTAATAGAATGAGGCCCCATGAGCCCGAATCAATTAGAAGCCAGCATCTGGCGGCATACAGGCCATATATCTGCGGACGCGATGCAGGCTTGAATTCTGCTACAATTTTGGTGCTATTCAATTGAACAAGCCCGCAAGTTACGGGCCGAACGCCAAAACCGTAAACCATGCACTTGTACGTAGCAGTTCAGGCAGGGAACATGATCAATTAAGCAAGGCCGTAACCACCCATTTCGAAACAGCCAATAGAAAATGAGACTGTCATAATTTCGGCAGTAAAACATGGAGGTTTCATGTCAATCAATTAGGTTTGGGGCTCCGATATGCGATTGGACTAGCAAACCCACATAATACAAAATAATAAAAATGAATGCCAATACTGTTCTAGTCCATGTGGGTGGCCTGATATGTATTAACTCATTGTTTCCCAAGAATGATATAACCCTGAAATGACACATGAAAAAATATTTTTGGGATTGTTGTGCAATCCATTCTATTGACTTTTCCCGTCATTTACAGTGCAGTATTGATTTTTTATTCGCATTTACAGTGCTACGGACAGGGGTTAAACCCCCTTGTGGGTCCTATCTGGTACTCGTAGGATTTTCTCCTACAATTGCCTGTTTACGGGTGTGAAAACATTTGCCACCTTGAGGCACTGCGGCAACTGAAGAACAATTTTCGATTTTAGCAATGGTAACTCTTGCAGATGGGAAAGATCAAAGGCTTTGGGAGGCTGTAAGTTCCGGGTTTAACAACTGCAAAGTTTTCAAAGCCGTAACCCGTAAACTGTTTGGAGCAAGCAAAAAGACGCAAATTTAATAGCAAATTAACTTGCATGCTCCAGTAACTTACAGTTGCTCATTTGAATCGGGCTCTATCATCTTTTACAAAGCTAATTCAAAGAGTTTTACGATTAGAGACAGTGAAGTGGTTATAACATTAGGCAATGAAGCCTTGGAAGGCAAATGTCACAAAGTTAATCAACATTAGTGATATGAAGTTATAATAGGTACAGTAGACTCTCAGTTATCTGGCACCCACAGAAATTGGTAGATGCTGAATAAATGTAGTTTCTGGTTGCCTGAGAGTTACTAATAAAAGAGGCCTCGATATACATATGAGGCTCTGCTCAGTATATTTGTCAGTGAGGACTGTTCTAGCAGCAGCAGCTTTAGGACATCTGTGTAAGATCTTAGTCATTGACAGACATCACATATTATAAGTGTTGAACTACGAGATGTCACCATGTTTTGCGTGGTGCGTACGACTTAGGCGATGACCGTTGAAGGCGCTCATCGTCTGCGAGCCGCGCGTAGCAAGGCGAGCCATTAACTGGCAGCATTTAGGCGATGAGTGTCAAAGGCACTCATTGCCTGCAAGCCTCGCTTAGCCAGGAAAGCCGTTAAGGCACTAAAACTGAGCGCCAAAGGCAGTTATTGCCTGAGAGCTGTGCGTAGCAAGGTGAGCCGTTAACTCACAACACTAAAACTCTCAGCACTTGGGCGATGAGCGCCGAAGGCACTCATTGCCTGCGAGACGAGCAGTGGAGGCAATAAAACACGCCGGACTTCAAAACACAACGCGGGATCACCTTAGGCTGCAAGATCTTGATGAACGCGAGATAGGAAAAATACTAAGTTATCGGCCGAACCATGCAAAGAAAAAAACACAAAACACACACAAAATAAAAAAATAAAACAAAAATCACACACTGCACGGGGGACCAGCCAGGATGTCTGGGAGTGAGGTGGAACACGAATTTAAGTCCATTTTGGTTACTTTCGGCATTTGAAAATCAGCTAAGCACGAAAAAAAATGGCAGAAAAAAATGAAAACTAGGCTACACGACCTTGGACCATGCAAAATACTGCCAACCACGTACCACTTTACGAGACGCTGCACTCACAAAAACAAAGTATGAAATAATAGGAAGTTAACAGCCGAACCGCGAAAAGCAAAAAACATGAAACACAAAAAAAAATAAAAGTAAAAATACAACAAAAACATCACACACAGCACGGGGGAACAGCCAGGACATCTGGGAGTGAGGTGGAATGCAATGAATTTAAGTCAATTTCGGCGCGTTTCGCACTTGAAAATCGGCTAAGCAAGAAAAAAAATGTTGACAAAAAAAAAAAAAACGAGGCTACACGACCGCCAACTACGTACCACTTTCACACAGGAACCTACGAGGTAAAAAATACACTTTTACAAAGGACAGACAATGCTCACGAACCGCATAGCACATACCGTATTTTTCGCCGTATAAGACGCACTTTTTCTTCCCCAAAACTGGGGGAGGAAAGTTGGTGCGTCTTATACGGCGAATATACCTTTTCAGACTGCCTCTGTCCTCTTGATTTCACCCCAGCGCTTCCTACCAGCATCGCGTCGGCCGGTGCGTCCTAGTGACGTCACACACGCAACGCTGCAGTAGGAAGCTGGTAGGAAGCGCTGGGGTGAGATCAAGATGGCAGAGATCAGAAGGAAGGTGAGGATCAGGGGGGTCAGGGAGGATCAGGAGGGTCAGGGAGGGTCAAGGGCTCCCAAATGCTGCAGTATATGGATGTGTGTGTGTATGTATGTGTGTATGTATGTATGTGTGTGTGTATGTATGTGTGTGTGTGTGTGTGTGTATATATGTATGTATGTGTATGTATATTTATGTGTGTATGTATATGTATGTATGTGTCTCTATAAAGGTGAGGATCAGGGGGGTCAGGGAGGATCAGGACGGTCAGGGAGGATCAGGAGGGTCAGGGAGGATCAGGAGGGTCAGGGAGGGTCAATGGCTCCCAATTGCTGCAGTATATGGATATGTATGTGTATGTGTGTGTGTGTGTGTGTGTGTGTATGTGTGTGTGTATGTATGTATGTGTGTGTGTATGTATGTATGTGTGTGTGTATGTATGTGTGTGTATGTGTGTGTATATATGTATGTATGTGTATGTATATTTATGTGTGTATGTATATGTATGTATGTGTATCTATATATATATATATATATATATATATATATATATATATATTTGTGTGTAATGTAGGTGTGTATCTGTGTGTAAAGTGTATTTGTGTTTGAGTGTATTTGTGTTTGATTCAGATTTTTATTTTTCTTGTTTTCCTTCTCTAAAAACTAGGTGCGTCTTATCTGCCGGTGCGTCTTATAGGGCGAAAAATACGGTAGATAAAAGATGCTATTTTACAATCCTAACTTGCCACTAACAACGTTACACATCTACAGTACCGCTTCACACAAATAAACCAACGGTTTGCCCTCGCGCACACAGTCTATTTCTAATGCACAGCTGGGACATTCATAACACTATCTCCCACTAACAGTCCCACTGGACATTATATGCTGCAGGACAATAAAAAGAGATTGTTACCTCTTCTGGCTATTGATTGTTATATATATTAATTAGAAAAAGGTAAACTATATTAATTTATTATTCAATAAATTCATTAATTTGTATTTAAACAAAATTAGAGATGAGCCAAAGGACAAGCGTGGAGAGGCTCGCAATGAGCGCTGTAGGTGCCATAGCTTCAAATTTTATTGACTGTCATTTTTTGACGGGCAAGTCGCCAGTAAGTTTATATTTTGTATACTATGAGTTGCTTTTGTCCCAGTAAAGCTTCACTGAGGGTTAAAATATCAGGGAGTAGTTAAATGCATAACCCTGAGAGAAGAGTAATGAGAATGAAAATTACATGTATTTTTTAGTTTATCAATACCCATTACAAAGTAGGAAACTATTTATTTTCCTTGTTACTATAGTAGTGGATGACTGTACATGTGAATACATACAGTGCCTTGCAAAAGTATTCCCCCACCTTGACTTTTTAACTATTGTTTTACATTACAGCCTTAAGTTCAATGTGTTGTTAATTTGAATTGTATGTGATGTATCAGAACACAATAGTCTAAGTTGGTAAAGTGATATGAGAAAAATATATAGCTAAAAAAATTTTTTAGAAATAGAAAACAGAAAATTGGCATGTGCGTATGTATTCACTCCCTTTGTTATAAAGCCCATAAAAAGCTCTGGTGCAACCAATTACCTTCAGAAGTCCCATAATTAGTGAAATGATGCCCACCTGTGTGCAATCTAAGTGTCACATGATCTGTCATTACATATACACACCTTTTTTGAAAGGCCCCAGAGGCTGCAACACCTAAGCAAGAGGCAACACTAACCAAACACTGCAATGAAGACCAAGGAACTCTGCAAACAAGTAAGGGACAATGTTGTTGTGAAGTACAAGTCAGGGTTAGCTTATAAAAAAATATCTAAATCTTTGAAGATCCCCAGGAGCACCAGCAAATCTATCATAACCAAATGGTCCTCCAACCAAAACTCACGGACCGGGCAAGGAGGTCATTAATCAGAGAGGCAGCACAGAGACCTAAGGTAACCCTGGAGGAGCTGCAGAGTTCCACAGCAGAGACTGGAGTATCTGTACATAGGACGACAATGAGCCGTACGCTCCATAGAGTTGGGCTTTATGGGCAGTGACCAAAACAAAGCCATTACTTTCAGCAAAAAAAACAAAATGGCACATTTTGAGTTTGCAAAAAGGCATGTGGGAGACTCCCAAAATGTATGAATGAAGGTGCTCTGGTCTGATAAAACTAAAATGGAACTTTTGGCCATCAAAGAAAACGCTATGTCTGACGCAAACCCAACATATCACATCACCCAAAGAACACCTTGAAACATGGTGGTGGCAGCATCATGCTGTGGGGATGTTTTTCAGCAGCCGGGACTGGGAAACTGGTCAGAGTTGAGGGAAAGATGGATGGTGCTAAAAACAGGGATATTCTTGAGCAAAACCTGTACCACTCTGTGCGTGATTTGAGGCTAGGAAGGAGGTTCACCTTCCAGCAGTACAATGACCCCAAACACACTGCTAAAGCAACAATTGAATGGTTTAAGGAGAAACATGTAAATGTGTTGGAATGGCCTAGTCAAAGCCCAGACCTCAATCCAATAGAAAATTTGTGGTCACACTTAAAGATTGCTGTTCACAAGGGCAAACCATCCAACTTGAAGGAGCTGGAGCAGTTTTGCAAGGAGGAATGGGCAAAAATCACAGTGGTAATATGTGGCAAGCTCATAGAGACTCATCCAAAGCAAATTGGAGCTGTGATTGCTGCAAAAGGTGGCTCTATAAAGTATTGACGTTAGGGTGTGAATGGTTATGCACATTGACTTTTTCTGTTATTTTGTCCTTCTTGTTGTTCGCCTCACACAAAAAAAAGAAAAACATCTTCAAAGTTGTGGGCATGTTCTGTAAATTAAATTATGCAATTCCTCAAACTATTCATGTTACTTTCAGGTTGTGAGGCAACAAAACACGAAAAATGCAAGGCACTGTATATACACCTGTTTAAATATTACCTTACCTGTCTGATGCTGTACTCCACTTCCTGGGGAGAGGGGGGGCACAGCGGTCTGGAGGGCCAAGACGGACTGCAGGTTGGGCCATGGCAGGTTGGGCTATGGTGAGCACTGGCCCTCCCAGAGCAGGGTACCGATGCATTGCACCGCCTGTACGGCAGTAGCTCCACCACTGCCTCTATAAAACAAGTAGTAGGAGTGGGTAAGATTTTTCTATTAAAAGGCTTTCATGGATATGTCTTTCGTAGCTGCTAATGATGTTAGTTTGTTATAAACGTCATTAATGTGACGTTTATCCCAAATTACAGTTATTCTTTTCATTTTCAGGTATTAAGTTATTATCATTGCAATATTTTGATTGTTTTCTCCCAATATGCTCATAGTTTGATTGGTCCAAGAACCTAGAATAATGATTTAATGACATACCAAAATGAAGAAATCATAATTGATCAAAAACAAGTGGTCATTAAGCCACTTATTGTGCTGACAGTGGTTTTTAAATGTAAACCAATTAATCTGCAATCATAATTATAGTGCTTAAAATACATTTGACCATCATGGCAATAAGCCCAATAAATAAATATAAACCACAGTAAATAAATGCATGAAGTTGTATTTATTTATATAAAACATATGAGGCATATCAAGGATAGATTAAATAGGATTAAAAGATAGGTTTCTTAATCACACTATATTTATGTGCCTTAATCTATCATTATTCTTTTAAAGGCACACAGAAGAGATTTCAAATGTATTAAAATTCAAAACTATAGGTAATAAATTAATTCAATTTGGCTTTATCAATTTAAGGAGATTACAAAATTGTAAATTCTTACATTAAACTTAAATTGATATTTGCAGTTTGTATCTGTCAATCATCATTATTGATCCATACAAATACCCTGTGGGGCTCTGGAAGTATTGTGCTCAGTGTAAAGTCATATGCAACTGGAAAGACCAAATATAAACAAACCAGAGGGAGTAATTAGCCTAATCAGCCTAGATATTAAGTTCACCATTCAATTGATACAATTATGTTATTACCTACAGTGTTACATTGAGGGAATTTACTAATACATTGCAGGTGCTAACGCATCCAAAACAGTCTGTGTTAACTCGAGATCTAGTTTCTATGCTCATCGTGCAATCTACTAAAATTCTGTAATAGTTAGCTTATTGCAGTTCATCACAAGTTAGCGTAAACAGGTGATGTAATGGGTGTGGAAATCTAATGCTTATCCTGCTTTTTACTACCCGCAATGCTGATATTGAGCATTGTATGTTTAAAATCCACAATAGTTGTCAGGGCTGATCAGGTGAAACCCTTCAGGGGTGAAGTAACAAACATGGGCAAGTTTGAAGTAACAAGTCCAAGAGAATAAGGCAAATAATGGTTAGACAAGCCAAAGATTAGGGGCCGGAAAAAATACAACAAGGTCTGTAACAATCCTGGTAAGCGGGAAAAGATCAGTCCAATAGAACAGGAATGGAGCAGGAACTGTAATCAAACAAAGTAGGAAGACACAAAAGCAACCAAAAATACTCCCAGTCATAGGAACTAATAGGAGGCCAGAGCAGCAATAAATAGTCACAGATGAGGTGTGATTGACTGTAGAAAGACCAGAGGTCAACAACAACCAATCAGGAGTATATGTTGTATAATACAGTGCCTTGCAAAAGTATTCACCTCTATTGGCATTTTTCATGTATTGTTGCCTCACAACGTGGAATTAACATGGATTGTTTGAGGATTTGAATCATTTAATTTACAGAACATGCCCACATCTTTGAAGATGTTTTTTTTTTATTTACTTATTGTGAAGCAAATAACAAAGAGGACAAAATAACAGAAAAAGTCAATGTGCATAACTACACCCCCCTAAAGGCAATACTTTGTAGAGCCACCTTTTGCGGCAATCACAGCTCCAAGTTGCTTTGGATAAGTCTCTATGAGCTTGCCACATTTTACCACTGGAATTTTTGCCCATTCCTCCTTGCAAAACTGCTCCAGCTCCTTCAAGTTGGATAGTTTGCGCTTGTGAACAGCAATCTTTAAGTCTGACCACAGATTTTCTACTAGGCCATTCCAACACATTTACATGTTTTCCCTTAATCCCATGGTGTTTGGGGTCATTGTCCTGCTGGAAGGTGAACCTCCATCCTAGCCTCAAATCACGCACAGAGTGGTACAGGTTTTGCTCAAGAATATCCCTGTATTTAGCACCATCCATCTTTTCCTCAACTCTGACCAGTTTCCCAGTCCCGGCTGCTGAAAAACATCCCCACAGCATGATGCTGCCACCACCATGTTTCACTGCGGGGAAGGTGTTCTTTGGGTGATGTGATGTGTTGGGTTTGTGCCAGAATTAGCATTTTCTTTGATGGCCAAAAGTTCCATTTTAGTTACATCAGACCATAGCACCTTCCTCCATACATTTTGGGAGTCTCCCACATGCCTTTTCACAAACTCAAAACGTGCCATTTTGTTTTTTTGCTGAAAGTAATGGCTTTCTTCTGGCCACTCTGCCATAAAGCCCAACTCTATGGAGCATACGGCTTATTGTCATCCTATGTACAGATACTCCAGTCTCTGCTTTGGAACTCTGCAGCGCCTCCAGGGTTACCTTAGGTCTCTGTGCTACCTCTCTGATTAATGCCCTCCTTGCCCGGTCCATGAGTTTTGGTGGGCGTCCGTCTTTTGGCAGGTTGGCTGTTGTGCCATGTTCTTTCCATTTGGTTATGATAAATTTGATGATGCTCCTGGGGATCATCAAAGATTTGGATATTTTTTTATAACCTAACCCTGACTTGTACTTCTCAACAACATTGTCTCTTACTTGTTTGGAGAGTTCCTTGGTCTTCATGGCAGTGTTTGGTTAGTGGTGCCTCTTGCTTAGGTGTTGCAGCCTCTGGGGCCTTTCAAAAAAGGTGTGTATATGTAATGACAGATCATGTGACACTTAGATTGCACACAGGTGGACATCATTTCACTAATTATGTGACTTCTGAAGGTAATTGGTTGCACCAGAACTTTTTATGGGCTTCATAACATAGGGGGTTAATACATACGCACATGCCTATTTTATGTTTTCTATTTCTAAAAAATAGTTTTATGTATATATTTTTTTCATTTCACTTCACCAACTTAGACTATTGTGTTCTGATCCATCACATAAAATTCAGATTAACAAAACATTGAACTTAAGGCTGTAATGTAAAACAAAATAGGTAAAAAGTCAAGAGGGGGTGAATACTTTTACAAGGCACCGTCTGCTAAGCCATGAGATCTGCCATAAAGCAAAGATGAGAAAAAAAGGGCCATCCTGGGCAAAAAAAGAGCCACAAAAGAACATAAATTCCTACCTCAACCATAGAGAAGGTACAGAGCATACAAATAAAATACTTTTTTCATATATGAGTTGACGGTCAGTAATCAATATTGAGGGAGCTCCTATCCAGAATGTAACATCCAAGAGCATATCAAGTATATTATACTGGTAGCACGACGTTCGCGCAGAGCACATGTGCGCGCCATCATGTGCGCGCACACATCTGATCGCACTGCCCACAGCGCGTCCGACCAGAGCACGGGCAAGATCTGTGCACAGCACCAGCGTGAAGACACGACCCTGGATACCATTAGACTGCAGGGAACAGAAAGAGTGACAGGAGAGAGAAGAAGAGATGGAGTGAAAGAGACAGGAGAGAGATGAAGAGAGAGACAAGAAAGGGAGAGATATGAAGAGGAAGAGAGAGACAGGAGAGGGAGAGACAGGAGTGGAAGAGAGAGACAGGAGAGGGAGAGATATCGAGTGTGTGTGAGAGAGGATGTGTGCATGAGTATGTGGCAGAACTATGTGGTAGTGGTTGTGTGTCTTTAGTATTGGAGTGTGTCAGTGTATATGTGTGTGTTATGCCCATGATTATAGGTGACGGAGCATGCTAATAGGTGTGACATTGTGCTGTTATTGCTGCCCATGAAAGGGTTAGGCTTTGGTGTTAGGCTTTTGGGGTGTAAGGGTTAGGGTTAGGCTTTGGGGGTGTAAAGGTTAGGGTTAGGCTTTGGAGGTGTAAGGGTTAAGGTTATGCTTGGGTGTTAGGCTTTTGAGGAGTAAGGGTTAGGGTTAGGCTTTGGGGCTGTTAGGGTTAGGCTTTGGAGGTGTAAGGGTCAGGGTCAGGGTTAGGCTTTGGAGGTGTAAGGTTTAGGGTTAGGCTTGGGGTGTAGGGGTTGGGGTTAGGCTTTGGGAGTGTAAGGGTTAGGGTTAGGCTTTGGCTTTGGGGGTGTAGGGGTTAGGGATAAAGTCAGGGAAAAGCAGGTCTTTTAGTGTGTGCGAGACATGTGTGATGATGTGATATTTTCAATAGTTTTCCACCACTTCATCCATTAGTACATATGTTCCTTCTCGCATCTTAAGGAATCTTGAACATTGTGTGTTACTTACAATAGTGGTGGAAAAGGCAAGTCATTTTTTTTAAACATATTCTTATCATAAAATTGATAAGCTTGCAAACACATGTGCTGTAAGTAAATAGTGTAAAATATTTTAAAGCACCATTTGATGGTTCTTTTCCCACATATTGCTCACAGAGATACTTTATAGCAGCTGATCTTTATAGCAACACGTCACAACTCAAGACTATTGTGGCCACACTTTAAGCTACCAAGAACTAGGGTTCATAACAATCACTCATTAAATTAATTTATAGACAGATTCTGATTTTTAAAATCTGACTTTATTCAACATCACTTTAATAAATACAGTACCTCATGCCAAGCAGGTCCATATGTACTACATAACAAGGGAACATATTGACACTTTATTCAATGAGAAATATTTGAGAGCACCCCTGTTTTCTTGGCTTGGTCCATGTTTCATGTTCCCTTGTTTCTTATCATGTGGTTGTTAATTGGCTAATAAAATTTACAATAATTTAATTTGGGGTACTATTGTATAGACAATGAGCGAGCTCAAAGAAGATCAGGCCAAATTAAAGCACCAAAGCATTCCTCTGTATGTGATGATGCAGGTGCTGGACCTCTTGGAAAAAGGAGAACGCAAAGTGGATTTAATGTTGCCAACCTCTTTAAATCACACCATTCTGAAAAATAAGGAGAAGATCAAGACTTCGGCAACCACCAGCACAAAATCTACTGTCAAGAAGATTAACAGGTTCAGATGCTATACCTTGTAGGAAATGGAGAAGCGGCTTTCCATCTGAATTGATGATAAAATAGAGCACAAAATGCAATCAGAAGCATCTATGTTATATCCAAAGCCAAACACCAGATATAACTGAAAGCTTCTCAGCCAGCAGAGGTTGGTTTGAATGCTTCAAGAAGAGAAACAACCTGTATAACATGAAAATCATCATTTCTTCTGGGTGTGAACACCAGTGTTGATTTCAAGATCAAGCCGTTGCTGGTGTACGATTCAAAAACACCTAGAGCTATGAAGGGGATTTCAAAATCCACTTTGCTGGTCATTTGTCAATTCAACTGTAAAGCTTGGATCACTATTGACATCTTCAAAAACTGGTTCAGCAAGCATTTCTGTCCATCACTACAACGCTACTACAGGCGTAAAGGAATTGAGGCCAAAGAGCTCTTGTTGATGGACAATGGTCCAAGCCACACTAACACCTTGTCTGAGCTCCATTGCTGCATCCCAGTGGAAGTGGCTTTCCTGCCACCAACACTACTTCATTAATCCAGCCAATGGGTCAGGGGGTCATTGCGACCTTCTTCACCGCAAGTGTTGCCAGCTAATTGACCGAACAGATAGCAAGGACAAAGAATCCATGATGCATTTTTGGAAAAGGTATCATGCAGGCCATAACTAATATTGATTTGTCCTGGACATCAATGTCTAAAAGCAGTGTGGAAAATGGTATGGCCAGAGCTGTGTGCCGATGTGGAACCAGAACAGCCCATCATACAGGAGGTAGCAGTAAAATCAAGTTATTATGTGGTGTTGATGACAATGCACAGGCATGTTAGCATTTTGCCAGGTTTGTTGTGGTTATGCGTCATTATCGACGTTTTGTCAAACATTGCATCTTTGCAAACTAATATCGCACATGTGCCAATGGACAGAGCTATTAAATTGCACATGCCTGACCCCTATAACACGCATGCGCTACTCCGACTATGATGTGCAAAGGTATGGAGACACATCGCTGACTTAAGTATAATACAGTAGACTCTCAGGCACCCACGGGGATTGGTATATGCTGGATAAATGTAGTTTCTGGTTGCTTGTTAGATTAGCTGCACATAGGATGCTCTGCTAAGTATATTTGTCAGTAAGGGCTATTCTAGCAGCAGCAGCTTTCACTCCTCACACACAGGTACGTACGGCTGGAGGATGCGGTGCTGAACCCAAGGAATGTAACGACAACACTGCACTGGCTCAGTCACTGATGCCTGTCTGCTTCCAGGTAACACTGAATTACAGATACATAGAGTGAATTAAATCTAGGTGTCTGTAAGCATTTTGTGGCATGACAACCTGGCTCCTGGCATTTGTTGAGCCCTGTAAAATAAACATTTTATTTAAAGTAGAGTATTAAATTTATTTTTTCTGGTTGCTTGAGAGTTCTGGTTGCTTGAGTTCTGGTTAACTGAGAGTCTACTGTACCAGCAATTAAGTAAATTGCATGGAGACATGCCCCTTCTGGTTCACTACCTTGTTGTGGTGAAGGGGCTTGTGTACTTCAATGAAGCTGTGAGCTATACCATGTAGGGTCACCCAAGATAGGCAGGTCATAGCAGAGACATCAGACATATTGCGGTCCACTGGAGAAGGAATTGGCAAACCACTCCAGTATCTTTGCCAAGAAAACCTTATGGATAAGCACAACCAGACGCCAAGATGTGCCTGGCGTGCTGCAGTTTATAGGATCACGGAGAGTCAGGCATGACTGAACAACACAACAACAACAACAATGGAGACCTGACTAGTGCTAATGAGCGTTGAGCCATGGTAGTTTGCAGCTTATTGTGATTCAGTTTAGTAATTTACCCCCCATTATGTTATAGTTGGAAGATCTGCTTTGTCCATTTAAGATTCTTAAATCTTATATACAGTATTTATGTATCAACCTGACCATTTATTTCCTGCATGACTATGTGTTATTTCACTTAAGTGCAGTCTGGATACCAGCCAGAATGTATACTATATTGCTGAGAATTCATGATCTCAAAGTGGTAAACAAAGAAATATATATTCTATTATCACAAGGCTGTATGGAAAATACTCTTCTCTCCTTAATGATCTATAACCTGTAATGGTTTGTCAGTAATGCATCTCATGTCAAGTAATTGAAATATACTGTTAAGTAAAGTTGTTTCATTTCTTAGTATTGAAATGCAATCAAATCCCAACTCAAAGGACCACTGAAGTATTTTACTTTAGTATATTTATAATATGCTGATTTGAAGAACTTGACTTGATAATGGTGGAAACATTTTTACACAGATGAAAATAAAAAAATATTCAAGCACTTATTTTAGTCATTGTTTGTAAAACGATTAGAAACCTGGGGTGAGAGGAACTGTTTCATATAACATCTGTATTCACCTCTATTAAAAACGCACCTTGACAATAGAAATCAATGTTATCCCAGTAAGATAACCTCCCTCCTCCAGTCCATGCTGGTCTAGGATCTAAGAACCAACACAAGGTCTCATCAAAAACCAAAGAGTATGTGAGAGAACTCAGTTTATATATAAAACACAAAAGAACATTTGCTTGGAATAAAAGCTAATGTATATAGTATTAGTCAAACATTTATTTTACTTTATCTGAGAATGCCCAGTTAGTTTCCATTTCAAGTACGTCACTGCATACAAATAAAATACTTTTTTCATATATGAGTTGACAGTCAGTATTCAATATTGAGTGAGCTCCTATCCAGAATGTAACATCCAGGAGCATATCAAGTATATTATACTGGTAGCACATGAGCCCTGGATCGCATTAGACTGCAGGGGACAGAAAGAGTGACAGGAGAGAGAAGAAGAGATGGAGTGAGAGAGACAGGAGAGAGGAAGAGAGAGACAGGATAGGTAGAGATATGGAGTGTGAGAGACAGGAGAGGAAGAGAGAGACAGGATAGGTAGAGATATGGAGTGTGAGAGACAGGAAAGAGGAAGAGAGAGACAGGAGAGGGAGAGATATGGAGTGTGAGAGACAGGAGAGAGGAAGAGAGAGACAGGAGAGGAAGAGATATGGAGTGCGAGAGACAGGAGAGAGAGGAAGAGAGAGACAAGAGAGGGAGAGATAAGGAGTGTGAAAGACAGGAGAGAGGAAGAGAGAGACAGGAGAGGGAGAGATATGGAGTGTGAGAGACAGAAGAGAGGAAGAGAGAGACAGGAGAGGGAGAGATATGAAGTGTGAGAGACAGAAGAGAGGAAGAGAGAGACAGGAGAGGGAGAGATATGGAGTGTGAGAGACATGAGAGAGGAAGAGAGAGACAGGAGAGGGAGAGATATGGAGTGTGAGAGACAGGAGAGAGGAAGAGAGAGACAGGAGAGGGAGAGATATGAAGTGTGAGAGACAGAAGAGATGAAGAGAGAGACAGGAGAGGAAGAGATATGAAGTGTGAGAGACAGAAGAGAGGAAGAGAGAGACAGGAGAGGAAGAGATATGGAGTGTGAGAGAGAGAGGGTGTGTATATGAGTGTGTGGCAGAACTATGTATATTTGTTAGTGGTTGTGTGTATTTATTTTTGGAGTGTGTCAGTGTATATATGTGTGTTATGCCCATGATTATAAGTGACAGAGCATGCTAATATGTGTGTCATTGTGCTGTTATTGCTGCCCATGAAAGAGTTAGGGTTAGGGTTAGACTTTGGTGTTAGGCTTTTGGGGTGTAAGGGTTAGGGCTTGGCTTTGGGTATGTAAGGGTTAGGGTTAGGCTTTGGGGGTGTAAGGGTTAGGGTTAGGCTTTGGAGGTGTAACGGTTAGGCTTGGGTGTTAGGCTTCTGGTGTGTAATGGTTAGACTTTGGGGGTGCAAGGGTTAGGCTTTGGGGTGTAGGGGTTGGGGTTAGGCTTTGGAGGTGTAAGAGTCATGGTTAGGCTTTGGAGGTGTAAGGTTTAGGGTTAGGCTTGGGTGTTTAGCTTTGGAGGTGTAAGGGTTAGGGTTATGTTTTGGAGGTGTAAGGTTTAGGGTTAGGCTTGGGTGTTAGGCTTTGGGGTTGTAAGGGTTAGGGTTAGGCTTTGGGGGTGTAGGGGTTAGTATTAAAAGCCATGTGTGATGATGTTATATTTTTAATAGTTTTCCACCACTTCATCCATTAGTACATATGTTTCTTCTTGCATCTTAAGGAATCTGGAACATTGTGTGTTATTTACATTAGTTGCGGAAAAGGGAATTTATTTTTTTAAACGTATTCTTATCTTAAAATTGATAAGCTCGCAAACACTTGTGCTGTAAGTAAATAGCGTAAAATATTTTAAGGCTCCATTTGATGGTTCTTTTCCCACATATTAACCTAATAGATCTTAACCTAGTTTTATTTATTTACACAAATGCATTAAGTAAAAAGCAAATCAGACAACAAACAGATATCAAAATATTAATAACCACATTAATAAACATTTTAAACAATGATGTATCATTATTAAAATAGGAGAACTGCAGATTAGCTTACTGTATCAACCATACAAACGCTGGAAATATTTACTCAGTAACATGCAGTTTACAGATTTTATTTTTAGTGCCCTAGAAGGAAATTCATCTTGTCCATTATCACAAGTTAATCATGACATTATCTTCTCCAAACTGATGGAGAGCTGACATAAAATACACATAAGTTCCCTTATAAACATAACTTAATAGCTTATTTTATTTTATTTAGGTATCTCCCCAATAATGAAGGAAGTCTCAAAAAGACCCAGGGCTGGACAGTATCAAAGGGTTACATAAATAATAAAATTGTTTCCAGCCTATCTAAGGTTCTTCTTAATTATCTATGCTTAAGCATTGCTGCACGAACTCCCAGTTAATAATTTAAAATCACCTTATGTAAAAACAACCAACTACTTTAAAAACTGGAAGTCTCATACATCAAACACAACTTATCCCCTGCAAGCTGGCTGGCTAGCTGTTGTCAATAGTCAGCCTAATATAGATTGAAAAGTCACACAATTATTAGGCTAAAAAGAGTAAAAACTACAACAAATACCACAACCCTCACCCATACACACAATAAAAAAAGAATATATCCAGTTTCTATAATAGTTAAAATGCGTATCATCAGCTATCATCAAACAGATCGCAATTTACAACAAATCGTCCTTCAGGCCACATTGAAGATATGCCAAATGGGACTCTGATCCCACGGTTGATCCAGGCCTGTGTCTTCGAGCTGGTCCTGCGCGCAGATCTCGCCCGCTCTGTGGTCAGGCACACTGTGGTCAGTACGCGCAGATGTCTGCGAGCACATGACGGCGCGCAGATGTTCTCTGCTCATAAGTCGGCGTGCCATATTATATCTAGCTTGGGAATTGTTTCTAGAAGAGAGAATTAAGGCACCTGAGAGAAGGATAAGATGAGTGCTATGTTCAGAAAATGTAGCACAAAAGAAATAAATACATAAATAAATAAAAAGCATCCTCTCTTACATTTTCAGATTGATATAATCTCCACATGCTATACCTTATATATTTACAGCCTTATTGAATTGCGATTTGGCCAATTGAATAGGGCTCTATATAAGCACAGAGCATATGTTTTTACGGAAGTTTTTAGTTAGTGAACTTCTATCCAAAAGCAAGGTCTTCACTAACTAAAAACTTCTGTAAAAAAATATGCTCTGTGCTGAAATAGAGCCCTATTCAATTGGCCGAATCATAATTTAATAAGGCTGTTAGTCTGTTATATACAATATATACCAACTGCCGCAACCTGCAGATTTGCATATGTATTCAAGTCACCCTGCAGAATATAAATGAAAGACAAATTAAACAAAGGACAAGAGTATTTAAAGAAATCAACACAGGTCATTGTGTCTCCTAACAATTAAAGCTCACTCACTGCTTTGAAATAAGATGCTTCAGCTATCACTCAAGTACTCAGCCTTTAGGGTATATCAAGTCAAAATCCTAGAAGATGATACTGTAAAAGTGTGGCTTACATTAAAAATAACCTTCGTTATGAGAGGAACTGTATGACAGAGCTCCACAAGGTAGAACATTTTCTCCACTTCAGAAGACCAACCCAATAAATAAACCTGAAGCGCTTATTAAGATTTCTAGGTTTCTTATTGGATAGCAACTGTGTATATGTAAGTCCAATGCAACTACAATAAATAAGCTTAGCTCATGATAATGCCTATATATGCTCTTTCTTCCATTACATAGATAATTAAACATGTGTAATGTGTGTCATTTAACTGGGAGAGCAGTAGTATCTATGGTTGTAAAGGTGATTAATAGCCACATTAAATTCCAGCCCCGTAAGTGCAACGTGAAGCTTGCAATGGCTGCGCGCTTGAAGAGTTGCGGAATTACTGGGCTATTAAATTAGAACAGGCTGCGAAATACGGGCTTGGGAGGCGAACCCGTAAACCATGCTTCGCTCGTTGGATGTGTGGCCGTTAACGTGATCAATTAGTCTAACTTGTAGATACGAGTTGGGATGGAGCCAATTGCAAAAGAGATCATCAGAATTATGTCACTGAAAAATGGAGTTGGGATTGTCAAAGTCCTACGGGCTTCAATTAAGAGCTGCGACCGGACACACATTCCAGATATAATGCAATATTCATAAAGTTGTAAATATGATATTTTATCACTTGCGATTTCCAGTATATGTATTAACGCATTGATTGCTGGAATCGATATAACACAAAAATTGAACCTGAAATAAAGTATTTTTTGGGGCCAATTTGCGAGCTTGAGAATGTTGTGCTATTAATTCTAAGACCTAACATCATTTCACTTTTAATAAAAGTACAGTAGTGAGTGTATATATGCATTTAAAGTACTATGATTTGGACTTTGCCTCCCTTGCGGGTCCTCTCTAGCACTCGTTGGCTTCTTGGCTCCATTTGCGAGTCACTAGTTTGAATGCAAGTGATTTTGATGCAATTTAATAGCTCAATTGCAATGTAGTGGTTACAGGCTTGAAAAAACAGAGGATTTGCGGTCGCGAAGTTCCACGTTCCACGTCCCGTAGGCATTTTTCGGCCTTGCTGCGTCCTAACCCGCAAGTTGTCTGATGTGTCTTTGTAACTATCAATGGAGGAAGTGGAGGGGATGAAGGAACAGTGAAAAGTCCAGAGTGTTTCATAATAGCAAATTAATGAAACTGGCACCACACTTCTTCTCCCTCACTGGGCAAGAAACATACATCTTGCATCATTCAAAGCAACCACAGCTTTCCAGGAATATTAACGCAACTCTCAGTGACTCTATCACAAACTTCCATCAAGTATCATGGATTCAGGTCTTATAGAGGCATCAAAATGTGTTTTTGGTTAAATAAAAACCAGCAGTATGGCACATATATTTATTTCACTGCACAGTGGTCTTTTAACATTTGGATAATAAACAAATACTGCAATAAACTTAGCAAAGAGCTCTGTTTACAGTATATGCTTTTATGATTTATCATGACTAAGATTCATTTTACTTTAATTATTCATGTGCTTATTGATTTTTTTTTTTGTGTTACGTTTGATCATTTAGCAGCAAAGAAAATAAAGTGATCATGTGGTTTATCATTAATAAGTAAGATAAAGTAAAACCTTTAAACTTGTTCAAAACAACTAGTACATTTTCACATCCCCTCCCATTTGCAACAAACAACTTTATTTTATGACCTTGTGGAGAATAGTACTATACTTGACAGTCTTAAATAACATAAAGCCAATAATGGCAAAAACATAGAGCCTCATTCAATTGAGCTTTCGGGAGATCCGGGCTTCGCAAATGTAGCCCACAAGTTATTTTGCTATTCAATTGGCGTCTTTTTGCGGGCTCCGATCGGGTTATGGGCTACGGTCTCTGATTCACTGCTATGGTTAATATCGCAAGTTCATGCCCCTCCAAGTCTTTGATCTTTCATGGCCGCAAGAGTTGCGGACGCTAAAATTGCAAATTGCTGTTCGATTGCTCCGATTCCCCTTCGCAAAGCAAGCCGTCAAGCCTGCAAATAGCAAAAGTCGAACCACAGGTACCAAGGAGGACTCACAAAGGGCTTAATGACATGTCCGGCACACTGTAAATGCATATTTAAACACTCTACTGTACATTTATTAAAAGGGAAAGTGATGTTAGCATCTGTGGGGCATCCTCAAACTGAAGGAGGGGGAGTGCAAGGTCTCTAACATCCACCAGCTCTGTGGTGTCATCATGGAGGAGTGGAAGAGGACTCCAGTGGCAACCTGTGAAGCTCTGGAGAACTCCATGCCCATGAGGGTTAAGGCAGTGCTGGAAAATATTGGTGGCCACACAAAATATTGAAACTTTGGGCCCAATTTGGACATTTCCACTTAGGGGTGTACTCACTTTTGTTGCCAACGGTTTAAACATTAATGGAAGTGTGTTGAGTTATTTTGAGGCAACAGGAAATTTACACTGTTATACAGGCCAGTCTTTACATTGTAGCAGAGGGTCATTTCTTCAGTGTTGTCACATAAAAAGATATAATAAAATATTTACAAAAATATAAGGGGTGTACTCACTTTTGTGAGATACTGTATGTATATATAGGTTTTTTAACTTGCTTTAGACATTCAAATGTGAACACAAATGTACTTTCTATTTACTATATATATATATATATATATATATATATATATATATATATATATACAGTATATATATATCATTTGGTTTAACCAACAGAACTAAAAAATAGAAAAAAAAGGAATTAGTACATTCATCATGGATAATTGCAAGCAATTAATTTCTCATTAGTGAGTTTTTAACAATTTTTTTTGTTGAATAAAAATTTGATTGCCTCTAAGGGAATTGCACATTACAAGTAGAGGCACTCAATGTGTAGCATTAGTCTTTTAGCTTCTATCAAACTTGTGATACTATATAGAGTTTCTATTTGCAGGCATTATTCCTATACCGATGGTAAAGGAAAATATTTAACCCTGATTTCCATTTCTTCTCCCATGATTGTATACTATATTTCTTTACTATCAAATTTACTAAATCCTAGGAACAAACAGCCTCATTAAAATGCTACATTTTAAAAATCGTAGCAAGTAGCGTAGCTCGCATGACTTTGAGCTATTAAATTGGCCTCTTAAACCTCCCTGCAGATGAATTGTGGGGTTAGTGCGAGAAAACCCTACGTGTTGAGCAATGTTGAACATCATGGCTGTAAGTCCTTCAATCTGTCAAGCCTGTAACCGCTACTTGTTCAATTCAGCTATTAAATTGCAACAAAGTCACTCGCGAGCAAGCCCGTAAAACGCGAATGGATCCCAAAGCCTAACGTGTGCTTGAGAGAACCCGCAAGGGGGGTAAAGTCCAATACCTAGCACTTGTAATGCAAATAAAAACTCACTACTGTACATTTAGTGAAAGTGATGTTAGGTCTTAGAATTAATAGCACAACATTCTCAAACCCGCAAATCTCCCTCCGAAAAATACTTTATTTCATGTTTATATTCCGTGTTATACCGATTCCCGCACTTAATGTGTTAAGACATATACTGGAACTCGCATATAATAGAATATCATATTTATGGCTTTATTAATATTGCATTAATCTGGAATGTGAGTCAGATCGAAAACTGTAATTGTAGCCCGTAAGACTTTGAAGACTAACCTCTCCTTTTTCAGTGACGTAACGCTGACAATCTTTTCCATTGGCTCTGTCTAAACCTGCAACTACAGTCTATACTAATTGGTCTTTCGCACGGCCTCAAAACCAACATTCTATTAATGACCTACGATTTGCGTCTCAAGCCTGTAGCTCCCACCCCATTCTAATTTAATAGCAACGTAATTCGGCCAAATTTCAAGCCCAGAGCCGTTACGTGCTTCACATTGGACTTACGGACCTCGAATTTAATAAGGCTGAAAATGTAATATTTTTAGTAGTCATCTAATTCTGTTTTGTATGAGCCATTTAACATAACATAAGACATATTGCATATTAGGAAGATGATATTGTTGTTGAAGGACGGAGAATGGGAACAATTTTTATTGTGTTTTTCAATAAATTGCCCCATCGTGCCTAATCCATATTTTTTCACATCCCTTGTTCCCTTTACGATCCATTCCCCATACACATGATGGGTTCCTAAATACTGATGTTTAGCCCCCACATTAACCGCTTGCAGCGGAGGGTCCCCGATCGGCAAAGATCAGGCCCCCGCTGCATTTAAAAGATTCCCCGCTGCGTCTCCTTAAAGGGCCTGTGGCACGCTATTAGCCAATCCCAGCCTCTGCACCAAAATTTAACCCCCCCCTATGCTTGGTGTCCCCATCGGGACCCCCAAAGTGTCCACACATTAACCCCTTGCTGCAGGGGTTCCTAGGGACCCCCGCAGCCCCCCCACATTAACCCTTGCACCGATCGTGACCCTGCTGTATTTACAAATTCAAATTTCCCGCCTTGGGGGTCCTTAAAGGACCGTAAAGGTCCTGAAAGGACCCGCGCCGAAAAATATTATCCCCTGCCGCTGGGGGTACTATAAGTATCCCCCCAGGCAACAAAAATGTACCCCATCACTCATGGGGCTCTAAACAGAGCCCCATGAACACGTAAATTAATCCTATAACTCATGAGGCTCTATACAGAGCCCCATGAACCCTTAATTAACCCTGTCACTCATGGGGGTCATTACAGAATCCCAGAAGCCCTTAGTTAACCCCGTCACTCATGGGGGTCAATACAGACTGCCAGAAGCCCTTAATGAACCCAGTCACTCATGGAGGTCAATACAGATCCTCATAAGCCCTTAATTAACCCTGTCACCCAGGACCCTCATGACACTAAGTACAAACACTACACTACACTACCCTCCCCAATAAACCACAAAATCTAAACTAACCCCCTCTACCCTAACCTATTGACCCCTACCTACCTAACACTACCTTCCTAACCCCCTCTTAAACCCCCCACCCTACTAATTATACAAAATAAAAAAAGCTAAGGTACACAAAATAAAAAAACCTGAGTTACATAAATAAAAAAAAACCTAAGGCCCACAAAACAAAAAAGGACATTACAAACCCCCCTCACTACAAAAAATAAAACATCACAAACACCTCACCACTACATAAAATAAAAAAAATAATACACACCTGCAAAGAAAAAGGAATACACAAATATACATAAGAGTACAGTAATAAATACATTATAAATATACACCTAACAACAATACATTTCCCCCTATCTAGACATCACCCCCCTATCTATACCTAACCCCCTATCTAGACATCACACCCTATCTATTCTTTACCACCAATCTAAACATCACCCCCTGTCTATACAATACCCCCTAAATCTAAGCTAAAATAGAATAAATAAAACAACTTACCTACCTTTGCAGATATCCCTTCTGATCACACCCCCTAGGAAAAAAAGAAACTTCAGATTATTAAAAAATTAAACATTACATAGAATAAATAAATAGTACAAATACAGTATTAAACTTACCTTTCCAGCATGTCCCCGTCCATCTTCTTCTGTTCCCCCGGCTCGACCCCTGGAAAAAAGATACATCACATTAGTATAACACATACATCAAACACAACAAATAATTAAAATATAAACATTATAAAGACAAAATAGAACTTACCTGTCCCCAATGTCCTTCTCCTCTTCTGCATAGGCTGGGCCGTTGATAAATCTGTGCTCTAAAAAAAAAAAATTAAAAAAACTAACAGTGCTCCGCACTCATGGAGCTCCCCGACACTAATGAGGCCTCCAGAGCCTCTTCCGGTATGAAATTGGCAATGGCGCCTTCCGATTGGCTGATTAATTCCTTACAGATCACTATGGATGATGGAAGTGGATATTAATTGAAGTCTAGTGGTCAAAATATTTGTGTATAGTTTATACTCTTCATTTAGTAGTAGTTTAGAGGCAATATGAACAATGATGTCGTAAATCTTTACTCTGTTTGCATAGAACTTTGATCAACCCCCGCCCCACAAATGCATGGGATGTTGTCTTACCCTGTAAAAGGCTGTTGAATAGTACAATTATCAAGGAGGTAATTTCATTAGGGCCTGGCAGTTAATGGTCATTAAATTCTTTATGGCTAGTGAAACTTCATTTTGTGTAACTGGTGAGAGTCTATCAGATCATGTGTAATCTGCGGCACATTCAACCCAGCCAATAAGGAATTTAATATTTTGATAAAACTATATTAGTCTCTTGTTTCTAATAGAGTGGGACTTAATAGTCTTGAAAACTTTAGGTGAGACATGTTTTGTCTTCATGAAACAGATTTGGGATGTAGGTTTGTTGCCAGTTTCCATTCAGGATAAGATATAGTATTCAGCCTAATTTATTAACAATTTTATGGAATCTATACCTTTGATAACAGATGGAGACCTCTTTTTTTGTCAGGTTGTCAAAATTGCTTTATTTTGTAAATATTTTTGTTTAGACATTGATGTGTAATTTGCCTGTGATTGTTCAGAGACCCTTGTCACTTTAGATATTCTTGATTATTACGTTTAGATTGATATGCCAAGTACACAATAAGTTGCCCTCTTAACACTGCTTTCCCATTATTCCAGAACAGTGAGTTAGTAATATGTCGATCATAATTTGTTGCATATATGTCCCAGAATATTATCAAATGTTCTCTAAATGCTTTATCAATGGCAAAAGGTGAAAACACATTTCCACTGGTAATAATTACTTTTTGAGGCGCCATGATTTAAAACTAAAGATACCATAGCATGATCTGACGTTGCTATTGAATGGTTGTCTTATTGTAGTGTTTTCTCAAATACTCAAATAGTCTTCAACACCAGCCAATAGTCAGTTCTTGGATGTGCCACTGACACACACGTATACTCTCTCAGTAGTATGGTACACCCTCCATCCATCAGTAAGGACAATTTCAATCATAACTTATTATGTTCCTTATTATCTAAGTCTATTTCCTGTAGAAACCCCACATCTGTTTATAAGAATCTTAAATGGAATTATATGTGTTTCCTTTTTATTTGATGTTGATACCTCTTACATTTCATGTTGACTACATTATGATATTCATCATTTAAGCTTAAGTATATCTCTTCTAATAGATGCTTTCCAAATATTCCTTGAGTTGGTACACTTCATAAACAGTTGTATGTTTGAGTTTAATGCTTTTGCTTGACTCCCTGGTGATGTACAGGTATACCCCGCTTAAAGCTACGCCGTTTAGAGCTTATTCACTATAGAGCTGTTTTTCCTGCCAGGCCCATTTTTAATGCTAAACCCCACTATAGCGCTGTTTTTTCCTGCCAGACCCCTTTTAATGGTCTGATTCTCTATAGCACTGTCTAGCTACAACGCTAGTTTTGCATGTCCAACCCCTTTTAATGCTCTAATTCACTATAACACTGTTTTTTTCCCCAAAGAAAACAGAATCCAGGAAGACTCATAAGCTCCAGCATCAATAATGTAAAGTGTATATTTCTGCTAATGTTCAGTTTGTGTTAGTGTTATGTTTGCTGTTTCTTTGAAGTTCATATAAAACAAATTGTAATTGAAATTGTGTGTTGTTGTCATGAGTTCCCCTATCCCTATCTTCCCCATGTTAAATTTCCCTAATTTAGAGCTGTTTTGCTTAACACTCCTGTAACGGAACCCATCACTGTTTTACCCTGTTTTATGATTATTATGGTTAAAATATGATCCTACTATTATACTGCATGTATGTTGGTTTATGCTCTGCAGAATATTGGCCCAGACTAGTGCAGACCTTGGCATGGGAGATAATCCTGTTACAGATAAGGAAGTCTATTGTATGAAGTGTTTTCATTCTCAGATAAGAACAAAGAAGGATGATCTAATTAATGTCTGATTGTATCCAAGTTGCCAGGTAGCCTCAGGGAGGTGTGACTCACCTATTGTCCCTCTATGTGTATTGTGTGGCCAACTATGGGGGATATGTGAAATGTCTGTGTGTTATGTGTAAAAGATACTTTTACTAACTTTTGAACCCCTAGTCTGATTCATGCCATTTTTTTATATGTTGTTCCCCTGGGTGAGAGCTATTGAACGGTGCTGGACTTAAAGGTGTACCCCCTGTTTTTGGGGTACATCCAGAATGTGGTTAAAATTGTGTTTGTTTTAATTGTGTTACCTGTTATCTGGGCGGAGGAGACTATGGGGGTTGAACCATGTATATAATTGGCTGTTGTGATAATTATGTGGGTGTAGCCCTTCAGAGGGCACCATTGCATAAAAGGAGATCCCCTGTCATTAAAGAGGACTACTTGACCCTTCAAAACGTAGCCTTGTCTCGTTCTTGGAGGGGATTGCTATATCATACTGGGGATTGCTATGCGCTGCATACTCCCTGGGAGCTTTAAGCTACGGCGGTTTTGGAGTCTGTGGTAGTGTGGTGTCCGGTGCGGTGCTTGTAGGCCTCGACGCAAACTAGGACGCGTCCAACAACGGCGGTACCCGGTCGGGGTGCCAGGAGATCCGTTACAACTCCTATTGCCTGGAACCATCTACAGTGTTAAACGAGGTATAGATGTACTTAAATAACAAAGATTAACTGTAATCTTAACAGTAACAATAACACTTGTGTTAGACATTGTAGGGACATGATACTTGTGCTCATGTCAAAATCTCTCAAATAGTTCATTTTGAGTAATAAGACAAATTGAGAGGCTTTTATAACTAATCAAGCTCTAGGCTCCTATCAGAGCCTGTTTGAGGCAACTAACCAAATGTATCAAGATTATTTTGACAAATGTCCAACTTATTATAGTTACATGGAATAAAATAAGATCAAGAAAATGAGACATCGTCACTGCTTTTATAAAGAACAATTGTCAAATATTAATTTTGTGTTACGAAAACCTTTGTGGTATTGCAGCCCATCCTTGGCCTGGTCTGCTAGCATGGCAGAAAAATGTCATTCATTGTCACGCTCTTCTTCTGATGATTATTGTTGAGGGCTTTGTAAGTTGGGGTCATGATTTTAAATTTTGTTCTTGAGGCTAAGGGAAGCCAGTGGAGTGATTGACAGAGAGGAGCTGCCGACTCTGAACATTGTGTACGGAAGAGTCTAGCAGAGGCATTCATAATGGATTGAAGTGGAGACAGTCGGGTGGTAGGTAGGCCAACAAGAAGCGAGTTGCAATAGTATAGTCGAGAGATGATGAGAGAGTGTATAAGGATTTTAGTTGTGTCTTGTGTAAGATAGTGATGAATTCTGGAGATGTTTTTTAGATGAAGAAGACAAGATTTAGTTAGTGATTGTATGTGAGGGATGAAAGACAGAGCAGGGTCCAGTAGAACTCCAAGACAACAAGCTTGGGAGGAGGGGGGGATGATGTTTTTGTTGACACTGAGAGAGATGTGAGGAATTGATGCTGTGGGAGAGGGAGGGAAGATTAGGAGTTCAGTCTTAGACATGTTGAGTTTGAGATGGTGGGTGGACATCCAAGAGGATATACTAGAGAGGCAGTTGGAGACGTGTGTTAGAAGAGAGGGGCACAGATCTGGTGCGGAGAGGTAGATTTGGGTGTCATCTGCATAGAGATGATAATGAAGCCCAAAAGAGTTTATGAGGGTACCAAGTGAGGATGTGTAGATGGAGAAGAGGAGGGGGCCAAGGACAGATCCTTGGGGTACACCAACAGACATGGGGCAAGTAGAAGAAGAGGTGTCAGAGAAGGAGATACTGAATGATCGATTTTGTAGGTATGATCAGAACCACGAGAGAGCAGTGTCTCTAATACCGAGTGAGGTGGAGGATATGGAGTACTGGTCAACGGTGTCAAAGGCAGCAGAGAGATCTAGAAGGAGGAGAATAGAAAAGTGACCTTTTGAAAGAAGTGTAAACTTTTTGCCTGCTGTTGCCATCTTGGTAAATATTGGTGTGAATTCTTTGTGTGCTTTGGAGATGTCGATAGAATAGTCTTGAAATAATAGTAATCTGTGATTTTCCACACTGTATTTTGTTGTTTTCTGAATACTCTTATAATCAGTAGCTTAATATGGAAGCTCTGGAGGCAAAAGATAACAGGGCGAGCATTACCCCTTTCCTTTGGCAGGCCTACTCAATGTGCTCTCATCTATACCTAACAGCTTAGGCAGCTCTGTGGTTTCAAATTAATATATATATTCTCCAGCTATTGACTCAGGGACTACAAAGGAAGATTGTTCCAGGGTAGTCTGTTCCCCAAATCCTCAGTTTTTGCTTTTAGCAATTTATTCTCTTTAAGTAGCTGATTATCTCTTTTCTGTAAAATGGTGATATCTTTGAGAGAGCTGTTAGATTCTTGTCAGTGATGTTTAGTTTTTGTCCCATATTGGCCATGCGAGTGGCAATTGTATCCACTGATGTTTGTATCTTACAGCCTTTTTAAATTGCAATGTGGCAATTGAATAGGGCTCTAAATAAGCACATAGCATATTTTCTTACAGAAGTTTTTAGTTAGTGAAGACCTTGCTTTTGGATAGAAGTTCACTAACTAAAAACTTCTGTAAAATAAATATGCTCTATGCTTATATAGAGCCCTGTTCAATTGGCCAAATCGCAATTTAATAAGGCTGTTAGTCTCTTGAGTCTCAAATAGTGGTTCTATGATGTGGTCTCTTTCTCTTTCATGCTCTTTAGATCCAGTATCCATTTTTGTCATTTGCTTAGTCCTACATCAGGTGGAAGAATACATATACCGTATTGGTCCGAATATAAGCCGCACCTTTTTTCCGATTTTTGAGCTTGCGATTTACTGGTGGGGCTTATATTCGCGACCGTAAAAAAATCCTTGCCGATTTGCGAACTTTGCTTGTTAGGTGTGCGGCTTCTATTTGTGAACGCAAAATGACTGCCGATTTGCGCGATTGTGAGTTAAGGGTGCAGATTTTTGTGCTTGAGACTGCGGTATTGAATAGCGATTTACGGTTTTAGTGATTCTAACATCCTGTAAAGCCTGTAACCTGCAAAAAAAGCTACAATTCTAATTAGAAAGCCTGTTTCTTGCAATGGCTGATCACTTTGAGAGTCTTTTTCTCTCCAATTTTACAGGTGCGCCTTATATTTTTTCCCCTTGAACTTCACGTGTGCGGCTTATATGTGGGTGCGGCTTATATTCGGACCAATACAGTATCTATTTTTGGTTCTTCTTTAGGTAACTTATTTTGAATACAGCAGTGGCCAGGTCCTCTTTCACTTAAGAGAAGCTGGAAGCTACAATGCTAAATTCAAATGTCAGGTTTAAAAGATACTCTGCTTTTATTTCCTCATATACTGATATTTTGTTATCCAGTAACAAAATAATCAAATCAAACCATATTATATGACCACTACAGGGATGATTTAAATGTCTTCAGTTTATTCATTTGAATGTCTGATGCCAAGGGGGTACTATTGTCCTTATGTCCATTTAAATTGTTTGTAGAATGAATTGTATTTTGTTTAAATAAAACCTAGTATCATGAATGCCATGTTTAAAAAAGTATATACAGTTCATGCATAAGGTTTCAGTGGGAAAGCAGCTTTTGCCGGTGTGTAGAAGTTTTTTTATCATAGCAGTCAGACACTCTGAGATGCAACGTGCAAATGGGAAAACTGTTTTTTTGTGTTGAATAATTTACATGGTTTCAAATATTTGCCATTATAACAAAGCTTTGCAAATATAGGGCCTCATTCAATTGTGATTTGGCCAATTGAATTGGGCTCTAAATAAGCACATAGTATATTTTTTTAAAGAAGTTTTTAGTTAGTCAAAACCATGCTTTTGGATAGATTTTTACTTACCCAAAACTTCTTTAAAAAAAATATGTTATGTGCTTATTTAGAGCCCTATTCAATTGGCCAAATTGCAATTGAATGAGGGCCATAGTACTTAACAGTTATGCTAACTCCAATTCAGCTGGGTCTGGACTTTTCTGTCTTATTACAAAATGTATTCGATGTTTAAGAATAATTAAATACTTTTAATGATATCGACATCAATTAAATGATCACTATAGTTTGTGGAAAACCGGACATGTTTTTCAAGTATGTAACCAACAATCTACATTAGCAGCTGTGTATAATAGGGACATAAACACATTTTTTAAAGAATATATTTAGCTAAGCAATGACATGGGGGATTATATATTGAGCTGCTGCTTTGCCTGTAGCTTGAGTGGGGTGGTTATTAACTTGGGGCTTACTCTTCTAATTAGATCTATTGTCAAATTGCAATTTACAGTGACAGGTAACATTAGAACTGAATAGAGATTTTTTCTGAATCCACTTTCCTTTCCTTCTAGATTTATACTCGTGTTAGCAATCATAGCAAAATGTCTGTTGCCATTAAAGAAAGATTGAATACAATAGTTAAAAGTGAAAGGATTTACATGTTCATAACAATATATTATACATATCTAGGATCAATGACAGAGCACTGGGATATATTTGAGGGTGGTGGTACCTAGGCAGTGTTTAGTTTCATCCCATTTATTTTGATATAGAGCCAAATGGCACAGGGACAACTGGGATGCATTCATTTAAATTAAACATTATGCTTAATATGTCTCTTAATATTCAGGAAACATCATCTCCTGATGCAGCAAATATGTTTATTTGCCCTATTAAATACATCTAGTTCACATTGAAAGCACTGCAGGAAATTACTTGCTCATCATAAACACTGTGGCCCTCATTCAATTGAGATTTGGCCAATCAAATAGGGCTCTAAATAAGCACATAGCATATTTTTTTTAAATAAGTTTTTAGTTAGTAAAAACCTTACTTTTTGGATAGATATTTACTAACTAAAAACTTCTTTAAAAAAAATATGCTATGTGCTTATTTAGACCCCTATTCAATTGGCTAAATTGCAATTGAATGAGGGCCTGTGAGCCTCATTCAGTTGCAAGGCTGCATCTCGCAGGATACAGGCCTTATGTCTGCGGGCGTGCTGCATGCTTGCACTCTGCTACAATTACGCAGCGATTCAATTGAACAAGCCCGCAAGTTACGGGCCGAAAGCCGGAACCGTAAACCATGCACTCATATGTAGCATTACAGGGCGTTAACATGGTCAGTTAAGCAAGGCCGTAACTACCCATTGAGAAACAGCCAATAGAAATGGAGACCGTCATCATTACGGCAGTATAAGATAGAGGTTACATGTCAATCAATTAGCATATAGAGGTCCCATATGCAACCGGACTCACAAAACTGCTAAATACACAATAATAAAAATGAATGCCAATACTGTTCTAGTCCATGTGGGTGGCCTGATGTGTGTTAGCTCATTGATTACTGAGATTGATATAATCCCGAAATGAAACATAAAAATAAATAATTTCTTATTGCCGATTTGAATGTTTGAGATTTTTGTGCAATTAATTATAATGTCTTTCATCGCTTTCCCCGTCATTTATAGTGCAGTATTTATTCTTTATTTGCATTTACAGTGCTACCCACGTGTCTTTAACCCCTTTGCGTTTCCTATCTGGTACCTGTAGGATTTTCTTCTACATTTGCCATTAACGGGTGTGAAAACATTTGCGGGCTTGCGTAATTGTAGCAAGGGATTTTCAGCCTGTAACCCGTAAATTGTTTGCGGCTCGCAAAAAGACGCCAATTGAATAGCAAATTAGTTTAAGGGCTTCTGTAACTCACAATTTCTCAATATGTCAGGAATACTGTTATGAGAAATGCTGCTATCATATACCACGCCTCACGCAGGTACAATACATAGTAATAATAACTATGTTTAGCCCAGATTCAATTTCTTTGCACCATCCACTCTGTGCTTTACATTCATATGTATACAGCATATAACCTCTGTATTAGTGGTTCCCAATTTATTTATTTTTTAAAAGACCCCTTAAAAATTGACTATTGTCTTGGCAAACCACTTAAACACTCCTGAAGGAATTTACTACCTGCTTCTTAACAATTATGATGAGCCTTGCTACATTGGAATACAATGGAACCTCCATATACTGTACATCATCTCCTATATTTGGCAAATCCAATATTAGTCACATTTTCTTGGCAGAAAAATGCTCCTATATTCATCCAAAATCTAATATTAGTCACAAAACAGAAACAGACTACATTTTACAAGTTCTTTGCTACATTGAGTGCTAGTGAATCACTGTGAAGGTGACAAAAAAGACGTTGATCACCAGAATTGGAGTTACCTGATATTTAATGTAAGGTGACTCTCATTCCAAAAAAATCCTTTGCTCCTCTTCAGCTTCTTGCATCATCGCTCCTAAGTAATGGCAAAGCTCCTTTTGCATTTATATTTATTTACTACATCAGATTCAGGTCTGTAAACGGATTATTCCAATTTTAGTTAATTCCTATGGAAAAACTGATTTTCTATTCATCTGGTTCAGTATCGGTCTGTTCCAGAAACTGATTCATGATGAATATTTAGGTTCTACTGTATAGTCTTTGCACTTATAAACAAATCTAATATCTAGAATCTGAACTGTTGTTTTATGCATTTTTAATCAATGTTTTTAAATATTTTATATATTCATATAATCTCAGTTTTACAGTGGATCATCAGAATAAAGCCATGGACCACAATTTTGGAACCTCTGTCTATATACTCTGTCTGAATATACTATGGGGCCATATTCAATTCAAAGCTATTCAATTGCTCAAGCCCTCAAGTTACTGGCCCAAAGCCGAAACCATAAGCATGCACTGGTTCGTAGCAGTTCAGGGAGGGAACATGATCAATTCACCAAGCCCGTAACCGGCCACTTCGAATCAGTCAATAGAAAATGAGACTTTTTATTATTTATTAGACAATTATTACGGCAGTAAAACATGGAGGTTACATTAGGTTCGGGTCCGATGTGCAATCAGACTCGCAAAACCTTCAAAATAAAGAATTATGAAAATGAATGCCAATACTGTTCTAGTCCATATGGGTGGCCGGATATGTATTAACTCATTGATACCCGATATCGATTTAACCCTGAAATTAAACATAAAAAAATCTCAGATCTTGGCGATTTGCGAACTTGAGACTGTTGTGCAATTAATTCTAATGTCTGTTATCGCTTTTCCAGTTATTTACAGTGCAGTAGTGATTTTTTATTTGCATTTACAGTGCTGCGAATAGGTGTTTAACCCCCTTGTGGGTCCTCTCTAGTATTCATTCATGTGCAGTTTACGGGTGTAAAAACATTTGCGGGCTTGGGGAAATTGAGCAATTGGACAGCGATTTGCAATTTTAGCCTTGCGAAAGTAAAAGATCAAAGGCTTCTGGAGGCTGTAAGTTGAGAGGTTAACCATCGCCATTTTTTTAAGCCTGTAACTCGGAAGCCGATCGGAGCCTGCAAAAAGACGCTAATTGAATAGCAAATTAGCTTGCGACCTCACTTACGGGCTACCGGATCTCCCAAAACCTCAATTGAATGGGGGGCCTATATTATTATAGTGTATGCAACACTCTCACTCAACTGATTACCGGTGTCCTTGATATATGTCTTTCTACCACTAGAGGGCAAACAAGGATCATTTAGCTATAGTGATCTTTTCATACCTGTGTAACCGGATTAGAACTACTGCAGGTTTCAATAGGGAAGTAATGAAACTTGGCTCTAGAAACAATTAAGACACTCCCTAAATAGTAATTAGATCTATATACAACTAATTGTACATAACAAATAGCTACGTATGATGAGTTTATTCCTTTCATATCTGTCTCCCATTATGTTAGTAGACTGTAAGCTCTTGGGTAATATTTTACCTTTCCCCCATGTCACTTTCAACTGGCTTTAGTAGTTATATTTTATATTTTAAGTCCTCTTATTTCAACTTAACTCCATTATTCCACATTTATCCCAGCTTGAAAAAATATACAGCTAGATTTTTCTTAGTATTATGGTACTTTTATTACCAGTAAAATGTTTCAGATCATGAAGACAAAAATGTACATTATTGGTCTGAGAGAGAAACATCAGAACAGAAGCTTTAGATGTTAGCATAGACTTTGCCGCACAAATATACTAGAAGCGGTAAGATTCCCCGGATTGACACCAATCCTCACCATAATTCCTGCAATGAAGCTTTCATGACATTAAAACAAATCCTAAAAATGCACTGTTTCCCCTCTTTGTATTAATCAGATGATTTTTAGTATGTTTTAACACATTTATACAAAATAAAGATTAAGCAGTGTGTTATAGCCCGTTAAAATAAAATATTAAACATATTTAAATTGTCATTAGTTAGAAATGTAGCTAGCCTTTTTCACATATAAAATGACCATTGCAATTTAAGTTCGTGAGCCCCTAGAAAGCTTATTGAACACTGAAAATAAAACAGTGAAAATAAAACAGTACATGGATAAAGAAAAATGTGTTTTTTTCTTTTAAATAGTTTTTATTGTCAGCATATATATGAAATACAGTTACATTTCTGTTCATAGACATGTTTTATAAATATATAACAATGACTCTATTATATAAATTATTAATTGTTTCTATATTCTTAAGAACATTTTTAATATTTCATGTATTATTTGCATATATTAAGAATATAACTAATGTATTGATCATGCAATCCGCCTCCTCCCATTTTCCAAATTGTTCTCATTATTATCATGTAAGTTAGTTGTAGAACAATATCAGGTTTGCTTATTTTATCTTTACTATGCTTAATCAATAGGTTTTATTGGAAATTTCCCTTATGCCATTTTTATTAATTATATTTATCCCATAATTAAATCAGTTTTTCCAGTCTGGGATTTTATTATCTGGCATTATTGTATTCCCTGCAAGGTAGGAGTGAGTACGGGTAGTAATAATAAGAAACTTAAATGAAACAAATTAACTTATAACTTATCTCATATGTCACCTTGCTCATTTTTATTATTTTTTAATTTAAGGCAAATGGATAATACCCGTCCTTGTGTTCATTATCTGGTCCCCCACCAGGTCCTTTCTTGTCGGTCCCAAATCTCCAGTTCTCCACCTTTTCCAGGTATCTTTTACTATTTATTTTTTGGGTGTTAGGTTATAGCTGTGATCTGAATGCCTGTGTAGCCTATCCATGGGCCCCGTATCTCTATAAATTTGGGTATAGTATCTGCAAGGGAGTGTGAGATTCTCTCATTTGTGGCAATGAAATTGCTTCCATTGCCCCTATGTCTAGGAGGTTCATTTTCCAGTTTCTGGCTATGTGGGATTTTTTAGATAATAGGATATATTGCAGAAGTTTGTTCTGAGGTGTGGAAAGTGTCGGGTCACGTATCCCCCTTGGGCACGTTTCTGCTGTTAATTTTACCAAATGATGAAAGATTTGTTGCTAGGTCACCTATATTCTTCCAGATTTGTTGGACAGGTATGGTTGAATGTGCCTATATCAGGGCCGCCTCTGAAGCATTGTGGGTTCTCTAACTTGTTCCATTTAGCTAATCTGTCCGATATGTTCGATGAAGAACTTTTACTGAAGTTTCTAAGATGATATGATTCAAAGAGCCCCTGAAGATAATCGCCCATGATTTTTCCCAGTTATTTCAATCCCATTGGAGTGCTAGATCTTTTTCCCAATCCCACATATATCTATCCTTATTTTCCTCTCTAGGAGAGTTAAGTATGTCGTATATTTCACCAATCTTACCTTTAGTGAGAGGAGCATCTTGGCAAGTTTTCAAAATCCTGTTGTGTTTAGGGAGGCCTTTTGTGTGAATTAATCGACATACAGATTGTATCAATTTAGTGTGATTATAATGTTCCTATAAGGGGATGGCATATTTGTCCCTAAGTACTTCAAACGAGAGAATTTGGCCGTTCCTTACGCATGAGCCTAGTCTGTCTAAATTTGGGGATTTTCACCAATGTTGAGAGATAGGTGAGATTTATTTTGGGGCTTGGGGGTGTGTAAAGACCAAAATTAAGTGAGGGGATTTAGGAAAGAGTGTGGAGTAGCAGTGGGCCCAAGTAACTCCTGATACCATATATTTAATCATGGGGTTAGAGGAATTTTTGATCCCAGACGGTAGCGGGTTAAGCCAAGTTACCGTGTCCCAGGTATAAGGACACATGGTACAATTGTAAATAAATATCCATTAATTAATTATAATTTTTAGCAGACATCATATCTAATGATAAG
Organism: Discoglossus pictus; assembly: GCA_027410445.1. NCBI lineage: Eukaryota > Metazoa > Chordata > Amphibia > Anura > Alytidae > Discoglossus > Discoglossus pictus. Next base: position 108,401,927 of record CM050171.1, read on the forward strand.
GCTTCTGTTTTGTCTATATTAATGTTTACACCGGATATGACCCCAAATTTATCCAGGACCTGCATGAGTTGTGAGGTTGAATTTATGGCATCCATGACAGAGCAGAGCAGGTCATCTGCAAACAATGACATTTTGAAGTCCAATTTGAGTACCTTTAACTTCTGCAGTCATCCTGATTAATTGTGCTAGAGGTTCTATAGTAAGGGCAAAGAGAAGTGGGGATACAGTATCGTGTTTTTTTTAACCCCTTTGATAAATTGATTTAAAACAAATGTAAAGCGGCTAATAATGTATATTCTAACTTTTTAGCACATTAGATCAATTTACCTCAATGCACTTACTAGAATGTCTTTTCAGTGCTGAGTCCACTTCTTGATAAACCCAATTGAGCCTTTCACTGTATATGGAGGTTCAGCCTACTGTAATCATAGCTCGGTAGCTTTGCTTGTCTGGTACTTTATCAAAAGTAGTAAGAAATACAGTAAAGAAGGTAAAGTCAAGAACTCCAGTTTTCCATTAAAGAACATCTGTAGTAATTTTTTCTATATGGTATTTTGAATAATAAAACTTGATAATGGGCAAGAGGTTTTATGAAAGTGAACAAAATAACAACTGATCTTATATTTTTCACATTTTTATGCTATTTTCTTTATAGAGCCTGCTTCTGACCTGTTGAGAGCACAGGCAGTTCCACATACCGAATTCCCATTGCACAGATGCAAACATCGTTTGTATTCAAATTATTTTGCAATGTATTACATGGACTTGTACTTAACTCTTGTATAGTGCTACTAAATATATTGGTGCATTGCAAATAAAGGATAATAATAATAATTCCCATGTCAGGAATTTGATCAATCGGCAAATTCTAAAGGGCTCTATATAAGCACAAAGCATATTTTTTTACAGAAGTTTTTAGTTAGTGAACTTCTATCCAAAAGCAAGGTCTTCACTAACTAAAAACATCTGTAAAAAAAATATGCTCTGTGCTTATATAGAGCCCTTTAGAATTTGCCGAATTGCAATTTAATAAGGCTTTTAGGCCCCAAGTTTGCGGGCTTGAAATTTGTTACAGAGCGATTCAATTGATCAAGCCCGCTGCTACCTGTCCGAAAGCCTAAACCGTAAACCATGCAATCGTAAGTAGCATTTCAGAGCATGAGCATGATCAATTAAGCAAGCCCATAACTACCTATTTAGAAATCGTCTTCATGACATCAGTAAAACATGGAGGTTAAACCTCAATCTATTATCATTTAGATGTTCGATATGCAATCGGACTCGCAATCCGGCAATGTACAAAATAATAAAAATGAATGGCGATACTGTTCTAGTCCATGTGGCTGGCCTGATATGTATCAACTCCTTGATTCCCAAGAATGATATAACTCGGAAATAAAACGTAAAAAAAAATATTTTCTACTGTAGATTTGCGGGCTTGAAACTGTTGTGCAATTAATTCTAATGTTTTTCGTCACTTTTCCCATCTTTTAAAGTGCAGTATTGTTTTTTTATTTGCATTAACAGTGATACGATCAGTTGTTTAATCCCCTTGTGGGTTCTCTCTAGTACTCGTAGGATTTTCTTCTATATTTACCATATATGGGTGTGAAAACATTTACGGTCTTGAGGAATTATAGCAATTGAATAGCGATTTGCGATTGTAACATTTACAGGCTTGAAAGATCAAAGGCTTCGATGGGTTGTAAGTTACGATTTTTGACAACCGCAGGGATTTTCAGCCTCTAACCTGCAGATCGTTTGTGGGTAGCTAAACAACAACAATTGAATAGCAAATTAGTTTACGGGCTACATTACGGGTTCCATTAACTAACAATTGCTCAATTGAATAGGGTAGGATTATATGGCTCCCATAGGAACTTCCATGAGGATGACTTGACCCTACTGGAGTTCGTATGATAGAACTTACTGAGCCATTACATTGGTCTCATAGCCTAACTCAAGGAGGAAATGATGTACTTATAACCAGGAGAAAATAGCTCATAAGAACTTGCTATGGTCCATATGTGTTACATAAATAGGTAACTAGATTGAACTAGTGAGTAAGAGCCAATAAACCCATTGGTACCATACCTACACCACTCAAGTCAGTAAATATTGCAACACGGAGTCTATACATTAATAAATACTGTGAATGGGGCTGCATTGCATATTTCCAAGGCCATTCTTCCTGTATATTCCCGGATAGTGAATTTGTCTGAATGATTACATCTGTTCTATCCAGAAGGGTAAAACAAGAGACCAGGAAATATAAACTTAATCTCCCGGAAAAAGAATTTTGGGTGTGAGGAGCTAACAATCTATAGCAGTAACACTAAAATAATTTCTTCTATCTAATCCTTTTTACAAAGCCTCAGTGCCCTTGGGCCTTGCCCATCAGTCAGTTACACCACAGAATTGCCCAGGCGGTTTCAACAAAATTCTTAATTGTGAATGGAACACCAGGGAGCCCAATGACAGGGAATGAGATGTTGTACTGAGAGACTTATTATCCACAGAAAACAGCCTGAGAAATAGCAGTTCTTTACAAAAACATGGGCTGAAAAACAAAACAAAACACACTGGATTTTTCATGTATGAGTAAACATTATTAATATAGCCCTTTGTTTTAAGTAAAGAATGGCCCAATTTAGACCTTTTCTATCCTACCTACAGTTATAATTACAGCTGATGTCTATTTTCCATGGGGTCTGGAATGGTGAATAACAGCACCACGGGGGCTCCATTGGCTTTTCCCCACATGGTAGGTCTTGGAGTTGTGGTTTTTCCCACCCAGACTCTAATTAGCTCTAATTTTGTACAAAATGCTTCTTGGTTGGGTAGGAATCCCTTGGCTTTTCTTCAGGGAGGTCTGGAGACCAGTCCCGCCTGGTAACACCCTGCTGATCAGCTTGTATCCTGCTCAAAGAGAAGCAAAATCTCAAACAATTTCTTGACTCATTCGCTGCCGGAGTAACCTTGCATTGATTCTTCTGACAATGACCAGTAAAATATATGTAGCTCAATATGAATTTTCCAAAGTACATAGGAATATTTATGAATGAATATATATATAAATATATATATATATATATATATATATATATATATATATATATATATATATCCCTTTCTGGGTCGCTACCTTGTGCACCTCAATAAAGGGGCTTGTGAACCTCAATGAAGCTGTGTGCTATACCAAGTAAGATCACCCAAGATGGGAAGGTCATAGCAGAGAGGTCAGACAAATTGTGTTCCACTGGAGAAGGCATTAGCAACCCACTCCAGTATCTGTGATAAGAAAACCATATGGATAAACACAACCAGAAACAGACAGATGTGCTTGGGTGCGGCGGTCCATATGGTCACCGAGAGTTGGACAAAACTGAAGAACTGAACAACAACAAATACATATATATATATATATATATATATATATATATATATATAAATTGTACTAGAATATTAGGCAACATGAAATAATAATTTCGATCATTAATCATAAAAACTAATTGAACTAATAGTTGTGTCTATATCAAGAATGACATAGTACTGAAAAAAATATTGGATTAAATATAATTAATTAATTATAAGGAGATGTTTAGAGTTTTCTCAGAATAAATAGTGCATTTTAAAACTAAGCAACAACAAAATAGTATATTTGTTTGCATTTGCATGAATAAACAAGTCACAAAATAGCCCAAGAAATACAGCATTTGCAGCACTACACTCTGGGAAGTTGGGCGGGGACATGCAAATGAGCTCACAATGCATTACACTCTAAAATACATAACCACCCATTTATAACAAATGTCTGCTGTTATAACACAGGATGGCTATGCTTAAGCTTATGAAGTAATACATGCTACTTATATCAATTAAAGTTATTTTTTTATATGCATAGATAATTTATTTATTTTTTAACAAGATTAAAAGTACATTAAAAGGCTTGGAATATTATTTTCATATTTATGGCATTTACATCACTAAGGGCCTCATTCAACTGCGAATTGGCAAACTGAATAGGGCTCTATATAAGCACAGAGAATATTTTTACAGACGTTTTTAGTTAGTGAAGACCTTGCTTTTGGATTGAAGTTCACTAACTAAAAACTTCTGTAAAAATATGCTCTGTTCTTTTATAGAGGCCTATTCAATTGGCCAATTCGCAGTTGAATGAGGCCCTATATTAGTAACTCCCAATTTGAAATGGAATAAGTGATTTTATTGATTCCTATTTTAAGCTCTGAATACTATTCATTATGAATATATCAAGTTATATTCTTACCCTTACTATTTTTATAATATTATATTCATTTATGACATGCACTGCCAACAATCAGGTCACTTTTATATTTGAGTCCAAATAGGTGGTGGAATACATACAAATAAAGGAAATTACTTTTGTTGTGTCTTCATTAAAATGAGTTATTTCAAATGCACATTCAATTCCACAGAAACAAGGCTATAAATAAAGTACCACTATGCTATATAATAATATATAATTAAAATGCACTTTTTTATATAACAATACTTTAATGCACCCCCCAAAAAATAGAATGGGAAGTAAAATATGACAGCCTCTAATATATTATCATTTATATGCAATTATGCTGTTCTGTATTCTACCATTTTGATTCCCAATGATCAACTTTCTATCATAGGAGGAGACTTTGAATGCACAGGAAGTTTCTGTCTGGTCAATGGGAATGTGTATTCTACAATTATCACTGTTTTTAATTGGAGAAATGGAAAGCTCATTAGCTTGCAAGGACACACCGTCCTAGGAAAAAAACAGAGAATAATTGCGCAGAAAAGATCAAAATATATATGTGTTTATTTTTAATTTTCTTATTATATTTGCCTATTATCAAGCTTAATTATTCAAAAGCCATATTGAAAAATACAGAATCACAATGGAAAACAATCAAATGTATTTAAAGCAAAAAGAAATGGATCAGCGACAACAACTTTCAGCACATTTCTCACCTTGATATTCTGAGTATGTTTCTGTTTTGTAGATCTGCCAATCAATTCAAACAGCCCAGCATGTTGTACGATGCTATTTAATCCCAGCAGCTGGCCCATATTACAGTATTTATAGCACTCTGGCTCACAAGGACATCATTTAACTATAAATAATGACAGAAAAACAAAACTCCTTACGACGTAATGAAAGTGGGGTTTTCTTTGCTTTGTAAAATATATGTTCAATGAAATGTATCCCTGTACCTATTATAGATTTTTGTTCAGTGTGTACTAGAATGTCCATAAACTGCTAAACTATATCAAACGTAACGCGGTGCAGTTCTAAATGTGGGCTAGATAATATTATTATTATTATTATTATTATTATTATTATTATTATTATTATTATTATTAATCGTTGTTTAAAATGCGCCAACATATTCCACAGCTCTAAATCCAGAGGATACAGTGAGTATATAGCACAAGCATGACACGCATTATTTGCTGGTAAAGAAGGTGTAGAGGACCCTGCTCATTCTAGTGCTCAGTATCTGCTGTATCCATATTCCTAATCAGGGGCCTCATTCAATTGCGATTCGGCCAATTGAATAGGGCTCTATATAAGCACAGAACATATTTTTTTACAGAAGTTTTTAGTTAGTGAACTTCTATCCAAAAGCAAGGTCTTCACTAACTAAAAACTTCTGTAAAAAAATATGCTCTGTGCTTATATAGAGCCCTATTTATTTGGCCAAATCGCAATTGAATGAGGCCCCAGGTGAAAAACTTGGTCTCAGGAGCATAGGAACTGGGGGGATGGGGGGGGGGGGGAAGGGGACGACGACAAATCCCCAATCAGAATATAATCCCTCTTCTCTAACTTTATTATATATATATATATATATATATATATATATATATATATATATATTATGTGTGTATGTATGTGTAAATATATCCAGATCTATATAAAGATTTATATATATATATATATATATATATATATATATATATAAATGTTTGCACATTTAGTAGTGCTATTGCTCCTCATGTAGCGATATCCCCCCCAGATATTTTCCAATTCCTACACCCTTACTCGGTCTTCTTGTTGGGCCTCATTCAATTGCAATTTGGCCAATTGAATAGGGCTCTAAATAAGCACATAGCATATCTTTTTTAAATAATTTTTTAGTTAGTGAAGACCTTGCTTTTGGATAGAATTTCACTAAATAAAAACTTCTTTAAAAAATATATGCTATGTGCTTATATAGAGCCCTATTCAATAGGCCAAATTGCAATTGAATGAGGCCCATAGTCTGCTTACAAGAAGGGGCCTCATTCAATTGCAATTTGGCCAATTGAATAGGGATCTAAATAAGCACATAACATATTTTTTTAAAGAAGTTTTTAGTTAGTGAAAACCTTCCTTTTGGATAGATGTTTACTAACTAAAAACTTATTTAAAAAAAATATGTTATGTGCTAATTTAGAGCCCTATTCAATTGGCCAAATTGCAATTGAATGAGGGCCAAGGAAGGTAAATGATAAGATCACCCAGTAGAGAATGTTTACTGCAAAAAAATTACATTACAACACCATTGTGATCCACATTTTTCAGCAGGGCATTTTAAATAACAAGACTTGATGAAGGGACAAACTGTTTTACATTAGTCTTTACTTTATTTTTTTCACTCTCACATGCAATTATTCTTTACTGGAGGATGCATTGTCTATACTAGGTTGCTTCTTGGCGCTTCTGTGTCAGCAGGGTGTTTTCTTGTAACCTATTATGGGGAATTTATTAAGAGGACTTGCATTCATTTGCCATCTACCGCCGCACATCTCACATTCGCGCCACTCACATCTACATGCGAATTGCTAAATCTCATGTATTATAAATCGGTCGGCAACATGGTGCATTTATGTGCTGTAATGAATGATGTAGCATTGTGTATCCAGCCCCTATCCACCACTTTACACATCATAGAGCAGCGTACGTGTGTTTTAGGGGTCAAGCATGCGCAGTGTAACAGCTGGTTCCATTGGCACAGGAGCAATTGTACTTAAAAAACATGATACTATATGTGCATGTATTTGGCAAAGATGCAATGGCTGCCATTACAGGTTTAATGAACCATATTATCAACAAACCTGGTAAAATTATAACATTGTCATCAGTGCCACATATTAATCACTTTTATTATTGAATGTATTGCATAGGCAAGAACTGTAACATATATATATATATATATGTATATATATCATAATTTGTATAGCAACCTTATATATCCGTTATTAAATCTTAGTGATTTTTTAACTATATTTAATAAAGGTCAATAGAGAAAGAGCCTCATTCAAATGCGATTTGGCCAATTGAATAAGGCTCTATATAAACACATAGCATATTTTATTTTCAGATGTTTTTAATTAGTGAACTTCTATCCAAGAGCAAGGTCTTCACTAACTAAAAACTTCTGCAAAAAAAATATGCTATGTGCTTATATAGAGCCCTATTCAATTGGCCAAATCGCAATTGAATGAGGCCCTTAGTTTGTAAAGCACTAGAGATAAAACACTGTTTTCAATATATATATATATATATATATATATATATATATATATATATTTATCTTTGTCTGAACCTAATTTATGAACAGTGCTACGGAATACGTTGGTGCGTTATAAATAAACTATAATATTAATAATAATAATATATATATATATATATATATATATATATATATATATATATATATATATTCACACATTTATATATATACACAGACACACACACGGATATATTTATCAATTATTATTCATAAATTGTATTAAAATGTAATCTTTTCTGAAACCAGGATTAATTTAGGCAATTTTATGGAATATGCCAAATACATATATATATACAGATACTAATACCAATTGTACCTATCCTCATCATAATCTAGTAAGTTTGCCTCAACAATAATATCCCACTAACAGGACCCAGGATGCTCATGCAGGAGCCTCTTTTCAGCAAATAACATTTTTATATACCTTAATTTTATTGCAGGGTTCAATCATCTTTTTTATCCAATTATGTCTGTTACTTTCTCAAATTACTGTGCCCTTATAAACTAATACGCTTTCCATTGCACCTATTGAAATCACTGGCGGTTTTAGATGACACATTCTCATTATGCAGACAGATTCTTTCTCTATGTCTCTAGTATCATCAGGAAGCAGATTTGCTAAAATTAACCATTACCTAGCTGCCAATTTTCGAATAAATATAAGCACTATAGGTTTTATGGTTTAATTACATTCTGAAACATTTAGGTCATTTTAGGTGTAGTTCTTTATTATATGACCATGATTTGGGTTAGACAGACATATTGTACATATCTCCTTTAGGAAATGTATTAGGCTTCTTCTGACTAGCTGCATGAAATGAAAATGCACAATATGCAGAAAGAAAGGTATGTTTTGTATCAGCCCCTGTAATGCTGGCTGCCATTATCCCATCATCTTGTGTGTGTCCCTGATAGCATCCTTACATACTGCCCTGTGTTATCTGTTGGATGGATTGCAGATTTCTAGTCATTCCTAGGTGGCACTGCAGCCCTAAGGATAACAGCATTACCCCTACTTCAGTCACTCTCCTTCCAAGTGCTGGGGTGGTATCACTAGCAAACACTGCAGACCCTCACTGTACAGGTAGTGTGAACAAAGACCTCCTTATAGTCTATAGGTGAGCAAAGACCTCATTATAATCTATAGGTGAGCAATGACCTCATTATAGTCTATAGGTGAGCAAAGAACACCTCCTTATAGTATATATGTGAGCAAAGACAGCCTTATAGTATATATGTAAGCAAAGAACACCTTATAATCTATAGGTGAGCAATGACCTCATTATAGTCTATAGGTGAGCAAAGAACACCTCCTTATAGTATATGTGACCAAAGACAGTCTTATAGTATTTATGTGAGTAAAGAACGCCTTATAATCTATATGTGACCAAAAACCTCATTATAGTCTATAGGTGAGCAATGACCTCCTTATAGTCTATAGGTGAGCAAAGACCTCATTATAATCTATAGGTGAGCAATGACCTCATTATAGTCTATAGGTGAGCAAAGAACACCTCCTTATCGTATATGTGACCAAAGACAGCCTTATAGTATTTATGTGAGCAAAGAACGCCTTATAATCTATATGTGACCAAAAACCTCATTATAGTCTATAGGTGAGCAATGACCTCCTTATAGTCTATATGTGAGCAAAGAACACCTCCTTATTGTATATGTGACCAAAGACAGCCTTATAATCTATATGTGACCAAAGACCTCATTATAATCTATAGGTGAGCAATGACATCATTATAGTCTATATGTTAGCAAGGAACACCTCCTTGTAGTATATATGTGAGCAAAGAACACCTCCTTATAGTCTATATGTAAGCAAATACCTCATTATAGTCTACATGTGAGCAAAGACCTTAAAGTATATATGTGAGCATCACTGATCATCTTGTTGGGGGAATCTAGAACATAATTAGGAACACATCCCCAGAAAGTCCATTGATTATAGTATTATCAATATAGCAAAGTAAATGTTAGTACTATTATATTAAAGCGATTAACAGGGTTTTTATAGAGCATAATGTGTTTACTTGATGATTTAAATAATGGAAATTGATTGTAAAGTTTTTTTCTCAATATAACCTTATTAACACTTTATATGTATAGATAGATAGATAGATAGATAGATAGACACACTTATAAATAACTATATATATATATATATATATATATATATATATATATATTTACATTTAAATATATATTCAAATGTAAGCATTTTTAATAAGCTAACGTGCAAGTGTAAACTATTCTCTTCCCCTGTTTATTATCTCTCTTCTCACTCTCATCATACATAAATATACCACTACATGTCTGTCTATCTCTCACGTCCTTTATATCTCTCTTCCTCTGAATATTGTCTGTTCTCACTATAAATAAGTATATCACTAAATATCTCTCTCTCTCTCTCTCTCTCTCTCTCTCTCTCTCTCTCTCTCTCTCTATATATATATATATATATATGTATCTATCTATCTATCTATCTCTATCCTATATCTATCTATCTATCTATCTATCTATCTATCTATCTATCTCTATCCTATATCTATCTATCTACCTATATATCTATCTATCCTATATCTATCTATCTATCTATTTATCCTATATCTATCTATCTATCTATTTATCCTATATCTATCTATCTATCTATCCTATATCTATCTATCTATCCTATATCTATCTATCTATCTATCTATCTATCTATCTATCTATCTATCTATCTATCTATCTGCCTATCTATCTATCTATCTATCTATCTATCTATCTATCTATCTCTGTCTATCTAGCTACCTATCTATATCTATCTAAATCTATCTATCTATCTATCTATCTATCTATCTATCTATCTATCTATCTATCTATCTGCCTATCTATCTATCTATCTATCTATCTATCTATCTATCTATCTATCTATCTATCTATCTAGCTACCTATCTATATCTATCTAAATCTATCTATCTGTCTGTCTGTCTGTCTATCTATCTATCTATCTATCAATCTATCTATGTGTCTGTCTGTCTTTCTCTATCTATCTATCTATGTGTCTGTCTGTCTATCTATCTCTATCTATCTATCTATCTATCTATCTATCTATGTGTCTATCTATCTATCTATCTATCTATCTATCTATCTATCGATGTATATCTACCTATCTGTCTGTGTATAGTATATAGTGATACAGAACATTGTATTAGAGAAATGTAAGTATTGGTTTACATGTAACAAATAGATGTTATTCCTGTTTATATCTTCATTTTACTGATTTCCTGTCTGAGTTAATCTTTTCTGACGTTAATAAAACAATAAATGACTGTTGTTCCTCTTTGTCTTATTTCAAGGATTTTTTTAGTGAGGAGTTACTGAGATATTTATTAAAATGAAGTTCTCAAATCATTGGGATCCCAAGGTGTGCAGGTAAGCTGGATACAATGCACTGCTCACATTATTTATAACCACTATTGTTTCTAATTTATTTGCTTTTTTATCTGTCATTCACACAAATAATGGGTCAATTTCCCAATAAAGACATATCTCTAGGGCTGCAGATACCAAGGATTTGGGTAGTGTCATTTGTTGCTGCACAGTAGTAAGTGGAGTAATAAGTAATTAATATTACTTGTAATTATTTGTATTATAAGACCAGTTGTTATAAATGCGCATATATGTATAAGTGTGGCAAAATGCTTTACAATGTAACAAGTGAGAGAGATAGATAGATAGATAGATAGATAGATAGATAGATAGATAGATAGATAGACAGACAGACAGACAGACAGACAGATCTCTCTCCATCTTTCTCTCTCTCTCTCTCTCTCTCCATCTCTCTTTCTCTCCATTTCTCTCTCCATCTCTCTGTCTCTCTGCCTCTCTCTCTCCATCTTTCTCTCTCTCTCTCTTCATCTCTCTGTCTCTCCATCTCTCTCTCTCTGCCTCTCTCTCTCTCCATTTTTCTCTCTCTCTCTCCATCTCTCTCTCTCTGCCTCTCTCCATATTTCTCTCTCTCTCTCTCCATCTCTCTCTCTCTGCCTCTCTCTCTCTCTGCCTCTCTCTCCATATTTCTCTCTCTCTCTCCATCTCTCTCTCTCTCTCTGCCTCTCTCTCTCTCTCTCCATCTCTCTCTCTCTCTCTCTCTCTCTCTCTGCCTCTCTCTCTCTCCATCTCTCTCTGCCTCTCTCTCTCCCTTTATCTTTCTCTCTCTCTCTCTCTCCATTTCTCTCTCCATCTCTCTCTCTCTCTCTGCCTCGCTCTCTCTCTCTCTCCATCTTTCTCTCTCTCTCTCTGTCTCTCTCCATCTCTTTCTCTGCCTCTCTTTCTCTCCATCTTTCTCTCTCTCTCTGTCTCTCTCCATCTTCTCTCTCTCTACATCTCTTTCTCTCTGTCTCTCTCTCTCTCCATCTATCTCTATCTCTCTCTCTGCCTCTCTCTTCATCTCTCTCTGCCTCTCTCTCTCCATATTTCTCTCTCTCCATTTCTCTCTCCGTCTCTCTGTCTGCCTCTCTCTCTCTCTCCATCTTTCTTTCTCTCTCTCTCTCTCTCTCTGCCTCGCTCTCTCTCTCTCCATCTTTCTCTCTCTCTCTGTCTCTCTCCATCTCTTTCTCTGCCTCTCTTTCTCTCCATCTTTCTCTCTCTCTCTGTCTCTCTCCATCTCTCTCTCTCTCTCTGCCTCTCTCTCTCTCTCTCTCTCTCTCTCTTTCTCTCTCTCTCTTTTGGTGTAAATGGCAAAATAAATAAATATGCAAGTTCTCTCTCTATTTCTCTCCTCCACAATTTCTGAAGTTGCAGCTTGTCACCATTTCTTAGCAACAATGTTTTTATACAGTTATTTGGAGAAATAAGATGATAAATATTTGTATCCATTGGACAGTGACTGGTTATATAAAATATTATTATTATTATTGCACCAGATATCAGATTTTCTTTGCTTATCCATATGAAATATTTAGTTATTTACTTACAATGACTTCAGTAAATATGAATTCGGTGTAATTATTAAATCCTAATGGGAGATTGTGAGGTGGCATCTTAGGAGTTGTCTTCTAATCAAACTGTTTCAATCTCTGCTCTATAGAAGGTTTGTGTTTATGGCAAAGAGGTTGTGTGTTTTCTGTGATTTTTTCACTGGTTATTCAGACTTTCAAAATTGTTCCTTAGAAAAGAAAACAATGTGACTTCAATAAACAACGGTTATGTCATTTAAGCCCATCAATAACATCTCTATGTGTTTCCTTTATTGTGGAAAGTCAAGGTAATGATTGTGCTGAAGAAAACTGCTATCTAATTTCCCCTCAATGCACAGAATGTACCTTTTACAGCTATTCAAAGGGAAGTGAAAAGCTGCAATCTGCAATCTCTTACAAGAAGATTAACACTTACAACTGGTTTTCAGAAGCTTTCAAAACTTGTCCAACCAAAACAGCACAAGACTATTAGAGATCTCAGAAGGAAAAATGAGAAAATGTAAACAATAATGTCACAGTGTTGTTATCTCCTAGATAGAGGAAATATTTGTAAACAAAAACCATATCACTAAATAGAAAAGATTAACAAATTTTACATCTGAAATCACATAGTGTCATTTTTTTTAAATGATGCAAATCTGAAGTTTTTTTTATATTTATTCATTTTTATTATTAAAAAAAAAAATGCTTAAATTGAACAATAAAAAATCCCAAAGCAGCTGCATTGTCCACAGATGGTGAGAGTCTGTCCAGCTATCAGTGTGTCCATCATCACAAAGATAACAAAGATGGACTGGGCCATTTGTCTTCTTTCTTTTCTTGCCCAGGTGTTAAAACAAATAATTCGTTAGTCAGTAGATTGCTCCTTGTTAATTTGGATTTAAGTAAAGAAACAGTGATATGACCAAACAAATGCGAATTGTTTTGCAAATAAAATAAGTGAAGGATATTAGGGATTATTATTGTAGTAATTCAGCTTGAAATATTTATTTGAAAAATGTGTTATCTATCTATCTATAATGTTTTGCTTGAAACATTTATTTAATAATGTGTTATTTAATCCATCTATCTATAATTTTATATGTATATATGTATATATAAATATATATATATATATATATATATATATATATATATATATATATATATATATGTATATATATATGCATTTACATATAAATACACGCAAATTATAGACATATATATTTAATATCTCTAATATCTCTATCTATTTATATCTATATATATATATATATATATGCATATACATATATATACAGACGCATATATACATATATATATATATACATATATTTCTATATATATAAATGTATATATATATATATATATAAATATAAATATATATATATATTTATATATATATATATATATATATATATATAGAAAGTATATATATATATATATATATATATAGAAAGTATATATATATATATATATATATATATATATATATATATAAATATATATATATATATATAAATATATATATATATATATATATATATATATAATCAATACTAAGATACATATCTGTTTATTTATTTATTTATTTATTACATAAACATGTTCATCTCTATTTCGGATTTTGAACAATTGAATGTTTATATTTCTAAACACATATATAGAAAGAGAATGAGAGTGAGATGATGATAGCAATAATAACATATTTATTTATAATCATATTATTAAGTATGTTATCTTAATTAAATCATTTTGATCCTGACCCTTTTTTCGTGCTTTGTCAAATTATAATACATATTTTTTCCAGTACAGATATTGCTGCAATAGACTTATAGTAAGTTTTATTTGATCTATAGAATACAGTAAAGCTTTTATTACATGGTATAATATAATTACTATCGGACTCATTCAATTGCGATTTGGCCAATTGAATAGGGCACTAAATAAGCACATAACATATATTTTTAAAGAAGTTTTTAGTTATTAAGCTTCTATCCAAAGGCAAGGTTTTCAAACTTCTTTAAAAAAAATATGTTATGTGCTTACTTGGAGCCCTATTCAATTGCTCATACGCAATTGAATGAGGCCCTATGTGGGTTAGGAAGCTGCTGCCAGCTACATTACAGAAAGAGATGCTAATGAGCTGCTAATCAGCTGAGCATATCATCACATGGGAGAAACCCCCTAGGTGTCACAAAACTGTGTGGTAGATCAATATATAGAGTGGCAAGGGCCATGTATATTATATTTCTAAACGAAATACTGAATAGAAATAATTTAAGATAACAGTGTTGTTGCAATATATCAGGGATAAAACAGGATTATTTATTTAATGTGATATAACTATACAAGGTCACTGTAAATAAAGTAACATTAACTCATCCTTAAAGGAGTCTTCAGGAGATGTATGTGTAAAGGAATACTGCATATAACTAACAGAAATAAACAAGCAAAATGATAGCATTCAATAATCTTCTTACCTTCCCCAGAAAATATGTATCTTGTCTTTGTATAGCCAGGTCTGATAATAAGATTAAAGACCCACTGTGGTTATTTATTTCAGGTAACTAAGCATGCTAAAAGTAAGGACAAATAATCACAGCTTTCACTTTTTACCTTTCATATGTGATTATTTTTTTAGTGCAGATATTACATTTATTTTCTTATGGGATTTGGGGTAAGATGCACTAAGCATCACACTGGCTTTGATGGGAATCTCTGTATTTACTATGCACAATTTATTGTGGGCAAACATTGCAACACCCTCCCACCTCATCACAACCCCCTGACAGCTCAGCTCATATGCTTCTTTGTGGGTTACATTTTTAGGAGGATGTCTACTTGTAAACTAATGATCCTGACTTTGCTCCTGTTGGAAGAACTGACAGCTTATACATCAATGTGTGCAGATTGCAGCTTCCTGAACATTTAAAGTCTCCTCCCAACTCAGTACATTTTGCATAATCCAAAATAGTAGATAACAGCATACAGCATAATTTCATAGGCCCTCATTCAATTGCAAGTTAGCCAATTGAATAGGGCTCTAAATAAGCACATAACATATATTTTTTAAATAAGTTTTTAGCTAATAAATATCTATCCAAAAGCGAGGTTTTCACTAACTAAAAACTTCTTTAAAAAACATATGCTATGTTTTTATTTACAGCCCTATTCAATTGGCCAAATTGCAATTGAATGAGGCCCATAGTTATTATAGTTATTATTATTTTATGTGTAGTTGTTATATATTAAATGTAGAACTACAGTGGTTCTTTATAGGATCATGTTTATCCCATATATGCATTATGCTTCTTTGACACACTAGATATAATAATAACCAAAATGGTTTTGGAGTAATAAAAATAAATATACCATTTTACTTATTATCTATTACATATGTTTATCTAGTCAAAGAAGTATTGTTTGAGCTGCTTATTTAAAGCTGCTTTCTCAGCAGGGTGTGCTCTTGCGCACTTATGTGGTTTCTATTACCTCAGTGGAAAGCACTTGCACTTATATAGAAGTAACTGAAAGCATCTGTTCATCTGAACAGGGGCGGAGCTACCAGTAGTGCAGATGGTGCAATGCACTAGGGCCCTCCTCTGAGGGGGGCCCAAATATGAAAAGGGGTCTGGGGGGATGCAGCTATGGGAAATGGTCTTGGGGCTGGGTGATGTTATGGGAAATAGTATTAGAGAGGGGAACTAGGGGAAGGGGCCTTGGGGAAAGCACTAAGTGAGTTGGAACCAAGGTGGGAGACCCAGCGCAAAAACAATGACAGCCCCCCTTGCTTTTGCACCGTGGCCCTCCATTTTCTAGCTCCACTGCATCCAATGTCTATTACCCTGTAGAAGTAGATCATAGAAGCAAAAATGTCAGCCCCCACTGAAGCATAATTATATGTAATAGTAGATAATAAATTAAAATGCTGCAATTATTTTGTTACTTAATAAAAATTTGATTTTCAAGCTCAATATTAGGAGCCCTGAATAATTGAGAGAAAGTGAAGAGCAATAATGAAAATATCTGACTGATCACTATCGAAATATATATTTTACCCACAAAATAAAATCAGTGCATATACTAAATATTTATGATAACAGATTTAATAGCTAACAAAAGCTGTTAAATCTACAATTATCAGAATTATATTTATGGGAGTCTCTTTTTACAGGGTGACCATATTGTGAGATATTTTCCCTGTTCATACTGGGACTCTTCTACTGAATGAGTTTTTTCAGGCCCATTGTTCCCCCCAATCCCGAGTCCAGTAGGCCTTGAATACATTGTCCTGCTTTTTATTCTGATAGTGTTGCTAAGAGATTTGTCGAGCAGTCGCTGGAACTTCTTAAAATATTACAATGTGATTTATTTTAATAGAACTAAATATACAATTTTACATAAAGCGAATCTGTTAAGTGGTGTGCTCTCTAGCTGTAAGTGTTATTATAGCCAGAAACTTTTCTATACATTTCCAATGACATTTGGGGTTCTTTGCTCCTTAAATGATCGCATAAAATGTGTATATTTATGTGTTATTTATGCTGGATCACTTGAAAATACCGTAGAAATCTGACAACAAGGAAGTGCCAGGGAACCACATCTTATTATTTACTGTAAATGCTATAATTGGGACTAAGCTCTGGATGGTCATAAAAATAATCTGTATCTATTTTGTTACTCTGTGGCCCCTATTCAATTAAGCAATGTAGCCCGCAAACTAATTTCCTATTCAATTGGCGTCTTTTAGCAAGCCACAAATGATCTACGGGTTAGAAGCTGAAAATCCCTGTGGTTAACAAAATTGTAACTTCCAACCCATCTAAGCCTTTGAACCTTCAAGCCCACAAAAGTTACAATCGCTAAAATGGCAAATCGCTATTCAATTGCTACAATTCCTCAAGCCCACACATTTTTTTCACACCCGTAAATGGCAAATTTAGAAGAAAATCCTACGGGTACCAGATAGGACCCGCAAGGGGGTTAAACACCTGTTCGTAGCACTCTAAATGCAAATAAAAAACAATACTGCACTTTAAAAGACGGGGAAAGTGATGAAAGACATTAGAATTTATCGCACAACAATCTCAAACTCACAAATCTGCAATCAAAAATAAATAATTTTATGTTTTATTTCCGTGTTATATCAATCTTGGTAATCAAGGAGTTAATGCATACATTTCAGGCCTCCCACATGGACTAGAATAGTATTGTCATTCATTTTTTATTGTTTTGTACATTGCCGGATTGCGAGTCTGATCGCATATCGGATTTCTAAACACTAATTGATTGACGTTTAACCTCCATGTTTTACTGATGTCCTGATTACGGTCTCATTTTCTATTGGCTGTTTCTAAATCTGTAGTTACGGCCTTGCTTAAATGATCATGATCATGCTCTGAAATTATACATACGATTTCATGGTATACGGTTTCGGCTTTCGGCAAGTAAATTGCAGGCTTCATGTTTCACCCATATACTGTGCCTGACTGATAACAAATTTAAACTTTCCCCGGAATAGATGCTCTTTCACATTTTTCCTGAAAAAAATAATCAATCTGTTATTCATTTGATTTTACAAATATTGTAAGTAGCTAAATGGTCTACAGTAAGATTGTGGAATCAACCTTCTATACCCTTTTGAAATGAACTCCAAGAGATCATAGAAAATTAATTTAAATAGATTATTGGAAATTCTCCAACAAAAATTCTGATAAAACCATAAGAAAATGTGGGATGCCTACTTTTCTTCAACTCCCCAGTGAAGGAATGCTTCCGCCTCATAAATATGTATGTACTAGAGAATTGCCCATAACAAAATGACGGTCATAAAATTGTCAGGCAGGTAATGCTGTTTGTCACACAAAGTAAGTCTTTTGGTCCTCTGAGTAACTTTGGCGCTCATTGTGAGCCTTGCGCTGAGTGCCTTCGGCGCTCATCGCGTAGCTTGCAATGAGCCTCTCCCCTGCTGTTTTTTTATATCTATATATATGTTTTAATAATAATTAATTAAATCATAAATTAATATACTTTACTTTACTTTTAGTTTTGTAATTAATATATGCAGCAATCAACATGCTGAAGAGCTAACAATCTGTTTGTATTGCGCTGCAGCATAAAATGTATACTTGGACTGTTGGTGACCTGAGGTGTAAGTGCCAGCAATGTGGCAAGTGTGCAGTGTAAGTAAGCTGCGTGCACGACGGCACATCAAAGTCCAGTGAAACACACCAAAGCCCCTGTGATGTTTAGTGAATGTCCCCTAATAACTCGCCACCAAAAAGGGTCTCCAGTTTGAATAGAAACAGTACAAAATTGCCCCAAAACTGCAGTGTGTGTGGGCAGAGATGCCATCTATTTCCATGGCTCTCTATGGAAAGATTTTATCAGTTCAAGGTGACGTTTGCCTCAACACAGGGGATGGAGAGGGGGAGAAAGGAGACCCAGGGTGGGGGGGGGGGGAGAGACACAGGGGAGGGAGGGGGGAAAGAGACACAAGGGAGGGAGATGGGGGAAAGGAGACACAGAGGAGGGAGAGGGAGGAAGAGACAAATGAGAGGGTAGAAGAGACAAAGGAGAGGGGGGAAAGAGACCCAGGATAGGGAGAGGGGGGGGGGGGGGGGGAAGACGGAGAATCGTAATGCAAAAATACAAAAATAAAATATTATCCTGTTATTTGTGACAGGCAAGTGATTAGTAATAATAATAATAATAATAATATTCTTCCTAATTACATATTGAATAAAGCCTAATTACATATTGAATAAAGCCATATAACTAGTTTTGATTTCGGAAAAAAAATGCTGATGCCTCTGTGGGATGCTGGAGGGATCCATTATAACTTGGTGGAAGTTGTGTGTATTTTTTGTAGGTATTTTTTCTGACATTCAGTCATGTCCGACTCTCTGTGTCCTCATGGACAGCAACACTGCTGATCCACTCAGTATTCATGGTAGAGATACTGGAGTGGGTTGCCAGTTCCTTCTCCAGTGGGCCACAGCATACAGCTCCTGGTATTCCTAGGGGGTCTCCCATCCAAGTACTCAACAGGGCTTCAGGGTATAGAACCCAAATTGCAATAGAACACAGGTCACAGCGGTGAAAGCACATAATCCTAACCACTGGACCACCAGGGAACCCTGTGTGTGTGAGGGGGCTTTTATATTTTTGAAGAGCTATGGGTCCATTGTTTGTTACAATTTCCTGTGAATGGGCCAATGAGAAGGAAGGATAGTGTCAATTTCACTCTTATCCAACATCCACACCTCCCTCCAGTGATAACTACAGACATAGATCCTTATCATCTTGCTCTCAGAATATGATGTAAGAAAAATGAATTCCTGTACTCATAAATAGAGTCTTCAAAAATTCAGATTTTCTTAAAAATATGTTTTATGTCCATGGCTTACACAGCTGCCAATGTTGCTAGTTGGGTACATACTTGACAAATAAGTGTCTTTTTTTATTGAAATGCAATGGTCCTTTATGGCCATTATAATATGTCTGACAGATCTGGCTAATAAAAACAATGGCTTATTTGAGTGGGAAGTCTTTGAGTCTTTGAAATCAACGATGGCTACAATGGATTTGAGCTCTTTCCAACTCCTGTTGAATAAATAGAGCCAAAAATCAGCATGAGCACAATTTATAAAAATAATTGAAGTGCTAACTTAATAGAAAGCCAATGAGTTTCATTAAAATGCATTCACACGCATGCATATACTGTATATTTACAAGCAAATAACATTACATATTCATCTGAATTCAATATAATTTTACTATCATATAGTCTGACTGCTTAGTACTATCTTAAACAGCCACTAAACATACTCCTAAAAGAGCATATTCATCTTCAGAGCTACATTACAAAATGGGGGAAATGTAGTAAAGATATCATATGCATCTCTTGATTTACTATGTACTATTTCCTATGAAGAAAATCAGCCCTTATCAACTCATCTCAGGTGAGAAAGTGATTAGTAAATTCCTCCAAGGTCAGTATGGCTGTTTTTCTCCAATTGTTGTTGTTTAGTCACTCAGACGGGTTCAACTCTCTGTGACTATATGGACCGCAGCATGCCAAGTACATCTCTCAGTCATTGCCCCTCTGAGCTCCATCAAGTTCATGTTCATTGCTTCAGTGACTTCAACTATCCATCTGCTCTTCTGTCGTCCCCTTCTTCTTGTGTCTTCAATCTTTCCCAGCATCAGAGGGAGCATTCTCTAGGGAATTATTATTATTATAATGCGCCAACCTATTCCGTAGCGCTGTACATAAGGTATGTTCAAGACAAAGATAAATACAAATTAACAAATAGTAAGGCAAGGAGGGCCCTGTCTTTGAACCTCAAATCCATAGTGCTTTCCCTAATGCACCTTGTGGGATTGAAACTTGCAGACTTACAACCTAAAGGTATTGTGTGAGGAAAAGGAGGGAGAGAGAGGTGAGAGTGTGTTAGGGTGGAAGGTGATACTCTTCTTTAAAGAGATGTGTTTTTAGAGAGATTTTGAATGTTTTGAGGCAGGAGGATAATCTGGTGGAGCGAGGCAAGGAGTTCCAGAGAATAGGGGCAGCATGAGAAAAGTCCTGAAGGCGAGAGTGAGAGGAGGTGACAAGAGTTGTGGAAAGAAGAAGGTCATTAGCAGAACGAAGAGGGCGGGTGGGGGAGTATTTGGAGATGAGACCAGAAATGTATGGGGGAGCGCTATTGTTGAGGGCTTTGAAAGTTAGGGTCAGGATTTTAAATTTTATTCTGGAGGCTAAGGGAAGCCAGTGGAGAGATTGACAGAGAGGAGCTGCCGACACTGAACATTGTGTACGGAAGATGAGAATAAGGGAATCCTGCCATCTCATGATATGGCCAAAATATTTTAGCTTCAGCCTCATGATCGAACCTTCTAGTCAACAGTTTGTCTTGATTTCCTGAAGTATTGATTTATTGGATCTTCTTGCAGTCCAAGGGACTCTAAGCAGTCTTCTCCAACACCACATTTCAAAGGCGTCAATTCTATGGCGCTCATACTTCAATGGAATATAGCACATAGTAAATCAGAAGATAACATGAGATGCATTTGAGATGCAAAGTATATTACCCCCAATCCCAATGTATTCACTTTCTAGCACAGTTACTTTAAGACAGCAATATATAACCAACAATAATTATTTTTTTTATAACTTGTATTTTAATGACTTCTAATCAAATACATATCAGAAGTTAACAACCATAAATAATACATATATAAAATAAGTCAATAAATAAAATAAAATACATTTAATGATATTAAATATCACAATGATACTCTACCAGTTGATAATGTTTCTTCCCCTATAAATATTTTCATTTTTCATGTCAATAATAATAAATTCTTAGGCACCCATATATTCATGTTCTTAGATATTTAACTATACCATCTGTCAATCTGCATTTCAGTTTTTCTAGTCTTGTTGGTTATTTGGGTGGCACATGGGCACTAATGCTTTTCTTGATGCATTAAGCATATATGATTTAGATTTTACAGTCTTTAATGCCATTCTAGGGCCCTCCTCCCAGTGAAGTATTTATTGATATATATTTTTTCATTTCGTTCTTCACATTAATTTATATATTTTTCAAACTAATCCTTTTATATTATTACTTGAATCTAAACACGATTTTTCCAAATTACTATTTTCTGTTTTTGGAAAAGAAGTTAAGAAGTTTTTAATTTGTAGAAAGATGAATGTATCAATGCTTACTCAATTCAACACTGTCAATAAACAGTATCCTATATTTCGATATTGGTCTAATAATTGCCAAACGCATCTAAGTGCGCCGTTCCACCAATTTTAATACACAATAATATTTAGGCCATTAGTAATCGTGGGTTATTTAAAATGGAATAAATAATTGATTTTTAATTTTTCTTTTTAAACTTCCTAAAACATTTATCCCATATTTGTAAATTATTTTAATTAAAGGGTTTTCCAGCCATATATGTTTGTTTTTACAACCAATACCTTTGAGTTTCCTTTGTGTGCCATTGAACTGTAGAGGCTAAGATAGATGCCTTATAATATCTATTTAAATTAAGAGCTCCTAATTCACCCTTTTCTATAGGTAAGTTTAATATCTGTCTTTTTATTATGTTTTATATCATCCCTTATAAAACCTATATATTGCATTCTGTAAATATTCTAGATGTGTTTGGTTAATTGGTATAGTCATAGTATTGAAGTAACAAAATATTTGAGGCAAGAAATAATCATTTTGGGCATATTTCAGCCAACCAAAATCGATTTACTGATGTCATCATGTTCTTTTAGCGTAGGAATTTATTTTTAACCAAGCAGAATGCTCAGATTAATAAAATCCATCAATCTAAGCATTCTAATTTGTTACATTAAAATGCCCATGCTAAAAGGGCAGGTGTCATCAGTAAAACAATTTTGATTGGCTGAAATATGATGGATACAAAAGCACAGCAAAAGCCATTTGCGGTAGTGGAGCTTCTTATAGGAATAGCTCTGTTAGCTAGAGTAATTTTTGGGGGGCCACGGTTTTTACATTTCAAGGCCAAGAAGATGAGGACATTGGCTTCAATCAAGGACATGATGGCTACTATCAACATGGATAGCCTGGTTGGTTCAGAGTAGAAAAGTGAGGACCAGGACTTCAGGGATCATTGCTGGTGGAACATTAGGGTAGGTAAGTATAATAAATATATAGACCCCCATTCTATAGGGTTAATATGGTCCAATAAGGGCCTCCATGGTAGTTGTGGTTAATATTAAATACCCAGGGTCTTTTTACAAGGCCCAGAAATCCTTCCTTTAGGTCCTTGACAGGTCTCCATGGCATATATCTCAGTTAGTTATGCCATGGAGGTCCTTGCAGGGTAGTGTATAGATGCCACAGGAATCCTTTAATAGGGCCCTTAATCCACTTTAAGACAACTTTTAATTTTTCATTTAACAATTTATTTATTTGTATTTTTAATTGTATATTTTTTCACTCCTAATTCTGTCAATCTGCCTCATGTTTTCCATCTCCAACCTTGACACCTCCTCACTAAGCTTAACAATTTTTTAACTTTTCCTTCTTTTCTCATGAAAAGCCAAGGACATATATTGCTTTATGAGACTCCCATCTCTGCTGCTTCCTCACAAGGGTTTTCATTTAAATAATACCTCAAAACTGTCTTTAGTTTCTCTATTATATTTCCTTAAATCAATCGTTCAACTCGTTAAATCTTCAAGATCTGATGGGTATATCTCCAGAAATAGGTCAATAAAGGCAACAACTGTATTACATTCCAACCCTTCCTACAAATAGATAGATAGATGGAAAGACAGACTCATAGATAGATTTACAAATGGAGATCAGTTGCATAACTCATTGACATGGTAAAAAAATAAATATATTTTGAGATTAGCTGATATCAATTCAGCGGAGATCTGCATGGTATTGTGGTGGTTGGCGGTCCTTTTGGATTGGGCCAGACTGGTATTATTTAAGATGTCTCTCTATTGTGTTTGACACAGTTGAGCCAAACACCTATATATTTAGGATACAGTGCTTTGTTTTCTTGTACACACACAAAGAGGACAAATATTTTCACTCATTGACTTGTGGTTTTGGTGAGATTCATTGAAGAGTTTATATCTATACGCTGATAAAAGTCTGCAAAAAAATCTAGATATTTGTTGGAAGTCATGCAGGTCAACATTTAAGATCTAGAGATTTGACCTTTGTCAGCAATTTGTCAAAGATTTGTCAAAATGAATAATCCCTAGAAAAGTTTGACAGATATTGTCGAGGTTGCTAAAATAAATATATATATAAAGAGAAAAAATTAGAATATAGACTGATTTCTCATTTTCATACTAAATGCCAATCTCACTCTTTGTCTTCTGCTATGCTGTTCAGAAGCTCAGTACAATACTTAGGATATCGTGTATGACCTAGTTTTGAGCTTTTTATATATCATTCAATATGACTGGATCTAAAATTAGCATTCACAATCAGATGACAGGCAATTAAACGAGGCAAGTAAAATTTGCAATTACAGTTCTACACCACAAAAGCTTTTTCTATGAATAGGCATGTCAATACTGTAAAACATGTTTTGGCACGTTATTATGGGGAGGTATAGGTTATTAAAAAAATCAAGGGACGTGAAGGGCTAACTGGTGTTATTCAGGTGATGCAACAGGTATAATTCATAGTATGGAAATGTAAATATCTATTAAAAAACAATCTGTGTAAAAGTATAGATGTGAGCTGATATAAGTGGTGATTCCACCAAAGGAAAACATTTATATTGCAATCACTAGTCTGCTAACAGAAAATGTATTAATCTAAAATATAACTTTTAATGGTGTATACAAAAAAAAATGAACATGGTCCTAGATATTGGAACATCCAGAAAAAGCTTTAATAGGCTCTGTATATTTGTGCTGAGAAGCGTTGTGAGTAAAACTGGCACATTTTAAATAAAGCATTTCCTTTGTCACAAATAGTTTTTGAAATGCAACAGAAGAAATGACTTTTAATAAATCATCACTGCCTGAATTTGCTGCTTTGTTGTCAATATTTAGCTAAACTCACCACAATAAGGTAAGTAACTATGGTAGGCTACAAAACCTTGTATATCCTCATGCTATTATGGGATAAAATGAGTATAGGACCACTGTAAGAGCAAATGTACATTGATAGATAATTTGTGGTGTCTAATATATATATTTTTTCATGTGCATTTTATCAAAAAGACCATCATCAAAATCCTTTTGTTTCCTCACTACATTTAGGAAAGAGATTCCTTAATTATTATCTTTAAAAAAAAAGTATTTTAAATAGCATACAGCAAGAGAAAAACATTAATTAGTATAACTAATACAACAACAAATATTCCAGCAAATATGCAGAAAAAACATTGACCTATCACATATTATAATTGTCCAACTACGAGACGTCGTCAGGATTTCCATAGTGCGTACGACTTAGGCGATGAGCGAGGATGAGATGATTCTCAAGCTGGCACATCGCCACAATACAATACTTGATTTCACGTTTAAATTATTTCCAAAGATCGAAGGGCTTGAATAACCGCCAAGCCCGTAACTCATTACTCAAGCCCGTAGGACTTTGGACATAAATTAAACGTGAAATCAAGTATTGTATTGTGGCAATGTGCCAGCTTGAGAATGATATGCCTTTAATCCTCATGTCACCCATTGTGTTCCCCATCATTTACAGTGCTTTACAGTGCTGTCTTGAATTTATATTTGCATTTACAGTTTTCAGACCTTGAAACACGAGTTACAGGCTTGCGGCAAATGCACACTGCCAATAGCACTGTTTGTGATCGGCCGTAAGAGGGACCTGCTTGGAATACCAGCTTAGACGTATCGCTACGCGGGCCGTAAGCCGGCCGCAAAGAATCGAAGATATGCGGACATCTTACGGCCCTTAATTGAATGAGGCCCACTGTATAGTTACCACTCCAGGGGACCTATTCAATTGCAAGCCCACAGTTGCTTGAAATTTGCTACAGTTATAGAGCGATTCAATAGAACAAGGCCACAACTACCTGACCGAAAGATTAAACCATATACCATGCACCCATAAGTAGCATTTCAGATCATGATCATGATCAATTAAGCAACGCCTGAACTGCTGATTTAGAAACAGCCAATAGAAAATGAGACCGTCATCATGACATCAGTAAAAAATGGAGGTTAAACATCAATCAATTAGCTTGTAGAGGTACGATATGCGATCAGACTCGAAATCTAACAATGTACAAAATAATAAGAATGAATGAAGAAAATGTTCTCGTCCATGTGGGTGGCCTGATATGTATTAACTCCTTGATTCCCGAGACATAACATGGAAATTAAACGTTAAAAAAATATTTTTGATTGCATATTTGCGAGCTTGAGACTGTTGTGCCATAATTCTAATGTATTTAATCTCTTCCCCCGTCTTTTAAAGTGCAGTATTGATTTTTTATTTGCATTTACAGTGCTACAACCAGGTGTCTACCACCCTTGCGAATCCTTTCTGGTATTCCTAAGATTTTCTTCTACATTTGCCATGTAGGGTTGTGAAAACATTTGCGGGCTTGAGGAATTGTAGCAATTGAATAGCAATTATAACATTTATGGGCTTGAATGATCAAAGGCTTAGCTGGGTCGGAGTTATGATTTTGTCAACCGCAGGGATTTTCAGCTTGTAACCTGCAGATCGTTTGCGGGTAGCTAAAAGGTGCCAATTGATTATCAAATTAATTTACGGGCTACATTACGGGTTCCAGTAACTTACAATTGCTCAATTGAATAGGGGCTTATGTCTGTAGGTAGCTCTGGACTCCTTCTGGGAGTTACACCTTGGAGCCTTCTTAAAACTGATTTTTGCAATGGACAGTACTTGGATTTTTATAATAAAATTTTGACTATGTCCCCCTTTACATAAGTCATACATGGTAATAGTTTGGGTAATTAGGTCTTGGTTCCCATACAGCCTCTAACAATACTCCCTAAACCTAGCCCCTCTTCTGACATCTTAATTTGCAGGTTATAGTAGCTGATCACTAGGGCCATATAGCATATCACATACTACGGCCACTCACCTAACACTATCTCTATCAGCCCCCTTCACTCTCTGAATAAATGCAAAACATGTTCTAGCTTTGCACACCTCCTTACCTAAGCAAGTTTTCACTCCTACCTAAACCTTTCTACTCCCTATCTTTTCTTCCCCAGGTTCCTGCCTCTTTCATACCCTTTAGATTGTAAGTAGTGAGTTCTTATCGTGTTGGGTGCCTCCTACAAAGATTCTGAGCTCAAAACAGACCCCCCCCCCCCCCCCCCCCATTTTATGCTGATTGTTAACATTGTTTTTTTTTCTGTGTTCTTTCTTCTGTACAGCGATAAGGAATATGTTGGCAAGTTACAAATAAAATATTAATAATAATGATCTAAGGATATCCTGGGCTATGTTTATACCACAAACAGAGGCTAGTCTATCAACAGTGATTGTCTTCTGCAGTCCAAAAATAAAGACCGTTGTAAAGACCGTGATACGTGGAAATTAGTTTCACACATTCTTGGGTTTGACTTCTGGCATCAGTTATCTTTGTATCACAGTATATTACTGGTAATTTACTATGTGGGTACCAGTTCTAATCAGGCTACTATTATCAACTAGTCACTTTTGAAGTTTTGCACAAAAGCCACAAGTAACTGAACTTCAAAAAAAATATGGATATACAGGGAAACTTGCAGGACAGAAAGTAGCAGGAGATTTGTCCAGGGACTACAGGTAGCAGGAGACTAGACATTAGGTAGCTGTGGCGCCAGACAAACAGATAGTATGAGCCAGGCAGTTGGCTGTGGGTGGTGCCAGACAGGTAGCTGGAGATAGGCAGGCAACTATGAGAGGCGCTAGACAGCAGGCAACTTTGGGAGGTGCCAGGCAGCAGGTAACTCTGGATGGTGCCAAGCAGCAGGTAGCTAAATCAATTCTTACTGATATGTCATGGAGGGTTTCTTCAGGCCCACAATCCCCTAAACCACAAGGCTCTATTTTATCTCCAAAGCTGTTTGCTGTATACATGCTACCACCAGGGATCATCAAAAGAAGAGATGGCCTCAACTACCACTGTTATGCCTTTAAAACACAGCTTTATCTGTCCTTTGATCCAGATGCAAAGCATCCAACTTTTGCACCTGATAGATGCCTAGAAAAGCTCTAAGATTGGATTAGTAGAAACTGGTTGAGGCTGAACCCAAAAAGGCAGGGGTACTTCAGGTGGGTCTCCATTGGATGTCAGCAGCTTTCTTGGGCCAAACTGGAGTAGGCCTTCAGCTTGTGGTCTCCCAGGTATTAAAAAACATATAAGTGTGCAACCTTGGTGTTGTTCTAGATTGTGGTCTGACACTAAAACATCAAGTTTTAGCTATGATGAAATCCTCATTTTTTCCATTTAACCAACATAGCCAGGATAAAGCACTTGATACTCCCAGAAGATCTCCACACATTGGGTCATGCTTTTATATGGTCATGATTGGACTACTGTCAAATAAAGCGCCACATAACTTACAGTTGGTATAGAACAATTACACCATTAACAGATCATTCTCATTCTTGCCACAAAACACCTGTCCTCCGTACCCTACACGGGCTCCCTGTGAAAGACCGCATACATTTTAAGCTTGGCCTGACATCCAAAGCTCTACAAGATGAAGATGAAGGTCCCAGCTCTCTAAAGGATAGCCGGGACTAACTCATGCTCTGGTTCCAATTTGTGCTCTGAGATCAAAAGCTGCAAATGTATTAACCATCTCCAAAATCTCTTCACAAACCCCTGGTTCTGAGATTGTATGTACGCAGCTCCAAGATTCTAGAACTCTCTACCACTACCAATTTGGATACTTTGAAAAGGAGACAGATGATCTTACTCTTCACCCAATCCTTTCAATAAGTTACAACTTTATCTCTTTATTTCGACCCTCTCCTAAACACTTTGAGTACCTTCTGGGAGAAAAGTACTATTGAAATGTATTATTATTATAACAATATTATAAATGATATATTTTTTAATTATTATATTATTATTATTATTGTTTATTATTCAATATAGTATGTTTAAAGGGACTCTGTCCCCCCATATTTAAGGTTTTGTTTTAACTTTTTTAACCCTTAAAAAGCATGAACGGCCACTTATACATTGCATTATCCATTGTTTTCTACAGTGAAGAGTACCAAAGAAATTCAGCATTGTCTATACCATGTTGCAAATGAGTGAATCTTGACTGTCAATTAGCTGTTTTGATGTGCTAATTAGGATTACAGTCTGCTTGTCTCTGTGATGTCAACAATAATGCACCCCCAAAGAGAGATCTACTACCCCTCACATTATAATACAGTATGTGCACACAGAAATCTGAATATCTCTGTAAGGGGAAACCAACTATTTGTTTTGGTGACAGAGTCCCTTTAAATAAAGGCCAAAATTATATTAATTCATTTTGTTGCTTTTTTAACAATTTTTGGAGAATCTTTATTTTGAATTTTATTCTGTAGCTATTGGGAAGCATTTCTTTGAGATAAGAAGAGTGGAATCAGATTGTTGGGTTTTTTCTCTAGCAAGACTGTATTTACTGCAGTGGTTAATTGTACTGGGATTAGTATTCAAAATTGCTTTAAAGAAACAATATCCACTTACACGAAAGCATTGGAATAGTGACTGCAATCAATGTGGTAAAAGTTTAGTAATATTCAGATGCAATATAAAGGACCACTGTGGACAATGTTTTTCAATATGTTCTTTTGAATAGTTAAATTTCAAAAAGTAAAACACAACCTTTAAATTTTTAGCTTTCATACCCAATTATTCTTTACGTTAATGATCCATTTTCCTTTCTGTTGATCCTGTCAGTTACATGCTCAGGAGGATGTTTCCTTGTAAACTAATGAGCTTTACATTACTTCTGTTGAGAGCAGTGGTAGATGTTGATGTCATAATCTTGTTGTGCAGTATTGAAGGAATACTCTCAGACACCTTTGGATTTATTTAATCAGAAGCAGGACTTTATTCTATGCTTGCTGCCAGCTGGCGAGTGACCAGACAAAGGGAGCCCTTCGCTTCTAAATAGTGGACTCTGACCAGCCCCAAAATACAAAGAGTTTAGATAGAAAAGGGAATAAAAGTTATTACAGCAGGCAAATAAGCAAATTCTATTTTTTTTTGTTACTTAGTAAATACCAAATGTGTGTATGTCCTGTAGACAACTAGATAAAGAAGTCATAACTTTCTCTAACCTAACTAAATTTAGATAAACAAGCTGTTCTAACAAATTCTAAGAAACTGCAAATTGTAAGAAACTGTTACTATGTAGGCAACAGGCCAGAGAATAAGATAAAGCCCATGATCGTTCCTTTTGCACTTCTTGCACATATATTCCATTTCAGCATCGCTTGATTCAGTGTTCAATATGTAAAATGGCCATATTATATCAATACACCTTTAGGGTCTAGCTGTCCTAACACCATCTGTTTCTCATCTACATAGACTACTTGAATATCTTGTTGGTAAGCATTATTATTTTTTTGATTAAGCATTAAGTATCCTTAGTTTAACATAATGTCCATTGATTTTTTTACCAACAAATGTATTATTCTTTGAAGAAATCCTTGCTAAGTTTATGTTAGTATGTCCTACCATCTTCTCAGAAGCCACACCAGAATGTCCAAGACCGCAGATTTATTAAGGCTGTAAAAAGATGGACACACACTATGATCCCTACAATAATACCAAAAATCCCAGTGCCCATTGTAAGATTTTTATACCACAAGAACCAAAGGAGCTAGTAATCCAAGACCATGGCACAACTCATGTGCCCTTGTAAATACCCCTCACCCACCAGGGTACAAACTTCTTCTTTATCAGCCAGTAAAAAGTTCAATGGCATACATATTAACAGCAACAGTTCTTAAAAGAACAAGTTCCCAGTGATGTTACCCAAGGAGGATGCTATGTTGTTGTCATTTTCTTCTAGGAAGGCTAATATTTCTGAGACCTTTTGACCCAAGTGCTCAATAATGTAAAATCAGTCTGGATATGTAAAAAAGGCTCCCAGGGAGGTCGATATAAAACTGGTATGGTTTTAACAGTACTGTTGCTCAACAGTGATAACTCCAGCAGCAAGCCTATGTATTGAGTAGTGTCATTGTTTCCTTTATTCAAGATACCTATGTCAAATATCATGAGGACGCCATAAAAAAACAGCAAAATCCAGGTGAGAATGTGCCATAATCCCAACCTAAGCACCATCTCTCATCTGTATCCTCATACAAAAGAAGCCACATAGAGACAGCACAAAATACACCTCTGTCATGACTATATGGGTTAGTAACTTTAATATTACCATTAATTATGAATATTGCCAAGGGCGCATGACATTGCTGCATTGTAATTACGTATAATTATTGTTTGGTTATATGTTGCCTGTACATTGTTATCATGTATTTTAGTTATAATATGTTATAGAGGGAAAATGTGATATAGAACAGGAGAATACATGAGGGAAAGGTAAAAATGCTCTGCACATAAGCTTAACTGCAGAACATTGCATCCTCACACATACAGGCCTTGATAAACAGCAGCCAAGACAAATTCCTGCACTTCAGGAGTCCTGAGCAAGTACTGGATATTAACATCAAGGTTGTGGCAGTAGCCAGCTATAGACACCTGTCATTTAGCTTAGATAGCTGGTGGGTTATCTCAAGAGCTTCTATAGCAACCAAGTATGCAAGGCAGATGGAACTTAGTTCTGATATCACACAAATACACAAAGGTACACAAGGGTGTGGTATGGGAGATAGAGTATAAATATGTTGGTTCTATGATTCAATAAATGTTCAGTTCTAGTTTCACATATCCACTGTGTGAGGCTGTTATTGTGTTTGTGTCCTGAATTGGGGAGTGGTCTTTCCGGAAGCCACTAGTAACATGTATCCAGTATTCTCTGCCTGTACCTTTGGGCGTTGTCCTCTTCAGAAGCCATCTTTTGTACCACAGAGAACAAGAACCACACGATTCTGCTGGGGTAGGTTTGAACTAGGTTCATATCAAGCCCTCTGGACGAAGCAGATCTCATAACACAAGAGCAAGCCCAAATCCATGTGCATCTAGCACAGCAGCAGCAGCAACAACTACTGTCCATATTTCCTGGATCCACAGTGATATTCAGAACATGTCTAAATACTTTCTGAACATTAGAGAAGAGCCACTAACACTGTCTGAAGAATTAGAGATGATAATAAACATTTAAAATCAATTTTTTTATGATCTGCAATTTTTTTGAGTGCTAGTGTAAATGACTTAAGGCCTGTTTCAAAGTGTCAAAGCTCTGTCATTATTAATATGTACTTGCACTAGAATATATGTTTTCAGAATCAGTTGATGGGTGTAGGAGAAAATTTGGGGGGATACTGCATATAGTATGAAAATACCATATAACTGCTTCTCTACACACATTAAAAAATCTGGGCGGGGATTTGTCCCCCTTATCACCGCCAGTTCCTACACCCATGTTTGATGCCTATTCCTGTACCAAAGCAAATGTACATACCTTTGCTAAAGTATTGGTAAGAGATTTTATACCTCACTTTGGGATCCTTTGGTACTAGGAAGCAATGGGAGATGTTTGTGCTGCTTTGCAAATAGAACAGAACTTGTCTGAAATACCCAGGTGTGTTATCAGTAGCACTAATGAGTAAGAGGTCCACTCCCATCGGGCAAACTAAAATGAATCCTTTATCAGATTCTTATGGTCTGGCCTATGATTGCTTCAGCTACACACCCCAGTGTCTTTCAATGCTTTAAGTGCCCATTTACATGATGTAATCTTAGACTATTGCTGATATTTAAGTGTATATATTGAAATATATAATTCATAGGACTGGGAAGTCTTGGTTACAGAAACAGAAACTCCTTGTCACAAAATCCACCCAAGAAAGACTGCACTTCAACCCAGATTGAAGTGTCCATTCCAAGTCCTGCTAACCACTCCCACTGCTGTCAAGTGCCAAAGGTTAGCCGTTTGAATAAATGCTTCACACTGCAAAAGAGTTCCCCCACCAACAGAATCACAACATGCTAAGAGAATAGGAGAAATAAAATAACCACAGCAGAACTTGTTGACAAACATGTATCCATTTGGTATCCCCTTTGCTCACAAACAGCTCACCTGCATGTAAAGCATTGCCTTTGGTGTCTGTTTCTGGTGGTCTCATTGTATTGGCCAGAATCACTCAAGATCACTTAATTTGAATAAAGAATATGGACTATGGCAGTGCTACTTCTGAAAACAGAAATATAGACTCTAGACACTTAAGCAAAATACCTAACAACTTTAATGAGATCCATAATTTACTTGATCCAACTTTTGGAGATACACTGAAAGCAGACTAATGCTTCTGAGATTCGGATCTGTGCCCATCTACCAATAAATTCATAATGAGGCATTGCTTTATTAGGCATACTACTGAAGATGCCTGAGATGTGTTCTTTTATCATTTACCATCTTTAGATAACAGCCAGCTTTTTGAAGAACAACTTTACTTTGATAAAATACAGAGCTTGTCCACTTAACAATGCTTCTCAAAATACTTATTTTGGCCAATAATGTAACAAACAACATTCAAACACATATTTTCTAGTTCCTTGGTTATACAATCAATAATAAGAAATCAGTATAGTTCAGCTCAACGATAGTTATTCCATAATTGCCATCTTTGCTCGTATTTACTACTCTGCTTATTAAAGAATAAATCCATTTTTCTCCATGTAAAATGTTGTGCATTGCACTGTAAACATCCTTCCAATTAGGGAAGTGGGGAGATTTTCAACTTCTAGCAATTTTTATTTTAATGACCATTAAAAGACTAAGTGTTCCTTGTGTTGATTTCAACATCTTATCTGGTACAATATTAGAAATGCTATTTGTGGAGTGCATGGGATTCTATTTTTCAAAATAGAATACATTTTTTCAAAAAATATTCTGACATAATCCATCTAATACTGTCCATTTCCACCACAACGTATAACATCTGCTTCTTGACCACAACTCCTCCAACATTCTCCTGTGTTCAATAGGCCTTTCCAGAACAGTAAGAATCCATATACCAAAAATGAAAGAATTTATAGGATTGTTCTCAATAAGTCCAGCAATATATATTTGATTTTACTCATAACACTGCCTTATACCACTCTTTTTGTGTGAGATTAATATTCAACAAAGTTCCCATTTCTTAAAATTTTTATTAATATCCTCCTTTTCACTGCTCGATAGAAACCTATATAAACCCAAACCAATGATATTAGAAGTTTAATTTTAACATCCACTTTTTAAATGTAGTCAATTCTCAGTGATGTTACTTAAATAGTTGCATATACATTAAATAATTATTTTCAGACAAAGCACCGTGAAATGCAGTAAATTATTTTAATGTGCTATTTTTAATAAATCTATGTTTTTCACATATCCAAAAGCACTTATTTCACCATTAATCTTGTTAGATATCATTAAAGCATTTACCGTTAATAAAGGAGATGGAAATTGTAACATATCACATTCATTTACACAGTGCTGCCACATTTCTAAACATGTTTTGATCGGAAATTAATGAATTTGTATTTTGAAGAATGTATCTTTTTCTAACCATAAACTTTAAATCTAATCTTTAGTACCCACAATATTCCAAACCACTCCAAGTGCATGGAACAAGATTGTAGATGTATAAAATAAATACACATTGGAACTAATAAACCTCCATTATCGAAAGTCTATTGCAGAGTATTTGAAGCTTTCCCCCTGATAAATAAATGTTATTCTTTCACCTCAAATATTTTTTAAGACGTAGCTAAGAAATGTCAATGGAATTCAACACAATACATATAATATTTGAGGAAATATTTTCATTTTAACTGTTGAGATCCTCCCTGTCCAAGGTATTTTTTCCACTTTTCTAACCAGTGCTTGATTTTTTTTATCAAGGGATTCAAATTGTATTGGATTAACTCGTTTAAATCACTTGTTATATATATATCTGAATATTTTATTATTCCTTTTGTGTATTTTTTTTATTTTCTGTTTTCTGTATTTTGTTTTGTTTCACATAATGTTAGATTAGGTTTGGATGGAATTGCTAGGGACAAGGGCTCCAAAGGGGCTTCCATGGTAGGGGGTTATGTTTAATATCATGGAGGAACTTATGGACCACATGAGGGTAGGTAAAGGCCCCAAGGGGAACCATAAGGACTTCTGTGGTGGACTATTAGAGGTTAGGTGGGTTGGACACTTAGAGGTTAGGTGAGTTGGGCAAAGTGGGCCATAAGAGGTTCGCCATAACATTTAGAGCAGGCCATTACATTTAGAGGTTAGGACTTATGGTGATTGGGGATCATGATTTCCACTAATCCTCATTGGAGTTATGGGCTCATTCATTTCTCGCCATCCCTCCATACTAGGGGTGGGGGAAGGGGGCCATACTCCACAACCCTTCTTACCTATTTAATTATATGTTCAGCACATGGCAAATGGGTGGATTAAGCAGAGGGGTCTTTAAATCCTGTATCCACTGGTATTTAAGGGGACAACCCCCTCACTGTCTTGATTGCAGCAGCGAAGGGGAACACATAACTTTTTAGACTGTATTAGTGGGTGGGATTACTGGAATGCCCATATGATATAATATAATATTTATTTATGATTTTGTAACTTTATTTTTTAATATTTTGAATCCCTTCCATTTCACAATCACAGAATCAAATAAAAACATTAAGCAAATTGGGGATGACCTGCAATACTGTTTCACATGTCATTGTGGCCCATCGCACCCTTGATGCTTTAGTATATTCCTCCCCATAAATATAGCATTGTGATATTACAATTAAAGTTACTTTAATACCTTAGGATGTATAAATGATGCTGATTAGCCTACATGACAAGGACAACTGCCTAATGTCTTGGATGATAGTCACTCTTACAGAAGTATGAGATATTTTTATGGTAAAAAGGGATAATCTGTGTATATCCTACATGTCTGAAATAGGAGAGGAGACCTGTTTTCCCACAAATTTTGTCAGTTAACATTACTTTTTGCCTCTAGCCCATTTAACTTGTCTTTGCAGATTTTATAGAACTGAACAACATCTATGAATTTGTTGTGGCAAAATCCTTCATATTATATTATATCAAGTCCCATCCAATTAGTGACTCATACCACCTACCATGGGTGCTCATACAATCTAGCCATCTTAAGGTAATAGAGATTATTCTTCCAACATATTTGCTGCTGATAAAAGTAGTAGAGAGGGAGAATATCTAGCTGCTATTATTTTAAATTGGTCATACATATACTGCTTTGAACAGTCACTCTGGGTGCTAATATCAAGTTATTCACTGGGGAGATTCACTAACCTATCATGTGGGTCATCATGGGCTGCAATATATCCTAATGATGTATCACCGCCCTTCACAGTATTGAATAAACTAAGTATACTATTAACCACGCAGCCTATCTCATGCTATTGTGACAGAAACTCTAGGCCTCTCATGTGCATTAACGCTAATCCTAGCCAATTAGCTATCAAGGCAGAAAAAAGTCTGAGTTGAGATCTTTGTGAGATCATCGCTGACCCAAATTTGAAACAGTAATCTTAGTGAATACCATAACTAAGTCAGCTGCAATAGACTGCAATCTATTACAGCTCATCACAGCAATTATTAGTGAATCTTCCATAAAAAACATACTCCACCAAATATATTAAAATAGCACAAACATAAGCTTGTTTTATCTTATTCTCAAGACCAGTCAAATGTCGATTATAGTTGATAGGCAAGTCTTATTTTCCAGCCAATAGCCAAACATTTGGATTAATTACCTCTGATGATGTTTGACAAATTGGGAATATTCCTTTCTATATAAACTGGAGCAACACAACTTGAAATCTTTTGAATGCAAAGAAACAAAGAGCATCATTCTACATCCAAAGGCAATGGGTTATGACATTATTTTCAAATATGGCACATTTATAAGTTCTACATCTTGAAGATAAATAACTTTCAACTTTTCTGCCCATTCCCTACTTTGCATCTTCCAAAATACAATGGAACTAACTGAAATTACCAGGTAAATGGCAGTACATCCTGGCCTCAGGCTTTCCTTGCTGAAAGGGCTTTCAGGCCTTTACCAGCCCACCCATCCCGGCAATGTAACAAAATGGGTGGGCCAGTACTCCAACTTTGATTAATCTCTAGTTCTCTGAAATATGTACCCATATGATGGACATGCTTCTAGTCTATAAATCACCACTCATCCCCTGCCATCCGGACACAACTTGCATTACCACGCTGGGAACATGCATTGTGATGTTTCTAGGATATTTCATAAATTATTATGTGAAAGTGGATCATGTTCAGAAAAAAAGTGTTGAATGTATACATTTCCAAATAGGTATACAATAAATGTATGGCATTTAGGTAAAACGTGCCGTTTATTCAATATGTATTGAAAAGATTACAAGCTAAAAATAGGGTCCAATTCATAAATAAAAAACATAGTTAAGGTTAACTGAATAACCCCACTATGAGTCAATGATCAAACATTGAATCACTATTATGTTTCAATTATTCTATTTTGGTACATACAAATTGTATTACTCTGCAGTCTGAAATAATTTCACTTTTCTATAGTAGTCAATGCAGAGCTCTAATAAAAACATGACAGATATCAATGAAAAAAAAATACTTTTGCTTACTTAAAGGGATATGGGCATTTTCTGGATTTTACTTGGTTTATAAAATGACTGGAAATTGATTTACTTTATGTACTTTATTTTATTAAAAAGTGCTTGTAAGCTCATTTTTACTGTCTAAAATTAAACAAATAGTCCCTATATGAAAATACATGAATATATATATATATATATATATATATATATATATATATATATATATATATATATACATTGCCATCAATAATGACAGAGAGAATTAAACTATATGTTATTAGTAAATCAAACATGATTTAATTTATGAGTTTACAGTGACGATATCATTAAATCATTTGGCTGTGGAGTGTGTTTGTGTATATATGTTGAGTGAGGGCCCATGTCTTATTGCTATTTTCTAACACCATAATCGTCCTGTTATTAAAATGTTCTCAAGTAAAATTAATACAGCCGTTAATGTATTACAATTTCTATCTATCTATCTATCTATCTATCTATCTATCTATCTATCTATCTATCTATCTATCTATCTACCTATCTATATAAATATATATCTATATATATATATATATAAATATATATATATATATCTATATATATATATATATATATATATATATATATATATATATGTATATATATATATATATATATATACATATATATATATTTATATATATATATATATATATATATATATATATATATATATATATATATATATCTGCAATGAAATCTAGAGTTCTGGTTTCTAATGATCAACTTCCTGAGGTGGGATTAAGAGAGGAAGTTTCAGCAATGAGAAAGTGACAGCTTCTACTACCAGCATGATAATTAAGTCTAATGGAAAGTTAATTAGTTGACACGGACACACCCTTCTAAGCCAGCAGCAGAAAGAATAGGCTAAAGGAAATGGAAACCTGCAGTAAATAAATCTTGCACAGAAAAGTGAAGTATTTAAAATCTGTGATTATTTTTTTTGCTTTCTAATAACATTTTGACGATTAAGTTTAGTTCCTCAGAAAAACATATATTAAAACAAGAATGATCGCTGTAGTCCTTTAATAGCTATATTTACCAGGAATTATTCAAAATGAATAAATGAGTTATTTAAATTTCTCTGATTATTTCCAATATCTCATCGATAAACTATCTGCTCAGGAAAGTAATACTTATTTACATTTGATGCAGCTAATCACTCTTTAGTTTAGATTTTGATAAATAACATGCAGTTGCATATAAATGCATTTCAACATGTATCTTGAACTCCCCTACTTGGCTCTTTCATATAAGATCAAGACATTACAGTGGTACCTTGGTACTCGTCTGCGCTAGGAAATTGTCAAATTTGGTATTGATGAGCAGAAATTGCTTTGAGACTCAATGCTTTTTTGGTACTGATTGCGCTTACTTTAACCTTTATGAGTCAATTTACATTACACCTTATGGGATTGTGGTACTTGTCGTGTTGGGCACTCATTGTGTCTTCTGGATCCAATTAACGACGAGTAACAAGGTACCACTGTACTCCCTGTGCGAAAAAGAAAGTGTAAATTATGCTTAAATTGTATATTTTCATTAACACAAATTGTATTAGTCTGCAGTCTGACATAATTTCACTTTTCTATAGTAGTCAATGCAAAGCTCTAATAAAAACATGACAGCTATCAATGAAAAAAATACTTTTGCTTACTTAAAGGGATATGGACATTTTCTGGATTTTTCTAGGTATATAAAATGCCTGAGAATTGATTTACGGTACTTTATGTACTTTATTTTATTAAAAAGTGCTTATAAGCTCTATTTTACTGCCTAAAATCAAATAGTCCCTGTATGTTGCTGAGAGATAGTCACAGATTGGTTAGTATAAGACACTGCATAGTAAGTAATACAGAGTCTGTTTTCATGAATTTCAATGGGCAGACCCATACAGGGACTATTTGTTTGATTTTAGCCAGTAAAACAGAGCTTATAATCACTTCTTAATAAAACAAAGTGCATAAAAGTAAATAAATACATAGGTATATCATATACCTAGTAAAATCCAGAAACCTTCCATATCCCTTTAAATATAAAAAAAAACACTCCAAAAAATCAAGTAAAACATTTTGACTCTCGTTCTTGGAGGTTTGGGAATGCAGTAAAGGTTCACTTCCATGTCATTACCCGGAATCCATCGTTTTAGCTGAAGCACACTATGATCCCGATTCAATTGAGCTCTTGCTCAATCCGGTAGCCCGTAAGTTAGGGCTACCGGATTGAGCAATTGACGTCTTTTTGTGGGCTCCAAACGGGTTACGAGTTACAGCGTTGAAAAAAATGGTAATGGTTAAACCCGTAGCCTTTGATCTTTCGCTTTTGCAAGAGTTACGATGGCTAAAATCGCAAATCACTGTTCAATTGCTTCAATTCCCAAAGCCCGCAAATGTTTCAACACCCGTAAATGGCAAAAGAAGGAGAAAATCCTATGAGTGCTAGAGGACCCACAAAGGGGTTAAACACCTATTTGTAGCACTGTAAATGCAAAGAAAAAATCACTACTGCACTGTAAATAACGGGAAAGCGACGACAGACATTAGAATTAATTGCGCAACAGTCTCAAGCCTGCAAATCAGCAGGAAATTACATTTATTTTTATGTTTCATTTCAGGATAAATCAATCTTGGGTATCAATGAGTTAATACATATCAGGCCACCCACATGGACTAGAACATTTTCATAATTCTTTATTTTGCGGGTTTGCGAGTCTAATCGCATATCGGACCCCTGAACCTAATTGATTGACATGTAACCTCCATGTTTTACTGCCGTAATAATGACAGTCTCATTTTCTATTGGCTGATTATAAATGGGAGGTTACGTGCTTGCTTAATTGATCATGTTCCCTCCCTGAACTGCTATGAACCAGGGCATGGTTTAAGGTTTTGGCTTTGGGGCAGTAACTTGCGGGCTTGAGCAATTGAATAGCCCTGGAATCGGAGACCAACGGACATACGGACTACATCGATCGAGTTGCGGGCTTGCAATTGAATCTGGCCCTGTGCTGGGTAATTCTGTAGACAAACAGGTTTCACAACAGGTTTGCTGACCTAAGTGGGACCTGGATTTGCCCAAATGTGCCTTTTGTTTTCTAAATATTGTACATAACCTAAGCTTGGAGGGGATGTGATTCACCTACTGCAACGTTCTTTAGATAACTTTCATTCTAAGAGAGACTGTACTATAAAGGCAGCAATGTCAGAACTGCTATGGAAGGTAATAGAGGACAAATAATAGAAGATAAATAACTTAAAGGTGACTCCCATTCTATACATTAGTTCCTTTGCTACTCTTTAGCTTCTGCCATCATGGCTCCTCAGTAAGGGAAAGGTTCTAGTTCTGTTTTTAATAATTTATGTATCAGATTCAGTGCTGGGAATGGATTATTCCAATTTTAGTTAATTTCTATGGAAAACATTGATTTTATATTCATCTGATTCAGTATCTGTCCATCGGATTAATCCGAAACGGATTAATGACGAATATAGAGGTTCCACTGTTCAGTTCTTCAAAAGATTATATTTTAAATATATAACTGCAGTGGTCTTTAAGATGCAATTTATCAAGTAACTTTTCTAACAAATCAAATCGTGCTCTATTCCTATCACAGAAAGGATCTAAAGGATTAAAAGGATAACTTGTGTTGCTTATATTTCAGCACAAGTGTAATTAAGACAATGGTGGGATTTCCTAGGCATCTCAAGTACATCTCATGTCATCCCTTGATTTAATATGCACTTTTCATGATGGGGAAAAACATCCTTTCCCACCCGTTCTCACCTCATCTCGTGTAAGAAAATATGTGATCAAATATTTACTTTGCTTGAAAGTTTGGAATAAAACCACCCCTTCTACATAAATACAATCAATTTATGAAACTTTTATATTTGAATTCAAGCAATAGAACTTGCTTCATAGTCCATTTACTAACATCTCCCAGGAAATAATCTCAAGCCACCCTTCTGCATCTATTCTTTGTTACAAGGCACAAACAAGACATCCATGGATGTATGATGTAGGTGGCTCAGCAAACAGAAAGCACTTGAGAATTTTGTCCAACAAGTGGTTGTGGAGGGTGGAGCAAACAGGACATTGAATATAAAACATGTTCACTTAAATCTCGAAAAGTCAGTCCTATTGTTTTTTGGTCAAGCATCAACTCTTCAAGGCTGCAGTACAATAAACGTTGAGTTGGAGTTGAAGGGTACAAGATTTATATGTAATTTATGGAAGTACTTGACAGAAAGGAAGCTATCTAAGGTTAAAGGTCCATTGGACAATGAAAGAATAATAAATGTTTGAGAACTAAGGCCATTATTATAGGTTTTAATAAAAACAATGTATATTTGGTGTCTGGAGGCATAGCCAAATAAAGGAGAGAAAAAGAAGTGGACTTAAGTGACAAAGATATACACTTTTAAACATTATCCAGGAGGCGTTCATGAGACTGATGAAAGTTATATGTGTGAGAAAGATACCTGCTAAGAGAGCTGTGAGGGGCGTAATGTCAATTTCATTGAGATCCAATTACCTAACAAATCATCCTAACTTTCCCCTGTTCCCTCCTCCATCATCCTCCCCTCAAATAATACATAAGAAAACACACCCTCATGACTCAGCTCTCATGAAATGATGTAACAAAGACAAAATAGAATTTTCCATTCATAAACAGTCTTCAAAATGTCTGATTTCCTCAAAAATGTTTTTATATCCACAGCCTACACAGCTGCTAATATTTTTAGTTTGTATCATATCTCACAGGCAAATGTCCTTTTTTTCTACAGTGGTCCCTTAATAGCCTTTCAGTGGATGTGATAGAGCCTCATTCAATTTGAAGCCCGCATCTTGCGGCATAGAGGCTGTATGTCTACGGTCTTTAAATCTGCTACAATTCCGGTTCTATTCAATTGAACAAGCCTGCAAGTTATGGTCCGAAAGCAGAAACCGTAAACCATGCAATTGTACGTGGCATTTCAGAGCGTGATCATGAACAATTCAGCAAGGCCGTAACTACCCATTTAGAAAAGCGCCAATAGAAAATGAGACCGTCATCATTACGGCAGAAAAACATGGAGGTTACATGTCAACCAATTAGCTTTTCCATAGCAGTTCTGACATTGCTGCCTTTATAGTACAGTCTCTCTCAGAATGAAAGTTATCTAAAGAATGTTGCAGTAGGTGAATCCCATCCCCTCCAAGCATAGGTTATGTACAATATTTAGAAAACAAAAGGCACATTTGGGCAAATCCAGATCCCACTTAGGTCAGCAAACCTGTTGTGAAACCTGTTTGTCTACAGAATTACCCAGCATAGGGCCAGATTCAATTGCAAGCCCGATAATTGTAGGCGTATGTCTGCGGGTGTGCTGTGGGCTCCAGTTCCTCTCCGATTCTGGAGCTATTTAATTGTTCAAGCCCGCAACTTACTGTCTCAAAGCCGAAACCGTAAACCATGCCTTGGTTCGGAAAAGTTCAGGGCGGCAACATGATCAATTAAGCAAGCACGTAACCTCCCATTTAGAATCAGCAAAAGGAGACTGTCATTATTAAGGCAGAAAACATTGAGGTTATCAATTAGCGTTTGGAGGTCCAGTATGTGATCAGACTCAGCAAAACCCCCAAAAAACGAATTAATAAAAATAAATGCCAATACTGTTCTAGTCCATGTGGGTGGCCTGATATGTATTAACTCATTGATTCCCGAGATCGATATAACCCCGAAGTGAAACATAAAGTAAAATATTTTTTTATTGATGATTTGTAAAATTCTAATGTATTTCATCGCTTTTCCCGTCATTTACAGTGCAGTATTATTTTTTTATTTGCATTTA
This sequence comes from Discoglossus pictus, assembly GCA_027410445.1. Taxonomy (NCBI): domain Eukaryota; kingdom Metazoa; phylum Chordata; class Amphibia; order Anura; family Alytidae; genus Discoglossus; species Discoglossus pictus. Next base: position 108,445,607 of record CM050171.1, read on the forward strand.
CAGTGCTACGGACATGTCTTTAACCCCCTTGCGGGTCCTCTCTAGCACTCGTAGGATTTTCTCCTACATTTGCCATTTATGGGTGTGAAAACATTTCCGGGCTTGAGGAATTGTAGCAATTGAATAGCGATTTGAGATTTTTGTGATCGTAACGGACGGGAAAGATCAAAGGCTTTGGGAGTGTGTAAGTTCTGGGTTTAACAACTGCAGGGATTTCAAGGCCATAACAGGTAGACCACTTGTAGCCCTCAAAAAGACGCCAAAAAAAAAAAAGCAAAATAACTTACGGCCTCAATTACGGGCTACTATAAGTTACAATTGCTCAATTCAATCGGGCTCTAAGACATCACTGGAACTCAAGAACTTGCGTATGCATAAGAATAACCTAACAACTGACTAAGCCTGAGTTTACTAGGAGGATAAGAAGATTAAATGGGCCTATTAATTCTCATCTGCCAGCAAAATCTGTTTATTTAATATTTACTGCATGAGTTACATTAAAATGGACGTGTTATGTGGATACCAATGGCCATATTCTATTAGCTACTTGAAAATGCCTTAAACTCATAAATTTGGCTCCGGGTGTTTTTTTATAAATGTTTATATGCATTCTATTGACTTAAGAATTAATTACTGCCAATAAGTAATATTTGGCAAATATGTAGCAATATTAAGAGTGATTTTAAGTCTGTATACATTTACGAATTGGGCAATAGAATAAGGCCCAAAGTGAATGAATTCAGGCATTATAAAACTGATGTTTAACAATAAATTAAATTATAGGTATTTGAATTATTAAGAAAATATGTAAATAAATAAAATAAGGTACAACAATATGGAAATCCATATGTATCAGTTAAACATTTTCAGCCTTATTAAATTGCGATTCGGTAAATTGAAAAGGGCTCTGTTTATATTATTTTTACAGACTTCTTTCCCAAAGCAAGATCTTCACTAACTAAAAACTTCTGTAAAGAAAATATGCTGTGTGCTTATATAGAGCCCTTTTAAATTTGCTGAATTGCAATTTAATAAGGCTGATATTTTAGTAACCCTACAGGGCCTGACGTGTTAGTCTGCCCTATGTAGCTTCTAATGGGTTATACACAGGTCTATATAAATCTTGCATTCACATTTTCTCAGGGATTTTTTTTTCCTTTTCCCCTCCCTGAAAACTCTTCCTTGGTGAGAGCACAGCTATATGTGGCCTTTCACCCTGCCAAGAACCATTGGCAGACACCCACACTCAGAGGACTGTGTGTTAACACTGGTCCTATTAGATAATTAGCATCCCTCAATCCCTTTATTCCTCAACATTCCTCATAAAAGAATGACAAAAAAAGCAGAACAGCAGAGGAGGGGGCTTCAGTAAGGTGACATGAGGGACTGTACCATGCTCTTTGCACAAGGGCATTGATTTGAATTGAACCATTGTGTCCTAATCAATGGTTTTATTGGATTACTGGCTGTTTCTCTTCTCAGAGATGTTGTAACAAGGACAATGGAGTAGCCAGGGTAAAACTTTGCTTTGGCTTCAGTGCAGAATCTACAGGATCTGCACTGGCTTCTTGTTTCTCTCACTCTCTCTCTCTCTCTCTTTTCTATCCTTCCCTCTTCCTTTAACCTCTAGGTTTTTTTATCTGATCACAAGATTTGCTCCTAATGAACAACTTGTGAAAAAAAAATCAAAGTATTTGCTTTGCAGAAGAGGCTTGAAGAGTGCTCTGCTGGGAAATGGTAGCTGCCACTACAGGATAAAAAGACATTTCTGCACTTTGGAAGTTATTGCATCTTTTCTTTCTGCAACATATTATTTTTTTCGTTGTTGTTGCTGCTGTTCATTTTCTGCACCTATTTTGTGGACTCTATAACAGCAAAAGAGTATAATTTGGAAAATCCATCATCAGATGAAAGAGTGAAAATAATCAAACAAATAAACAGACTCCACATTGGTCCTGCCAATTTAGAAGGATTTTTGTTTAACAGAGAATTTTTTTTTTTTTTTTATATTTTATTATTATTATTCCTGAAGGTCTTCCTCTGTGATTGTCTCCTGTCTCTGCACCCTGCACTCAGAGACCAATCATTTCACTTTTATATGCTGGATAAACCCTGCTTGATTGGGGACAAGCGTAAAAACCGTCCATTTGTGATCTAATATATTATCCAAACAATTTAGTGTATTCATGAGGTAACCTAAATGTGGAGGCTTCAAAATTACCCCTAATCAATGGAAGCATCTAGTAAGCGACCTCTTCATGAGTCTAACTGGGTGTTTGTGCAATAAGGAGGGCATTAAATCATTTTAGAGTTCTACTTGATCAGAGAGCCTGCTGGACACATAGAGGGCTCCTTGCACATGCATGTCTGTCTTCCAGGACTAAGGAGCTCTGCTTTCTCCAAGGCTACACAGGCTTTTTTTGTGTGTTTGCCAGACTCATGATCTTCAGTCTTAAGGATCCAGCATCTCCCACCACCAAATAACATCACAGATACTCCCTTCCAGATTTCATAAATATTTTGCACTATATGTTTGAGAAACCCAGCAAAATGGAAGTAAGGTGCAACTCCAACCTAGAAGAGAGCAACAGGATGTCAAAGACTGGACACAAGGAAGGGAAGGAGAGCAGAGACAGTCAGGGGAACATTTCCTCTTCTTATTTGAAAGAGCAACAAGGCAGCTACCCAGCTTCAGGCTCCTCAGATGCTTGCACAAAAACCAAAAGCAGTAGTACTGCTGACCCAGAATACTGCCGAAGGATACTTGTAAGAGGTAATGCTTCTCTCATGCTCTTATTACTTGGCATTATTTCTTTTTTTTGTTGTTAATTTGTCACTATTTTAATTTTCTCTTTTATCATTATAATTTAATTTAATACAAGTTAAATTAACAGTTTACTATTTATATTAAGTGCTGATAAATATTAAGCAAGCTTTACAAATTATTTCTAAGTCATTATTTTCAATTTTATCACCTAAATGTAGAGACTGCGAATAATTTTAAGTTATTCAGTTAAACTATCGAATAAATGTTTTCCTTTAATTTAATTATTTAATAAATGTACAATCGGTTTTATAATTGCAATCTATGTTGTTAAAATCTAGCTAATAAGTAACCTGGATATGTCGGAATTATATATTTTATGCTTTACCTGTTTTTAAATGACACATTTTGATTTTAGACCCATTTGGTGTATTATATGGCGTAATGCCATGATGTTTCTGGTTTATTTAATTGATTTTCTTTTAAATCAAATCAAATTAACAAAATACATAGAAGCAAATCACTTTGGGTTTTGGAAATTCCAGCAGATATCATTATTATGTAATAATTACCTAAATAAATAAAACAATACATTATCTTTTGTACACACATATATATATATATATATATATATATATATATATATATAATTATAATAAAATGTATGGTTTAATTAATTTGTATGAATAATTAAATAATACTATTCTTACTACTACTCGCAGTATTTTAATGTTATTAAAGGACCAATATACACGTGTTTACACTCCCTATTGACTTCATTCTGGGTTCATATTAGAAAACTGCTATTTTACTACCAGTGACCTGCCAGGTACAGGTGTATTTGCAGATTTACTTGTGCAATAATATGTGGGGTTTTCTTTTTTTTTCAATGTGGTGGTCAAGTTATTGGGTCAGACACGATGGAAATAATTGTAGTTGGGTCATGGGGTCCTAGCAATTGTGTTTTAGTATTTAAACGCAAACAAATTTGATTTATTGGAATGATCTTATAGTATTTGGAGAAAAAAAACTACAGGTAGTGTATGCCAACCACACATATCTGCCTAATTTCTATCTATCTTTATATATATATATATATATATATATATATATATATATATATATATATATATATATATATATATATTTATATATATATATATATATATATATATTTATATATATATATATATATATATATATATATATATATATTTATATATATATATATATATATATATATATATATTTATATATATATATATATATATATATATATATATATATATATATATATATATATATATATATATATATATATATATAAAGATAGACAGATAGATAGATAGATTGATAGATAGACAGACACATAGACGGATAGATAGTAGGCAGATATGTGTGGTTGGCATACACTACCTGTAGTTTTTTTCCAAATACAATAAGACCATTCCAATAAATCAAATTCGTTTGCGTTTAAATACTAAAACACAAAATTGCTATATATATATATATATATATATATATATATATATATATATATATATATATATATATAGGCGAATTGCATCTGTCTTTGTATATAAAATCACAATAGATATTTGTACACATACATTATAAATGTACATAACTTTATGCATCTACAACATGTCTAATATATACATTAGATGTCTATGAATCTATATTTATCCATCCAGCAATCTGTCTGTACACAAAGAGATAGATGCAATTAGATAGATACTTAGATATATTGATAGGTATAGACATACAAACAGACAAACACATATATATATATTCTTAAAAACATGGCCCCAAAGGAAAAGGCAAGGAAGGAAACACAAAGACAGGGTAATTCCAGTAAGAGATTTACAACTGGATGAAGAAAAGGAAGCAGGGTAGGGTTACAGGAACTGATTGGTTTATTTGTTCTTCTTTGTGGATGCAGAAAAAGTTTCTTCCTGATTGTGAGACTTGTAGATAATCCACTGGACTTGAGTAGAGCTTGAGTAGAGCCTCTGGAAATATGGTAAATGTGGGTCTCATTGATCCCAGTTCTCATTGGCAGGCAGAGTTTGAAGCCAATAAGGCTGCCAGCCAGCAGGAGGGAGGGTAACTTGAGATTTAGGGGTCTGATACTGTAAGGGTGATGCCATGTACTCTGCTGAATGTGTCTGTGTTTGTCAGATGCCAAAGGGTCAATTCGGGAGATTATTCTACCTAAGGGATTGGATCTTGACCGACCCAAAAGAACCAGGACCTCCTTCACAGCCGAGCAGCTGTACAGGCTGGAAATGGAGTTCCAGAGGTGCCAATATGTGGTGGGCAGAGAGAGGACTGAACTGGCAAGGCAGCTCAACCTGTCTGAAACTCAGGTAAAGTGTATGGTGCCCCAACATGGACTGGGAGATGGCACAAGCTCTCATTGTGCAGATTGTTTATCTTGGGCTACTTGTTCCTTTAAGACATTGTGTTTGAGAAGCATAAATAGGCACTGAAACAAACACTGTAAAATACACAATATTTATTGAATTAGCGCAGAATATACGGGACAATGTCCAGATAAAGAGAGTCGCACAGATCTCTGGGTCCTCTACTCATTACCGAATCTTATTTCAATTAATGTTACTTAAGTTTACAGATAGGTATATGGTACTTTAGTGAATGTATTCTGTCTAAAAGAAAAACAGCAACTTAAAGTAAATAAAAGGGTACGGTGTAATGAGCATTATTGATAGAAATACACAGAAATGGATCAAATAAACCCTGAGTGTACACAATATATATAATAGATACACATAGAGGGTAGTGTATATAAATTACACAAGAAGTCACAGGCTGGTGTTACCTTAGACACCCATAGTGCAAAAATGGACAAAAAAAAAAAGTGATTAAATGAGAATTAATTTATTTTAGCCTGTACAATTGCACACGTATATTACATGCCCACATATTTATATTATCTCTCATAACTCCTTTCAATTGTTTTTTTCTCTTTCCTCTCTATTTTTTAATGTTTTCTTCAATATGTTCTTTCTCAAATGTACTATTTCCTTTTGGCTCTCTCCCGTCTTATTTATTATTTCTTATCACCCTCTCTCTTTTTGTCGTTTATTTTTTTCTCACTATCACCCAGTCTTACTTCTCTTTTATCATTCACTTGTACTTCTCTTTTTTTCTCCCCATCATTCCTTTCTCTTTTCTCTCTTCCACCTTCTTCTTTTCTGTTAGCTCCTTGCTCCCTCTCTCCACTGCTTCCTCCTCCCACCTTACCATCCTATTTCCTCTCTTATTATATATCTTCAAATTTATTCTTGCCTCTCCCTGCACCGCTTTTTAAACTCTTTCACACTTAGGGCCTCATTCAATTGCGATTTCGCCAATTGAATAGGGCTCTAAATAAGCACATAGCATATTTTTTTTAAATAAGTTTTTAGTTAGTGAACTTCTATCCAAAAGCAAGGTCTTCACTAACTAAAAACTTCTTTAAAAAAATATGCTCTGTGCTTATATAGAGCCCTATTCAATTGGCCAAATCGCAATTAAATGAGGCCCTTAGTTCTGCAGTCCAGAGACTTGTTATTTTACCCTCATTAAGCTAAATGCACAACACAACATGATAATAGTTTCATTGCTTTACTAATTTACAATTCTATGATTAGTCATAAATGCAGCAATGCTCCCCAATAGAATATATTTTTCCTCAAAAAAATCTTAAAATAGTACTGGCCATTTTATAAGAATTAATATACTGTAAAACATTCGTTTTAACAACTCAAATTCAGTTTCAGTCCCAATTTTATCCCAAAACTTTTAATAAAAGTCAGAAACGAATATAATATAAAGAAAGATGGAAACTATTAATTTTTCCTTACTTAAAAAGCCAATTTGAAACGCACATTTTTATATACCTGGCTACAACAAATGGCTCAGTATTAAATACATTGATTGTGTGCTGCAGCAATACCCAGGAAATTATGTATTTGCAGTAATTACCATCATATTAAATAAGAACATGCAATAAATAGAAAACATATATAAAAAGGTGGGGGGTCCTCTAGAATAAAACAGGTTCCTGTAATATTGTACAAATAAGATATTGCACTCACTGGCACAGCATGGGCTGCTTTGTTATCTGAGAACCTACTTATATATATTAGAAACACACCAATCACATGGTATACTGCGGTGCATGGTGGGAGAAGTAGGAATGTGAATTTGGAACTCATGGGTGTAGGAACTGGGGGGGGGGGAGGGGCAATGCTCCCCCACATTTCCTTTGGCTCCTACACCCATGTCTTAGAGGCTTCTACCTTAGTACATTTGGCCATATATTACATGTATATATTCATCATAAAGTGTGTGTGTTATTCTTAGAACCCAAAACACTTAAGATAACACTAACAATCTTCACCCTATCACTGCAGAGAAGGAGCAAACAATACACGGAATTTACTAAGAAACTGAAGTGGATTGGATGTGCATCCCTTTATTCACTATATTACATTTAATATGCACTATATATCACTTTATCTTAGCTACTGAGATACTTAGTATATTTCCCTGAGGTGAAGGGCTGTGATGTCAATTTTCCCCGTAGGGAATGGTGCATAATAAATAAAGGGATGCACATCTCAGCCACTTCTTAGCAACATTCTGCAAATTAGGGATATTTAATAAGTTGTCACAGGGACTGTGTTGAGGTATGAAGTGCTCTGATGGCAACTTTTCACCCATATAATATAGTGAGTAGTAAATACAGGGATGCACATCACAACCAGTGGGATGCAGATTAAATTACCCAAATCATTGAAGATAAATTAAAATGAATAATGTGTACATTGCATGGATAGATAGATAGATGGACAGATAGATAGATGGATGGATAGATAAATAAACGAGAAGATAGACAGATAGATAGATAGATAGATAGATAGATAGATAGATAGATAGATAGAGAGAGAGATAGATAGATAGATAGATAGATAGATAGATAGATAGATAGATAGATAGATAGATAAACGAGAAGATAGAGAGACAGATAGATAGATAGATAGATAGATAGATAGATAGATAGATAGATAGATAAACGAGAAGATAGAGAGAAAGATAGATAGATAGATAGATAGATAGATAGATAGATAGATAGATAGATAGATAGATAGATAAACGAGAAGATAGAGAGACAGATAGATAGATAGATAGATAGATAGATAGATAGATAGATAGATAGATAGATAGATAGATAGATAGATAGATAGGCAGACATATAGATAGATAGATAGATAGATAGATAGATAGATAGATAGACAGATAGATAGATAGATAGATAGATAGATAGATAGATAGATAGATAGATAGATAGATAGATAGATAGATAGATAGATAGATAGATAGATAGGTTGTTACTCAACCAAACTGTATAATAGTACTGCTTGAAAAAGAAATTATATTTACAGGAAACACAATCAATTTAGACAAAAATTACAGCTTTAGGTGCCACAGCACATTTTAACTCTTGTGTTGGATTTAGAAGAGATATGACATGCAATGTAAATAGATTACTTAGCAAATTCTGTAAAAACTGGTTAGCAAATGTAGGGTTACTTATACAATGAGTATATTATTTATTGTTAGTGGGCATAATTCACCCGTTTGCTAAAATGTAATCCTAATATGCCCTTTTCTTGTCCGTATTTAAGGTAAATATAAATAAACGAAAATATATTGCCAATGTAATCATTAAGCATTTTATATGATTGTTATATATAATGGAATAGTAGTGGCTTCGCATTATAAGGTGCAGATATGTCATAACATATTGACTGACTGTAGTATTGATTACAGACATTATGTACAGTATTGGTCCTGCAGAAGGTGACACTTTTCAACATAAATTGATTCATAAACAAGACAAAATCTGTCAAAATCCCAACTAATTCGTCTTCCTGAGGTTTTTACTGCTTTGTATTACATCTTTAGTGGGTCAACAACAAATAAAACACTTAAAAAAACAAACGATACACTTAAAGTTAATTAAATAGTCAATTATGTTGTGTTTGCAAATATTGCGAGTTATCTATTTGTAAAAAAAATAGTTTTAATATTTTTTATGATTACAGTAAATGTATATCTGTTTGGTTATATCACTTGCAAAGGACTATAGTATTCCCTGAAGTATTCACAGTTTTATGCACAATGTAGCCTTTTAACAATTATCTATACACAAACTGATTTAAGTATTTCAAGCAAATAATACATTATATAAGATTAAATTATTTAATTCAATTGTTGTAGGAAATGTGCACAGAAATGTAGGAAGTGTCCAGCATAGTCTTAAATGTATTATCATTTAATTCACAACATTAAACAGCTTTAATTCACTCATTCACTAAAAGCCTTATGAAATTGCGATTCGGCCAATTGAATAGGGCTCTATATAAGCACACAGCATATTTTTTTTACAGAAATTATTAGTTAGTGAAAACCTTACTTTTGGAAAGAAGTTCACTAACTAAAAACTTCTGTAAAAAAAATATGCTTTGTGCTTATATAGAGCCCTATTTAATTGACCGAATCGCAATTTAATAAGGCTGTTTATTTTTGGACTGCGTTAAAAACTGTGATAAGATGTAAACTATTGTCCCAAGTTAGAGAGAATTTGCGCATCTTTCAGTAATTGCTAAAACTTACATTTCCTTTCTTCTTATAGTTTGATGTTTTTATGGATATCCATATTGTGAATTCTTCTTTAATTGTCAGCCAGTGTCCAATATTAGGAGTGATAGTTATACCTACAGTACAAGTTGGGATAATACATTATTTTGTGTAATTACTCCTTACTCCTAGTTCTTGTATGTTATGGAAAATGATTTAATATTATGGATAATAATATTTTAGTTTATTTTGTAGTGCTTTATATTAGAGAATATTGTCAAGTATACATGGATAAATACTTGTATTTCAAACCTATCAATTTTTACTATTTGAGAAGCTTCCATACAACATAAACCCACACACTGCAAGGCATGGAGTACATACATTTCTACATATATTACTTTCTTTTTAGCCCTCATTCAATTGCAATTTGGCCAATTGAATAGGGATCTAAATAAGCACAGAACATTTTTTTTTAAAGAAGTTTTTAGTTAGTAAACATCTATCCAAACGCAAGGTTTTCAGTAACTAAAAACTTATTTTAAAAAAATATGTTATGTGCTTATTTAGAGCACTATTCAATTTGCCAAATCGCAATTGAATGAGGGCCTATGTGTGCTTTTATAGTTTATATTTCTTTACCAGCAGGTGTAAAGTATTTATAAAGTAATTGTGCCAATATCTATCCGTTAATATACAAGCATATGTAATATACATTTGTAAATATATACAGTATATATATATATATATATATATATATATATATATATAAATATATATATATCTTGATATTTATCAATGTATTTATACAGATGCGTAGATAGATTAATATGATATATATATATATATATATATATATTTTTTTTTTTTATCGATTTATTTATACAAATGTGCAGATAGATAGATAAATAGTAATATATATATATATATATATATATATATATATATATCAATTTATTCTTCAAGATGTGCAGATAGATAGATAGATACATACATACATATTTAATAACCAATGCATTATATATATATACATATATATACATTATATATATGTATATATATATATATATATATATATATATATATATATATATACATATCTATCTATCTGTCTATCTACACATCTATATAAATACATTGATATATATATATATATATATATATATATATATATGTGTGTGTATTATCTATCTATCATCTATCTTTTTATCTATCTATCTATCTATCTATCTATCTATCTATCTATCTATCTATCTATCTATCTACACATCTATATAAATAAAATGATAAACACATATATATATATATATATATATATATATATTTGTATTTATTTTTTTATATAAATGTTTATATATATATATATATTTATCATTGTATTTATATAGATGTGTAGATAGATAGATAGATAGATAGATAGATAGATAGATAGATAGATAGATAGATGATAGATAATACACACACACACACATATATATATATATATATATATATATATATATATATATACATATATATATATATATTTATCAATGTATTTATATAGATGAGTAGATAGATAGATAGATAGATAGATCGATAGATAGATAGATGATAGTTAATACACACACATATATATATATATTTATCAATGTATTTATATAGATGTGTAGAAAGACAGATAGATATATAGATAGATAGATAGATTAATGTATTTAATTAACAGATGTGTAGATATATAGACATATTATCTAATTGATGTCAGAATGTTTCCTTGATGATACACCTCTTTAGACCATGATTCTCCCAATGCCCCCCTTTGGTGCCCTACTCTAACCCCCTACCTGCTGTCATTACAGGTGAAAGTTTGGTTTCAGAACAGGAGGACAAAGCAGAAAAAGGACCAGGGCAAAGACTCTGAGCTCCGGTCTGTGGTGTCTGAGACAGCGGCCACCTGCAGTGTGCTGAGGCTCCTGGAGCAGGGCCGGCTGCTGTCCCCCCCAGGCTTGCCAGGACTGTTGCCCCCCTGTGCAGCAGGAGCCCTGCGTGCCCCCAGCAGCTCTGGCCCTGGATCCCAATCTCTGCCAGCAGTCACCAGCGCAGCCTCTCACCAGCCTGGACTCCATGCCACCGGGCACAGCATCTTCAGCATGCCCGTGCCATCCCTCCTGGGCACTGTGGCCAATCGGCTTTCCTCCAACCCATTGACAATGGCAGGGAACCTGCAGGAACTGTCTGCCCGGTACCTCAGCTCCTCAGCCTTTGAGCCCTACTCCAGAAGCACCACTAAAGATCCCATGGATAAAAAGGCGCTGGACTGACTTTGAGTATCCATCATAATCATATTTATAGGAATGTGGGGTACACACTAACACACACACACAAGTATACAAAGGGAAACACATCATGTGTACCAGTGTGAATAACAGGGAAAGCACACCACCTTATAGTCCAAGCAGCTTCTCTACTTCTAGTGGAGCCTTAATGGAAACCTTGAAGCATTGTCCATGTATTTGTGCAAAGCAAACCCTTACTGATCTCTGCCCACCCTTACTGATCTCTGCCCACACTTACTGATCTCTGCCCACACTTACTGATCAATGCATACACTTACTGATCTCTGCCCACACTTACTGATCAATGCCCACACTTACTGATCAATGCCCACACTTGCTGATCTCTGCCCACATTTACTGATCAATGCCCACACTTACTGATCTCTGCCCACACTTACTGATCAATGCCCACACTTACTGATCTCTGCCCACATTTACTGATCAATGCCCACACTTACTGATCTTTGCCCACACTTACTGATCACTGCCCACACTTACTGATCTCTGCCCACATTTACTGATCAATGCCCACACTTACTGATCTCTGCCCATACTTACTGATAACTGCCCACACTTACTGATCAATGCCCACACTCACTGACCTCTGCCCACACTTACTGATCAATGCCCACACTTACTGATCTCTGCCCATACTTACTGATAACTACCCACACTTACTGATCTCTGCCCACACTTATTGATCACTGCCCACACTTACTGATCTCTGCCCACACTTACTGATCACTGCCCACACTTACTGATCTCTGCCCACACTTACTGATCACTGCCCACAGTTACCGATGTCTGCCCATTACAGGAGCAGCCACATAGATAGAGATAACTGAAATAGGAATATAATTTGCATATTAATTTATATAATTCAGAGTTCATCACAAGTTAGTTCGTGACCAACAACACAAAGTTAACTCTTTAATTTTTTTTTGCCTATTTTTGAGTGAAGTTTGGCATCTGTATGGTGGTAGTACATGTTGTGACAAAGTGTGCTAGTACTTTAAGAACCTACACAATGGATTCACTAAAGATAATTATGACATTATTATGGATATATTAACTTTTCTGTACCCCCCAAGACAGTGGTTCCCAAACCAGTCACAGGATTCCCAAGACATGCCGACTTTCGGGATATCAATGTGTAAATACAGATGATAGAATTATTAATCAACAAGTTGGTGAGCCTGTAGGTCAGTCTTGAGCAACTTGTTCCTACCTTGGCCATCAACAGCCCAGGATACCTAAAGCACTGCAAGTCTAAATGCTGCATATGTACATTCATCGTGGCCTGTCTTATAGCCTCATTCAATTGCTGCAATTTTGAGATCCGGGGTCGCAAGTAAACATCGCAAGCTACTTTGCTATTCAATTGCCTTCCGTTTGCGGGCTCCGATCGAGTTATGGGCTCCAAGCTGGGATTTCTAGTTAATTGTCAAATTGCAAGTTACTTCCCTTTGATCATTCATGGTCGCAAGAGTTGCATTCTCAAAAATCGCAAATCGCTATTCAATTGCTCCGATTTTCCTGCGCTAACCACTCTGTCAAGCCCGCAAATGGCTAAACTCGAACCACAGTTTACTGGGACCAAGGAGGTCTTGCAAAGGTCTTACTTACAAATTGGAGCACTTTAAAAGCAAATAAAAAAGCAATTCTGTGTTTTTAATTAAAGTGAAAGTGATGTTAGGTCTTAGAATTAATAGCACAACATTCTCAAGCTCGCAAATCGGGCCTGAAAAACACTTTATTTCATGTTCAATTAACGTTCAGCCTCCAAGCCTGTATGACTTTGGAATCCAACCTCCATATGTCATTGAAGTCCTACGGGCTTGAATAACAAGTTACGGGCTTGGAGGTCATTCAAGCTGGTAGGACTTTGGAAGGAAATTAAGTATTTTATGTTGGCGATGTGCGACCTTGTGAATGTTGTGATTTTAATCCTAATGTCACCCATTGTGTTCCTCATCACTTACAGTGCTGGATTGATTTTAAATTTGCATTTAAAGTGCTACGCGTTTTCAGGCTTGAACCACGAGTTGGGAGCTTGCAACCACGATCATGTTCAAGCCCGCAAATGTTATTGCCGATAGCATGGTTTTCGATTCTCGCAAACGTGCCTAACTTGCGGGCCCGGGCAATTGAATAGCAGAGTAACAGTAGAGCAACGTGAGCCCGCAACCCGAGGGTCTGGCTGCCATGGAGTTCCGCCCCCGAATTGAATGAGGCTCTTAGTATCCCCAGGACTGTTTTGGGGACAACTGAAACTGGTTTGCTATTTGATCACTACCTACACCCAGTGGGAAGGGGGCTGTATGTTTATTTTATATAAACATACAAAGTAACAGTGATCCCCCTCTCTGAACTGACTGTGTGTCTCACCTGATAATATTACTGTCTTATTGCTTAAACACGGGGAGATTCTGGATTTCACTAGGAATATAATATACATATGTACCCCTTTACATTTGTGTATTTTATTTTATTAAGAAGTGCTAAAAAGATCTGTTTTTTCTGATTAACATCTTACAACTAGTTCATAACTGGTTTTCCCCTCTGCAGCTCATGAAGACAGTGTATTTCTAAGTATAGGGGTAACATAACCTCATAGCAACCAATAAGTGGCAATATTTTGCTACATGCTCCTTGAGAGAGATCACTGACAGGCCAATTTAAATCACTGCACTTCACAGTCTGTGTATGTATAAGTTGTATGAGTTGAAGAATGCAGACCCAAACAGGTACAAATTGTATGAATTTAGACCTCCTAAGCACTTCCTGATAAAATAAAGCAAATACAAGTAAATAGATACATAAGTATGTTATATTCCTGGTGAAATCCAGAAACCTTCCACGCCTCTTAAGTCAGTGATGGGCATATGTGGTTCCTGTGTTTTTAAAAGGACCTTTTAATTTTGCCCAAAGCAAAATAATAAAATTACTCTAAGAAAGTAATTAAATTGTAATAGAGCTATAGATAATGAAGAAGAGTAATTAGAAGTAAAATTTGGTATTATTTGCTAGTTTTAGACTGTTTATTGTTGAAGAGGGTCATGCTCTTCATCCCCAGGGGATAGCCTGGGAGACACAGAATAAGAGCCCGAGGGCCCACCACTGACTTAAGATGTTCATCCTATAATGACAATTAATTTAGATCTATATATGCATTCTATTATAATGGGAATAATATAGCTAATGACTATTTCCTAAATGTTTATGCCATTCTACTTGTTATTTGCATTAAGACAGAGTTAATTAAGAATAATACACGATTCAGTATAAATATTACACTAGAGAAAGAGGCACCTCATTAGTGAAGTGCTGGCGAGGCTCACTGACATTATAATGCGAATATCTTAGTGAATACATTGAATATTGCAACAGCAATGGGAAGAAAGATTTACATTCTCCTCACTTTGCCTTTTTTGTGAATCCAGGCCACTGTGTTCTGTCCCTGAGCGGTGCTGTACCATATGTTGGACCTGCCTGGTGTAACATTGTTCTGGTAGTGTGTGGCACAGTATGGTGTAGTCGTATGATTCAACACTGTATGAGACGGGTGTAATTCAGTAATCTTTGCAAGAGCGGTAAGGTGCATTACTGAGACTGCAACAAGAATATTATATGTAAGCAAAAGACTCACTAGCCTTCAGCAGTTTATTTTGCAGCCCGTGTGAAGCTTAGTATATTAGGATAATAGTGTTCTGGCACTGCATGGTGTATCACTGCATACTGGCACTGCATGGTGCAAAACAGCATACTGGCACTGCATGGTACCATTGTATGTAGTTATAATGTGCACTGGTTTGCATGGAGTTACTGTGTTCTTGCACCGCCGCAGTATGGTTTAACCCAATAAAGTAGACTGTAATGGTAGACAACTCTACTGTGGAGGGAATTCACTAAGCATCTCAAGTAGATAAGATGAGCTGAGAAAGTGCTCAATTATCCTCAGAGGAAATGATGCATAGTAAATACAGGGATGCACATCTCCATCTCTTGAGGCAATTATTAAATTCCATCCTGTGTATTGGCGCTGTGTGGTAGCACAACAGGATCTGCTAAGGTTGTTGTGGTGGTGAGAGAGAAGCAATGATTTTTATATAGTGAATCTGTAGAGATATGAGCCTTAATATACTAATCTAGTAATGTAATGTGTTTATTGGCTGATCACTACACTTTCGCACCTCAGCAAGCCACATGGGACCCTATTCTATTGCCCAATTCGTAAATTTATACACACTTAAAATCACTCTTAATATTGCTACATGTTTGGCAAATATTACTTATTGGCACTAATGAATTCTTAAGTCAATAGAATGCATATAAATAGTTATAAAAAAAATACCCGAAGCCAAATTTATGAGTTCAAGGCATTTGCAAGTAGCTAATTGAATATGGCCCTAGGTGTGTTATCTTACTTTACCCTTAGCAGCTTTGCCATTTCAAAAATGGATATGGACTTACACCCACAATGATATGTGATAATAAATGGTAATTTTCTCCATATATTTGATTTGATTTGCAGTAAAAAAAAAAAAACATTTTTTCTATAACCCTTTACTTAAAATCAGTTGCAACTTCCGTCTTAACAATATTTTTGCAGCGGATGCATCTATAAATAAAAAAAACACTGCAATTTAAATATTAATACATGGTGAATATTGGTATGTATTATCACATCAGTGTAGGCTTTGTTATAGCATCAATGTAGCTGAGGGCTCGAAGGTTCTTTGCCTTTAATGAGTAAATCGTATTATATATGGCAATGATCATAAAGTACATTGTTTGCCAACCCAACATTCTTTAATACCAGGCCTAGGAATTGACCAGTCTTCGTTAATATTGGAATCAATATGGAAAAGGGATAGTATATTATACCAATATATTAAATCCCATTGCGTAATTTTAAATGGTAAACATTGATGCCACCTATACAGATATATATGTCAATAAATAAATATTGTATGCATTTTGAAATCCAATACTTACGAAGTATCACAGGCACTGTGTAATTTTTAGCTGAATCCTGCAGCGACTATTTTCTACGAATACTTTTCAGCCTCTGAGATACTAAATTAATTTTTGTCATTGTCACAGCAGAATATAATTACCGGTAATCTAATTCTGAGGTATCTACATTAAGGATTATAAGGTTTTATTTGCTTCCATTTGGAGATCACAATAATTTAAATTATGTTTTTTTCTAAGAAACAATGACACATTTTTTACATGCATTTTATATTCAGGAACTTGACGTTACTTGTACAGTGTGTACAATTCAGAAGCTACGGACACAGGTGGCGCTTGGAAGGTTAGACTTTTTGGGCCCGATTCCATTGCCCAATTCGTAAATTTATACACACTTAAAATAACTCTTAATATTGCTACATGTTTGACAAATATTACTTATTGTCACTAATGAATTCTTAAGTCAATACAATGCATATAAACATTTATCAAAAAAAAAAACACACAAAGCCAAATTTATGAGTTCAAGGCATTTGCAAGTAACGAATAGAATGTGGTCCTTTGTTTTTTTGTTTTTAATTTGTTTAACATTGTGTGCGTTCTTAAAGAATACTGAAATGTCACAGGACAAGTGTTTGCATTCAAAAATATGTCAGAATGAGGGAACATTTACTGTTATTTTGCATAAATCTCCAAACCAGCTGGTATCCCATTTAAATAACAGTATGAATAATGAAATGGTACATATAAACAACTCATGGCTTAATGGGACATGGAACACAATTCTTCTTTTCATACATTTCAAAGCTGTGTTTTGCATGAAAACATTTGTAAAACCTGTTTAAACTTCATTTAAACTAACAGTTAGTGCACAGAATATGTATATGACTGTAGATTTCATTGGCAAACAAGTATGACTCATACATTTATATTACTGCTCATTGGCTGATAATGTCAAGCCCCCAGATCAGTTAAATATCTAAATCAATTTTCTTCCTGCTTTAAGAGTTTTGTTTGAAAAAAAAAAAATCATGCAGTGGTTCATTATGAAATACCCTTTTACAGATGCAACAAAGAAAAAAATACTTTTGATGCCCCTTTAAATACAAACACGAGAATAGTATTAAAGGTGCTGCACCATCCACTCCCCTGTATTTAATATTATAAGTAAATATAGCTTTAGCAGCATCAATCCTATCACTTTCAATTTGCTTACTTTGAGAATATTTTTATAACATCAGATGCAGTCACATACAGATTTCATCCAGATGTTTTTATCAAGCGGGCAGCTGAATTTAAGATATTTTTGGAGATTATAAATGACAAGGACATTTAAGTAAATAAGTGAAGTCTATTTCTTGTTCTTCCCTTAACCTGATTTGGAAATACCAAACAGAATTGTTAAAGAAATGTTTTGTTTTTCTCCCCAAAATTTTGACTAACCAGCAGGAACAGGCAAATGAGACATGCAATAATAATATAATTAGCTATTTATTATTATATTTTTCACTGCAGATAATAATTTACAGTATTAATGTTGTGTTCCAAATTTCTCACCCAAAAATATATTACATTCACACGTTTAAAATAAACATTTGCTTGAATTTATTTTTTAGCAAAAATAGCATTTATTCAGCTGGAATAAAAAAAAAGGAGAATTAAGGTGTTTTTAAAAATTTGTAGCGCTAGCAGGTTCAGAAGTTTCTGTTCAATTAAGAACAATGTTAATGCTTTTTCAAAACTGCTGATATTCAACAATTTTCATTGCAAACCAGTTGTGGGTATGCAGTCCAGTTATTGCCAAATGAGATTTTTAATGGCCCACATTCACATGGTTTATCTTACATAGGAGACACAGATGACATAGGGTATATTCTATGAAAGTAGCAATACTTAGTAAATACCCCCACAGAGTCTAATCCGGAAAATATGTATTGTTTCATTAAAAAGTTTAAAGTACACTATTTAGTTTGTACAACTTATATTATTTTAAAATTCATGTGAATGTTGATTTAAATAAAATTGCATTAGCATGTCTCACCAATAGTGTATTTTTGCAAATAGAATAAACAGAAATTCATGGCAAAGAGTTCAGTTTTAAACAATTTGAAAGGTCTTTTGAATCTTTGAAAAATAATTGATTTTGTCGGGAAAAGGGTCAGTGGTGCTTGTTTTCATAAAGGAAACTGAATACAGGAGTTATTATGTTTTTATCCTAGTCGATATACCCTATTTATCAAGGTATTTAAAAGTTTTATGATTTTTGATAATAAGTTCCATAAAATATAGTAAAAATTGAATTATTATCTCAATTTTTAACACTATCCATTCATTATTAAACACAAATGGAATATATTGATTTAATCATATATATATATTTTAACCAAGTGAAAATAATATCAGCACTTACTATCATTGCTTATGGAGCTAAGTTATCAAAGTGGGTAAAATGAAACATGATTTAAAAAAACAGTACCCAAAGAAAAAATAGGAAGTATAGTTATTATTAATACTTTTTAAACCCCAAAACAAAAAGAAAATAATGTCAAGCACAAAACACAATACATATCCATTAAAAACGCTATATTGTTGAACATTCACTCATTATACACGCAAAATGTGCCAGTAAAGATAACCAAATAAAAAATAAGGGGAATTTTACATTTACTTTAGAATAGATAATGTATTAAAATACAAATCAATAACAAAGCGAGACTGTGTGTATATGTATGAGTGAGCATCACTATAAATCTTATGACAGTAATTTTATTGTAAATTATTTAAGTCTGAAGTTTTGAAAACTAGTTGGGAAAATGAATGATTTCAAATACAACCTTTGATACTAACCTTTTGTTTTGAACGTTCGGGGGTGTTTTGTGTTAATGTTGTAAGAGTGACCTATGCATATATATATAATAAATATATATATATATGATGACAGATTTAATGTATTTTTCATCTATATTTAAACACCAAATTATTATTATTTGAATTGATATGTGCTCTGAAAGATGTTGCAACCTTTGAACGTACCACCTCTGTATGGGAACTTTACATGTTGCATTCAAGGCTGTTTGGAATTTACCATTAAATGGAAAAAAAGCCCAGCTGAGTTACAACTGTTAATCATTTCTGTTGTTTTATTTCAGTATGTACATTGTAAGAAATATAATCTGTTAAAGCAACAAAATATATGTTTCCATAAACCCGTTGGAGTAGTGTTGCGTTATAGCCAGTCGCTTAGACTTTATCTACTGTTCCTCAAGAATATATAGGGATGAGGAGAGTCTAACCATTTAAGTATACTACTAGCATCAGTGATGGTTATAGATAGTTTATTAGGGAACTAATCTGCTGTTAAAATTTACGACAGTGGAACCTCTATATTTGTCATTAATCAGTTCCCGAGGGATGGACAGATACTAAATCAGATAAAATGTTGTATCCATAGGAATTAACTAAAATTAGAATAATCTGCTCCAAGCCCGGAATCAGATAAATAAATAAATACAAATGTAGTGAGAACTGTACCTTTACTGAGGAGCGATGATGGCAGAAACTGAAGAGGAGCAAAGGAATTATTGTTCAGACGGAGAGTCACCAATTCTGGTGATTGAGTGCTTTTTTGTCCCTTTCCCGATGATTCACCAGAACTCGATTTAAGCAAAGAACTTGTCCAATGTTGTCTGTTTCTATCTGTTTTTTAAAGTTTTGTGACTAATATTGGATTTTTGGATGAATGCAGAAGAATTTTTTTGCTAAAAATGCATCTAGTGTTGGATTTGACAAATATAGGGGCTTTTGAATATAGAAGTTCCACTATATATTAAAATCAGCGTGAAACTAGATGAAAATGTAGTGTATAACATTTCATATTTTACTTTGAAAAATGTTCTGGATCTCAGGGGGGTTCTCTTGAGCACTTGAAGGTAACCAGCTGCTACGTATTATTATCATTTATTTGTTATTATTATACTTTATTTGTAATGCTCCAGCATATTCTATACTGCTATACAGGGGTTAAGTACAAGGCAAATTTTGTTTAACACATTGCAAAATAATGGAGGGCCTTGTCTTTGCACTTACAATCAAACATGGTAGCACAAATTTTGGGTGCACCCCAAATGCGTGCCGCGGCATGCACGCCTCCGCATGCATAAATTAGCGAGAGCAGCCCGAAAATGAGTGCAGTCTGGTCTGAACTCTGCTTTTCCCTGTCACTCTCCCTGTCACTACCCTGAGGTCAGCCCTCTCCCCTGCACCTCAGTTTTATGCCCTATCCTCTTTCTCCTGTACCTCAGCACCCTGCTCTCTCCTCTGTATCCCTGGCCCTGTACCCCAGCCTCCTGCCCTCTCCCCTGTACCCCTTGCCATCTCTAGACCCTGAGCTGTTCAGAGAGTGCTGGATGGTAAGAGATGAATGACTGACAGCCCTTTGTGTTTCCTGCTACACACCTGGCTGCACCTGGGACATCTGGAATATTTTGGGGAGGAGGACTCAGACAGTGAGGGTGATCATGGTGTTTGTGAGTAATTATTAGGTACTTACCTTGTGGCTCCTGTGTGAATGACTTTACAATACTTTATGGAGTGTCCCCAAAATATTCCAGATGTGCCAGAACTCAATGTCCCAGTTGCAGCCAGGTGTGTAGCAGGAAGCACAAAGGGCTGTCAGTCAGTCATCTCTCAGCATCCAGTACTCTCTGAACAACTCAGGGTCTAAAGAGGGCACGGGGTACAGAGGAGAAGGCAGGAGGCTGAGGTACAGGGCCAGGGATACAGAGGAGAGAGCAGGGTGCTGAGGTACATGAGAAAGGGGACAGGGCATAAAACTGAGGTGCAGGGAAGAGGGCTGACTGAGGCTAGTGACAAGGAGAGTGACAGGGAGAAGCAGAATTCAGCCCGCACGGGCTCGCCATTTTTGGGCACGCTCTCATCGGTTCCCACATGCGTCGGAGCGCATGCGTCAACGTGCATTTGGCCATCAAACGTACATAGCGATTATTTCCAAAGCACCTTACAAGATTAAAAACTTGCAAATTTACAGTCTAAATCAAAAAAGTTGAGAGTCACTGGTTAAAACACTGGTACAAAGCCCAACTGCCCAGAATTTCCTGTATACAAAATTGCCACTAGGTCTGCATCCCTTCTCAGCCCCTGAAAATGCTTAGGAATTCTTCCTCTACAACTTAACAATAGCTACCTAACTTCATGCGCTGCTTCCTTTTCATACCTTAACTTTAAACTATTTTTGACACACCAATATATATTTTTTTTATTTTAATTATACAAAAATAACCAACTAAGGTTTAGGGAATAATCTGCCAATTTGGGCAGACATAAGTGAACAATTTATCTCTGTATGTTTACAATTCCATTTTCTCTACTGGTTGCCAGGATCAGATCAGGGTGAATGTTGCCCAAGTTGTATTTTCCAAGGTTAAAGAAGCAGTGCACATTAGAAAAAAATATAACATGTATGTGAACTACATTAAAAAAGTAATAACAGCTTTATAAGCCATGGATAGAATGTAATTTTTAGAGAAAATATTAATTATTGAAGATTTTGTTTGCATGGAGAACATTTCCATGTTGTCTGTGACTTGAGTACTTCCTCAAATCATTGAGCTAGAAGGAAACACTATAAGGAGAGGTGGGAAAGGAAGCCAAGGAGAGGCAGCTTTTGCTAAATAATTGTACTATTTGGATCTTGATACCTACCTCCTTCCACATACATTCCCAGAAGCAGCCTTCTTATATTAATATATGAAGCCCCTGCCCCACAAAAATTAGCATCAAGGAATGAAAATAAGGAATTTCACATAAAAAATATTATTTAATATCATCAGCTGAAACATTAACCATTACCTGCAATGATTGTAAAACTTTGGTTTGATGTAAATATATATATTTGTAAGTGTGATAAGGCACTTCTTTGCAGCTATTAATTAAAATTACAATTCAATAGAATTGTAGTTAGATGTCAAAGGAAATAAATACCAGCTAAACAATCTTCTGAAATGTCCAGTGCTTTTATAATACGATGACAATAATCCCTGCACAATGACAAAAAATAATTCAATGGATAAAGTACAAATTAATATATAAAGGCAGTTTTTTGGCTGCATGATAATGAAAATAATAATGATAAGATTAGTCCTTGGCACAGATTCCAAAAATGCAAACGTGTATTCCAAGTACAAACCAAATGCATGGTCACTAAAATGATTCCAAGCCTCCACCACCACCACCACCACCAAACAGTATTAACCTGGCCAAACTCTCCCACAATGCTGCATACCTGGGTCTAAGCTTATGTGGGCATCCTGCAATTTTTGAATGGACAGCATATTCATTTCCGTGAATTGTACCTGTAACAGGTACACTTGAAAGTAGGAAAAATAGTTTTACAACAGAAAATAAAATTATGCAGCCTGAATTTTATTGTCTTTTATATGAAATGTTGCTGCTGTCAGATCTGTCATACTGGTTTCTGGTAAACCACTTCCTAAAATAGGAGGAGACTTAGATTGCACAGGAAGTTCTATCAACACAATGGGTATATGGTATCAGGAAGTGCCAGAACTTTCAGCAGCAGTAGTAACAGAAATCTCATTAATTTACAAGTTCATATTCCCATGGGAAAGTAAAAAATAGTAAATAATCTTTTGGCATAAAACATTAAAATGGATTTTGATACCTACCTCCTTTTTAAAACATTTGGCCATGATCAAGCTTAATTATGCAAAATATCATATAACAAATTTGATTACATTGTCTCTCCATCTCTCATGTGCCTGATATTGGAGTTAATAAATATCCATACTGGCAGATTCCTCTGTTTACCACTGCATTTTATGTGCCAGTCAATGCAGCCACCCTTCCTGTCCCCAGTCAATCACGTGCTTCTGTCTGCCAGAGAGACAGCCTTATTACCATTTGGTCTTCTTCAGGCACTTGTTCCTGTCTGCCACAGTGCCAGTTGATAAAGATATCTGCACCTGTTTGCCAGAGTGCAAAGTCCCTTGTAGCCCTAGTAAATTCCTTCAACGCTGAAAACCGTAGCCTGTAAAGTAGGCCGCAAGCCTTGTGGCTATTAAATTGGCCACGTAAAGCAACCCTTTCCTCGCAGGGTTTATGGCGAGAAAAGGCTACGGGACGTGAACATTTGAACTGCGCGCCCGCAAATCCTTTGATCTGTCAAACCCATAACTGTTACGTTCCAATCACGCTATTAAATTGCAACAAATTCACTGGCATTCAAGCACGTAACCCGCAAATAGAGCAAAAAAGCCAACGTGTACTAGAGTGGACCCGCTAGTGGGTTAAAGTCCAATCCGTAGCACTGTAAATGCAAATATACACACACTACTGTACTCATAATTAAAGGGAAAGTGATGTTAGGCGTTAATATTAATAGCACAACATTCTCAAGCTCGAAAATCTGCAATATAAAATATTTTATTTTCAGTTTAACTTCCGTTATATCAATTCCGGCAATCAATGTGCTATTACATATAATGGAACTCGCATGGACTAGAATATCGTATTTTCAGATTTTTCAATATTGCATTATTTCTGGAACGGGGCCAATCGAAACTCGTAATTGAAGCCCATAAGGCTTTGAAATCTAACCTCAATTTTCAGTGACGTAATGATGACGATCTCTGTTGCCATTGGCTCCATCTAAACCCGTAACTACAGGTTTGGCTAATCGATCATGTTCATGGCCGCGCATCCAACGTGCAAAAAATGGTTTGCGTCTTAAGACCGTTACTCGCGCCATGGTCTAATTTAATAGCTCTGTAGCTCGGCCAAATTTCAAGCTCGCAGCCGTTGCGGGGTTTGCATTGCCGCTACGGATTTGGAATTAAATAGGGCTATTGGTCTTCAGAATGCCAATCTTCTACAGTCTACTGCTCCTGTCAGACCTACCACTGGATACTGTTTCCATTCTCCCTTACACACAATTACATATGAACTCAGCCAGCTCTGATCTTTGCCTGGCTGATCCTTCTCTGATTCCTACTACCTTGTATG
Organism: Discoglossus pictus; assembly: GCA_027410445.1. Taxonomy (NCBI): domain Eukaryota; kingdom Metazoa; phylum Chordata; class Amphibia; order Anura; family Alytidae; genus Discoglossus; species Discoglossus pictus. The sequence goes on from CM050171.1 coordinate 108,470,354, forward strand.
GACTGAAGATCCTGCTCAACAAAACCAGATGACCTCACCATTACAGTGCCCTTCTATCCACAATATCTATTGAAGCTAAATTCTCCTACATGATATAGGCATCGAGCAAGAAGCAGAAATCTGGTTAGAAATTCTAGAAGCACAGAATAGATTTTTATTTGCATAAATTAGAAAGGGCAAGGGTATATAACCTTCCTGCCACACAGTACCTCACTCAAGATAAATAGCTAGGGACTTCCAAGTAGCTAGGTCCCTAGCTACTTAGAAGTATCCAAAAGGAGATTGTATAAAACCCTGGATCTTTTCTCTCTCCAAACCTAGGGCCTTATTCAATTGCAATTTGGCCAATTGAATAGGGCTCTAAATAAGCACACAACATATTTTTTTTACATAACTTTTTAGTTAGTGAATTTCTATGAAAAAGCAAGGTCTAAAACTAAAAACTTCTTTAAAAAAAATATGCTATGTGCTTATATAGAGCCCTATTCAATTGGCCGAATCGCAATTGAATGAGGGCCCTACATGGAAACTTACTAGAAGAGAGAATTCTCACTGATCATTTTAATTAATTTACCTTTTACTTTACCTAAACACTATGCTTTATTATTAGTATGCTTTCTTTTGATAATTTTTTGATAATTTAGATACAGGGAATACTATGGATACAACCTTCCAGGAAAATGTGGTTATTTCATCAGGCGATTTGTATTATTTCAAATATTTATGGTGATTATGAATATCCCCAAGTCAGTGCTACGCTCTACATATGAAGTTCACACAGTTTGCAATAATATTATCAAAGTAGTGAATCAACCACTTACTGAGGTATCAGTTAATGGCTACCCAGTGTGTGCTTATTTGTTGTTATCATTACCTTTGCCATCTGTTTAGTATTCATATATTTAATTCAATATTATTCCTGAAAGAAGCTTCAGATTAACAGCATATGTTTAGCTCTCAAAATTTTAATTTGACTGGGATCATATAATGATATATTTTTGATTAAAATATGATTTCAATATAGAGTGTAACCATGTTTTGTCTATAAACAGCAATGAAGATTGCAGGTAACCATAATTCCAGAATGACCATTATCTAGCATCACCCTTTTATAAGTATTTACTTTTGTAGTCTGTGTATGTTTTTGTATATCTTCAGTAAGTATTTAAATTATATGGTCCTCCATGTAAATTAGGTGTTCTAAATTTGGACTGCGGGAGCTTTTTTTTCTACACTAATGTAAAACATTTGCTCCCTTAGGTTAGGGCACTCAGCCCACAGCGGTAAATCCTGCCTTAGCCACAACATATTTCTGTGCAGGGAGCATCCAAACCAAGCTTTACAGATGAGACAGGGCTCTAGGAGCCAATAGTAAATGCGAACATCATAAATATTATAATGAGTGGGAAGAGCCGTAACATTAGAGATATATATAAATAAATTGTTTTTTATTTATTAATATATTTTGATATTAAAAAGATGGGACGATTGTATTTATAGTTTCAATAAATAAAGGTGTGTTTATTTTGTTTTGAAATATGATATATTTATAGACAATGCATTAGAGAATTGTTCCTAGGCAATATGGTTTCATGATGTGTATCAACCCTTTGGATACTGGGTTGTCTGTTATCCTGGATTTTGTATCATAAAAAGGGGCATAATACTAACATAGCATATTTTTTAATTATGTTATTATGTTATTCTCAGATTGTTAAGTGTTAAATAATGTTAAAATGTCATTATTTTGTAGAGCTTTTTGTGCTATAATGTCACCTTAAATGCTTCTGGGAGACTCAACAAGGATTTGAAAACTATTTGTGAGTGGTCTTTGGTACACATAAATAATTTTTCTGCTTTTTGCAATTACGCATTGCCCTGATTTGCGAGTGATCTATAAAATCTTATTAGCATAGGGTTTGGGTATCAAAGTGTCAGGGACTAATTTATTGTCAGTGCAAAAATCAGTGGAGATTTTTGCCTTGCTTTTTGGCTTTGTCATGCAGTTCACTTGTAGCAGTGACTTGTAGCAGTTCTCTCACAATGTTTTAGGGACTGGGTTTAACATAGCTAGGTAGGATTTACTGTGCTGATACTGCACTCATAATTGCTTTTGAAGAGATTTACATAAGGCCCATGTTTGGTAAAAATTGGCAAAAATGGAATGTGTCATTTGAGTTCCCCAAATAAACTGCTCATTTCTCCATTGCTTCACTGATATTAAAAACGACAATGGAAGCACTGGAATGTATCTTAACACCATTAACCATCAAAGCATATCACTGCCATTTATTTTTCAAATTAAATTAACTATTTCAGTGTAATGGACCTGATTTGTACTGTAGTATGTTGCTATGTTTTGCTAGTCTCTCTGACCAGTTAAAGTTAAAATCTAAGCTCAGACATAAATGTTCCTTTTTTATTCCTGCACAAAAATGTGTTAGTTAGTGGTTTGAGCAATAAATTATATTTTCGCTAATACTAACTCAGTGGCTGAAGTGAGCTCTGAAAGTCTTCAACAAATTGCTTTGGTGCCTACAGAGAAATGCATCACAGCCCCTTAGTTAATCTAGGAGAATGTCATTCTCCTGGCTCACGTCTTTTCAAATGTGCTTAGCCCCTCAAAAGCTAAAATATCCCACTATTTCAAAATCACACAATGAGAATACTAAGATATAGCCTTCATAAGACATTTATTTTACTTTTTTTGAATGACAATTGTAACTGTTCTATTCATCTATAGATACATTTTTTTCAATAGATCTGAGTATTGTGGATCTTCCCCAAGTAAATGTCAATCTATTTTCAAGTACATATTTACTTTTTCTTTTAAAGCATGCCACATTTTGTAATTATCCTATATGTGGAATGGCAGATATCTGTTGATTTTTATTTAATTGTATTGTCAAAAACAAAGTATTAGAAAATAATGGTTTAAATATGGAATGGTTTGCCCGCAGCTAGATGTGCTGAATCCCCAGGACCCCAGCATGAGACAGATGTCACAGAGGCTGAAAGACGATGTCTTAGTTATAAACTTACCGACACCACATACCATAATGAAAAAAAAAGTTATTAAGACAAGACAAGCTAAGATGGAATACTCTGATCTAAAAGTAGTGTATGGGATTCAAACATTAGAATACAATGGTGTGAACATGTATGTATGAGCCCCAAAACATCTGGGGGGGGGGGGGGGGGGATAATTCAACTCTACCCCCAGGACAGGAAGCAGGGGCGGATCTACCGCCGGTGCACCCTGTGCAATGTTGCACCCCTTAGAAACTTGAAACAGTTTTTTAATTCTTTGTTTAAATTCTCAATGCCCCAATGTAATTAAAAGTTATATATATATATATATATATATATATATATATATATATATATATACATATCTATATACATATATATAAATATAAAATATACATATATATATTTATAATTTAAAAAAATTTCAATATATATATATATATATCTCAAATATAACTTATGGGTCAAAGCTTTCATGGGAAAGACATACTGCTCCATACCGCTTCTCTAGTGGCCAAATCTGGTAATGCATGATTAAGCTTAATTTTGCTATTTTTTTGTGTCCTCTATTCATGTAATCTGGGGGGATTTATCCCCCCCAGTTCCTATGTCACAGAGCCTGAACATCCCCCTCTTCATCTCTGACCCCTTCCATTTCTTTCAAATAATTACCTCCCTCTTTCTCCATAGTTGTACTTACTTCTGCCTAAACCCTCATATCCTCTGTTATTTTTTTGTTATTTTTAATTGCCTAAATATAAACGTTGTATAGCCAGACAGGCCGAAGATTAAGGCAAACCTGGCCAATACATGCCAACTACTTTGTCTTTTTTTATCTTGATTAATTATTTGTGCTATTTTTCATGCTTGCTTTGAATACAAAGTAATTTGCTATTTGTTCAAATAGTTTCTATAAATAAATAATAAACAAGGAATGGTTCGCTTTGCAAGTAATTGATATCAACTCAGTATTGTTGTGAATATATTTCCCAGCAGTATCCCATCCAACTAATGATTCACGTATTGTCCCAAGCAGCTTTGTATTCAGTCTTTCCTCCATATAAAGTACAGTTTGCATTAGTATCATGCATAACCAGCATCTGTAACTAGTTGGTATAAATATAACTAAAAAAGCCTGTGTTTATTTTGTTCTCAATCTTTAGCATGTGAAATTAAATGAAAACAAAAATAAATAAATTACATTTTAGCAAAACAGGGTTTAGGATTCTGACCTTCAGGGTGATCTAGCTACAATCCGAGGAAATATCTTACAAAATGATAATGACAAATTATAAAATCTCCCAAATAACCATGTTTTTGTCATTGTATTGTAGTATAGACATGGCAAAAAACACTATAATTCATACATACATGTTATAATAATATATAAAGGTTCTCTGTAAAGAAAACGGACTGATTTGTCTTAAAACACCATATAGTCTGGGTCTATTGCAAATCTCCTTCTGTCCACAAGTGATTGCGTCTAACTGGGTGATAGTTCTGTCCTTTCAAGAACTGGCGTAATTGCTGGTAAAACAAATTTAAGTTATATTAATGATCTTTCTTCTTTTTTTCCAAAAATAAGATCTTGCAAGAAATATTCTGTTTGTATGAACAATTTAGGGCAACCTATTTGGCTTGAATGTCTCCCTTTGGTTCCCCAGAGTCCTCACAAGAGCAATACAATTCTGCAATTCAAAAGCATATATATATCCCTGACTAGTTACTTGTAAGCCCTTGCACTGCGCCAAAATGGATGCAAAGGACGCAAAATTCCACTCCCCATGACCCTGAAATCCACTTACACAGCTACATAACATCTCTTAAAATCACTAAAATATTTCTCCAATAGTGTAAAGCTTCCAACAGATAACAGCCTTCCTGCTCCATGCAAAAAGGTTTCAAAGTGAGGAATTGCCTTGGTAATTTATTAGTTAATATATTTAAAAGAATGTCACTACAACAACATATATAACAAAAATGGATATTTTCAATTATCTCATATTAAAAAGACCATTGTCACACAGCCAAAAGTAAAACGTAGTTCATGAAATTACAGAATTAACTTAAAATATTAGTAAATTTGTTAGTTAATAGCATAAAGCATTTGAAATAAAATAAAATATTTCCATACATTTTCAACATTTACGTTTGCAAGATTTTCAAATCTATATATAGAATGTTACATCTTGTCTGCTTCATCACTTCTTGACAGTTTGAAACCTGAGATGTGTCAGTGGAGGTAAAGCTTTACTCCTGGAGAAATTGAAATTCCTCTCTAGCACACAAAAACACACACCAACGTGCCATAAGTGTCTTCTAGAAATTCGCAGAGGCATCAGCCTTTTTTTCCTATGAAAAACTACATTTTACATGTCTACTTATACACTTACAGCTTTCAAACATATATATTTCATTGTATAGTAATTCTTCAAATAATCTGAAAAAATTGAAACATTTTTATGAAAAATAATTGTACTGATTTACTGTATCAGTGTAGGGGAAATGGTAATGCTAATGTAAAATAATTCCTCACTGTGACGAAAATACATGCTAATGGATGTTTTAACTGATATAATGTGTAATTCAACACACGTTTAAAAGCATTTACATTTTTATAGCAACAGTCCAGATAACAACCTTACTATAATAGGATAAGAATGTGGTGAGAGGTAGCTTATAGACTGTATAGTTCTCTTAATAATAACAAAAAATTACTTTATGGAAATTGTCCCATTAGTGCTTAACACTACAAATTGGATATAAGGCAAAAGTGGGTAATTTTATACATATAACTTTAATGAAAAATAAACAGCGTTGATTAAAAAGATAAAAAAGATAAAGGGAAATTAAAAACAAAGCCACTGACTCCATAGTTGGCGTCTTGAAAGACGTTCAGACGTAGAAACGTGTTAGGTAGGCAGGCGTAGTGTGACGTCATCATGTTTGAGATGCACGCTCTAACCAGGAATCGCGAATCTCCACAGCTAATGGAGACGCTGAGATACTGAGTATTGAAATTTAGAGGAGAGACAGGGCTTTAACCACTGCCAATTGTATACCATTTAACAGATAATGGTGGAGCAAATATGGGGATTTATGAGAGTGGGTAGAGAGTATAGACAAGCAACTTTGAGGCAATGTGCATACATTGTTATGCGGCAATAGAACACTCCACTAATATACCCACCAATACATTTTGTTATATACCAATTGTGAAATACAGGCTACCCTATTAGGGCTATATAATAGACCATGATAGGTCTTATTACACATAATATACCAGCTATAGGGTGTATTGTGTGTTTATTGCATATATAGGACACTTTGATTTAAATTATATGCAAATAGGGTATATACTGAATTCGCAAGCTGACTGTGGTTAAAAAAGTGCCCCCGCAATCCTCTATAAGTTACCTTTAGCTGACAAATTCACACTCTATAATTTAATACGTTTTGACCCCTAGAAAGGAAAGTTTGTAATTTAATGTTGAAAACGATGAAAAATATTTCTAAAACACCTAGGCCCCATTCAATTGCATGCCCGTAATTACAATGCCTGTGGCTGTAAGTCTGCGGGTTAGAAATTTGTTACAATTCCAGCTGTATTTAATTGACTCGAGCCCGCAATTACAGGGCCGAAGGCTTAAACCGTAAATCATGAACCCGTATGTAGCATTTCAGGGCATGATCGTGATCAATTAAGCAAGCCGGTAAGTTACAATTTAAACAGAGTAAATAGTAAATGAGACCGTCATCATGACGTTAGTAAAACGTGCAGTTTAGACTACAATTAATTAGTGTTTAGAAATCCGATCTGCAACCGGACTCACAATCCAGAAATGTAGAAATCATTAACAATCAATAAATCAACTGCTCTAGTCCATGTAGGTGGCCTGATATATATTAACTCCTTAAATCCTGGGAACATGGAAATGAAACATGAAAACATTTTTATTCAAGATTTGCGATCTTGAGACTTCTGCGATTTATTCTAATGCCTTTCATTGCTTTCCCAGTATTTAAGTACAGCAGTGTGTTTATATTTGCTTTTATAGTGTTACGAACAGGTGTTTAACCCACTTGCGAGTCCTCTAGAATTTTTTGACACATTTGCCATTTACGGGTTTGAAGTCAACTGCGGGCTTGTTGAATTGTTGCAGTTGAATATGGATTTTGCGTTTTTAGCACTGGTAACAATTGCATCTTGAAACATCAGAGAAGGAGATAGGACAGAGTTACGTTTTTGACAACCGCAGGGATTTTGAGCCTGTAGCTCGCAAATCAATTGCGGGTAGCTAGAAGAAGCCAATTGAATATCAGTAATTTTTACCGGGTACATTATGGGCTCCAGTAATTACAATTTGGCCAATTGGATGGGGGCTCTAGTGTCCTATTATTGGATCACTTAAAATATTCATAATGTTCATTATCTATGTAAAGGAAACTCAACGGATATATTTACAATACAGGAATACCCCGTTTACTGCTGTACATGCATTCCTGCATGCAGGAGCGCTATGTGAAATGTGAATCAGCCTTAAACTGAGCATTTTAATGCCATAGCATTAAACAGTGCTATGACGGGAAAAAAAGCACTAAGCGGGGATTGAAAAATGGAAACGCAAATTGGCGCAGAAACCACGCTATCGTGAGATTTAGCACTAAGTGGGAAATTTGACATGGAAGCCGTGCTGTAGCGAATCAGAGCTATGCGGGGAAGCGCAAAGCGGGGTATACCTGTATGTCCCAAGTAAGAGGTAATGAATAATGGCCAAACTGTTTGTTAAAATAACATGTAATCAGCCTCATTTAAAGTCACCATGCCAATAAGCTTGTCCAAACTACTAAAGGTCTACCCATGATGGATGGTACAAAGCTAATGATTAACAGAGAAATACCACACTTGAAGACTTTGATACACAAATGTCTAGAGATTGATAGAGAAACATTGGAAAATATTTAATAAGATAAAACACAGTCTAGGCACCACATAACAGAGCAATTAGCAGTAGAAAAACAAAAATATTGGACTGCTATGTAGGACATACAAAAAAGTAATATATTAAAGGTTGACTGACTTTTTTCTGATTTCTTAAAGATAGTCTTTTAGATTTGATTTGCATGTGCAATCCTTTTCTCTGCTTGAATTTTGAAAGACAAAGTAGACATTGTTTGGAGCTATATAGACCATATCACATGTACTAAGATCACAGAAAAAAGGCATATATGTCTATTGGTACTCTACCTACAGAAAATCTTCACCTAATTTTCTCACTTGTTTCCACTCTCTCACTTTTCCTTTGGTCCTATACTTGAGATCTCTCTCATGCTACAATAAGACTTTGTCCATTTATACTTTCCTACTCTGCCCACTTTTCCCTCTCCTTTCCTTTATGAGCTGTGAATGTTGGTGGGACTTTTTACTAGCACTTTGGTTTCTGTAGGGTCTCTTCAGAGACTAAACGATGATGTGTCTTTTTCTTCCCTTGGCCTCTCTCCTCCTCTCCCCCTTCTTTTGCCCTGTTCATTCCTGAAGTGAAAATGTGTTGGAACGCTCAGCACAGCTTTTCAGTGCTTTATGAATGGATCCTTTAGTTTTCACACCAAGGTGTCCTTTAGGGTGCCAGGTCAGGATACCAAAACAGCTCATAGGAGGGGATTAGGACCAATTAACATCGCTGTGCACAAAAGCTACTGGCAGATGAACAGGCGGTCTGGTGACCTGCTCAGGAGCTGCATTTTAAATAGGGACCTTCTGTACTTGAGTTCAAGTGGCAGGGGGAGGAGAAAGTTTTTATTTATAATTGCATATGCAGCTCTTCAATGCTGTCTTCAGAAAAGAGTGTCTTTGACCCTTTCATCCTGCAAGAATTTGCCAAGCAATGTACAGTTTTAAGATTTGCTGACTAAAAATAAGCATGAAATGCTTTTCGGAGACATTGGAATGCATTTCATGCTTATTTTTATTTATTCAGGAAAGTTTCTTACTAATAAATTATCAGTTTACCTTTTGCATCATCACAAAAATAAATGGGTTTATCCACGGTCCTTGAATCAACATCTACTTTATGAATAACAAAATATCTCTAATTTTTCCATATATATGTATCCTCTCTTTTTGTGGATTGTAATTTACCAGTCAGTTTGATCAGGGTAATTTGTAACAAATAAATCCAGCATACATCCTATATCCATTATTGATCTCCAGCTATAATTCGTCCATATTTGGATATTTTAGAAAATATACCTAATTTTGTTTCATTTGATGTTGTTGGTCCTTAAACAGAGCAAAGTACAGTGATTAGATCATCTATTTCAGTTATTATTTGCTCTTGATCCAGTAAGCAACATATTTACCGCAATGTGGTTTGCTGCAATAACAATTATTGATTGATAAAATTACCCTTGCAGCCATTCACAGCCATGGCAGGCCTTGTCATAGCTTTGTGACTCTATTTACATAAATAGAGAAAGATATATATATATATATATAACCTTAACACTTTCCAGACAGTTGCTTTCTGATCAGATTCATGTAAGTACATGTTTTATTTATTGTTCTGATCTTCACCCTTATTCAATATGTAGAGTGGATGGGACAATAAAACATGTATTTATATGTAGTTTTATTGTTCATTTTGTGCACAGGCAGAAGAATTTGGCAAATCAGTTTGCCTTTTTAAGACTTTGAATGACGGAACCTGCGACATCGTTGTGTAAGCATTTTATGGGATTCCAGTGGGAGGGATGTACTTCAGGAAAATGATTTTCTCAAACAAATTATTTCTGTTATGTTTAAAACAAGCTCTTTTAAATGAATGATAGAGAATTCTGAACTTAAGTGCATGTAACAACTTCGTGGCCACCCTGTTTCTTTATACCCATGGACTGGTTGTATATAAAGGCATATTTTTGCAACATGCATATTAATCTCATGCGTTGCTTGGTTTTAAACACCCAGAGCTTCCCTAAAGATCCACCTGGTGTGGTGGAATAATTGGTAGTAAGGTAGGTGTAGATTGGAAACACAGTTTTCCCCCTTCATTCTTCACACTCCAGTGATTAACCCTTCTGTCTGGCTGGCCCTGGTCTGATTAGTGTATGAAATGCAGGTGTGTGTGTGTGAAAAGCCAGGCGGGCACTGACAGGATACTTTGTTGCCCAGTGCCTAATTAGTTGCATAGTGCATGCACCCTGCTAAGCATTAGAGCGGTGTCGTGGGGCTGGTCTGTTCTAATTTCCTCATGGCTTTGATATTGGCCAAAAGATTGACGGTTTACACAAAAAGCCAAAGCAGTATGGAGGCCCTGCAGAAACAATGGCTCTCGGTGCTGGCAGACAACACAGATGTGAAGGAAAATGGTCTGAAGACAATCCAATGAAACTGTCTAATTGTCTCCCATGACAGCGTCATTAATGTTTTCCAATGTAAAAGAAAAAATGGGGAAAAGGGAAAAGGCCAAGGTCTCCATGCTCCTTTTATTCTCCCTGTCACATGGTTTCTGTAACTTGCAACCATTCAGGGGAAGGGATAATGAGTGTACACCATGAAGCCAGTGAGGCATACACACAGACTGAAGCTAAACAGAATTTTATGAATGCAGGCTTAATTAATTTTGGCAAATACTATATAGTTGGCACCCAGGATAATCAAAATCTGAATTGGTAATGTGACCAAAGATACCTTAGGATGGTCCACTGAATGGCTGTATCTATTATCCAATGTTTCCTTTCACTGTGTATGTACTGATTAGGGAAAAGTCATTTACCATGGAGGTCCTTCATTTGATGGCATGGTAGTTGCCAATAATTTTCTGGCCTGCACCGCCAAAAGAACACAGAAGACAATACCATAACAAACAACAAACTACTCTACTCCCTTCAGTGTACAACAGAACCCTAACCAATATTCAGAGATATATTTATGCTTTTTATGCTCCAGGCCAAAGTATATATATTTATATTATATTACCTCCTTGACTTAAAAATACATACCGTATATACTCGAGTATAAGCCGACCCGGGTATAAGCCGAGGCACCTATTTTACCACAAAATACTGGGTAAAATGAGGGACTCGAGTATAAGCCGAGGGTGGGAAATGTGCTGCCCCCTGTGTTACCCCCCCCTCTCTCCCGTGTCTCTTCTCCCCTCTCCCCTCCCCTCAACATCAACCCCCTCCTCAACCCCCCATCCTCAACCCCCACAACCCCCCTCCTCATTCTCAACCCCCCATCCTCATCCCCCTGCTCACCCCCCTCAACCTCCCTCCTCCTCATCAACCCCCTCCTCACCCCCCCTCAACCTCAACCCCCCTCCTCCTCATCAACCCCTCCTCATCCTCCCTCCTCAACCCCCATCCTCATCCCCCTCCTCACCCCCCCTCAACCTCCCTCCTCCTCATCAACCCCCTCCTCACCCCCCTCAACCTCAACCCCCCTCCTCCTCATCAACCCCCTCCTCAACCCCCCATCCTCAACCCCCATCCACATCCCCCTCCTACCCCCTCCTCAACCTCCCTCCTCCTCATCAACCCCCTCCTCACCCCCCCTCAACCTCAACCCCCCTCCTCAACATCAACCCCCTCCTCAACCCCCCTTCTTAACCCCCCCATCCTCATCCTCAACCCCCCCATCCTCATCCCCCTCCTCACCCCCCCTCAACCTCAACCTCCCTCCTCCTCATCAAACCCCTCCTCACTCCCCCTCAACCTTAACCCCCCTCCTCCTCATCAACCCCCTTCTCAACCCCCATCCTCAACCCCCATCCTCACCCCCCTCCTCACCCCAGTCAACCTCAACTTCCCTCCTCCTCATCAACCCCCTCCTCACCCCCCTCAACCTCAACCCCCCTCCTCAATCTCCCTCCTCCTCCTCAACCCCCCATCCTCAACCCCCCCATCCTCATCCCCCATGCTCATCCCCCTCCTCACCCCCCTCCTCAACCTCCCTCCTCCTCATCAACCCCCTCCTCACCCCCACTCAACCTCAACCCCCCTCCTCCTCATCAACCCCCTCCTCAACCCGCTCCTCACTTTCTCCCCTCTAAAAGGGGGTTGAGGAGGGGGTTGATGAGGAGGAGGGGGGTTGATGAGGAGGAGGCGGGTTGAGGATGAGGAGGGGGGTTGAGGATGAGGAGGGGGAGGGAAAGAGACACGGGGGGGTTAGAAAGACACAGGGGGGTTAGAGAGACACAGGGGGGTTAGAGAGATACAGGGGGTAGAGAGACACGGGTTAGAGAGACACTAGGGGGAGTGACTCGAGTATAAGCCGATGGGGGCCCTTTTTAGCCTTAAAAAAAAAGGGCTGAAAAAACTCGGCTTATACTCGAGTATATACGGTACTTCTATCTTCCCAAGCAAATTTATATACACAAGGCCAGATTTATCACCAGACAAACTGTAGATGCCCTGGTGTTATACTCATGGGGAACCTGTATGGCTAGTCACTTCATGCTGATTGCATTGTCTTAAATTTTAAATAAATATATATATATATATATATATATATATATATATATATATATATATACTGCGCAACATATGCTACATTGTGTTTAGCATTACCATATGCTGAGATATACATTTGAAATCCCTAACTATGTGCAAAAGGTGATGTCGTTGCACTGGGATATATTTACTGTGGTCAGTTTGTCTAGTTTTGAGAACTTTCCCATGACCATACTGTCACAACCTGCTTCTTCAAGATGGCTTGATATGAACCTAGTTCAAACCTACACCAGCAGAATTGTGTAGTTCCTATTCTCTGTGGCACAAAAGATGACTTCTGAAGAGGGCAAGGCCCAAATGTATAGTCAGAGGACACTGGATACAGATTACTAGTGGCACATGGAAAGACCACTCCCCAAGTCAGGATACAAAACACAGAAATTGTCTCACACTGTGGATATGTGAAAACTATAACTGAACCTTTATTGAATGATCCAAACAACATATTTATACTCTCCAATACCACAACCTTGTGTACATTTGTGTATGTGTCTGATGTCACACATCTGCCCTGTATTTATGGTTGCTATAACAATTGAGATAACACTCATCAGATATCTAAAAACGATAGGCCAGGCGTCCATGGCTAGCTAGGGCAGAAAACCTTGATGTAAAGCTCAAGTATTTGCTTAGGACTGCTTGAAGTGCAGGCAGCTGTCTTGACTGAAGGCATGTAGCTGTACAGATGCAATGTCCTGCATATAATTTCCATGCAGAGCATTCTTACCAATTCCACATATATTCTATAACACCTTTTTCCTCTTATAATATATAATAACTAGTATACGTAATAACCATGTACAGGCAACATATAACCACACACAATAACACAAAATCCAAATGCAACAATGTCATGCCCCCTTGGCCACATCCACAATTAGTGGCAATATCAGTCCTTAAACAATTAAATCATGGCACATACTATCACCTAAATGTAATGACCTATGTCCAGTTTTTTTTGCTCTATAACTCAACCTTTCACATGCAGTCCACAAACAAAAAAAAAGTCTCCAACCCATTTGGAAGTAGATTGAGTAATGCAACCATATGTAAGAAATCATAGTTTAAATACCGGGAGTCATATTTATTTATACATATTGAAACTTCAGAAACGTTACAACTAGACTGCTGCCTCACTTTGAAAATACTTGGCAAATTCTGAGAATCTACCTGAAATACAAGTCAAACTGTTGAATGGAAACCCACAGGACCAGTTAATCCTCTTGTCACTTAATCCTCTCCCAATTCTTAACTATTTTGTGTAATGTGCAATTCAGTATAAAGGCTCTGTAGTGGTTATGGAAAGGTATTAAAGAATGCTTCAATATAGGAGAAATAAGAGTTTAAACTAAATTCCAATTTATGATTATGATTCTTAATTGTCCACCAATAGCAATATTATAATATTCAGTCTGATTTACAGATATTCAAAGCAATAAGGTGTTGATATTGGGAATGTGATTCATTGAGAAATTATTTTACATTACATTTTCAGTAATCTAGAACGCTCTTGTGTCAATTCATGCTTTCCTAATACTACCTTTGCACAGGGATTATGATTCCATTTCATTAACATCAGACAACATTTTTAACACAACTAACATTTTCAGCAATGTTTAAAACAAGCTCTTTTAAAGGTACAACATAGTGGTAAAACAAGTCATGGCTACGTTAACTTCTCTCCCTTTTCCCATTCTTAAGAGCATATCACTGTAGTACGATGGCAGCAGCAAACAAAATATATTGCATTTTATAATCTTCTAGTATGGTCAGCAGATCAGAAGATTCATTATGTGTGTCACATTCTGAGGCATGGGAGGAGGTATACCCCATAGAGGCTTGCAGGAGGAAATACTGTATATATTATATAATTCTGCAAATATGCCTTTCAATATATTAGATGGAATTTATACTTTAACAGGACCATTATTTGTTCTCCATTAATTGTTTAGATGCACTGAATGTAATGAAGGTTTATTATGCAAATGACCCTTAGGGATTAGTCTCCCTAAGGGTGATAGGGGAATCCAGATGTGGACTCCTTGCTAACTCTGCCTTAAGGAGTTATGAGCTACACCTCACTGACAAGGCCCAAAGAAGGCCGAAACTTACGTCTAGGGTTTGCTGTTTCTCCTGCTCAGGGTAGAATTGCCTGGTATTTCGGGGCTTGACCACTCTAGTGAGTGGGACCAGACTGATATACTACAGGATATTTCTCCCTGTGAAGGGCACAAGTGAGCTAAAAGAGGCTGCTCTCAGAGTGGGTTATTCATGGGGGTCAATACAGACTTCCATAAGCCAATAAATAACCCTGGCACTCATGGGGGTCAATACAGACCCCCATAATACATTAACTAACCCTGTCACTCATGAGAGTCAATACAGACCGCCATAAACCCTTAATTAACCCTGTCACTCATGGGGGTCAATACAGACCCCCATAAGCACTTAATTAACCCTGCCACGCATGGGGGTCAATACAGACCCCCATAAGCACTTCAGTAACCCCCGTCACTCATGCGGATCAATGCAGATCCCCATAAGCACTTAGTTAACCCAGTCACTCATGGGGGTCAATCCAGACCCCCATAAACCCTTAATTAACCCTGTCACTCATGGGGGTCAATAAAGACCCCCATAAGCACTAAATTAACCCTGTCATGCATGGGGGTCAATACAGACCCCCATAAGCACCTAATTAACCCTGTCACTCATGGGGGTCAATACAGATCCCCATAAGCACTTAATTAACCCTGTCATTCATGGGGGTCAATACAGACCCCCATAAGCACTTAATTAACCCTGTCACTGATGGGGGTCAATGCAGACTCCCATAAGCACTTAATTAACCCGGTCACTCATGGGGGTCAATACAGACAACCATAAACCCCTAATTAACCCTGTCATTCATGGGGTCAATACAGACTTCCATAAACCAATAAATCACCCTGGCACTCATGGGGGTCAATACAGACCCCCATAATACATTAACTAACCCTGTCACTCATGAGAGTCAATACAGACCCCCATAAGCACTTAATTAACCCTGTCCCGCATGGGGGTCAATACAGACCTCCATAAGCACTTAATTAACCCCGTCATTCATGGGGGTCTATACAGACACTCATAAGCACTTAATTAACCCTATCACTCATGGGGGTCAATACTGACCCCCATAAGCACTTAGTTAACCCGGTCACTCATGGGGGTCAATCCAGACCCCCATAAACCCTTAATTAACCCTGTCACTCATAGGGGTCAATACAGACCCCCATAAGCACTTAATTAACCCTGCCATGCATGGGGGTCAATACAGACCCCAATAAGCACTTCAGTAACCCCATCACTCATACAGATCAATGCAAATCCCTATAAGCACTTAATTAACCCTGTCACACATGGGGGTCTATAAAGACCCCCATAAGCACTTAATTAACCCTGTCACGCATGGGGTCAATACAGACCCCCATAAGCACTTAATTAACCCTGTCACTCATGGGGGTCAATACAGATCCCCATAAGCACTTAATTAACCCTGTCACTCATGGGGGTCAATACAGACCCCCATAAGCACTTAATTAGCCCTGTCACTCACGGGAGTCAATACAGACCCCTTAAGCACTTATTTAACCCTGTCACGCATGGGGGTCTATACAGACCCCCATAAGCACTTAATTAACCCTGTCACTCATGGGGGTCAATACAGACCCCCATAAGCACTTAATTAACCCCCTCACTCATGGGGGTCAATACAGACAAACATAAATCCCTAATTAACCCTGGCACTCATGGGTTCAATACAGACCCCCAGTAAGCATTTATTTAGCCCTGTCACTCATGGGGGTCAATACAGACCCCCATAAGCACTTTATTAACCCTGTCACTCATGGGGATCAATACAAACCCCATAAGCACTTAATTAACCCCGTCACTCATGGGGGTCAATACAGACCCCATAAGCCCCTAATCAACCCTGTCACTCGTGGGGGTCAATACAGATCCCCATAAGCACTTAATTAACCCGGTCACTCATGGGGGTCAATACAGACTCCCATAAACCCATAAATAACCCTGTCACTCATGGGGTTCCATACACACCCCCATAAGCCAATAAATAACCCTGACACTCAAGACCAATACAGAACCCCATAATACATTAATATACTCTGTCACTCATAGGGGTCAATACAGACCCCCATATACCCCTAATTAACATTGTCACTCATGGGGGGTCAATACAGACCCTCATAAGCACTTAATTAACCCCATCACTCATGAGGGTCAATACAGACCCCCCTAAACTCCTAATTAACCCTGTCACTCATGGGGGTCAATACAGACCCCCATAAGCCAATAAATAACCCTGTCACTCATGGGGGTCAATACAAATCCTCATAAGCCTCTATTTAACCCTATCAGTCCCATAGGGGAATGACCTTATTAACTACATACAGTAAGTGACATGACGGTCCTCAAAGACCCTCATGAAACTAAGTACAAACACTACACTGCACTATACCCCCAATAAACCATTAAATCTAAACTAAACCCCCTCTACACTAACCTATTAACACCTACACTACCTACCTACACTGACTACCTACCCCCCTAATAAATCCACCACCACTCTAATTACAGAAAATAAAAAAACCTAGGTCACAAAAAAAAAAATCTACATTACAGAAAATAAAAAAGCCTAACTCACAAAAAATAAAAAAGGAACATTACAGAAAATAAAAAAAAATACATTACAACCTCCCCCCCCCCCCCCCCCACTACAGGAAAAAAAAAAATACACACCTGAAAAAGAAATACATACAGACTACATACAATACAATACAATACATATAAAATACAATACCCCCTATCTATCTAACATACAATTAATCCTATCTAATATACAATAAATCATATTTATCTATAATACATCCCCCAATCTACCTAATATACAATAAATCATGTCTATCTAAATTACATACCCCTATCTAACATACGTACCTGTGTGTAAGTGAGGAGTGAAAGCTGCTGCTGCTAGAACAGCCCTCACTGACAAATATATTTAGCAGAGCATCCTATGTGCAGCTAATCTAGCCCTCTTTTAATAGTAACTCTCAAACAACCAGAAACTACATTTATTCGGCATCTACCAATCCCCATGGGTGCGGGTTAACTGTGAGTCTACTGTAGCTGCCTGTAACTAACCGGATAAGTGTAAAGTTACAATGTATTCTAATATTATTATTATTGCAATAATGGTTAAATCTTAGAACTTGTACTGCTTTCAAAAAGCCACCATGAAATAAAAAAAACAAAGGCCGTAGAAGTTAGTGTATCCCAAATGTGTACTTTGTGGATATTATGAAGATTGTTTATAGCCAATAGAGCATATTGTGCATTACTTTTACTTGCTTAAAGTTACACCAAGAGAATTCTCAAGTTGTAGGTCTCAATGGCTTGATCAAACCGCCAAAGGTATTCTGGGGAGTAAGATAGCTAATTACTTCATCTATCAATGAAACAGAATGAGGAGGATGAAACTAAAATACATCTGTTCAGAGCCTAGCGATATCAGTTAAGGAAAATAGGAAGACAGTGTGAGCCCATAAAATATGAATAAGCATCCATTACAAAATGAAAAAATGTATTTATTTTTTATTTCCAAAAGCACAACACATATACAGGTCTCTTAAATCCAACATGTTTCAGCATCTGCTCCATGGGAAAGCTGCCAGCTGCTGTTGAAAGTGGTAATTTTAAAAAGATATGTCTATATATTTGCTTTTCAGTTTCAAAATAGGTGAGTGGTACATAAAAAGAGAGACAATACCTGTATGTGTTTAATAATTTACAACCCTAGGCAAAACAATTCCACATGGTTGGCAATGCACATTTTACAATAAATAATTGAATACAAGACAAATCCAAATAGAAACTGTGAGTTATAGCAAATGTTAAAATCTCAACACCTATAACTATATATACAGTATACTGTATAGTTTAGAATCATAGAATGGGAATATCATATTTTCTCAATTTCCAAAAATGGAAGGAAAAGCTCATGGAGACAAATAGTGCCCATGGTTTACTGGTCCCGCCTGTGATTAAATTTGCATTAGCTGGTCATTAATTTGTTTCATGTTAAAGAATGATGTTAGAATATATTGTTGTGTGGTGTTGATTATTTTTGGTTTGTCAGATCTATACCTAATTATCAGATTATCCTGACTATGGGCCTCATTAAATTCCAGCCTCGTAAATAAGAGGCTTCTACTTAAGCCCTACGTACTGCACAGTTTCCCTAACTTACAATGCTATTAAATTAGCCCTGCTGCGAGCAACGTATGAGCTACGCAGCAGGGCCGTACGTATCTACACTGCGTAAATGTACATGAGGAGTGACAGCCTGTGAGATGATATCGCAGGCTCCCACTCCTCATCAAGTGCTGCGGGGGTCCTAAAAGGGACCTCCGCGGCAGTCCCCCACATAAGCCCTGCCGTGGGGGTTACTCCAAAAAAAACCCAGGCACCTAAAATTAACCCCCCCTCAATGCGGGGGTCCCCGTCGGGACCCCCGAAGTGTCCTCACATGAACACCTTGCTGCAGGGGTCCATAGGAACCCCCGCAGCCCCCACACATTAACCCCTTGCAGCGGGGGTCCCCGATCAGCACGGATCAGGCCCCCGCTGCATTTAAAACTTTTAAATTCCCCGCCGCGGCTCCTTAAAGGGCCGGCGGCACACTATTACCCAATCCCGGCCGCGGCACCTAAAATTAACCCCCCTCTATGCTGGGGGTCCCCATCGGGACCCCCGAAGTGTCCCCACATAAACCCATTGCAGGGGGGGGGCCCGATCTGCATAGATCAGGTCCCCCACTGCATTTAAAACTTTTAAATTCCCCGCCGCGGCTCCTTAAAGGGCCCGCGGCACACTATTACCCAATCCCGGCCGCGGCACCTAAAATTAACCCCCCTCTATGCTGTGGGTCCCCATCGGGACCCCCGAAGTGTCCCCACATAAACCCCCTGCAGCGGGGGGCCCCGATCGGCACCGATTGTGACCCTGCTGCAATTCAATTTTAAATTTCCCGCCTCGCGGGTCCTCAAAGAACAGTAAAGGTCCTGAAAGGACTCGCACTAAAAATATTAACCCCAGGCAACTATAATTACCCCATTAACTCATGGTGGTCAATCCAGACCACCATAAGGCTCTATTTAACCCATTAACTCATGGTGGTCAATCCAGACCACCATAAGGCTCTATTTAACCCATTAACTCATGGTGGTCAATCCAGACCACCATAAGGCTCTATTTAACCCATTAACTCATGGTGGTCAATCCAGACCACCATAAGGCCTTAATTAACCCATTAACTCATGGTGGTCAATCCAGATCACCATAAGGCCTAAATTAAAACATTAACTCATGGTGGTCAATCCAGACCACCATAAGGCTCTATTTAACCCCATCAGTCCCATAAGGGTATATTATTACCATTATGGGCCTGTTACAACCCAACATTAACCACATAAGTGCCATGATGGTCCTCAAGGACCATCATGACACTAACTACAAACACTACACTATAACCCCCAATAAACAATTTAATCTAAACTAACCCCCCTCTACACTAATCTATTAACACTTACACTACCTACCCCTAATAAACCTCCCCAACACTCTAATTACAGAAAAAAAAAACGACCTTACAGAAAACAAAAAACCTACAGTACAGAAAAAAAAAATCCATTACAACCCCACCCCCACTACAGAAAACAAAAAAATACATTACAACCCCACCCCCCACTACAGAAAATAAAAAAATTACACACCTGAAAAGGAAAGACAGATAAACACAATACAATACATACATATAATACATTACATACATGACATACAATACATGACATTACATACATTACATATAATATATTAAATATCATATATTACATATAAAATATTAAATATAATATATTACATATAAAATATTAAATATAATATATTACATATAAAATATTAAATATAATATATTACATATAAAATATTAAATATAATATATTACATATAATATATTACATACAATACATGACATACAATACATGACATTACATACATTACATATAATATATTAAATATAATATATTACATATAATATATTACATATAGTCCAAATCAAATACCCCCTATCTATCTAACATACAATCTATTTAATTTAAAATAAATCCTAACTATATCAAATACATCCCCCTATCTATCTAATATACAAAAAATCCTAACTACATACACAGACCCTTATTCTAAAATAAAATAAAATAATTACAGTCCTAACTACACAGACCCTAATTCTAAGCTAAAATCAATAAATTAAGACCACTTACCTTTAAGATGTTGCTTTAGATCACTAACCTATGGGTCAAACAAAAAAATAAAATTAGTACAAAACATTAACATCCAATAAATAAACATTCTATACATTCTAAATAATATACTCACCTTTACAGCATGTCCCGTCATTGTTTAGCTGGGGCTGAAGGAGAGAAGGCCGGGGACATCGCGGGGAGGTAAGTTAAATGTATATTTAGATGTTTATATGTGTATTTTATTTATTGTTTATATATTGTATTAATGTATTCATGTATTGTGTTTTTTTTTTAACAGGGCCGTGCCGGAAGAGCTAAACAATGACGGGACATGCTGTAAAGGTGAGTATATTATTTAGAATGTATAGAATGTTTATTTATTGGATGTTAATGTTTTGTACTAATTTTTTGTTTTTGTTTGACCCATAGGTTAGTGATCTGAAGCAACATCTTAAAGGTAAGTGGTCTTAATTTATTGATTTTAGCTTAGAATTAGGGTCTGTGTAGTTAGGATTGTAATTATTTTATTTTATTTAAGAATAAGGGTCTGTGTATGTAGTTAGGATTTATTGTATGTTAGATAGATAGGGGGATGTATTTGATATAGTTAGGATTTATTTTAAATTAAATAGATTGTATGTTAGATAGATAGGGGGTATTTGATTTGGACTATATGTAATATATTATATGTAATATATTATATTTAATATATTATATTTAATATATTATATTTAATATATTATATGTAATATATTATATTTAATATATTATATGTAATGTATGTAATGTCATGTGTTGTATGTAATATATTATATTTAATATATTATATTTAATATATTATATGTAATGTATGTAATGTCATGTATTGTATGTAATATATTATATGTAATATATTATATTTAATATATTATATTTAATATATTATATGTAATGTCTGTAATGTCATGTATTGTATGTAATGTATGTAATGTATTATATGTATGTATTGTATTGTGTTTATCTGTCTTTCCTTTTCAGGTGTGTAATTTTTTTATTTTCTGTAGTGTGGAGTGGGGTTGTAATGTATTTTTTTTGTTTTCTGTAGTGGGGGGTGGGGTTGTAGTGTATTTTTTTGTTTTCTGTATTGGGGGGTGGGGTTGTAATGTATTTTTTTTTCTGTACTGTAGTTTTCTTTGTTTTCTGTAAGGTAGTTTTTTTTTTCCTGTAATTATAGTGTTGGGGAGGTTTATTAGGGGGTAGGTAATGTAGGTAGGTAGTGTAAGTGTTAATAGATTAGTGTAGAGGGGGGTTAGTTTAGATTAAATTGTTTATTGGGGGTTATAGTGTAGTGTTTGTAGTTAGTGTCATGATGGTCCTTGAGGACCATCATGGCACTTATGTGGTTAATGTTGGGTTGTAAATGGCCCATAATGGTAATAATATACCCTTATGGGACTGATGGGGTTAAATAGAGCCTTATGGTGGTCTGTATTGACCACCATGAGTTAATGGGTTAATTTAGGCCTTATGGTGGTCTGGATTGACCACCATGAGTTAATGGGTTAAATAGAGCCTTATGGTGGTCTGTATTAACCACCATGAGTTAATGGGTTAATTAAGGCTTTATGGTGGTCTGGATTGACCACCATGAGTTAATGGGTTAAATAGAGCCTTATGGTGGTCTGGATTGACCACCATGAGTTAATGGGTTAATTAAGGCCTTATGGTGGTCTGGATTGACCACCATGAGTTAATAGGTTAATTATAGTTGGGGTTAATATTTTTAGTGCGAGTCCTTTCAGGACCTTTACTGTCCTTTAAGGACCTGCGAGGCGGGAAATTTAAAATTGAATTGCAACAGGGTCACGATCGGTGCCGATCGGGGCCCCCCGCTGCAGGGGGTTTATATGGGGACACTTCGGGGGTCCCGATGGGGACCCCCAGCATAGAGGGGGGTTAATTTTAAGTGCCGCGGCCGGGATTGGGTAATAGTGTGCCGCGGCCCCTTTAAGGAGCCGCGGCGGGGAATTTAAAAGTTTGAAATGCAGCGGGGGTCCTGATCTATGCAGATCGGGGACCCCCCCTGCAATGGGTTTATGTGGGGACACTTCGGGGGTCCCGATGGGGACCCCCAGCATAGAGGGGGGTTAATTTTAAGTGCCGCGGCCGGGATTGGGTAATAGTGTGCCGCGGCCCCTTTAAGGAGCCGCGGCGGGGAATTTAAAAGTTTAAAATGCAGCGGGGGGCCTGATCTATGCAGATCGGGGACCCCCGCTGCAAGGGGTTAATGTGGGGGTGCTGCAGGGGTCCTGATAGAGACCCCTGCAGCATGGGGATGTGTATAGGGTGCAGGGGGGAGCCTCACACTGCTGTCTCGGGCTGTTCCGAGGCAGCACGTAGAGGCTTTCGGATCCCTTGCGTGGACTTTTTGTCCATGTAGGGATTCTTACGATATGCGAGAATCATGCATAGATTTAAGGCTACGTAGCCCTCTCGGAGCCTATTCTCGGCCATTTTCTCGCAGTCATATCGCAAAGCAGGCTGCGAGAGATTCGGTACTCGCAAACAGCAGGAAAACTGCCTTTGCGAGCACCGAGAGAACTACGAGGGATAATTTAATAGGGCCCTATATATTTTGACCGACCTTAAATGCATTCCACATTTAATGCACTGCTCTTACTTAGACTAATGCAGAATGCTGATGAATAAAAAGGCTCCATCATATTAAGGTTTTTGTAAAAATAATAATTGATAAAATGTTTTTTTATTTATTGTAAGTGGGTTATCACTAAATCTGGTACTCTAATAGTCCAATATTGAAAAATGAACTACCATTGTAGTCTAGTATAACAAACTAGCGACTTGCCCTTCAAAAAATGACGGCAATTAAATATGTATATTTGTAATTTTGTTTTGCATGTAATATGCGCAGTTGAGAGTTGTAACCTTTTTGTTATCTATAAAGAAGTACAATTATTATATAAAACCTGTTTATTTTTTTGACCTGCAACTTGTAGGTCAGCAACTGTTAAATGATAATTTTTTAAGAGTTGTAACATTTTAATGTAGGAACAGGTCAACATTGTATTAATGACATAAGGTTTTGTAACATGCAACTTGTAGATTAACAACTGGTCAAGTAAATATATATTGAATCCAGAGGACGGCAAACAGTAAAAACCCTCCTTGAAACTTAGCAAATTGTATCAAAGGGGGCAAAAATTAATTCCGTCCTGACCCCATTAACTGGCGATCAGATTACTCCCTGGATTAATATTTTGCATTGAATGATACATTTACATTGTATAACAAAAGCTCCTCCTCCTCTTAACATGAACTTTGAAATATATGCAATTAAACAACTTTGCACGTTTAAAAAAAAAAAAAAAACTTGTAACATTATAAACAGTAACATAATAAAGTAAAATTTAAACTGTAATTGTAAAACGCAAGCAAAGTGTTTTGTGGGTCTAATCATGCAAAAAGGCTACTTCCATAAAATTGTAATCTGCTATTTTGTCGTTGTTGATTTTTGATGGTTGACATTTGGTTGTTATTGTAAGTGGTGAAAATGGCACATAGCGTTTCCTATGTGAAATAGTGGTTCTCTAAAAAGAGAACGCCAGACATTAAAGTTCGTCTGTGGGGTGTAACCACTGTTCTTTCTGTTTTTTGCCATTGTATAGAGTTTCTTATGGAAATAGCGGTGCTCTAAAAAGAGTCTGAGTGACATAAAATGTCATTTTGGAAATTAAACCACTGTTCTCTATATTTTATTTTTGTTTTTTGTTGTGAAATTGTCGTTGAGGTTATTGATTTTTTTTTGGTTGATGTTTCTGTGCCATGTCTTGTATTTGGTGGAATTAAAGTTGCAGTACTTCATAGTAGACAATGTTTTTGGTAAAAATGTGTCCATCATTGAATAAATCACCTTGACTTTCATTGTTTTCAATGTAAACTGTAATAGCCTGTGGATTCTTGCATCTTGAGAAGGCAACATACAGCTGGCCATGTGCAAATACTGGTTCTTCTAAAAAGATACCCACAGATTTGAATGTTTCTCCTTGTGATTTATTAATGGTCATGGCAAATGCCATGATCATGGTAAATTGTCTCCTTTGAAGTACAAAAGGGAGGCTACTTTCACTTGTTGCCAAATCTATTCTTGGTATGAAAACTCTCTCTCCTTTGTGGGTACCAGTTAGAATTTCAGCATGTATGAAATGGTCCTTTAATGAGTTTATGAATTCAGGTGAAATTGTCTGACTTTCTTTGTCATCACCAAGTACAGAATCAGCACTGTGATAAGTTTTTTGTGGTGCATATCTTTTTTTAAAAATTTCATTAATGAGGAGTAATGCATCCTTATTTTTGCATGTTAGAATTACTTTGTTACCAAGCTCTGCATAGTCCTGGTTATTTATTGTACTTTCGAATATAGCCGATATAAGATCCTGTTTGCAAATCATATGAGCTGGGATGTGCACAGTGTCATCAGGTACATTTTGTATTTGCTCTGTTTTTCCTTCTCCAGTTTTAATGAGCCAATTATTTAAATAATTTTCTCCTTCTGATCTCCTATTTTGATGTAATTGAAGATGGGTAAATAGTTTCCATAGTGTACTTGACTTTATACATGTTTCGACAATGTCGGTTTGATTTCCATTTACAACGACAGGTAATGTTTGTCTAAAATCGCCACCTAACAACATTACCTTTCCACCAAATGGCAAAGTATTATCCATGACTTCATGAAGCAAACGGTCAATACATTGTAGGGCATGGCATGACATCATTGTAGCCTCATCTATTATAATTTATTTACTTTTTTTATTTTTTTTTGCTTGTAATGATGTCATTCGAATTACCGACATTGATGTTTCCAAAATAGGAACTGGCAGTTTAAATCCACTATGCACAGTCCTTCCACCTTCTAACAAAAGTCCGGCAATTCCAGTGGTTGCAAATGCCAGCACAATTTGACCTGCTCGTACAAAACTCATCAATAAATTATATAGATACGTTTTTCTCCGGATCCATCTAGTCCATCCAGATAGAAATAATGCTCTTTGACCATGTCATCATCTAGGGCATTTTTGATTGCATTAAATGCTTGCAATTGTAATGTATTTAAAGTTGCAAGTCTTTCTTCTGTTCTTTCTCTTTGTAGTTGAGTGTCATAGGCTTCAAAGTGTATGTCATCTATGAGACCTGGATCTGGCAGATTAAAACTTGCACAACTTAATCCATGAGTTAAAAAGACCTCTTGGATTTTACTTTTTACTTTTTTAATACTTTTAATTGTGCAATAGGCTCAATGTATTGTTGCAAAAAGACTTCAGCCATATTTGTTTTAAATTTGTCCCACAAAGCTAATGCATTTGGAGCATTTGAGAAGATACAAATGAATGCAAATTGTTCCCTCATCTGCCCTGGCATTTGACATAGTGCTGCTTCTTCTAGACATCTTTCCCATTCTGTATCATCGGCTAGGAAGTTTCTGTGTCGCGCAGCTAAATTAAAGGATTTATAAACTATGTCATTAACAGTTCTTAAATGTTCAAAACTTTGTGAACCAGGAACATTTAGAAGTAGTAATCGTAAGCAGAAATGTTAAAGGTCTCTTGGACTTACAGTGTAAATTCTTGGCATTATTTTATTTCCACAACTTTTTCGTTTTCGCCATAATCCATTAATCAAAACATAATGGTATAGAATGTCAATATATAACAATTCCCTTGCCTCTAAGTCAGTTGAATTTAATTGAAACCATGCAGTACAGTGCCAAAGCATTTGTTTCATTTCCAGCATGGAAATACACTAAATGTCTTTGTGGCAAATGTACAGCTAATCAATATACTGCATGTGAGCGATCGTGCATTTAAAATTTTAGAAGACACCACATTGAAAGTTCATCATGTATTAACTCACTGGGTTTGTTATTTTCAGCACTTTTGACCACTAGAGTAGCTGCATCATAGCCTTTGTAATTATATTTGTAGACATATTTAATGGATTGCATAGAAGTGCAGGCTTCAACATTAATGTGTGCATTATACTTTATAAGTAAATGTGGTTTGTATGGTACCACATATCTGTTGTCTACCTTTTTGCCCTGAATAATGGCAGTTTGTCCTTCTGTTCTTCTATATAATAGATAGCCATCACAATTAGCATAAGTTTTGTATCTATAATCTTTTGAAAATTCTTTAGTACATTTCTTATTTTCCATACATGGTCCATGAATCATACGATGAGTTACAATATCATATAGTCTACCATGTATTTCTGGATCTGCTAGTTCAGCAATAATGACTGAATCCACTTTGTCACCAGTATCAAACTTATCTTTTTCTTGAAGGATTATAAGAATATGTGCATGTGGAAGTCTTCTTTTTTGAAATTCGATGGTATAAACATAAGCCAGACATTTGCCAAATAACTGAGTTATGGTTATGTCACGTATTAATTCATTTAATTTGATTTTAAAGACTCTTGCCACTAAATCTGGTCTATTGGAAGCAGTTTGTCCAATTAGCAAATTGTGTGTAATCTCTGGCCATTGTGGATTACATGTAAATGTATTAAATACATCTGGTTTGCCAAATTTCGTTAAAATAGCCATGGCATCATTGTATCTTTCTTGCATATTATGAGGAGATCCCTGGAAAGAAGATGGTAAAATTATGGCTTTGCCAGCTGTCAGCTCTCTGGTTGTAGCATAATCCATCAATCCACAATACTGTTCTACACACAGTTTATCTTGTTGATATTTGATGAAGTTTAAATTATTTGCCTCAACTTGCAAATATGAATTAATGATCCATTGTTGTGTAAGTTTTCCGCCACATAAAATGGGATTGAATCCAAGTCGAATGGCAATTTGAGCCACTTTAAATTCAAGCATTGAAATGTTATTTCGCACACGTACTTTTGAATTTGGGTAACTGAAGGTTTAATTTGGGTTGCCAACCTGCTTCCCCATGTGGAAAAAATATTGGATATGTCATTGGATCCAAATTGGTACTTAAGATACTTATATTAATGAAAGTTTGCTCCTCATTTCTGGGATATATTCTAATGTCTCTCTGAAATTGCGGTTCTCCTTCATCATTTTGAAAGACCATTGCAACCTCATTTGATGTTGGTAAGTTATAATGGCGTTTATCAGTATGTTGATATCTTTTAAGGACCATATTCACCTTTGGGATTGGCAATTGATGTATTTCTGTATGAATTTGTTGTTCCTTTTCTACTTCTGCCAATTTTTTATAAGCTTGAGTATCGGGGTTATTGACCATAATTCTATAAAAACAATGGGTAAGCATTTTTTATTTTTTTGAAGCTGCATACGTTGCTCAACAGCTTCCATTGTATCTAGGACATATAGTTGAGCACATTTTCTTTGCTCTCCTTGCTCTGGATGTAAATGAGAAGTACGATGGCAAATTTATCCTTGTAATTTAAAGCAGTAAGAGCCATGTCCTGGCACATTAGCAGCTAATGTTGCACCCATAGATGCAAAGGATATGGCACTGTTGTAGGATCTTATGTTTGTTTTGAAATTTTGGTAGTTGGGGAAAGCAGGCTTAGTCATAATGCTTTGTAAATTTGTTGGGAATTGTTGTCTTTCTGGAAGTTTTACCTTGCCTTTTTGACAGCAACTAACGAACTCGCCATCTCTGGGTCTTTCCTGTTTGAAATGATAAGCGCCACAAAACTTACAGACAATATTTATATCACCACAATTATGAACCTCTATTGCTAAAGACTTAAGTAAAGGACAATTGTGAGAACATATATCAATATGACTCTGTAAATCATCATTAGAAATGTTATCTGGTTGTTCAGCAACAGGTTCTAAATGCTTTTGTTTTTTAGTTGCCTTCTTAGGGGTAGATTTTAGTTTGTCATCTGATAGTCTTTTGCTTGCAAGTCTTTTGCGTTCTTTTTGTTGTCGAATTTCATTCTGCTCCGGTGTCTGATGCTTTGCCCATGTTTTTTGACGTTCTCTAGTTTGCCGTCTTATCTTTTCATGTTTCTTGTCAGTATCTGCCATATTAATCTGTAAATAAAAATAATCTATTATTATTTTTGTTCCTTATTGTGATTTCTTTTGTAAGTGCATATTTTTCTTTTTTGTACTATCCTGTTTTGTGTGCAGCACTGTTGTCATTAGAGATATAGGTTCTGGGTTTAGGCTTATAGTTTATTGTAGAGAAAAGAGGATTTAGTCTTAAATTTTGTATGTGTTACTAATATTAGTTTTACTATTCTTTTTTCTGGAGGCTACTTTTGAGATTATAGATTTAGTTTATGGTTTAGGCTTATAGATATATTTTTGTTACCAATATTTGTTGTATTATCCTGTTTTCTGTACACGATTGTTGTCGTTATAGGATTAGGTGCTGGGTTTAGGCTTTTAGGGTCGGGCACAGAAAACAGCATTTATTCTTACATTTTGTATGTGTTACCAATATTTGTTGTAGTATCCTGTTTTCTCTACAGGTTTAGGTTACATAGTTACATAGTATTTAAGGTTGAAGAAAAGACCTTCAGTCCATCAAGTTCAACCTTTCAAGATCTCCTCCGATCTGCAATATGTGGATTAACTATTAATTAATAAGTTGTATAAAAAAAAAAATATATATAAAAAAAAATAATCAAATCCCTCCTGATCCCAGACACCGGCGACTGGACCTCTCCCTGGATCAATACTGCCTCTCTAATTATCCATGATAACCCTGAATTCCCTTTTTAATTAGAAATAAATCCACTCCCCTTTTAAAGTTATCTATCGAATCCGCTGTCACCACCTCCTCTGGTAGAGAATTCCACAGATTAACCACCCTTAATGTGAAGAACCCTTTTCTTTCTTTAAGGTAGAATCTTTTTACTTCTAACCTCAAGGGGTGTCCTCTTGTCAGTTGAAAACCTCTTGGCACAAAAAGCTCCCTTGACAAATCTTTATACTGACCCTGGATGTATTTATATAAGGTAATCATATCTCCTCTTAGATGCCTTTTTTCTAGAGAAAATCAGTTTCATTTGGTTAGTCTTTCTTCATAACTTAGCCCCTCCATTCCCCTTATTAGTTTTGTTGCCCTCCTCTGTAACTTTTCCAGCTCTAAAATGTCCTTTTTATGAAGTGGTGCCCAAAATTGTACTCCATATTCCAAATGAGGGCGTACTAGAGATTTGTATAGTGGCAGAATTATATTTGCTTCCCTGGCTTCTATACCCTTCTTAATACATGCTAATATTTTACTTGCCTTTGCAGCTGCTACTTGGCTTTGAGCACTGTTACCTAGGTGGTTGTCCACAAGCACTCCCAAATCCCTTTCAATATCTGATACACCTAGATTTGCTCCATTAAGATTATAAATTGCATGGCTATTTTTCCTTCCCAGATGCATAACTTTACATTTATTCATATTAAATCTCATCTGCCATTTAGATGCCCATTCCTCAATTTTATGTAAATCCCTTTGGAGGGAAAGCACATCACTGTCTGATTTAATTACCTTGCACAACATATTCTTGTATATTATCAATTAATAACCCTTCTAAAAGCGTCCCCACTACAGAAGTGAGGCTCACTGGTCCATAATTCCCCAGATTTGCTCTTGCTCCCTTTTTAAATATAGGCATCACATCAGCTTTTCTCCAGTCATCTGGTAGAGACCCTGTGTTTAATGAATCTTGAAAAATTTAATATAATGGTTTGGCTATTACAGAACCCAGTTCCCTTAGTACCCTTGGATGTATTCCATCAGGACCCGGGGCTTTATTAACATTTATTTTTTCCAACCTCTTTTGGATTACTTCCTGTGTTAACCAATTATTTGGCAAAGGTAGTGTAGCCCCATTATGTTGCTGTGTCCCAACCACTGGTACCTCCCTTATGTATACCGAAGAAAAGAACCTATTTAGCTCATCTGCCTTTTCTTGGTCACTAATTATCAGAAGGCCTGTGTCACATTCTAATGTTCCTATAGCTTCCTTCCTCGCCTTCTTCCCATTAATATACTTAAAAAATATTTTAGGGTTAGTCTTACTCTCTTTTGCAATTAATTTTTCATTTTCTATTTTAGCCAGTCTAATCGCCCTTTTGCAAGCCTTGTTGATTTCCTTGTATTCCTGTAAAGCAGTCTCTGTCCCCTCTTGTTTGTATAATTTAAATGCCTGTTTTTTACTCCGTATCTTGATCTTTAAATCATTGTTAAGCCACATTGGATGGGATTTACTCCTTTTACTTTTATTCCCACAGGGTATATGCCGATGTGTATGTATATTTAGTAAGGATTTAAATGTTGTCCATTTATGTTCAGTATTTTTACCTGCCAGTTCTCTGTCCCAGTCTATACTTTGTATTGCTGCCCTTAGACTGTTAAAATCTGCCCTTTTAAAATTAAGAGTTTTCGTTGGCCCCTTAAAATTTAGTTTTTTTAATTCAATCTCAAACGAGACTGTGTTGTGATCACTGTTTCCCAAAGGTTGCCCTATTCCAACATTTGATACTATATCAATATTATTTGTGATGAGTAAATCTAAGATAGCTTCATTTCTAGTAGGCTCTTGTACAACCTGGGCCAGATAATGATCCCTGAGTGTACTCAAGAACCTGCTCCCCTTAGATGAACTGCTGGTCTCATTTATCCAGTTTATTTCAGGGTAATTAAAATCTCCCATTATTAGAACTTGACCATGCTTAGCTGCATTTTCAATCTGTAACAATAATTGTATTTCCTCACTTTCAGCTATCTTTGGGGGTTTATAGCATACTCCTACTAATATTCTTTTGGAATTTGCTGCTCCACTATTTAACTCTACCCACAAACATTCAGCTTTATCACTAGGTCCACCATAAATATCTTCTCTGACTATAGGCTTAAATTTAGGCTTAACATACAGACAAATCCCTCCTCCTCGTTTACCATTGCCTCTATCTTTCCTAAATAGGTTATAACAATCCAGATTAACAGTCTAGTCATGAGATTTATCCCACCACGTTTCAGTAATGCCTATTAAATCCCATTTTTCATTAATTGCTAATAATTCTAACTCTCCCATTTTTTCTTCTTCTGGCATTAGCAAGTATACACCTTATGTTATGAGTCTGTAGTTCTGAAGTGCCTGCCACTGTACTTGAATTACTTAGTACTACCTCCCTATTGACTATACTACCCCTCCCCCCATCTCCTCCCCAATGAGTTGTTAATTAATCCCTTATATCCTCTACACTTTCTACCCCATTACTTATATCTAGTCCCTCCCCCCCACCTACTAGTTTAAAATCTCCTTCAGCCTTTCTACCATCCTATCCCCTAGTACAAAAGCTCCCTCATCATTAAGGTGCAATCCATCCCTACTGTGGAGATTGTACCGAAGTGAGAAGTCAGCCCAGTGCTCTAAAAACCCAAGCCCCTCCTTAGTGCACCACATCTTTAGCCACACATTAACCTCCCTAAGCTCCTTCTGCCTCCCTGGGCTAGCACATGGCACTGGTAGTATCTCAGAAAATACTACCTTGGAGGTCCTTGCCTTCAGCTTATTATCTAGTTCTCTAAAATCATTCTTTAGGTCACTCCATCTTCCACTAACTTTGTCATTGGTACCAATACCGCCGGTTCATTTCCAGCCCCTCCCAATAATTTGTCTACCCGATCCACAACATGACGAACCCGAGCACCTGGGAGACAGCAAACTGTTCGATTGCTGGGATCTGGGTGACAAATCACCCTGTCTACCTTCCTAATAATAGAGTCCCCTACAACCCAAACCTGTCTGTTGCTCTGCCTATTCTGCCCTCCCTCTCCTCCAGTAGAGCTGTCCTCCTGGCTGTTAGAGGGAACAGCTCTATCTGGCATTGCCTTTCCTGAATGGACATCCCCAACAGTTTCACTCAATCTGGCAAATCTGTTGGTGTTTGCAAACTCAGAACTGGCCTGCCTCCTTCTGTTCCCCCTGCTTCCCCTTGTAACTGTAACCCAGCTACCTCCCTGGACATCCTCACTAGCCCCAGCTCTGCCCTCCATGCTAGGCCCAGCTAAACTGTGCTCAGCGGGCACCAACCCCCTTTCCAGTGCTGCAATTCTCCTCTCCAGATCTCCAATTTGAGCTACCAGAGAGGCAACATGCTTACACCTCTCACAGAGGTATGGACCCTGGATCATCTGTTCCAGTATTGCATACATATGACAGGATGTACACTGAGTGAGGTTGCCACTGGACTGACTCATAAATATTATTATTGTCTACAAAATTTCAGTGGGAAAAATAAAGAATATAAAATAGTATATTTGTATAAAGTTTTCCTCCTTTGCACTATAAATCTACCCTCCCTTTTCTTTGAAGTCCCTACCCCTATTTAAACTCCTACACTTTCCCTTGAACTGCACCTGATACCGAAAATGTTCGCAAGTTCGCAAGCTCACAAGTTCGCCCCTTCTCCCGTTTATACTAACTTCTGCCTTCTCACCCGGGCACAATTAGTGCACTCTGCAATTTATCAGCCTTTACTTGTAAGGAACATCCACTTGTAAACAGGCCCCAAAACAGCTCACAAACCTTTTATACTAGTTAAACAGTCAAGCCACACCCCTCTCACCTGGGCACAATTAGTGCACTCTGCAATTTATCAGTCTTTACCTGTAAAGGTTGTGGGTTTAGGCTTATAGGTTAGGGCACAGAAAACAGGATTTATTCTTAAATTTGTAACCAATATTTGTTATACTATCCTATTTTCTATACGCCACTTTTGAGATGATAGATTTAGCTTATGGATTAGGCTTAGAGGTTGGTGCAGACAAAACAAGATTCATTGTTACATTTTATATGTGTCAACAATATTTGTTGAAGTATCGTGTTTTGTGTGCACCATCATTGTTAGTAGGGGCTTATGGTTTTGTTTTGTTTTTCATTTTGATATTGGCGCACAGCAAACATGATAGTTTTTTTTTTTTTTTTTACTTGTTATACTATATCTTTTTTGAAGTATTAGTTGTGTATCAATGACAGAGGGTCCCCTGTTGCCAATTTACCAGCGACAGTCTTCAGGCAGTGTCTGTTGAAAAAGAGAAAGAGAAATGTTTTTTTATTGTATTTTCTTTTAACAACAGCATTTTCTTTTTGTGAATCCAATGTATTTTTGTATATTAGCTGTTGTTCTTTCTTTGTTGTGTGTAAAATTGTGCAGATTTCACAGTGTGTGTGAAACCGTGCAGCGCTGCTAATTATTTGGTACTATCCTGTTTTGTGTTCACCAGTGTGGTAATTAGAGTTTTCGGTTCTGGGTTTAGTCTTATATTTTAGGGCACAGAAAACAGGATTTATTCTTAAATTTTGTATGTGTTAGCAATATTTGTTATACTATCCTGTTTACTGTACACCACTTTTGGGATGATAGATTTAGGTTATGGGTTAGGCTTAGAGGTTGGTGCAGACAAAACAGGATTCATTGTTCCATTTTATATGTGTTACCAATGCTGCTTTGGAAGCTCTCTGTGGACCATGGCTTTTGCTGTGGGATGCGACTAAGAAAATTTCAGGAAAGACCAACTAGAGCAGCTGAACTTTATTTGGGGTTAATCAGAGGCACTTTAAATGATGGCAGGTGTATGCTGACTCCTGTTTAAAACAATTTGGAATGTGATTGCTTAATTCTGAACACAGCTACATCCCCAGTTATAAGAGGATGTGCAGACTTATGCAACCACATTATTTTTATTTAATTTTTTCTTCCCTCCACCTAAAAGATTTCAGTTTGTTTTTCAATTGAGTTGTACAGTTTATACACATTAAAGGTGGAAAAAGTTCTGAAATGATTTGTCTTTGTCTAATTTTTTTACCGCACAGAAACCTGACATTTTAACAGGGGTGTGTAGACTTTTTATATCCACTGTATGATTGTTTTTTTTTTATTTTGACATTGGCGTGCAGCAAACAGGATAGTTGTTCTTTCTTTGTTGTGTGTAAAATTGTGGAGATTTCACAGTGGGTGTGAAACAGTGCAGCGCTGCAAATTATTTTGTACTATCCTGTTTTGTGTTCACCGATGTTGTCATTAGAGTTTTAGGTTCTGGGTTTAGGCTTATAGGTTAGGGCACAGAAAACAGGATTTATTCCTAAATTTGGTATGTGTTAGCAATATTTGTTATACTATCCTGTTTTCTTTAAGCCACTTTTGGGATGCTAGATTTAGGTTATGGGTTAGGGTTAGAGATTGTTGCAGACAAAACAGGATTCATTGTTCCATTTTATATGTGTTACCAATATTTGTTGAAGTATCGTGTTTTGTGTGCACCATAATTGGTAGTAGGGGCTTATTATTATTATTTTTTTTTCATTTTGACATTGGCGCACAGCAAACAGG
Organism: Discoglossus pictus; assembly: GCA_027410445.1. Taxonomy (NCBI): domain Eukaryota; kingdom Metazoa; phylum Chordata; class Amphibia; order Anura; family Alytidae; genus Discoglossus; species Discoglossus pictus. The sequence goes on from CM050171.1 coordinate 108,505,607, forward strand.
ATAGGTGTTTTTTTTTTAAAACTTGTTATACTATACCTTGATTGAAGTATTAGTTGTGTATCAATGACAGAGGGTCCCCTGCTGCCAATGTTCCTGTGACACTCTTCAGGCAGTGTCTGTTGAAAAAGAGAAAGAGAAATTTTTATTTTATTTTTTTTGTTTTTGTTTTTTGTAACAACAGCATGGTCTTTTTCTGAATCTAATGTATTTGTGTATATTACCTGTTCTTCTTTCTTTGTGTTGTGTAAAATTGTTGACATTTCACAGTCCACGCTGCAAATTCTTCAGTGACGCTGTTGATGCAGAGTCTGTTGGAAATGTGAAGAAAAGGGAAATATTGAAATGTAGGATAAATATAAATGTGTCTCTTTTTTTTTGTAAAAAGTTTTTTTTTTAAAATAGATATGAATAAAATCTATGTTATCTCTTTTTTTGTTTAAATTGAGTTTATTGTAGGGCACATAAACATATCTGTGTGTTTGAAATGTTAGTATACATGAATACAGTTATTGTTGTTGGCAATATTTGAAATCAAAGTTTTAATTTTTTTTGGCTTAATTAATTAAATGTTTTATAGCTTACCTCTTTGTTGTAATTTGCAGATTGTAAACTTGTAAATTGGTAAGGAATTAGCTTCTGAAGTAAAGCCACCAGTGAAATGTCCAGTCATACTGTTCATCACCTGAGGAGAAATGTAGAAATTTCTGAAAAGTGTGCAGTATTTATAGACTTGGAGTTGAATTAGAAACCGTTAGAACGCAATACGCATGCGCTATTTGCATTCCGGACGTCATTTTGCGTTCTAGCCGCCATTTTGCGGCTAATAGTTATTTGCTCCATGTAAAATGGTGGCGAATCTCACTGTGGTACGTGCCACATAATGTGTGTAACATTCCGCATGAAGTGTTTTCGAGTGTTGGTTCAGTTTTGCGAGTACGTTTAGTAATTTTACGTCCTTAGCCTCGTTTTGTTTGTTTTGTCGAAGGTTTTTCTGTTGCTTCGCGGATGTTCGTGTGTGTAAAGTGTGGAAATGTTAGTGAAATTGAGGTGTAACCTGCCTTGTAGACGTCCTGGGTGTCCCCCCTTGCTGTGGGTAATGTTTTTATTTTATTTTTTGTGTTTATTTTTTGTGTTTGGAGTATTTCCCGCTGTGCGCGGTTTGTCCGTTAAGTCCGTATTTTTGCGAGTCCGTAATATTTTTACAGGTTGTATTGTTGCTGTTGTAAGGACGCAATTGTTTTTTTTTGCGTAAGTCCGTAGTTCGTCATTGCGTGTTTTTTTTTTTTTTAAGTCCCGCGGGTGTGGGCGTTTGTAAGCGGTTGTGAGGCGCCGTAGAGGGTCCGCATTTGCTGTCAAAAAGTTGTAGGGCGTCGTAGGGATGAGCACCTACGGATCTCATGTCCACCAGCACAAGGAGCGCCTTTGGCGCTCCTTGGCAGTAACTGCGGCCCTCGCTTTGCGAGGGCCACAGTTGCAGCAGGCTCGCTTGCGTTAGCATCAACCCGCATGCTTACAACTATATATGTGATACTGGCTACAACCTGGCAACTACCAATAATGGCATTCAAGATCACTGGTAATTAAAGAAATATATAGTTTTAAAAAGGTTTAATGATACAGAGATAACACATTCTCTATACAATATGTTACAGTTATGATCTCTCTTTGTCTGTGTTATTAGTACTTCTTCATTAAAGACAGGGCTTGACAAATCCTGAGATCTGGGGAGTTATGGTTCTGACATTTTTTAGTTTTGACTCTTGACTTATATTTATATGCATACAGTATACCATTCCATTGCACTTAAGAAAGGTTTTCCTGGCTCCAATCTGCATGGCTCCTACATTTCATATGAATTTGTAACCCCTGCATTAAGATTCCAATTTTTCATCCAAAACTTTATAATGTTTTAAACATGTTCTTTTTAAAAGTATGCTACATAATTTGGGAGTTCTGAGTTCCTATAATTCTTTATAAGAAATGGGTTATTTGGGTAAAGGTTTATCATCTGTAGTGACTGGACATAAGGTGCTAAAAACACAGAAAATGTCAACTGATGTCTAGAATGTTGTTCAAAAATTATGCAAATAGAGAAAGCTTGGTGGGCAAATAATCATTATTTAACTTCAAATTCTATATTTTTATGTTCTCTTCATGCATTTTACCGAAACCGACAGGATACTATAAATATGCACTGACTATATGCTACAATCACATTAATATAAGCAGCATCACCTAATAGCCCATTACTAAGTAAAGGTCAGTGTTAATAGTCTTGGCACACATGACCCTGTACTCTTGTAGTGCTTTATAATACTTTTTTCTTCTGCATGTATTTCTTTAACATCTTCATTAATGATTTTAAAAGCACTGTTCCTTTTGCAAAGCGGCTTAAGGATACTCTATTACTTTCCTTGGTGCACGGAGGATTCCTGAATCTGACTAATGGCTCTCAGGCTGCTATTTTCATTATTTCGTATACTTTATTACTCCCTTTATTTTGTTCATTAACCTCTTTCCATACCAAACGTCTTTTTGAATAATACTTCAGAAATATAAAAACTTTACATGTTTACTGTCAATAACAGCATGGTTATATTGTTTCTTGCATTTGTTCTTCAACTAAAAATAAAATTGGCCTAGCATTTGGGTACTGCATGTTTATAATGTTTTAAGTGCATGTAGATATAACACAATCTTCTACAATAATGATAAACACTCACTTTAATTTTTATTACAATTAATAAAGTCTTATTTTCCACAATTTGTAAAGAATTGTCCCTTTTATATTATCCTCTGTGCCTTTTTGTTTGTTTCATGCCATATGCAAGGCTCTCACTTATGGGCGTTTGTAGGTTTCAGGTTTAGGCTTTCCCCCATTTGAAGCTCCTGCTTTCCCCTTTCTATATCTGAAACCAAGGGTTTATGTATGATTTTATATATATATATATATATATATATATATATATATATATATATATATATACTAGCGAATTGCCCGTCAAAAAATTATGGCAATGAAATTGTAAGGTAGCTAATGGTGTTTTGTGTCTACTACTGAAATATATAATACAATTAATAAATTAATATAGTTTACCTATTTTAAAGCATTGTGTTGAAGAGCTGGCAATGTGCTTTGATGTTGCTGCAGCATTAGTGGTGTTGAGCTGCTGTGTAAGCGTGATGAATGTGTGCAGTGTAAGAGTGTGCGTGCGCAAGCCGAAACCGTTAGCGTAGTTGTGTACTTCCGCATTAGCGTAAAATGGCGGGTAATGTGTGGTATGCGTCTTTGCGGAATATCCGTAGGTCTTTTGTGGTGTTTTGCGAGTTTCTTGTGGTGTTTTGCGTGTTTAGAGTGCTGTAGCCTCGTTTTCGTTTTGTTCGCCGGCCATTTCTTCTCTCGCTTAGCGATTTCTTTAGTGTCTAAACTCTTTTATTTTTAGTTAACTGAAGGTGTAAGTTGTTTTTTTGAGGTCCTGGATGCTTCCTCTTGCTGTAGGTAAGCTTTTTATGTATGTGCTGTGTGTATTTATTGTGTTTTGAATTTTGTAATGTTCGCGAGTTGCGGGCGATTTTTGCGAGGTCATAATGTGTGGTAACTTGTTCTCTTATGTTTTTTGCGTTGCGAGGTAAAGTTTGCGAGGGTCGCGGTTGTTGTGTCGTGTTGTTTGCGTTTTAACGTAAATTTTGCGAGGGTCGCAATTGCTGGCAAGGAGCGCCTTTGGCGCTCCATGCCAGCAACTGAGGCCCTCGCCCGCAGCCCTCGCTATGCGAGGGCCGGGGGCTCACTACGCGAGCTCAGCAGCGTTAGCAACAACTCGTACGCTCACAACTATATATGTGATATATATATATATATATATATATATATATATATATATATATATATATACATGAATATGTGCTGCCATAGGCATGGGCCACGCAGGTTTAGGCAGAAACATAACTACCACCGTTTGTCTGACTGTGTGAGGAATTTACTCTGATGGGTTTTGAACCCTGGTCCCCAGGCTGCTATACCTCTTCCCTACCACTGCGCCAGCCTGCCTGTTGTGAATTCCATTGAGACCTTATAAGCTTGACTCTGCTAGCAATAGTATCAGTACCTAAGTCTCTTCAGCTGTGTCTGGTCAGGTGTCTGGTCCTTGGCCTATATAAGGCACTTCCTGTCTATTGATCCTTGCCAGATTATTGTGTGGTTCCTGATCACTTCAATAAACCTTGTTCCTGTTTTCACCTACAAGTTTGCGGAACTGGATTATTGCTGACCTTGGCTACTGGTCTCCACAACTTTGTGATTTCTATATCATTACAGAATAATCTGGCCCTTTCATGGAGACCGCCGGGACAGATTCTGCATTGGCCCAGCAGGTTGCTTTATTTGCAAGAACTGTGCAGACCCAGGCACAGACCATCCAAGTGCTGCAGGACCAGGTAGCTGAACTGCAAAATAAATTTCAGTCAATGCACAGTGAGTACACCAGCTACAGGGCACGTGATGTTTCAGCTGCTACTGTTACACCTGCACAAGAGGCCCGCTTGCCCCTGCCAGAAAAGTTTGGAGGAGATCGCAAAAAATTTAGGGGTTTCCTAAATCAATGCCGTTTGCACTTCATGATGTTACCTCACCAATTTCCATCTGAAAGAGAGAAGGTGGGATTTATTTTTTCCTTATTCAAAGATGAAGCCCTGGCTTGGGGCTCCCCTCTTCTGGAACAAGACAGTCCAGTCTTGGGTAATCTAAATGACTTTCTTGAGGCCATGTGCCTAGTTTTTGATGACCCCAATCGATGTGCTACAGCAGAAGCCACTCTCCTTCATTTGCATCAAGGGAGGCGCTCGGTGGCTGAATATGCTAATGAATTCAGACAGTGGGTTGCTGATACTACCTGGAACCAATCAGCCCAGAGGTTCCACTTCAGAAAAGGTCTCTCAGAAGCTATAAAAGATGAGCTAGCTCGTGTTGATCTTCCTGCTGACTTTGATGCATTTGTGCGTTTGGCTATCCGTATTGATCTGAGGCTTTCTGAAAGAAGATTGGAAAGACAGGGCTCTTTTAGACCAAGTACTACTCCAATTTCCTATTCAAGAACTTCTACTCCGATCCCACAAACACCTACAGACTCTGAGCCAGAGGCTATGCAGGTAAATCTAATAAGAGGGCCATTATCCAACGAAGAAAAACAACGGCGACGCACTCACAATTTATGCCTGTATTGTGGTAGTGCAGGGCACTATGCCATCAATTGCCCTAGCAAATCCAAAAGAACAATAGCTATGGAGGCTGAGGGTGCACAGATTCGACACCAATCCCAGATTTCGGATCAACTGGATTCTGTCACACAACCCTTGTTTTCTCTGGCTCATGGTGAAGAGGGTATGTTGACTCAACATCCTCATTTTGTGGTGCCTATCACGTTGCAATGTGGTGATCGTAAAATTTCAACTACCGCTATGATAGATTCTGGAGCAGGCGGAAACTTTATGGACATTAAATTTGCAGCAGGAAATAGAATTCAGTCTATCCCTAATTCTTCACCTGTGTTAATGGAGACAGTTGATGGTTCTCCACTTACGTCAGGACCGGTTACACATGAGACTGTGCACTTAAAGTTGACTGTGGAAGTGAATCACCATGAGGCTATCTCTTTCCACCTAATTTCCTCAACACAGTTTCCAGTGATTTTGGGGGTACCTTGGCTTGCTCTGCATAACCCACAGATTGATTGGAAGATCAGAACTTTGTCCTTTCCTTCAGAACACTGCTTAATGAATTGTCAACCCTCTAAGGTAACACCTGTTGCCACAACAATTAATGAAATGGTTGCTATAAACTTGACTAAGCTTCCTCTACAATATCGGGATTTTGCAGATGTCTGTCATAAGAAGAATGCTGATCAGCTTCCACCCCACAGGCCTTATGATTGCCCAATAGAGCTGTTGCCTGGGGCTGCTATCCCATTTGGCCGTATATATTCCCTTTCTGAGCCTGAATTGAAAGCTCTTTGTGAATACTTACAAGAAAATCTTGCCAAAGGCTTTATTTGACCATCTACTTCTCCAGCAGGAGCTCCTATATTCTTTGTAGAAAAGAAAGATGGCAGCCTACGGCCATGCGTTGATTACAGAGACATTAATAACATCACTGTTAAAAACCGCTACCCCTTGCCTCTGATTCCTGAACTTTTGGAGAGACTCCGCTCAGCTAAAATATTTACGAAGCTTGATCTTCGGGGGGCATATAATCTGGTTCGCATAAGACCCAATGATGAATGGAAAACAGCTTTCAGAACCAGGTAAAGGCATTACGAATATCTAGTAATGCATTTTGGGCTGTGTAATGCCCCTGCAACTTTCCAGCATCTTATCAATGATGTACTACGAGATCTCCTGGATCAGTTTGTTGTGGCATATTTGGATGATATCCTAATATTCTCTGATAATCTTGAAAACCACAGAAAACAGGTCCGTATAGTTCTAGAGCGCCTTCGTACCCACCGCCTATACATTAAACTTGAAAAATGTGAGTTTGAACAAACAGAAATTCAATTCCTGGGGTATGTAATAACTCCCAAAGGTTTAAGTATGGACGCAAGTAAAATTAAAGCTGTGCTGGACTGGCCCATCCCCAAGAATGAAAAAGATGTTCAGAGATTTGTGGGGTTTGCCAATTTTTACAGGCGTTTCATTAAGAATTTCTCTGCCGTTATTACACCGATCACTGAACTCACACGTAAAGGGACTCCTTTTCAGTGGTCCGATAAGGCGGATACCGCATTTTCCCGATTAAAGACTCTGTTTACATCTGCCCCTGTCCTGGTACATCCTCAGCCGGAATTACCATTTATTGTGGAGGTTGATGCTTCTGATTCAGCTGTTGGTGCTATACTGTCTCAAAGGACTGGACCTAAGATGCTGTTACATCCGTGTGCCTTCTATTCCCGCCAGATGGTGCCAGCAGAAAGAAACTATGACATAGGGAATAAAGAACTATTGGCTATAAAAGCTGCCTTCACCGAATGGAGACATCTCTTGGAGGGAGCTACCCATCCAATTACTGTCCTCACAGATCACAAAAATCTGGAATGTATTCGATCAGCTAAGAGACTGTCAGCCAGACAAGCACGCTGGTCCCTATTCTTCTCAAGGTTAAATTTTTTGGTTACATACCGTCCTGGCTCCAAGAATGGTAAGGCGGATGCCTTGTCTAGAATAGCTGACCCCCTCCATACTACCGTAACCAAGACCACCATCTTGCCAGAGGATATATTTATAGGAGTTACATTTCCTTCTGATCTGATGTCTCGCATTAAAAAGGGCTACTCTGAAGACCCAGTTCTTTGTGATCCTCCTCGTGACCTCCATATGACGATGCGTAATGGGTTTTGGATTTTTCAACAACGTCTGTTTGCTCCGGAGTCAGTGCGACTGGACCTTTTACGTCTCTACCATGACTCAAAACCAGCAGGTCATCTAGGAATCCGAAAGACACAAGAGCTACTTGCCCGATCCTTTTGGTGGCCGAAGTATCATGAGGATGTTAAGAAGTATGTGTCCTCTTGTGATGTGTGTGCCAGACATAAGACTCCTCGCTCATCCCCTGTTGGCTTGCTTCAGCCTCTTCCGATTCCTCATCGTTCCTGGGGATCTATATCCATGGACTTTATTGTGGAACTACCTCCCTCTAAGGAACACACTACCATTCTTGTTGTTGTGGACAGGTTAACTAAGATGGGTCATTTCATACCAGCTCGTGGTCTCCCTTCTGCTAAACAGACGGCTGACCTGGTTATTCGGGAAATATTTCGCTTGCATGGAGTGCCTGATGAAGTAGTTTCTGACAGGGGAGTACAGTTTACGTCTCGTTTTTGGAAACATTTTTGTTCTAATCTAGGTATTAATGTAAATCTGTTGTCAGCTTTTCATCCGCAAAGTAATGGACAGACTGAGCGAACCAACCAGACTTTGGAGCAATATTTGCGGTGCTATATTAGTTACCTGCAGGATGACTGGCTGGATTTTCTACCCACTGCGGAGTTTGCCTATAACAATGCCCAACACTGCTCCACTTCTTTGAGCCCATTTTTTGCCAACTATGGTTACCATCCGACCTTTCTAGTCAGTCTCCCAATTACTACTTCCATTCCTGCTGTCGCTGACCGGCTAGCGGCCTTACGTGATTCCCAAGCACTGTTGAAAGAGACTCTTTTGGAGGCTCAGGAATGTTACAAAAGAGCTGCTGATAGGCATAGAAAGGAGGCCCCAGTCTATCAAGTTGGTGACAAGGTGTGGCTGTCAACAAGGAATCTCAAGCTTCGGATTCCTTCTCATAAATTGGGTCAAAGGTTCATGGGACCTTTTGAGATCATTGCTCAGATCAATGCTGTCACTTTCCGTTTACAACTCCCGAATTCCATGAAAATACATCCAGTGTTTCACGTTGCACTGCTTAAACCTTTTCATGAAAACACTTTCCCTGGCCGAGCCCTGCCTGCCCCACCTCCAGTCCTCGTGGATGGTGAGGATGAGTACGAAGTGGACAAAATTCTTGACTCCAGGATCTTCCATGGCAAGCTTCAGTATCTGGTTCGCTGGAAAGGCTATGGTGAGGAGGAGAGTTCGTGGGAACCAGTGGACAATATTCACGCTCCTGATCTCCTTCAGTCTTTTCATGTGCAGTACCCTGCTAAACCAGGTAATAGGGCATCCAGAGGCTGCACCTATAGAGGCGGGGGTAATGTGAGGAATTGACTCTGCTGGGCTTTGAACCCTGGTCCCCAGGCTGCTATACCTCTTCCCTACCACTGCGCCAGCCTGCCTGTTGTGAATTCCATTGAGACCTTATAAGCTTGACTCTGCTAGCAATAGTATCAGTACCTAAGTCTCTTCAGCTGTGTCTGGTCAGGTGTCTGGTCCTTGGCCTATATAAGGCACTTCCTGTCTATTGATCCTTGCCAGATTATTGTGTGGTTCCTGATCACTTCAATAAACCTTGTTCCTGTTTTCACCTACAAGTTTGCGGAACTGGATTATTGCTGACCTTGGCTACTGGTCTACACAACTTTGTGATTTCTATATCATTACAGACTGTTTCTATCAACCAAACTTCTCCACCATCCTCCGCCTTCTCATCACTTTCTCTTTCTTCTTGGCTCTTAGAATTTTCCTAGCTATCTGGCCTTTCCTAGGCCTGCCTCTCTTACTTCACCTGGCTTTCTTATTTGCTTCCTCAATCATTTTGTGCCAGCGTCTTCTTTGCTTTATCTGTGTCTGGTACTTTCTTTAGATGTCTTTCTTACCTCTCATCAGCCTGTATGCCTCCTCTTTACTTTGCCAGTTTCATTGTACATAGTTAATGGGAAGGAGTCATCTGGAGTCATACTTAAAACCTGGCCAGCACATGACCTTGTGATGACCAACAGAATCTTCCATCTCCATACTCACGACAGGAGTTTGTGGATACATACTGCCCATGAGCCACTCATTTGCATATTGAGCTTCAGTGAGCCACACTACAAAAAAAACATATAAGGTGATATAAATAGCAATATATTTTAAATTACTTAGGTTTGTGTTTTTTAAGGAGGATTGTATATACATTTGGGGATTGCCTGTCTATTAAAAACAAATTGAAAGACAGAGTCCCTTGGAGCATGCCTTAGATCAGTATCAGGATATACTGAGGCTTAATTAAAGGTCCACTGCCACTCAAAAATCAAGCTTTGTTTCAAGTTATTCTTAAAGAACATGAAAAACAAGCTATTTTTTCTTAAGTGGACCATTCCTGAGTTGTTCCCTATTGTGTGCGTTGTGATAATATAGAAAGCAGCTCATGGATTCTAATTGATTGCTTTCATGTGCTAAATAGCATTACAGTTTGTATGCCTCTGTATGTTTAGATGTATTCTATTGACTCCAGCTCGCAAATTCCAACATCAAGGCTAAAATTGTAAACACTGCCTTTTTAAGTCTGATTTCAGCGGGCGTGATCACATGATCTGACAATATTTAAGAAAACACAACCAATAGTAAATGAGATCGTCATCATGATGTCAGTAAAACATGGTAATTACACGTAATCTGCAATCCGATGCTAAGAATTAATTAGTGTCAATAAATAATATTTGCAGATCGGGCTCGCAATCAAGCAATCTATAAAAATAATTAGATCATCTGTTTTAGTCCATGTGGGTTTCATGATATGTATTAAACTTTAGTCCCTATTACTCAGAAATCAATATTAATATTACTCAGAAATAAAATGTAATTTCTTTTTTTTTATTGCATATTTGTGGGTTTCAGACTGTTGTGCAATTACTAAGGTTTTTCCATGCCTTCCCATGCTTTTAAAGTACATTATTGTGTTTAATTGCTGTTACAGTTGTAACAAGCCATTGCAAGTCCTATTTAATACTCAGAATATTTTTGACAGAAACTGGATACTTTTTCAGTTGTGGGTCAGACTTTATTCGTGATCTATAGCTATGGGTCTAATAGAATATACATTTTGTGTAACTTTAATTATTTAGTAACTTTAATTTATAATATCCCAGCTATGCTAAAACCAATGGAGTTCTACAGCCCGGTTTGAGACTTTGGCTGGCCCGTTGGCTCAACTCGTCCATTCTTATCAACTACTCTGTGCTGCACAACTAATCCGGAAAAACTCAGGTACAAATTACTATAGAGGAAATTGCCTTATACAACATACAAACAATTTTTCATGCTCTTTAAGATGAAATAATCTTCTTGTTACAGAGACAGTGTCGCTTTAAGCCAAACGTACATAGAAAAGACAGACCAGATGGACCTTTTTGGTTCATATGAGCCGTAAAATCTATGTTTTTTAAAATAAATGACCACAATGGTCCTTTAATTAGAATTTTTCCTTTAAGATATTGTCCAGTGTTTTCACTGTTAAACATATTTTTTAGTTAGACATTAATTAACATTAAAATGTCCTTGGCAGACAGCAGCAAAACAAATATTTAGTCATAAACTACAATTTAAAAACAGTTTACCTCATGAATGGTGTTTGTTGTACCTCTTCCCACTTCTCACATTGCCATGAACACTAATTAAAATAAGCAAATTACTGTATGTTAATTGCAAAAACATTGATTAGATTGTCTTAAGATTTGAATAATGTTATAGCAGTTGAAATATTTCACTTCTTTTCAGTAGTGCTCAGGACAATAAGAGAGGTGGGGTACAGCTATGGCCATTCATGAGGTAAACTGTGAGCTCCATTAAGTTGTTCCAATATTAGAAATCATAGCCAGTAAAGGAGCCAGCAAGAGTTACTGCTAATAAATTGGCCTCTTTCAGCTACCCGCAAAGGATCTGCGGGTTACAGGCGGAAAAACCCTAAGGGCCAGGAAAATCTGAACTGCATCCCAGCTAAGCCTTTGATCTGTCAAACCTGTAAATGTTAGAATCGCAAATCGCTATTAAATTGCTATGAGTCCCCAAGGACGCACTGGCATTCAAACCCATACACGGCAAATGGAGCCAAAAATTTGAGGGCCTCCAAATAGGACCCGCAAAGGGTTTACAAACAAGTTCTTAACACTGTAAAAATATAAACACACCAGTGGACTGTCAAATATGGGGGAAGAAATCAAAAGCATTACAATTATTTGCTCCACAATCACCAAATAAAAAATAGGATTTTTTTATTTTTATTTCATCATATGTTGGAATGTTCATGAATATGCCAATATGTCAAAAATATTTAGCCAGTCCATAAGGTATGTTAATCTGGATAATGTCCTTTCTAAGAGTATCGGTGTTAAACATAACGCAGTCATTTGTGTCAAAGCTATGAAATGAACATATAAATTATCAGGGATAAAGAAGGATGATTAAGCGTTCACAGAAAAAGAGAAAAACAAACAAAAAAAAACTGCTTCTAAATCTCAAAACCCAGCCCTCATCCTGTTTCTCATCTGCGGTAAACACAAGACGTACCTTGCCCTTCTCTGATGATGTTATGTAGAAAACGAGGTATTTAATTATTTATCTTATCTTTATCTATCCCAAAGTGACCGGTAATTAGTGGTTATCCCACTGACCGAAAAGCTCAAAAGCTCTAAAGATTCTAATTCTAAAAATGTATTACGGTCCACTATTGCTTCTATTGATGACCATAAGGGGATGTTAGGGCTTTTCCAATTTTTTACTAGTAGCCACTTGGCCACCATCAAAACATTGATTATAATTCTTGACTCTAACTTTGGGGATAGATGGTGGAAGTATATGGAACAAAGCAATTTCAGGTGAGAAAACAAGTTTCTTGTCAATAATTAAGAATATATTAGTAACCCCCCGGAATTTTGTTATGCTTTTACAGTTCCACCACGTATGTAGTTGAGTTCCTTTGTTTGTACAACCCCTCCAACAAAGATTATCTGATTCAATTTTGGATATTTTTTCCACAGAACTAGGAACCAGAGAACTAGGAACCAGGCACCATGATGGATTTTAAAAGAGATTTCTCGCAAATAAACTGATTTTATTTATTTTTTTGTCCGGGTAAAGGCCCCATACCACCTATGGTCATCCCAGCTACACTCAAGCTCTGCTTCCCAATTTTGGATCGATGGATGATTATTGTCTTCTTTTATTTCCCAATGTATGAGTTCTCATCGTAAAAATCTCTGAGATATATAAGTCCCCACTTGATCCAACATTGATTGAACCTGGGAGGAAATAGAAACTCAAATGTCTTAAGGGAGTAATTGAGGATGAAAACAGCAAAAAAACGTACCTCAAATTGCTTTTATACCATAGTTTCAAAATTGATTGAACAACTAGAGGTAAAAGTAATTTGCCCCCTCCATCTATTCTTTTAGTCCAGAATTTTCCACTAGTAGATTTTTGAATCTTTGCTCTAGGGCAAGAAAGCTAAACAAATGTTTTGTGTTTATAGCTTCCTGATAGACAAAAATGTTAGAAAAGGATAACCCGCTTCTAGAGTAATTTCCCTGTAACACATCTTTTCGTGATCTCTTTCCCTTAAGAGTAAAATTATCAAGAGCTTTTGAAATTGTTTTAAGATAAACCTCGGAGTATGGAATGGGATGCAGCACAGCAAATATGTGATCTTGGGCAAGATTATCATTTTTAAAGCTGCAATGCGTCCCATCCATGAGAGATTTAATCGCGTCCGTTTAGCAAAAGTAATATTAACATGATTGTAAATCTTTTTAAAATTTCTTAATGGTAATTGGATCAAATCAGAAAAAAAGTCCACACCCAAGTGGTTGCAAGTATTGGAATTCCAATCAAAGTCAAAACTATTCTTCAGAGCTGTTTTAGAATTGAGGTCTAAATTAACATGCAATATATTACACCTGGAGGGGTTTCATTTATAGTATGATAAATTACCAAATATACTCGAGTATAAGCCAAGTTTTTCAGCCCTTTTTTTAAGGCAACCCTCCTCCTCAACCTCAACCCCCCTCCTTATCCTCCATCCTCAACACTCCACCTCACTTTACCCCTCTCTAATTAACCTCCCCATCTCCCTTTCCCCTCACTTACCTTCCATCGGCAGCTGCTCCTCCTCTCCTACGCGTGTCTTCCGGCTGTGTCGGGACCCGGGATATGCTAACGAGGAGTGGAAGAGACACAGGGGAGGGAGAGGGGGGAGAGACACAGGGGAGGGAGAGGGGGGAAGAGACACAGGGGGAGAGAGAGAGGAGACACAAGAAAGGGGCACAGAGGGCACACAAGAGGGGGACACAGAGGGCACAAGAGGGACACAGGGGGATGTACATTTCCCACCCTTGGCCTATACTCGAGTCACTAAGTTTTCTCAGTATTTTGTGGTAAAATAGGTGCCTCCGCTTATACTCAGGTCGGCTTATACTCGAGTATATACTGTACTATAAAGTCTCATTTTTGACAGGAGATGATGAATAGAGCTTAGTGGGTTGGTGACGACAACTACAATATTGTCTGCAAAAAGTGTAATTTTACTTTCAATTGATTCCGTTTTAATCCCCTTGATGTTAATATCTGCTCTAATCAATTGTGCTAAAGGTTCTATATATAGAACAAAAAGTAAAGGGGACAAGGGACAGCCCCAACTAGTGCCATTTGACAAAGAGAAAACAGCTGAATCAAAACCAAGTCCAGAGACCCAGGCTGTGACTTTATTGTATAACCCTCTAATGGCCTACAGACAATATTACCGAAACCAAATTTTAGCAAGGTCTTATCCAGGAAGTCCCAGGCGACCCTATTAAATGACTTTTCGGCATCTAATGATAGTGCCACTGCTGGGATCTTCATGGACTTAGCAAAATATACCAAATCTAATCACATCTACATTTGGAAAAGAAATAGTAGCCAAATTACACTGCCACATCACATATATAAGTACCAGGTGAACATTTTAATATGTTTTGTTCAGTCCTTCAGTCGTGCCCAACTCTCTGTGACTCTATGGAATGCAGCACATTTAGCTAGGTCTCCACCTGTGCTGTTACACAAGGTTTGCATGCCAAAGATACTGGATTGGGTTGCCAGTTACTTCTCCAGTGGACTGTGATTTGTCTGACCTCTCTGCTATAACCTGCCCACCTAGAGTGGCCATACATGGTATAGCTCACAGCTTCATTGAAGTACACAATCTCCTTCACCACCACAAGGTAGCAATCCAGAAGGGGAACTAGGAAACATGAACCGCACTAATCTACTTTAAGCCATCAGGAAGGGCTGCAAACACACATGGAGGCTGTGCAGAGGCACGTGGAGCAACAGCCAACTCACCTCCATCAGGGACAATCTCTGCTATGGCCATCCTGGAAAGTCCCACACCATTGCTGGTGGCCATGTGCCAAGATGTATACCCATTATCATTTAGTGTGAGGAATTGACTCTGCTGGGTTTTGAACCCTGGTCCCCAGGCTGCTATACCTCTTCCCTACCACTGCGCCAGCCTGCCTTTGTGAATTTCATTGAGATCTGATAACCTTGACTCTGCTAGCAATTGTATCAGTGCCTAAGTCTCTTCAGCTGTGCCTGGTCAGGTGTCTGGTCCTTGGCCTATATAAGGCACTTCCTGTCAATGTACCTTGCCAGATTATTGTGTGGTTCCTGATCACTTCAATAAAGCTTGTTCCTGTTTCACCTACAAATTGCTGAACTGGATTATTGCTGACCTTGGCTGCTGGTCTCCACAACCTTGTGATTCCTATATCATTACAGAATAATCTGGCCCTTTCATGGAGACCGCCGGGACAGATTCTGCATTGGCCCAGCAGGTTGCTTTATTTGCAAGAACTGTGCAGACCCAGGCACAGACCATTCAAGTGCTGCAGGGCCAGGTAGCTGAACTGCAAAGTAAAGTTCAGTCAGTGCACAGTGAGTATACCAGCTACAGGGCACGTGATGTTGCGGCTGCTACTGTTACACCTGCACAAGACGCCCGCTTGCCCCTACCAGAAAAGTTTGGAGGAGATTGCAAAAGATTTAGGGGTTTCCTAAATCAATGCCGTTTGCACTTCATGATGTTACCTCACCAATTTCCATCTGAAGGAGAGAAGGTGGGATTTATTTTTTCTCTATTCAAAGATGAAGCCCTGGCTTGGGGCTCCCCTCTTCTGGAACAAGACAGTCCAGTCTTGGGTAATTTAAATAACTTTCTTGAGGCCATGTGCCTAGTTTTTGATGACCCCAATCGATGTGCTACAGCAGAAGCCACTCTCCTTCATTTGCATCAAGGGAGGCACTCTGTGGCTGAATATGCTGCTGAATTCAGAAAGTGGGTTGCTGATACTACCTGGAACTAATCAGCCCAGAGGTTCCACTTCAGAAAAGGTCTCTCAGAAGCTATAAAAGATGAGTTAACTTGTGTTGTTCTTCCTGCTGACTTTGATGCATTTGTGCGTTTGGCTATCCGTATTGATCGGTGACTGTCTGAAAGAAGATTGGAAAGACAGGGCTCTTTTAGACCAAGTGCTACTCCTATTTCCTATTCAAGAATTTCTACTCCGACCCCACAAACACCTACAGACGCTGAGCCAGAGGCTATGTAGGTAAATCTAATAAGAGGGCCATTATCCAATTAAGAAAAACAGTGGCGACGCACTCACAATTTATGCCTGTATTGTGGTAGTGCAGGGCACTATGCCATCAATTGCCCTAGCAAATCCAAAAGAACAATAGATATGGCTGCTGAGGGTGCACAGATTCGTCACCAATCCCAGATTTCAGATCAACTGGATTCTGTCGAACAACACTTGTTTTCTCTGGCTCATGGTGAAGAGGGTATGTTGACTCAACATCCTCATTTTGTGGTGCCTATCACGTTGCAATGTGGTGATCGTAAAATTTCAACTACAGCTATGATAGATTCTGGAGCAGGCGGAAACTTTATGGACATTACATTTGCAGCAGGAAATAGAATTCAGTCTATCCCTAATTCTCCACCTGTGTTAATGGAGACAGTAGATGGTTCTCCACTTACGTCAGGCCCGGTTACACATGAGACTGTGCCCTTAAAGTTGACTCTGGAAATGAATCACCATGAGGCTATATCTTTCCACCTAATTTCCTCAACACAGTTTACAGTGATTTTGGGGGTACCTTGGCTTGCTCTGCATAACCCACAGATTGATTGGAAGATCAGAACTTTGTCCTTTCCTTCAGAACACTGCTTAATGAATTGTCAACCCTCTAAGGTAACACCTGTTGCCACAACAATTAATGAAATGGTTGCTATAAACTTGACTAAGCTTCCTCTACAATATCGGGATTTTGCAGATGTCTGTCATAAGAAGAATGCTGATCAGCTTCCACCCCACAGGCCTTATGATTGCCCAATAGAGCTGTTGCCTGGGGCTGCTATCCCATTTGGCCGTATATATTCCCTTTCTGAGCCTGAATTGAAAGCTCTTTGTGAATACTTACAAGAAAATCTTGCCAAAGGCTTTATTTGACCATCTACTTCTCCAGCAGGAGCTCCTATATTCTTTGTAGAAAAGAAAGATGGCAGCCTACGGCCATGCGTTGATTACAGGGACATTAATAACATCACTGTTAAAAAACGCTACCCCTTGCCTCTCATTCCAGAACTTTTGGAGAGACTTCGCTCAGCTAAAATATTTACGAAGCTTGATCTTCGGGGGGCATATAATCTGGTTCGCATAAGACCAAATGATGAATGGAAAACAGCTTTCAGAACCAGGTACGGGCATTAGGAATATCTAGTAATGCCATTTGGGCTGTGTAATGCCCCTGCAACTTTCCAGCATCTTATCAATGATGTACTACGAGATCTCCTGGATCAGTTTGTTGTGGCATATTTGAATGATATCCTAATATTTTCTGATAATCTTGAAAACCACAGAAAACAGGTCCGTATAGTTCTGGAGCGCCTTCATACCCACCACCTATACATTAAACTGGAAAAATGTGAGTTTGAACAAACAGAAATTAAATTCCTGGGGTATGTAATAACTCCCAAAGGTTTAAGTATGGACGCAAGTAAAATTAAAGCTGTGTTGGACTGGCCCATCCCCAAGAATGAAAAAGATATTCAGAGATTTGTGGGGTTTGCCAATTTTTACAGGCGTTTCATTAAGAATTTCTCTGCCGTTATTACACCGATCACTGAACTTACACGTAAAGGGTCTCCTTTTCAGTGGTCCGATAAGGCTGATACCGCATTTTCCCGATTAAAGACTCTGTTTACATCTGCCCCCGTCCTGGTACATCCTCAGCCGGAATTACCATTTATTGTGGAAATTGAGGCTTCTGATTCAGCTGTTGGTGCTATACTGTCTCAAAGGACTGGACCTAAGATGCTGTTACGTCCGTGCGCCTTCTATTCCCGCCAGATAGTGCCAGCAGAGAGAAACTATGACATAGGGAATAAAGAACTATTGGCTATAAAAGCTGCCTTCACCGAATGAAGACATCTCTTGGAGGGAGCCACCCATCCAATTACTGTCCTCACAGATCACAAAAATCTGGAATGTATTCGATCAGCGAAGAGACTGTCAGCCAGACAAGCACGCTGGTCCCTATTCTCGAGGTTTAATTTTTTGGTTGCATACCGTCCTGGCTCCAAGAATGGTAAGGCGGATGCCTTGTCTAGAATAGCTGACCCCCTCCATACTACCGTAACCAAGACCACCATCTTGCCGGAGGATATATTTATAGGAGTCACATTTCCTTCTGATCTGATGTCTCGCATTAAAAAGGGCTATGCAGAAGACCCAGTTCTTCGTGATCCTCCTCGTGATCTCCATATGACGATGCTTAATGGGTTTTGGATTTTTCAACAACGTCTGTTTGCTCCGGAGTCAGTGCGACTGGACCTTTTACGTCTCCACCATGACTCAAAACCAGCAGGTCATCCAGGAATCCGAAAGACACAAGAGCTACTCGCCCGATCCTTTTGGTGGCCCAAGTATTATGAGGATGTTAAGAAGTATGTGTCCTCTTGTGATGTATGTGCCAGACATAAGACTCCTCGCTCATCCCCTGTTGGCTTGCTTCAGCCTCTTCCGATTCCTCATCGTCCCTGGGGATCTATATCCATGGACTTTATTGTGGAACTACTTCCCTCTAAGGAACACACTACCATTCTTGTTGTTGTGGACAGGTTAACTAAGATGGGTCATTTCATACCAGCTCGTGGTCTCCCTTCAGCTAAACAGACGGCTGACCTGGTTATTCGGGAAATATTTTGCTTGCATGGAGTGCCTGATGAAGTGGTTTCTGACAGGGGAGTGCAGTTTACATCTTGTTTTTGGAAACATTTTTGTTCTAATCTAGGTATTAATGTAAATCTGTCATCAGCTTTTCATCCACAAAGTAATGGACAGACTGAGCGAACCAACCAGACTTTGGAGCAATATTTGCGGTGCTATATTAGTTACCTGCAGGATGACTGGCTGGATTTTCTACCCACGGCGGAGTTTGCCTATAACAATGCCCAACACTGCTCCACTTCTTTGAGCCCATTTTTTGCCAACTATGGTTACCATCCAATCTTTCTAGTGAGTCTCCCAATTACTAGTTTCATTCCTGCAGTCACTGATCGGCTAACCACCTTACGAGATTCCCAAGACCTGTTGAAGGAGACTCTTTCGAAGGCTCAGGAATGTTACAAGAGAGCTGCTGATAGGCATAGAACGGAGGCCCCAGTTTATCATGTTGGTGACAAGGTTTGGCTGTCAACAAGGAATCTTAAGCTTAGGGTTCCTTCTCATAAATTGGGTCAGAGGTTCATGGGACCTTTTGAGATCATTGCTCAGATCAATGCTGTCACTTTTCGTTTGCAACTTCCAGATTCCATGAGAATACATCCGGTGTTTCACGTTGCACTGCTGAAGCCTTTCCATGTCAACACTTTCCCTGGCCGAGCCCTGCCTGCCCCACCTCCAGTCCTCGGGGATGGTGAGGATGAATACGAGGTGGAGAAAATTCTGGACTCCAGAATCTTCCGCAACAAGCTTCAGTATCTGGTCCGCTGGAAAGGCTATGGTGAGGAGGAGAGTTCGTGGGAACCAGTGGACAATATTCACGCTCCTGATCTCCTTCGGTCCTTTCATGTTCAGTACCCTGCTAAACCGGGTAATAGGGCATCCAGAGGCTGCACCTATAGAGGCGGGGGTAATGTGAGGGGATTGCACGCAGGAGTACCACCTATCCTCCCTCAACTGTCACTGAGGCCTGTCCTTCATCCCCGCTACCACCACCCCCCTCGGATAAGGCCCCTCCCCTCCTCCTCTGACCATGAGGACGATGTGCCTATCAATATGGGCACCTGCCCACCCACCCTATACTTTCTCCCATCTCCTCCTCTTCTCCTCCCCTTCACCACCACTTCCTCCTCCTCAACTTCCTCCACCGCCTCTCCAACAATCCCCGTGACCACCTCTCTCTACTTTTTCCGCCTCTTCTCCTCCCCTCCTCTCCCATCCCTCCATATCAATCCCCCCAAAAAATAAGGATAACAGAAAAAAGTATTGTTGTATATATTTGTGATGAAAAAAATTGTATGTTTTATGTGTAATTGCTAACTGTTAGGGTATAGGGTGTGGGTGGTGTATGTGTTGACTTGTCTCTAAGTGTATCTATGTGTCTTATTTGCTACTTATTTACTTTCATATTGTTGAACTGCTATGGCCTAATTACTGGAAGCAGTACAAAGTTAATTATATGTTATTAAAAGCTGTACACATATTTTTTATTACATGTGATTTATTTTGTTTCTGTCAAAAAATACTAAACACAGTTATTGCTTCAAACAGCAAACTTTTAATCATTATTGATATAGATAGATAGAATTATTTGGTTAAAATGTCCACAAATACCACAAATTAATGGCAGTTTTGATAAAAGAATATTTTTTATTACATTCAAATTGAAATTGTTTTTAATATAGGTAAATATTGTAAGAATGTCTCAAAATTATACTAAGTAATAGACCTTTTGTTAAAAGCTATTTTTATTATACACATTGAATAGGCCAGTCAAGCCATAAACGAAGAACTATTCTTTATTCCATGGAATTTATTTTTCTTCTGTAAAAGAATACTAAAATCCCCTTATATTTGAAAACAGGAAAGTTTTAATTCTCATTAATATAGATGAATATCATAACAATGTTCAAAAATAGCACAAATTAATGTAAGTTGTTTAGTAAAAAGTTAATGTAAGTTGTTGTTTCGTAAAAAGAATAATTTTTTATTACCGTATATACTCGAGTATAAGCCGACCCGAGTATAAGCTGAGGCACCTATTTTACCACAAAATCCTGGGTAAAATGAGTGACTAAAGTATAAGCAGAGGGTGGGAAATGAGCTGCCCCCAGTGTCCCCCCCCCTCTCTTCTGTGTCTCTTCTCCCCTCTCCCTTCCCTGTGTCTCTTCCCCCCTCCCTTATCACCCTCCTCAATCCCCCTCCTCATTCTCAACCTCCCTCCTCAACCCCACTCCTCATCCTCAACCTCCCTCCTCATCCTCAACCTCACCCCCCATCCTCAACCCCCCCATCCTCAACCCCCTCCTCATCCTCAACCCCCTCCTCATCCTCAACCTCCCTCCTCATCCTCAACCTCCCGCCTCATCCTCAACCTCCCTCCTCATTCTCCCTCCTCAACCGCGCCATCCTCATCCTCCCCCCTCAACCCCCCATGCTCGTCCTCACCTCCCCTCAACATCAACCCCCCTCCTCAACCTCCCTCCTCATCAACCCCCTCCTCACCCCCCCTCAACCTCAACCTCCCTCCTCAACCTCCCTCCTCACTCCCCTCAACCTCAACCCCCCTCCTCTGCCTCAACCTCCCTCCTCCTCATCAACCCCCCATCCTAAACCCCCCCATCCTCATCCCCCAACCTCAACCCCCCTCCACAACCCCCCTCCACCTCATCAACCCCCTCCTCACTGTCTCCACCTCACTTACCTGCTTCTTCTCTGGCCTCTGCTCCGTCTTGACCCCGGCACGCATGTAACGTCACATGAGCACCGCGTCATTAGCATATACCGGGTGCCGGCACCCGGTATATGCTAATGACGCGGCGCGCATGTGACGTCACATACGCGCCGGGGTCAAGACGGAGCAGAGGCCGGAGAAGAAGCAGGTAAATGAGGGGGAGGTATTTAGAGGGGAGACAGTGAGGAGGGGGTTGAGGAGGGGGTTGATGAGGATGAGGAGGGGGGTTGAGGATGAGGAGGGGGGTTGAGGATGAGGAGGGGGTTGAGGATGAGGAGCAGGGTTGAGGATGAGGAGGGGGAAGGAAAGAGACACAGGGGGGTAGAGAGACACGGGGGGGGGGGTTAGAGAGACACGGGGGGGGGTTAGAGAGACACTAGGGGGAGTGACTCGAGTATAAGACGAGGGGGCCCTTTTTAGCCTTAAAAAAAGGGCTGAAAAACTCGGCTTATACTCGACTATATATGGTACATTAAATTTGTTATTAACATAGCTAAATATCCTAACAATATATCTCATTTTTAATCATTAATGTACCTTTTATTTAATCAATTGTTTTTATTATGCTAAATGTATATAGTTTTATCTACTTTTAAATAGTATGTGCTTTATTTAAGTTTGATTTTGCCAGTTGATTAGGCCTGTATATAAACACAGAGCATATTGTTTTGCAGAAGTTTTTAGTTATTGAACTTCTTTGCTAAAGCAAGGTCTTTAGTATCTAAAATTGTATTTATAAAACATATGCTCTGTCCCTATAGATCTGTATTGAATTTGCCAAATCGCAATTGAATGAGGCGCTATGTTCATATTAATTAATTTTAAACTGTAATATTAGCTTACTATATATGAATATGATAACGAAATATAATATTTTTTTTACATGTGCTTTTTTTATTTTTTATACAGTAATATATAAAGTTTTGTATATGCTAAAGCAATAACTTATTTAACAATGTGTACATTTTGTGAAATCAGCAATCTGTTATAAACCCATTTTAAATTAATACATTTACAGTAATGTTGTTCATTACACATAGTGTGTGTATATATATATATTGTGATGGTTTGCCCCCAGAGGCCAGTGTGGACGCAGCGCTAGGAAGAGGACTAATCCCTGAGACATTATTATTTACACCAGGAGCTACGGAGTTAAGCTTGAGGTGTAATCAGGCCCAGCTGGAAGTTTCTTTAAAAGGCCTCCTGAAGCAACCAGCAGGGGTTTTTTTCAGGCTGGGTGTGGACCCAGAGAGCGAGAGAGAGCGAGAGAGCACCAGAGACTGAGAAGCAAGTGTGCCAGAGCAGCAAGTGAAGCTGCCATTGTGGGATCAGGCTGTGTGACTACACCTGATTTAAAGGAGAACATTCGCTGCAAGCAGAAGAGGATCCATTGCAGCTAAGTGACTGGACTTAAAGGTACCACCCCTCTGTGATACAAAAGGTACTGTTTTTACCTGCAGGCCGATTAGCGGTCCCAGGGCTAGTCAGTGGCGTTCCTGCAAGTAAGTAAGCCTGTTTGAGTAGATGTTTATTTCATGCTGACCACAAGCTATGTTTATTTATATTATGCCAACCACTTATTAAAGCCTGTAAAAAGCATACAAAGGCTCCAGAGTCCTCCATAAAGAGCATAAAAAGTTGCATAAACAGAGCGTTGATCCCGCCAGAAGGGGGCGCTCTGCCACAGTTGGTGTCAGAAGTGGGATGCTAAATTGTCTGTATTAAGAAGACAGCCCACCTTACAAGATGTCCATGGAGGAACTAGTGAAAGCCCTGGTAGATGCCACTACACGCCAGAAAGTGGGCGGAGCTTGTCAGCAGGAATGGCAAAAAGTAATTGCAGCGGACGGAGCCCATGCTGCAAAAGAGGGTAAACTAAGAGGTGCTGCTGCATGTTTGGGAGAGGTCACAGAGAAGTGGCGGCGACAAGCAGAGGAGGGAATAATCTGCATGAGAGAGGCCACAGAGAAGTGGCAACGACAAGCAGAGGAGAGAATAATCGGCATGAGAGAGGCCACAGCTGCTCAGCAAGAGTACAATAGAAAGTGGGCCATCCAGTTAGCCCAGAATGAAGCTATACTGGAAAAATATAGAAAATATGCGGCCAGAGTTAGAGCCAATGAACTTCTTTTGGAGCTGACAGAGGATGATGATGTGATCATATACCTCACCATTTTTGAGAGAACAGCCATTAGGGAGGCATGGCACAAACGGTACTGGGTCAGCCTCATTGCCCCGTATTTGACGGGCGAAGCTCAGAAAGCTTATCTGAGCTTGAATGAAGAAAAGATAGAAAATTATGATGACCTCAAAGCTGAGATCTTAGCCAGAGTTAGAGTTACCCGGGATGTCAGAGCACAAAGAATCAGTACCCAGAAATATAAGAACAAAGAGAACCTGAGTTGTAATAAGGAGAAGTTACAGTACAGAGGGGAAGTCTCACAATTTGGACAGGCCCCTACCTCTCTGTGGGAAAAATCTGATAATAGAAGATGGAATACCGAAGAAGAGCATGCCCATCCCTACCACAAACCAGTGTACGGGGTCCCTGATGAGAGGATGAGGAACGACTCCCAGAATGAACAGAAGGCGTACTTTACAGCCAGCATAAAGGCGCTGGGGGTACAACAAGCTAGCCTGAGAAGTGCTCCTATACTTCAAGCACACGAGAAAGGTGTGACTGGCATGACAAGGAGAGATTTCCATCCAAATATTATGGACACCCCATTGGAGCTTGGCGTTGAGAAGTCATTTGATGATATTGTCAAAGATAGACAAGCAAGGAACTGGCGGGCTGACAGAGGAGCCGGCGCAGAGACGGCAGGAGCCGGCGCAGAGACGGCAGGAGCCGGCGCAGAGACGGCAGGAGCCGGCGCAGAGACGGCAGGAGCCGGCGCAGAGACGGCAGGAGCCGGCGCAGAGACGGCAGGAGCCGGCGCAGAGACGGCAGGAGCCGCTGATGAGACTGCAGAGAAAGTGGAAAAGACTGCAGGAACAGCTGATACGGTGAAAGAGACCGATGAAACGGCATACACGATTGCTGGGAAAATAACAGAAACCGCTGAAAAAGAGATGGCAAAAGAGACAGAGGAGTCTGGAAAAGACCTTTTGTCCCTGAAGCAAGCTAATGATGATTTAAAAGCAACTAAAGTTGTGAGCCAAGAACAAGGAAAAAGGGACAGACACAGTCACCTGCCCGGGGTGAATACTCCTGAGGTGTCTAGACAAAGAAAGTGCCTGATAAAGATCTCTGAATAAAGCCAGTGTTTTTACAAAAGAAGAAGTAACTGGAAGCCTTTCTAAAGAGAAGACAGATGGGCAAGTTACTACTAAAAGGAAGGGTATCCGGAAGATGCCTAATGATATTCCTGAATGGAGAAGGAAGACTTCGTTGGAAGACTACAGAGTTTCCTACAGGAGTAAGTTACAGATGCCTAGATGGAACCAGAGGAGGAGTCCTCCCAGGTATAAGCTGAAAGAATCCGTTGTGTGGGAGCTGCAGCACAAGGATAAACAGGAGAGGCCAGATCTCCTCCCTAATTATGCATCTCAGAGAGAAGGGAAATCACCATTTCCAGCTCTCAGCCACAAGAGATAGAGGAATCCCGTAAACAGAGGAAAGCAACTGTAATACAGAGGGAGCTGCTATTTCATGCTCCACAAATACAGAGAATGGCCAATTCATCTGATATGAAGAGACAGTTGGTTCAGTGTGATGCATCTCCAGAAGAGACTAACACTGACCTCCAGAACCTGTGTACTCAAGACGCTACATTAAATGCAGAACGATGTTCGCAGGAAGCTCATGAACCGGTAGGAGAATCTATACCAACTTCCGAGCCAGAAGAGTCCGCAATGCATGAGCCAATCGCAGAACCACCAAAATCAACCCAAGTGCCTGAGAGGTCTGCTCATATGAATGAGCATCCCATAAATAAAGAGTCTTCTGATAGTGGGGAACAGGTTATGGACACTCATGATTCACAGACCATATCAGCTGAAACTGTATCATCAGAACAGTTATCTGAGACTGTATGCACAGGAGAGAAAGAGTCTCATGAAGAAAAATTGGCAAATGTGCAATTAACAGAGCAGAAGACACCAGATATAGATTTAGGTAAACAAAGAGATAAACATGAATCAGGACAAGATGGTCAGGGGGTAGAGACATTCCAGAAAGAAAATGAATCTTCTTCTAACCCTGAGGTTGTGAATAGTGACTCGGCAACAAAAGTGCATGACCCATCTGCCCAAAGCATTTCTGAAGAACAAGTGCCAAACCATGAAACCGCGGCTGAAGAATTAGAAAATGAGTCCTCTGAGCCACAAACCAATGACCAACAAGTAATCCATAAGGACCACTCTATTAAAGAAGAAAATTTAGAAAATGGTCATGAAAAGCTGGACGCCTTGGAGGCAAAGCTATTAGAGAAGTCACTAAAAGAAGAAATAAAATGGGTGAAGGCCGAGGATGCAGAAAATAAAAATGTTGTACAGGAATTCAGGATACAAGAGGCTACTAAGAAGTATACTAGCCTATCTGTTGGTCGTCAGCTGGACGTTGCTAAACAGCTGGAGATATTCCAGGAAAAACAAGAGTCTGAGAGCTTCTTTCTAGCAAAGACGGAGAGCATGCCTACTCTGCACAGAAAGAGAGATGAAGTACAGACCCAAGAGCAAGACGCTGCAGTGAGAGGGGGCCTACCTTTGGAGTCTATAGCGGATCCTGGGCCAGAACAGAAGCAAGGTGCTTGTATGAAGCTCATACTTTCTGGTGAGAATTGTCAGCCAGACAATAGGAGCACCTGGAATAGAGGGAGCCAGGAACAGAGGGAAGAAAGACAGCACAGGAAGTTGCTGTTGTATAATGAAGTTGAAAGGGATGCTACTGATGAGCCTACAGGGGGAGAATTGGAGACCCTACAGAATGGACTGAGAAAGGAAGCACGACAATCTCAAGAGGTCACAGAATTTGGCCAAGAATTGTACTCGGCGAGGGCAGCTGACTCTCTGATATTTGAGCCCTACACTAAACCCCATCAGGTTGTAAGGAGGGAGCGACTGAGTGATCTGCTTGATACCCCACGAAAGTCGCTTGAACATGAAGTGAATAAGTTGGCATTCAGTCGGCGTCT
Source organism: Discoglossus pictus (assembly GCA_027410445.1). Taxonomy (NCBI): domain Eukaryota; kingdom Metazoa; phylum Chordata; class Amphibia; order Anura; family Alytidae; genus Discoglossus; species Discoglossus pictus. The sequence goes on from CM050171.1 coordinate 108,532,198, forward strand.
AAAACTGGAGAAGGAGGACCAGACCCTGCTGAACACTAAAGAGGAGCTAAGAAATGCCCTGGATCCACTGAGGACATCGCCACAAAGGCCCTGCAAATGGAGACAGAAAACCAAAGACAGAGCATTCAGAGCAGCCAACATCTGAGTGATGACCTAATGAAGGAGAAATCCCAGCTGGAAAAGATCATAGAGACGCTTCGTGAGAACTCCGAGAGACGGATTAAAGGGCTAGAACCAAAAAATGAGCATGTGAAACAAACCATTACCTCCGTGAGACAAAGATCTCAAATTGGTGCTGAAGCAAGGATGAAAGATACTGAAAAAGAAAATAAAATTCTGCACAAATCCGTTAAAGAGACTGCAGAGTTGAGAGCAAAGAGAGAACATTTAGCAGACGAATTAAAGGAGCAAGTAAAAGCCAAGCGTAAAGAGACAGCAGTGAAGCAGCTCCAATCTCAGGCTCCAGGTCTACAGTTGGGGCATAAGTACTCCTGGAATGATTTGAAGCAGACAGGAACAGGCCTTCTAGCCATGAACCTACAGGAAGAAGCCAAGTTGAAGGGTGAACTGGCAAACTGTAGGCCTCACATTTATGATTCAAAGAGGATAAGTCAGAGCCACGAGAGTGAGATGATGGATCTAGAAGAAAAGATATGTCGGCTGGAAGATGAGGTCACTGAAACCCATAATATCTGTGATTTACCCCCAGGGAAGAGACGGTATGGATACAGTAGTACGACGAGTACTTATGAAGGATCCCTGGAGGAGGGCACTCGGAGTGACGGGCGGGCCGGTGTCCTACCCACGATGTGTGGGCAATGTCCCGGGCGGTGCGAAGAAGAGAGCGCTTCAAGATGAGAAAGCTGATAAAGCAGACGCTTCAGCACTATTGGGAAGGTCTTACTGGCGCAAGAATGGCCGGACGGTAGGATGGTGGTATACACGGCCTCTCGGCGTTGTCGCTCAACCCTATGGTGTCGAGCTGAGGGGGAGGAGATGTGATGGTTTGCCCCCAGAGTCCAGTGTGGACGCAGCGCTAGGAAGAGGACTAATCCCTGAGACATTATTATTTACACCAGGAGCTACGGAGTTAAGCTTGAGGTGTAATCAGGCCCAGCTGGAAGTTTCTTTAAAAGGCCTCCTGAAGCAACCAGCAGGGGGTTTTTTCAGGCTGGGTGTGGACCCAGAGAGCTCCAGAGAGCGAGAGAGCACCAGAGACTGAGAAGCAAGTGTGCCAGAGCAGCAAGTGAAGCTGCCATTGTGGGATCAGGCTGTGTGACTACACCTGATTTAAAGGAGAACATTCGCTGCAAGCAGAAGAGGATCCATTGCAGCTAAGTGACTGGACTTAAAGGTACCACCCCTCTGTGATACAAAAGGTACTGTTTTTACCTGCAGGCCGATTAGCGGTCCCAGGGCTAGTCAGTGGCGTTCCTGCAAGTAAGTAAGCCTGTTTGAGTAGATGTTTATTTCATGCTGACCACAAGCTATGTTTATTTATATTATGCCAACCACTTATTAAAGCCTGTAAAAAGCATACAAAGGCTCCAGAGTCCTCCATAAAGAGCATAAAAAGTTGCATAAACAGAGCGTTGATCCCGCCAGAAGGGGGCGCTCTGCCACAATATATATATATATATATATAGATATATATATCTATTGCAGTGCTTTACAAAACGGTCTTCATGCTACGCATACAGATTTTAATTTTAGTGTAACATTATGTGAACAGAGATGACTCAATTGTTAACCAAGAGGCACTTTATCGTGTAATTGTCTCACGTGTGTTTAAAGCTTGTTGCATTTAAACCGTGAGCTGAATGTGGAGTGTTTATGTGCGTTTTTTTGAAGCACTGCTGTGTTGTAACAATTTGTTTAATTAAACTTCAAAACACATTACACATAAGATCCTGTATGGGTAGCATTTAGCACCAACTTGGGGAAAAATACAATATAATGTATATTTTTCCCAAGTTGGTGCTAAATGCTACCCATACAGGTGTTAATGTTAATGTTACACTGTGTAAAGCTACGTTACTTAATTATTAATTGACAGGCAGTTGAGCCTGTATTTGCTTCAGGACTGTTTTATTGTTACCCATTTTTTCTTCAACTTCCCACATGTCATAATATACAATCTTTTCATTAAATTCTTCCCCATCATCTAATAAGTGACCCAAACTTTACATCATGAATTTGTTCTTGTTTGTTGCATGTTAAAAATGGGAGAGAGAGTTGTGTATAGTGAAATAGTTGTTTCTCTAAAAAGAGCCCAACAGACTTGAAAGTTTGTCTTTTTGATTAAACTACTATTTTGTCTGAGTATTATTTTTTTACATTTTTTGAATGTGTTAAAATGTCAATTTGTTAAGTATTTTTTAATGGTGAACATGGCACGTATAGTTGTCAATGTTGAAATAGTGGTTTCCCTAAAAAGAGCCCAACAGACATTAAACTTTGTCTTTGGGATGTAACCACTCTTCTTTTTGAGTATTCATTTATATATTTTTTTCTGTTACAATATATAATTTATTAATTTTTTTAAAACATATAAACAGTTAGAAATAAACATGACAAACATAAAAAATACATTCCATACACATTGTATCTTTGATAAACAATTTTCATGTTTTAATATTGTACAATATGCAGCCAAGGAGACCTTTCATTATTATACTGAGGTTGTAGAAAAAGAAAAAGGCAAAATGTTTTTGGTATCCTTCAGTTTGAAAAAAGGAAAACAAGAGAACATATTATTTATATATCTTTGTATATTTTTTCCATATTGACCAGCCTATATAGCTATTGCTTTTAATAGGGCCTATTTGGGTCCAGTCTTTTTCTAGTTCATAATTACTAAAAACTATATTTATCACCTGACCAAGTGGGCAACTGAATGTTTTTCCAATATGTCAAAATAGTATTTTTTGCCATCAGCAAGACATGTGAAATTCAATATTTAACACGAGGGGGAGAGATGTTAATTTCTAGATGTAAAATCATCTGTTCTATGTTAAATTAACTTTTTTGTCCTGTTATTCTATTTATTTGTTATTCGCATTGTAACCAGAAAGGTTCAATTGTTTCACACTCCCACCACATGTGGTGGAGGGATTCCCGCTCTCCATACACCCTCCAACAGCTAAATGGTAAGGAATTTTCAAATCTGTTTAAATCAACAGGAGTTCGATGCCATCTTTGGACAATTTTGAAAAATATTTCATTATTTGATGGACCTAAAGAAGATTTTTTTACCAATTTACCGGTATTATTCCAAGTATTAATTGTCCACTCTTTATTTAAATCTCTCTCCCAGGTCTTCATTTTAGAGGTTTTATTCAATCCCACTGAGCTATATTTTTTTTATTCTTTGATTGTACCAAATTCTCAAATGGAGTTGGCTCCTTGATATTATTCAACTGATAGCCTTTGTTTAATACTTTGTTTGAATAGTTAAATAGTGAAGCCAATTTAAGTTCTTTCAGCCATATTAAATTGCGATTCTGCAAATGTAAAAGGGCTCTATTTAAGCACACAGCATATTTTTTTTAATAGAAGTTTTTAGGTAGTAAACTTCTATCCAAAAGCAAGGTCTTCACTAACTAGAAACTTCTGTAAAAAAATATGCTATGTGCTGAAATAGAGCCCTTTTAAATGTGACTAATCACAATTTAATAAGGCTGTTAATGTTTATCTTTTTCGATAGATTTTCAAAGATGAGTGAATTACCATTCATGTATAGATCTTACACTGTTCTTATAGTACTCACATTATCCCATCTTTTACATATATTGTTCATCTCCTCCACTAACTCAATTGGAGCTCCTAATGATGGGTTATTAGATAAATTCATCCTTATTTTTTTCTTATACCAGAACTTTATTAGGTTCTTAAAACTTCTTGGTAAGTTTATTATCATCCTTGGCGAGTGCCATTAGATATCACAAACTTATCTGTTTCGTACCCTATTCCAGCAATTGATACCCTGGAGTATGTATATAAAGCACCTATGGCTTTTAATCCGAAGGTAGAAAAACCAAACTTCATCAGCACCACTTTTATAAATCCCAACTGACTCTGTCAAACGCTTTTTCAGCGTCAAGAGAAAGAGCCAGCATGCGATCCTTATTTTTTCTAACATAGGAAATTACGTCAATAAGTCATCTAGTGCTGTCTGAAGTTTGCCTTCCTGACAAGAAAGCGGTTTGATCTAGGTGTATTAACTTGCCTATTATTGCCTTTAGTCTATCAGATAGTATTTTAGAATAGATTTTTTTATCGCCATTTAAAAGCGATATAGGTCTATAATTTTGATAACCTTCCGGTTTCTTATCAGGTTTTTAGATGTTAATTATTCTTGCTTCCAGCAATTCTGGTAACATTTCTCCTGTAGATTTAATTGAACATATTGTTTAAATGAGGTACAAATTCTGTTGAAAAGAGTTTACAGTAAAGATTATCATAACCATCTATTCCTGGTGCCTTATTACTTTTTAGGTTTGTTATTACTGATGTTATCTCTTCACAAGAGATTTCCAAATTTAAGATTTCAACGTTTTCTACCATTAGTTTTGTATCTTTGATAGAAATACCATAATTTATTCTATGCTTGGCTTTACAAAATCCTCGCTTGATTCCAAGTTGTATAGATCTTTATAGAATAAAAAAAAAAAAGATCTCCTATCTCTTTAGGATGATAGTGAGGTCTTTCATCGAAACCTATCAGAGTCTATTTTTTGTTGTTGTTTATTTTTCTTTAGTCTATTTGCAAGGTACTTACCCAGAAAATGGTGTTGCTGCTGGAAGCGCCACAATAATCTATCTGCTTGAATTTGTAAAATCTATTTTATTTGAAGGTTTATTTCATTAATTACATAGTTACATAGGCCCTCATTCTATTATCGGCCGTAAATCGTCCGCAAAGCTGCGATATCCCCTTACGGCCGGCCGTATATCTTGCAATCGGCCGTAAGCTCAGAAATCTTGAAATGCAAAAATAAATTCAAGACGGCACTGTAAAGCTCTGTAAATGCTAGGGATCATTATGGGGGACAGGAGGATTAATAGCAACCCCCTCTCAAGCTTGCACATCAGCCCAAATCCGAGATTACATTAACTGTTTATTTTCCGGCCGCAGCGTGGGCGGGTCTGAGGTGCTCCAAGCCCTCTGGACTTTTTACATGGATATGTGACATAAATTTAAAAAAAATATTATTTACGGATTTGAGTGTAGGGGAATGTTGTGCTATGAATGCTAACACCTACAATCACTTTATAGTCTCATAAGAGTGCAGGATGGCTTTATTATGGCTTTATAATGTGCTTAATTGTGTGCCTGCGAGACCTTTTTTCTGCAAGTAAGCTGCGGCTCGGTTTTAGCCTTGCAGAGAGGGTTCCCGGAGCAATTGAATAGCAACCAGGATTTTCTTACGGCCGAAACTCTTACGGCCGTTTAAGATCAAAGGCTTTCCTCCGGAAGGGATAGCAAGGCGCCGGCCGCAAGCCTTCCGGAATTCCCGGCCAGAAGGGAATAGAATAGGCGAATAGCTTGCGGCCGGTCCTTGCGGCCCTGCATCTCCTACGGCCGATAATAGAATGAGGCCCATAGTAATTAAAGTTGAAAAAAGACTTTCAGTCCATCAAGTACAACCTTTTAAGATCTCCTCTGATCTACAATATGCGGATTAAATATTAGTTAATTAGTTGTTAATTATTAATCAATTATTTAATTATTTATTTTTATTTTTATTTTTAATTATAAATTAATCCAGAGGAAGGCAAACAGAAAAAACAACAACTGAGACTTAGCCAATCGTCTCAAAGGTAAAAAAAAAAATGTTTTTCCTTCCTGACCCCAGATACCGGCGATCGGATTTCTCCCTGGATCAATACTGTCTCTCTAATTATCCATGATAACCCTGAATTCCCTTTTTAATTAGAAATAAATCCAGTCCCCTTTTAAAGTTATCTATCGAATCCGCTGTCACCACCTCCTCTGGTAGAGAATTTCACAGATTAACCACCCTTACTGGGAAGAACCCTTTTCTTTATTTAAGGTGGAATCTTTTTACTTCTAACCTCAAGGGATGTCCTCTTATCAGTTGAAAACCTCTTGGCACAAAAAGCTCCCTTGACAAATCTTTATACTGACCTTGGATGTATTTATATAAGGTAATCATATCTCCTCTAGAGAAAATAAGTTTAACTTGGTTAGTCTTTCTTCATAACTTAGCCCCTGTATCCCCCTTATTAGTTTTTTGCCCTGATCTGTACCTTTTCCAGCTCTAAAATGTCCTTTTTATGAAGTGGTGCCCAAAATTGTACTCCATATTCCAAATGGGGGCGTACTAGAGATTTATATAGTGGGAGAATTATATTTGCTTCCCTTGCTTCTATACCCTTCTTAATACATGCTAATATTTTATTTGCCTTTGCAGCTGCTGCTTGGCTTTGAGCACTGTTACCTAGGTGGTTGTCCACAAGCACTCCCAAATCCCTTTCAATATCTGATACACCTAGATTTGCTCCATTAAGATTATAAATTGCATGGCTATTTTTCCTTCCCAGATGCATAACTTTACATTTATTCGTATTAGATCTCATCTGCCATTTAGATGCCCATTCGTCAATTTTATGTAAATCCCTTTGGAGGGAAAGCACATTATTATCTGATTTAATTACCTTGCACAACTTTGTGTCATCAGCGAAAATGGAGACACCACACTCCAATCCCATCTCTAAGTCATTAATAAATATGTTAAAAAGGAGAGGACCTAATACTGAACCCTGAGGAACACCACTTACCGCATTAGTCCAATCAGAGTATGTTCCATTTACAACAACCCTTTGCTTCCTGTCTTTTAGCCAACTCTCAATCCATGAGCAGATATTTACTGCAATTCCTGTATCTCTTAGTTTGCACAATAGTCTCCCATGTGGCACTGTATCAAAAGCCTTTGCAAAATCCAAAAAGACTACATCCACTGAGTTGCCTTGATCCAGGTTCCTACTAACCTCCTCATAGAAACTAATTAGATTTGTTTGACATAACCTATCCCTCATAAATCCATGTTGACTCCTACTTAAAATCCTGTTGATATAGACAAATTATTTTATATTAACTCTGCTAGAAGCTGCCCCACTACAGAAGTGAGGCTCACTGGTTTATAATTCCACGGATTTGCCCTTGCTCCCTTTTTAAATATAGGTATCACATCTGCTTTTCTCCAGTCATCTGGTAGAGACCCTGTGTTGAGTGAATCTTGAAAAATTAAATATAATGGCTTGGCTATTACAGAACCCAGTTCCCTCAGTACCCTTGGATGTATTCCATCAGGACCCGGGGCTTTATTAACATTTATTTTTTCCAACCTCTTTTGGATTACTTCCTGTGTTAACCAATTATTTGGCAAAGGTAGTGTAGTCCCATTATGTTGCAGTGTCCCAACCACTGGTAACTCCCTTGTGTACACTGAAGAAAAGAACCTATTTTGCTTATCTGCCTTTTCCTGGTCACTAATTTCCAGATGGCCTGTGTCACATTGTAATGTTCCTATAGCTTTCTTCCTCACCTTCTTCCCATTAATATATTTAAAAAATATTCATTTTTCATTTTCAATTTTAGTCAGTCTAATAGCGCTTTTGCAAGCCTTGTTGATTTCCTTGTACTTGTATAAAGCAGTCTCTGTCACCTCTTGTTTGTATAATTTAAATGCCTGTTTTTTACTCTGTATCTTGATATTTAAATCATTGTTAAGCCACATTGGACGGGATTTACTCCTTTTACTTTTATTCCCACATGGTATATACTGATGTGTATGTATATTTAGTAAGGATTTAAACATTGTCCATTTATGTTCAGTTTTTTTACCTATTAGTTCTCTTTTCCAGTCTATACTTTATACTTTGTACATTAATACTATTAAGTGATTGTTTATTATCGATACGTTTATTGTATTTCTGTAAATTATCCAATTCCAGGTATAATTCTCTAAGAGTTTTATCACTCTTTTTCCTAATATTGGCTATTTTAGAGATTAAGATACCCCAAATTACTGCCTTGTGGGCACACCAAACAGTGGATGGGGAGATTGACTTATCTACATTCTCTAAAACTATTTCTTAATGTACTCTTTCAAATCATTAATTTGTGTTTGGTCTTTAAATATACATGTATCTATCTTACATGGTTTCCTTTTAATATATTGTCAATTTCCTTAATACCTAACATGATCATAGAATGATCAGACCAGGATACTGGTTTAATATCAACTGATTTAATTATGTTAATTGTTGGAGAAAAAAAAAATCTATTCTCGAATATGAGTTGTGACTTTTTGAAAAACATGTAAAATCCCTAGTTTCTGGATTGAATAATCTACAGACATCATATAGTTCATATTTTGATATTTCTTTATGGACATTTTACTCTATATTATTTCTATTTCTATCTGATTTTAGTGTATTTTCTGAAGCTCAATCTTTTTTTGAGTTTATAATCATATTGTATCGCCACACTTTACAGTTTAGGTTTCAGATATATTTTCTCTCTCTTTTCCCTTTCCTTTCCCCCTAGACTTTATTTTTAGTAAATATTCAACCATCATCTAATAAATCCCCCTGATTTAGTTTTTTTTAATGAAAACTTAAATTTCTTGTGGATTTTTGAATCGGAAAAATGGCACATAGAGTTGTCCATGGGCAAATACTGGTTCTTCTTAAAATAGGCCAACAAAGTAAAAAATGTGTCCTTGTGATTTATAAATGGCCATTGAAACTTCCATGAAAATGGGAAATTGTCTTCTTTGAAGTTCAAAAGGTAAGCTAGTCTCACTTGGAGCCAAATCAATTCATGTTATGAAAACTTGTTCACCTTTATGGGTACCATTTAGAATTTTTGCATGTATGAAATGGTCTCTTAAATCCTGAACAATTAAAATGGTCCCATTACAAAGTCCTTTTTTAGGTTCATATTTCTCAGTAATATGACAATTGCTCTTTTTTGAGTTGGAAAACATGTGGTGGCATTCCAGAAGGAGTAATTGAATTTATAAATTCAGTGGTAAAAATTCACTGTAATATTTTTTAAATGTCATTATTGAGATCCAAAGCATCTTTATTTTTGGATGTTAATATTACTTCTGTGCAAGCTCAGAAGAATGTTCTGTAGTTATTCCATTTGGGAATATAGCTGATATGAGTGAATCTTTGCAAATCATTTCCACTGGTATATCAACAGTATCATCAGGTAAATTAGTTATTACCTCTGTTTTTCCTTCTCCAAATTGAATTAGCCAATCTTTGAAATCATTTTGGCCTTCAGATCTCATATTAATTTCTAATCTAAGGTGTGTAAATTCTTTCCATAGTGGACTTGACTTTATAAATGTTTCCACAATGTCTGTGCGATTTCTACGGACAACCACAGGTAATGTTTGTCTGAAATCTCCACCTAACATGACTTTTCCACCAAAAGGGAATCATTACCCATGACTAGTGATGTCGCAAACATAAAATTTTCGGTTCGCGAACCGCGAACCGCTGCAAATGTTCGCGAACCCGGCAAACCGCCATAGACTTCAATGGGAAGGCGGATTTTAAAACCCACAGGGACTCTTTCTGGCCACAATAGTGATGGGAAAGTTGTTTCAACGGGACTAACACCTGGACTGTGGCATGCCGGAGGGGGATCCATGGCAAAACTCCCACGGAAAATTACATAGTTGATGCAGAGTCTGGTTTTAAGCTATAAAGGGCATAAATTACCTAACATTCCTAAATTGTTTGGAATAACGTGCTTTAAAACATCAGGTATGATGTTGTATTGATCAGGTAGTGTAAGGGTTAGGCCCGCTTCACAGTGACAGACCAAACTCCCCATTTAACGCACCGCAAACAACCGCAAACAGTCCATTTGCACAACCGCAAACTCCCCATTTGCACAAGGTTGGATACCAAGCTAGCCATGTCCCGTTCCTTGTCCTCACTGATGTCATTGAAGGTCTCTTCCTCCACCCGGCCACCAAGGGTCCCCGAAAGTTGACAACAAGTCCCCTGGGACGCCTGCTGTGTTTGGTCTTCCACCTCCTCAAAGCCACCTTCCTCCTCTGACTCCTCTTCTTCAGACTCCTCTCACTGCATTGCCTCTCTCTGCATTATTATAAGGTGTGTTAAGTAGTACTACTCTTATCAGTTTAATACCTGTTATAGCACCTATCAGGGGGCGTGTATAATGCCTGGATTTTTGGAACTGGGAGATGGAAAAAGATACTTGGTTGGTCGTATCACTTCAAATTTGGGGCACAGCGCGTGCAATCAAAGGTGCCACCATATAGGAGTGGCGTGTTTGTAAGTACTACTCTTATCGGTTTAATACTTGTTACGTCACCTATCAGGGGGCGTGTATAAGGCCTGGATTTTTAGAACCGGGAGATGGAAAAAGATGCTTGGTTGGTCGTATCACTTCAATTTTGGGGCACGGCGCGTGCAATCAAAGGTGCCACCAGATAGGAGTGGCGTGTTTGTAAGTACTACTCTTATCAGTTTAATACCTGTTACAGCACCTATCAGGGGGCGTGTATAAGGCCGGGACGCTTTCTCAACCTGCTCAGAAGGTACTACGACTCACCAGTAGCTAACTTAAAGATACCAGGGGACCATAAGACCAAAATCCAAGTACAGAGAGGGACCAGGCAGGGATGCCCACTCTCCCCACTGCTCTTTGCTCTTGCCATTGAACCCCTAGCACAGGCAATCAGAACCAACCATGCCATCCAGGGGGTTCAAGTAGGACACCATCAGTTTAAGTGTTCACTTTTCGCGGATGATATGCTTTGCACCCTGACCAAGCCCCTTCTCTCTATACCAGCACTCATGTCCACTATAAAAGACTTCAGCTAAATCTCAGGCCTCCAATCCTTGCAAAAGGATATTTCTCTTTCAATGGAATCCTGCTTACTGGGGATACACATAAAATAACTTATCTCAATCCTAGAACAAGCTATTCCAATTAATGGCTTTAGCATTCAAAATACACATAGCTACCCGGGCCCGGATGGATTTACAAATCTCTATTACCAAACTTTTATAGACTTGTTATTACCCCACTTAGCCACACTTTTCAATCAAATTTTAGAAGGCTCTCCCATGCCACAAGAACTAAACCATGCAAATATGATATGTTTCCCGAAAGAACGACGAGACCCATTAGAACTTAAAAATTACTGCCCCATATCACTCCTAAACAGGGATATAAAAATTTTGGCCAAATTAATGGCAAACAGGATTTTGCGATTTCTCCCCTCCATAATCCATAAAGACCAAACAGGGTTTTTCCCCCATAGACAAACGGGGGACAATATCAGACAGACACAAAATTTAATCTCATGGTCATCCCAACATCAAATACCCACATGCCTTTTGGCGTTAGATATAGAAAAGGCCTTTGATACGTTGGAATGGCCTTATTTAAAAGCAGTATTACAGAAATTTGGGTTTGCAGGCAAATTTATGAACTTGATAGCTACATACTACATATCCCCGTCAGCCAGATTAAAACTCCCGGGAGATCGCTTACAACACATAAAGATTCAAAGAGGAAAAAACAAATGTTTAGATTTATTTGGAATCATAAAGCCCCGAGGATCTCAAAAAATAATATGTATAGACCAAAAGGGAAAGGGGGCCTATCGTGCCCGAATCTCAAACTGTATTACAAGGCAGCGCAGCTGGCTTTCATTCCTCTGGTGCATTCTCCCACACATCAGCCACTCTGGGTATTTATGAAAAATGTAAGCATGTCACCTTATACATGGGATACAGTAATATGGATTCCAGGCGTGTATACTTTTTTGAGAAACTTGAAAAACCCGTTGATTAAGCACTCATTAAAAATATGGACGGAGATGAACTGGACACAAAAACTGGACACTCGGGTATCAGATCTTACCCCTATCGTACCCAATCCCCACTTTAAGATACATCTTCCGGAAAGCTCTCTCAGTTGGTGGAAGTCTCAGAACCTACTAAGGGTTGGTCCATGGTGGCATGACGACAAAATAATGACGTTTGAGTGGGTGAGAGATAGATACAATTTACCCCTGGCTGAACACTATAATTTTTGCAGGATACATCATTTTATATATACGATAAGTTGTAGGGGAACCCCCCAAAGAAACACCTGGCTACTCCAAAAATGTAGGGATTCCCCCTTTCAGCCTGGTATTACTAGCCTCATGTATGAACTATTTAATGAAAACTCATGGGCAAACAAACCAGACTATACCAAAGCCTGGGAGAGGGATTTGGGCACTGAGTTGGCAGACAGCACATGGGATAAAAGTTGGCGAGGCTTAAGTAGGGGATCTTTAAATTATAGTCTGCTTGAGACTTCAATAAAGGTCCTACACAGGACATATATTACTCCTTTTAAGCTAAATAAATGAGATCCAAAACGGAGCAGCTCATGTTTTAGGAACAGTGGTAATGAGGCTACATTTATTCATGTCTGGTGGGAGTGTTCGGCAGTCATAAGACTATGGGAAGAAACATGCTTACTAGCTTCTAAAATGTTTAAGATTCAGATTTCTGCTAATATAGAAAACTGCATGCTGGGTGTTCCGCATTTCTGTCTCTCGCCTGCTCAAAATAGGCTAATAAAGTTCATCATGTTGGCCACAAAGTACCATATAGCCAGACAATGGAAATCGGATACCCTACACTTTCAGGTGGTTAAAAATAAATTAAACTTTATACTTATAAATGAACGCCTTACCCATTTAGTAGACAACTCCATGGATACATTTTGAGATATATGGTCTCCGTGGCTGCAATTAAGGGATAGTATATCATCTGGAGACAATTAAAGAAATTTAGGTCCGGAATAGGGGCTCCCCTAAATGGGAGAGGATATTCTCAAGAGAACGGGATGGATGGAGGTGTGTGTGGATCCTTAGAGGGGCAGAGGACGGAGGTAAGTGCTATATTTTACATCATATTTATGTAAAAAAGGAGGATGTTTGTGGACCTTTCCCTTTCCCAACATGTTAAATGTTAAAACTAGTTATTTTTTCCCCAATTATAGTCGGATTCAAGACTTAAAGGGAATCAACTTAAAACAAACTGAATTAAAGCTATATTAATAACTGAAAAGTAAAAATATATATATATTTTTAGGCTACAGGTACAACCAAATCCAGATAACATACTAGCCCTGGATATGGTATAAGCTCCAAGATTGTGGAATGGAAAGGGGTAAACTGAGTATTAATAGAGATAAGGTAACTCAGTGATGTATTAACATGTATGGATATATATGTAACATGGAAATGGTTGTTTGAATATGATATATTACCTGACCTAATAAAATATTTTTTGAAAGAAAAAATACACATAGCTAGTAGTTGGAAAACCCCCAATGAAAACTTTCAGGAATTAATAAAAAAAATCAACTATTTACTGCTCAACGAGAGATTAAACCATGTAGTCTTGGATAGAATCACCCAGTTCCAGACAATTTGGGATCCCTGGATAACATCCCCATTTAGTGCCCCCCTAATATAATAAAAAAAACATTTGATAATGGTTGAAGCGACTCGGGGGGAAGGACCGGAGTGGGGGAGCCCTGGAGGAGACCCTTCAGAAGCAACCGGCGGCAAAATCATCCGAGGAAAGGAGAGGTCGCCTACTGAAGCCTGCCCTAGGGCAGTGATGGCGAACCTTTTTGAGCCCGAGTGCCCAAACCGCAATACATGCCAACTTTTTTTCCCTCTAAGTGCCAACATGGCAATTAAACCTGAATACTGACGCAGCTGAGTACACACACACACGCAGCTGAGTACACACATATAGACTGATAAATACACACACTGCATTGAGGGGTGCAGTGTATGTGTTTGTGAGTGGGTAGGGGGTGCTGTATGAGAGTGGGGGGGTACTGTATGAGAGAGTGGGGGGTGCTGTATGAGAGAGTGGGGGGGTGATGTGTCTAAAGGAAGAATTTTTTTTTTATTCCTATCATAAAATCAAATTATTTTTATTTATCCCCCCCTCCCTTCTTCTTACCTTTGGTGAAGGAGGGGGGGACACAGTCGGTGGTGGTTAGTAGCTCTAGCTATACCTCGGTTCGCCTCGCCTTTCCTCAGTCCTCCCGCGCAATGCTGTGGGGAGCGTGCCCGGATTACAAAACTCTTTAAAACTTTATTCCCATCTCTGAGGTACAAACACATTGTTTTGCAGATACAGCTCTTGGCCACTGGCGGGAATACAGAAATATTCTGTGAATTATGGAAATGACGTCAAGTTAAACAACTTTATTTTTTAATATGAAAAAGACCAGCACTAAGCCAGATTTGCATACAAAGAAAACTAATCCGCAAACTCTAAGCATCTCTCCCCCCTTGGATCATACACCCTTCTCTCTCCCCTCCCCTTGTCTCTCCCTTCCTCCTTGTCTCCCACCACCCCTGTATCTCCCCTTCTCCCTTGTCTCTTCCCTCCATCCTTCTCTCTCTCCCACCCTTATTTCTCCTCTCTTGTTCCGCTCACAATTGTCTCTGTTTTCTCACTTGCCTCTACCCCCCCTTGTCTCTTTCCTTCCCTGTGTCTCTCCCTCCTCCTTTCTTTCCATTCTCTACCTCTCCCTTTTGCCTCTCCCCTCTCTCTCACTCCTCCCTTCTCTCACTCTCCCTTCTCTACCTCTCCCTTTTGCATCTCCCTCTTCCTTTCTCTCTCCTCTCCCTTCCTCTCATGTGCCTCTTCCTTCTCTCCCATCTCACTCTCTTACTTCTCCCTTTCCCTTCTGCCTCTCCCTATTTTCTTTCTCTCCATCCTCCCTTCTCTCTGCTCTCCTTTCTTCCTCCCTCCCTCTCCGCTTATCTCTCCCCCACCCTTGTATCTCCCTCACTCTTATCTCTACTCCCACCCTTGTCTCTCCTTGTACTTCACTATTGTCTCTCCCACCATTCACTCTCCCCTCCCCATTGTCTCCCCCCTTGTCTCTCCCCTTCCCCTTGTGTCTCCCATTACCCTTGTCTCTCCCCCTGGTCTCTCCCACCCTGCTCTCTCTACCCCCTTGTTTCACCCAACCTTGTCTCTCTTATTCTCCCTTGTCTCCCACACCCTTCTATCTCTCCCCCACACTTCTCTTTCCCATTCTCCTCTGTCTTCCCCTTCTCTCTCCCCTTCTCCCTTGTCTCCCCCACCCTTCTCTTTCCCCTCTTGTCTCTCCACTTCCCCTTGTCTCCCCCTTCTCCATTGTCTCTCCCCTTCTCCCTTATCTTTCCAACTCCCCATTGGCTCCCTACACCATTGTCTCTCCCTCCACTCTTGTCTCTCCCCTTCTCCCTCTCCCTTGTCTCAACCCTCTTCTCTCTCCCCCTCTCCCTTGTCTCTCCCCTACCGCTTGTCTCTCCCCTGCCCCATATCTCTTACCTTCCCCTTGCCTCCGCGCGCGCGCACGCTAGCACAGCCCTCCTCAGTGACGGGAGAGCGCTCAGGCGCCGTGCTCGCGCACGATGAGCAGGCCCAGCAAGCTGCCGGCGACCTATGGCCGCGTGCCCACAGAAGGGGCACGGCGTGCCACCTGTGGCACGCGTGCCATAGGTTCGCCACCACTGCCCTAGGGTAACCCAAGGGCGATTGAGCAGGTTAGATATTGTAAATAATAAGCTACTGCTGGAGTGATGATAGATAATAGGACTTTGGTGTTAACTGCTGATATACTCTTTACTATTTTCTGTTTTACCATGTCTTAGGTTTCTCTTAAAAATTGCAATCACAGTAAAAAAAAAGAAAATGTATTAACCAAAAAAGTAAAAATAAGAAGGCCTAGCCAGCTAATTTTAACAAAATGTCTTCATTGTAAATATGTATTTTTGCACAACTGTTGTGTTATGCAAGACTGTTCAATGCTTTCTTTTTCATTACATGCCGTACGCCTTCTGACATAAAAATGTAAATTAAAAAATTAGATATTGTTGCAGCCGCTGCTGTTGCAGCGGCCAGAAAAATTGACCTTTGTTCCCCAGGCAGAAAGTGCCATAAAACATTGCGTCTTCTTGAATCCTAGTTCGTGGCGGATAAGTCACGCAAGTCATCCGGCATTCACAGATAACATACAGCAGCGTGTGGACCATTTTTAGCTGAAGGCAGCTCATCTCATCAGGCCTTTTTTAGTTGAATGTATCGCTCAGTGTAAGTCCCTTCGGGATCCATCCCTCATTCATTTTTATAAAGGTGAGGCAATCTAGACTTTTTTGCCCTAGGCGACTTCTCTTCTCGGTGACAAAACCTCCTGCTGCACTGAAGGTCCTTTCTAACAGGACACTTGAAGCGGGGCAGGCCAGAAGTTAAATTGCAAATTGGGATAGCTCAGGCCACAGGTCTAGCCTGCATACCCAGTAGTCAAGGGGTTCATCGCTCCTCAGAGTGTCGATATCTGCAGTTAAGGCGAGGTAGTCTGCTACCTGTCGGTCAAGTCGTTCTCTGAGGGTGTATCCCGAAGGGCTGTTGCGATGCGTAGGACTGAAAAAGGTCTGCATGTCCTCCATCAACAACACGTCTTTTAAACGTCCTGTCCTTGCCGGCGTGGTCGTGGGAGGAGGATTACTTTAACCTCTTCCCCTGTTATATTGCCCTTGTGCTGTGACATCACCTTATATGCTGTGTAAAGCATACTTGTTAATTTGTTTTGGACCTGCTGCATCCTTTCTGACTTGCGGTAATTTGGTAACATTTCAGGCACTTTCTGCTTATACCGGGGTTCTAGTAGCGTGCACACTCAGTACAGGTCGTTCCCCTTCAGCCTTTTTATACGAGGGTCCTGCGACAGGCACGACAGCATGAAAGATCCCATTTGCACAAGGTTGGATGCCGAGCTACCCATGTCCCGTTCCTCGTCCTCAGTGATCTCGCTGAAGATATGTTCTTCCCCCCAGACACGTACAACACCACGGGTATCAGATAGGTGACAACGAGCACCCTGGGATGCCTGTTGTGATTGGTCTTCCTCCTCCCCCTCAAAGCCACATTCCTCCTCTGACTCCTCTTCCTCACAATCCTCTTCCAGCGTTGCCGCAGGTCCAGCAAGCGATGCTGATAAGGCTGTTTCTGGTGGTGATGGTGACCACAACTCTTACTCTTCCTCGTCACGCTCATCTACGGCCTGATCCAGCACTCTTCGCAGGGCACGCTCCAGGAAGAAAACAAATGGTATGATGTCACTGATGGTGCCTTCGGTGCGACTGACAAGGTTTGTCACCTCCTCAAAAGGACGCATGAGCCTACAGGCATTGCGCATAAGCGTCCAGTAACGTGGCAAAAAAATCCCCAGCTTCGCAGAGGCTGTCCTAGCACCCCGGTCATACAAATACTCGTTAACAGCTTTTTCTTGTTGGAGCAGGCGGTCGAACATTAGGAGTGTTGAATTCCAACGTGTGGGGCTGTCACAAATCAAGCGCCTCACTGGCATGTTGTTTCGCCGCTGGATATCTGAAAAGTGCCCCATGGCCGTGTAGGAATGCCTGAAATGGCCACACACCTTTCTGGCCTAATTCAGGACGTCCTGTAAGCCTGGATACTTATGGACAAAGCGTTGTACGATCAGATTACACACATGTGCCATGCACGGCACATGCGTCAACTTGCCCAAATTCAATGTCGCCAACAAATTTCTTCCGTTGTCACAAACCACTTTGCCAATCTCCAGTTGGTGCTGAGTCAGCCATTGATCCACCTGTGCGTTCAGGGCGGACAGGAGTGCTGGCCCGGTGTGACTCTCTGCTTTCAGGCAAGTCAACCCCAAGACGGCATGACACTGCCGTATCCGGGATGTGGAATAGTATCTGGGGAGCTGGGGGGTGCCGTTGATGTGGAGCAAGACGCAGCAGAAGAGGACTCAGCTGAGGAGGTTATGGAAGAGGATGGAGTAGGAGGAGTAGAGGAGGTGGCAGCAGGCCTGCCTGCAAGTCTTGGCGGTGTCACCAACTCCTCTGCAGAGCCACTCATTCCATGATTGGCAGGCGTCATCAGGTTTACCCAATGAGCAGTGTAGGTGATATACCTGCCCTGACCATGCTTTGCAGACCAGGTATCAGTGGTCAGATGGACCCTTGCCCCAACACTGTGTGCCAGAGATGCCATTACTTCCTTTTGCACAATCGAGTACAGGTTGGGGATTGCCTTTTGGGCAAAGAAATTTCGTCCGGGTACCTTCCACTGCGGTGTCCCAATCGCTGCAAATTTTTTGTACGCCTCAGACTCCACCAGCTTGTATGGTAAAAGCTGGCGGGCTAAGAGTTCAGACAAGCCAGCTGTCAGACGCCGGGCAAGGGGGTGACTTTGTGGCATTGGCTTCTTACGCTCAAACATGCCCTTGACAGACACCTGACTGTGGGGAGATGAGCAGGAACAGCAAGAGGCGAGAGACGGAGTGGCGGATGGTTGAGAGGGGGCAAGGAGGACAGCAGTGGTTGACGTGGATGAAGATGCTGGACCAGGAGGAGCATGGCGGGTTTGAGTTTGTGTGCTGCTTGTACTCATGTGTTGATCCCATTGGCGTTTGTGATGTGACATCATCTGCCTTCGCAAAGCAGTTGTACCTAGGTGGGTGTTGGACTTCCCACGACTCAGTTTTTTTTGGCACAGGTTGCAAATGGCATCGCTGTTGTCAGAGGCAGACACACAAAAAAAATGCCACACTGCTGAGCTCTGCAGTGACGGCATTCTGGTGGTGGCAACAGCATGCGTTGATTGGCGTGCTGTCTGGTTGACCCCGGGTGCTGATGCATGCTGTCTGACTGTGCCACTAGCTCGTTGCGATGTCCTCCCTCTGCTTCCAACTCGTCTCCTCCTCCTCTCTGTCTCCCCATCTGAACTTTCCCCCTGTTCTTCTTCTCTTCTAGCGGGCACCCACGTGACATCCACGGACGCATCGTCATCATCATCACCCGCCTCACGTGTATCTGACAACTGAACAAAGGAAGCAGCAGCGGGTACATCATCATCATCACATCGTACGTACATGTGTGTACTGCTGCCTGACTGAGACATATCCCTGTTATCTACATCCTCAGGCAATAATGGTTGTGCATCACTCATTTCTTCAAACTGATGTGTAAATAACTCTTCTGACTGATCAATTGAATTGGCTGTGGTACTAGTGTTGGTGGTGGCGGCAGGCGGGCGAGTGGTATCTTGAGAGGTGCCCGAAGCTAAGCTGGAGGAGGATGGTGCGTCAATGTTCCAAGCGGAAGCTGTAGAAGATTGGGTGTCCTGTGTTAGCCAGTCAACTATGTCCTCTGAACTTTTCAAGTTCAGGGTAACTGGCCTCTGAACACTGGGCATTATTGTAGGGCCGAAGGGAATCCCAGCACCACGACCACGACGGCCCCTGCGGGGTGTCCTGCCTCTGCCTGTCATTTTTTTTCCAATTAGTGGTACTATGCGTGCAAGCTACTATGACAACAGATATGAGTGGCACTGTGCGCTTGCAGAAGTTGGCAGAGTAGACGCTGTAGGCCTGACACAGACGCTTGCAGACAAGTAACTGCTATTCAATGTATGACAGTCAAAATTGTATTCTTTGTTTAAATGTGTACTACTGACTGTTACACCAGATATGAGTGGTGGCACTGACTGGGCAAGTGGGCACAGTATACGATGTGAGCCTAAGACACACGCTGGCAGGCACGCAAATGAAATTAGATTACACAGAAAAAAAGTGTTGTTTTTTTTAAATGTAGACTGCTGGTACACCACTAGATTGGATTGGTTGAACTTGGCACAATACTTGTAAGCCTGACACACACACTGGCTAGCGGTCAGGCAAATGAATTTAGATTGGCGGTCAGGCAAATGACCTTAGATTTAAGAAAATAAAATTATTCGTTTTTTAAATGTAGACTGCTGGTACACCACTAGATTGTATTGGTTGAACTTGGCACAATACTTGTAAGCCTGACACACACACTGGCTAGCGGTTAGGCAAATGATCTTAGATTGGCAGTCAGGCAAATGAACTAAGATTTAACAAAATAAAAGTTTTTTTTTTTTAAAGTAGACTAGTAAACAAGATTGTATTGGTTGCACTGTGCACACACAATATAAGTTGTGAGCCTGACACACACACTTGCTAGCAGGGGCTAGCAGGGAGACAGGCAAATGAAGTTAGATTAGACAGAAAAAAACAAACAAAAAAAAAATGATGTTATATGCCTAAAAAGGGCTTTTTGGGGTGCTGTGTTTCCAGTAGAGATCTGATGAGTCAGCACTGCACTGGACACTGAATAAACTTACCTAGCTATTGATTTCCCTATTCAATCAGCATCACCTACACTCTCCCTCCTCTCAGTAAGACTGCAAGTTAGTTATGATTCCAAAATGGCTGCTGTCCATGAGGTAGAAGGGTCTGGAAGGCAGGGTATGATGCTGATTGGCTGGAATGTGTCTGCTGACTGTGAGGTGCAGGGTCAAAGTTTGCTCAATGATAAAGTATAGGGGGCGGATCGAACATCGCATACGTTCGCAGTTCGCCGCGGACATGCTATGTTCGCCGGGAAAAGTCCGCCGGCGAACTATTCGCGACATCTCTACCCATGACTTCACGCAGTAAACAATCAATAAATTGCAGAGCATGGCACAACATCATAATGGCCTCATCTATGATAATTCATTTGCATTTTTTAAAGGTATTTGCTTGAGATTATTTAATTCTAACATCTGACACTGATGTTTTCAAAATTGGAACTGGAAGTTTAAATCCACTATGTACTGTTCTGTCACCTTCTAACAATAGTGCATCAATTCCAGTTGTTGCAAAGGGAAGTGCTATTTCACCTTTAGCTCTAATTGAACTTATCAGCAAATTATATAGATAAGTTTTTCACAATCCATCGGCCCATCTAGATAAAAATAAAGCTCTTTGAGCAAGTCATAATCTAGTGCTTGTTGTATTGCATTGAAAGCGTGCAATTGCAAATAATTGAAGTGGCTATTTTTTCTTCTGTTCTTTGTTTTTCAACATCAGCATCATAGTCCTCTAAATTTATATCATCTATAATTCCTGGATCTGGTAGATTAAAAGTTGCACAACTTAATCCATGACATAGAATTTTCCATTAAGACTTGTTATAAGGTTTCAAAAAGTCTTCATACATATTTAGTTTAAATGTTTCCCACAAAGCTAATGCATTAGGAACATTACAAAATATGCAAATGAATGCAAACTGTTCCCTCATCTGCAGTGGCATTTTACATAGTGTTGCTTCTTCTAGACATCTCTCCCATTTTGTCTCATCAGCAAGGAAGTTTCTATGTCGCGCAGCTAATTGAAATGTATCATAAAGTCTGTCATTTACAGTTCTCAGGTGTTCAAAATTTTGTGCACCAGGAACATTTAAAAGTAGTAAATGTAAGCAGAAATGTGCAATGTCTCTTTGACTTACTGTATACATTCTGGGAATCATTTTATTACCATCCTTTTGTCTACGTTTCCATAAGCCCTTTAAGAAAACATAATGGAATATATGGAATCTCATTGTATAAGTATTCCCTTTCCTCTATTTCATTACTATGTAGGATAAACCAAGCAGTAAGTGTCGTTTGTTGATGTTCATTTTGTGGAAGATAATTTTCTGCATTGCCAGCATTAAAATAACCGAATTGTCTTTGTGGCAAATGTACAGATAATCGATATACTGTATGTGAGCGATCATGCATTTCAAATTTCAGAAGGCGCCACATTGCTTCTGGCTCACTGACCTAGCACACATATACATTAGATGCTAGTTCATCATGTACTAACTGATTGTCTTCTTTATTTGGGCCGCTTTTCACCACCACAGTTGCTGCATCATATCCTTTCTAAATATATTTGTAGACATATTTAATTGATTTTTTTTTTATTATTATTTTGTATTATTATTATTAGAGGAAGACATATAACATAGTTTACATATGGGTTATATATTGAGACATATCTTTTATATAACAATGAGGGATTGAACATAGAATTACATATTGTATAGACAATCAATCATAATTTCATCTGTAAGTCAATATAATGTGTATTTTAATTACATAGTCTTTCTATTGTTGTTCTTTCTTTTTTTTTTTTTTTTTTCCTCCTTTTTATCTTCCTTCCTTTATTTTATAAACAGTTTCAGTCAAGCATTCTAAAAGATGCAAATATATAACTCTTATCTCTTCGAGTTCTTGAAATTTGTAGTTGGTGCTTAAACCCCAGCATCCATCTCATGAAAATATTTCCCTTTCCCTTCTCTCCATACTGATTATCAATGTAGACTCAAAGATAATTCTTGAAGAGCAAACTTATGTACAAAAATAGTTACCATCTCTATGTTTCTATTTCAGAATTATTAGAGTGATATTTTTTTCCCCCTCTCATCATCTTCTATCCAAGACTCTATTAATTGACCCAATCTTTCCCAGACTCACCTCATCTCGGACATCTAACTTTCCAAATGTCCCAGCAGGAGGCCCATCTTCTATATCTCACGTCAAATTCTGCTGAGAAGTAGCTCATGGTCTGAATGTGATCAATTTTCTGTAGTACTTCATTAAATGTAGGGGTAGTGTGTTTCCAATGTTTAGCTATAATGCATCTAGATGCCAAGTATATCTGATTGGTTAGGAACTGCTCACTTTTTGTTAGCCCTATATTTGGGAGTCCTAAGAGAGCCTCCTCAGGCTTTTGCTGTATTGTTTTACCCCACAACTTTTCTAGTGTGTTGTATGTTGCCTGCCAGATATGCTTAATTTTGGGACATTCCCAGAGCATATGAGTTATAGAACCTACATGTCCACACCCTCTAGAGCATTTGTCGGAGTATGATCTATTTGACAGGTGAAGTCTCACTGGTGTGAGGTACCACCTCATTACTGTTTTTAGCGCATTTTCTTTCAAAGTAATACTTAAAGATGATATGTTTGCTTGTTTGATGATTTGGCTCCATTGATTATCGTCAAGTGTGATTTGTAGGTCCGATTCCCATGCTTTCTGATAGTGTGGTTTGTTTGTACTAGATACCTCAGAGAGTTGTTTATATATAATTGAGATGTTTCCCTTGCCTCCAGGGTTGTTAATGCAACAATGTTCATATGTTGATTTTTTATTTTGACTATTTATTTTCGTATTATGAAATATCGTTTGTTTGATTATCATTAGGTTAATACATTCTCTGTTAGGTATTTGGCTCATTGTGCCCCCTTGTGACAGAGTCCAAGTGTCCGCGACTATAGTCAGGTTTTCCTGTATCCACCATTTCATCTGGGTAATTTTGTTGATATGGCCCTCCTCATGGGCTTGCCATAGCGGAGTTAATCCCAAACCTGCATTCAGAAGGGGGGATTTTTTATTGATCTCCTTCCAAACTTTCAGTGAATTGCGAATACAAGTTGTAAGGGCTTGTGTTTTCAATTCTTTGTGTGTACTTAGCCACAATATATGTGGTAGAATTATATGATTATCCTCTAAGATTTGTTTTTCTATTTCAACCCATATTGGTATGGCTTCTTTCTTATACCAATTGGTTATTTGCGCCAAACTTGTGGCCTTATAATATTTAATCAAATCTGGGAAAGTTAAACCCCCTTTTTGTGTAGGTGCATACATCGTGTTTTTATTCATTCTTGGCTTCTTTTGGTTCCAAGTAAACTTAAAAAGCATTTTTTGTAGTGATTTCATGACTGTCAAATTAATTGGTGTCGGGATAGCTCTGAACAAATATCGAATTTTTGGTATAATGTTCATTTTGATTGCATTTATTTTACCAAGCCATGATATTTTGTAGGACGACCATTTCTCAATGTCCTGTTTTATTCTGTTAATAATTTGGGTGGAAATTTGCCTCATATACTTGGTCTATAGAACCTGGGATATTAATCCCTAAATATGTCAGGTATTTACGTGCCCATTTAATGGGAAAGCTTTTCTCCAAATTTTCTTTTATCTTTCGGGGAAGTGTAATATTAAGAGCCGTACTTTTGGACAAGTTGATTTTAAATCCTGAGAGTAGGCCAAATTTTGTGAGCAATTGGAATAAGTTGGGTAGTCTAATTGTTGGCTCTGTAATTGAGAGTAAAATATCGTCCGCGAAGAGGTTGAGTTTGTATTCCTTAGGGCCTACCTTTATTCCTCGTATGTCAGGGCAACTTCTAATTGCAGTCGCCAATGGTTCCAGGCATAGAGCAAATAGCAAGGGAGAGAGTGGACAGCCTTGTCTAGTACCTCTGGTTATTTTGACCCTTTTGGAGCTAAACCCCTGATATGTTATGAACGCTTCCGGATTAGTGTATAGGGCCTGGATTCCTCTCATGAAACCTTCTCCTAGACCTACTCTAGAAAGCACTTTCCACATGAATGTCCAATCTATTCTATCGAATGCTTTTTCTGCGTCTAGTGATAAAAGCATTGATTGAGTGTTGTTTCTTTTGGCTATTTCTATTAGGTTCAACACTTTTCTAGTGTTGTCTGGAGCTTCTCTGCCGGCAATAAAGCCTACCTGATCCGGATGGACCACATTAGGTAATAATGGGGCCAATCTATTTGCCATTATTTTTGAGTATATT
The DNA here is from genome assembly GCA_027410445.1 of Discoglossus pictus. Classification (NCBI taxonomy): domain Eukaryota; kingdom Metazoa; phylum Chordata; class Amphibia; order Anura; family Alytidae; genus Discoglossus; species Discoglossus pictus. The sequence goes on from CM050171.1 coordinate 108,556,783, forward strand.
TTGATGTCATTGTTAATTAGTGATATTGGTCTGTAGCTTCCACATTGTACTGGATCATTTCCTTCTTTAGGAATTACAATGATCTTCGCTTCTAAAAATTCCGTCTTTATGGGGGGGCCCTTTAAGAATTCATTAAATAACCCGTGTAGATGTGGGAGTAAATGATCTAAGCATTGTTTGTAGTAAAAATTTGTAAATCCATCCAGACCAGGCGCCCCGTGTGATCTAGTTATTCTAATTGCTCCTTTTATTTCTTCTATCGTTATAGGTTTTGTTAAATCTTCAGCTTGAGTTCCTCTCAATTTGTGGGATCTCTATTGTGCTTAAGAAATTATCTATTTGTGAATTGTGGGCTCTGGTTCCTGATTGTGCGGGGGCTGAGTATAGCTCTTCATAGAACTGCTGAAATGTTTCTGCTATCTCATTTGGCTTAAAGACTGGTTTATTAGATTTGTTGATTATTTTTTAGATAAAGGAATTCTCTCTCTGTGTTTTCAGCTTCCTGGCTAACATGGTGTCAGGTTTGTTGGCGTTTCTGAAAATTGTGGCTTGTGTGCGTTGAAGTATGGTTACCATTTTTTTTCCTAAGTATAGTATTTAGTAGCTGTTTTTGTGCTAGAATTTCGTTATAAATCTGTGGGTTGTGTTTCCTAGTAAATTGTGCTTGTAAATCTGAGATTTTACTATTTATAGTTTCTATTTGTGCTCAATCTATCTTTTTTGTTGTTGCTCCTAATTGAATGCAAACCCCTCTTATGACTGCTTTATGGGCTGCCCACTCTCCCTCCCTGCCTACTCCGTTTCCGCCATTGATTGCAAAATAGTTGTCTATTGCTTTGGTAATTTTGTCTTTAGATTTTATGTCATTGAATAGGTGTGGATTTAGGGTCCATGACGGAGAACGCCCTGATGGAATGATGCCACTTAGGGAGATCAGAACCAGATCATGGTCCGACCATGCTATGGGATGTATGTTTGCCCCTATTAGGTTGTGGGTTAGTCTCTGTTGAATCAGCACGTGGTCGATCCTTGAATGGGATTGGTGTCTAGAGGAGAAGAAGGTGTATGTTCTGTCTGAGGAATTGATTGCTCTCCATGCATCTATCAGACAGTTGGTTTTTAAAATGTTTTTAAATGCTTTGGTGGCTGTTGGCATATTGTGTGCGGTATATTTAGTAGATCTGTCTCTGTCTGGATCTAGTACAGTATTCATGTCCCCTCCTATTACCAGGATAGATGATTCCCATCCCATAATAATTTCTGAGATTTTACCGAAGAAGTGTGCCTGTTCAGTATTTGGAGCATAGAGATTAAGGAAGGTTATCTTTTGTTCTTGGATGGTTCCGTGGACTGCTAAGTATCTACCCTCTGGGTCTGATTGAGTTCTGGAATGGCAAAAGTTTATTCCACTGTGCATTAAGATTGTCACTCCCTTTTTCTTTTCTTTAGTTGTGGCATGGTATGATTGTCTATATGTTTTCCCCCAGTACTTGGGGATCGCTAATTTTTTAAAATGTGTTTCCTGAACCATAATTACGTCTCCCCTTAGTTTTTGGTATTCTTTTATTGCTATCCCTCTTTTAACAGGTTCATTTAGTCCCTGAGCATTATGTGAGATAATGTTAAGGTTCATGGTGGGTCCTACCTTTGAGCTCTTTTTTCCCAGTAAGGGGTAGGTCGCAGTAGGATAATATTCTTTGACGTTCTTGTTGATATTGTATGATGGGCCCCCTGCTGGGTTTGTGTCCAAGTCTCCTGGGAGGTGATTGTTCTACTAGAATAAATAAGAAGGCGGGGACAGATGTCAATTCTTACACACTGATAGTATTACTCAATGGCAACCTTACGTATGTTCACTTCTATTCTCAGTTGGTAAGGGTTTTGAATCACTTTTTTAATTGTTTCACTGGAACGTGAACTGTTTTATCAAGTATATAGAATTTATCAACTTTAAATAACTGTTAAAGTAGTATTAAACTATCGAAAGGATAGCTCTCGCTATCCGCTTTAACTTATTAGGTGAATCCACCAGAGTTTTTATTTGACACTGCGTGGGTTCGCCTGTTTTCTAAACTAATCAAACTGCCCGTGAGGGACATTATGAGAAATGTATACTTTTTTAAAGTGAAAAGTGACCTCGTGTAAGTCTAACTCATTTTTTCAAGGGTCTCTAAGTTTAACCTGTTGCAAGGCATTAGTCGGTAAAGTATGCTAGAGAAATGATCATGCAGCGATCTCGTTAGCTTACCTTATTCATAACTAATATTACCTATCAGAAAGTCATCTTAATGCAAACATTAGAAACATTTTAGAAGAGTTATATCTTGTATATATCTAATTCATTTTTACAAAGGTCTCCAAGTTTAGCCTATTGTACGGCACTTTTTAGTAACGCATGTTTGAGAAGTGATCATGCAGCGATCTAACTAGCTTACATTATTAAGATCTAATATGACCTATCGTAAAGACATCTTATTGTCGACCTTAGAAACAACCCAGAAAAAGCATAATGATACATAATATTACAATATCTTGGTCTGAAGAGTTCGTCTTGTTAGGAGATGTGACATTTCGCCCTCTATCTCGTCGTATTGATCCTCTTCTTCTCTCTCTTTGGGGTCTGCTTTCCATTAGAAGCTCAGGAGCTTTAGTTAGATGAATATCCCAAGAGGCCAACAATTTGATTCCTTCTTCCAAGGATCTGACGGAATAGAACTTGTTATCCCTTGATATGGTCAGGCGGAATGGAAAGCCCCAGGAGTACTTCCAGCCTTGAGCAAGGATGCAGTCCAATAGAGGCTTCATAATTCTCCTTTTGGATAGCGTTAGTTGAGAGAGATCAGAAAAAACATGAGGTTGTTGTCCTTCAATCTCAGGTACGCCTCCTCTGGATGCTTTCATAAACATCTCTTTCGTTGTAAAATAGTGAAATCTTGCGATGATATCTCTAGGTCTTTCCTTCATGTTTGGGCATCCCCCCAAGGCTCTATGGATGCGGTCAATGCGATATTGTTCCGAATCTAGAACTGGTAGTAGGAGTTCACAAAGTTCAGACATGTATACCTTAAGATCAGTTACCGATTCAGGGACATTGCGTATTCTTACGTTCTGCCTCCTTGACCTATTTTCTAGGTCTTCTTGGAATAGGAGGTGATTAGCTTGTTCTTTTTTTAACTAAGAGATTTCTGCTTCCAGTTGCTGGTGGGATTTTTGTAGTTCTTTGTATTTCTCTTCAAGTATGTCTGTTTTGGTGTCTATCTTTTTTATTTCGGATTTTAGCTCTGTGGACACCTTCAGGATTTCTGTTTTAATATCTTCTCTGAAAGTCCGAATTAGGTCTTTCAGGTCCTGTATGTCTCCTTTGGTACTTGGTGTGGAGTGTTCCATTGTTATTGATTCGGTAGCTTTGGCTGTTGGTTGGGATGTCTGGGAAGTTGTTATTGTCGTCTTTGGTGAGTAATAGGATTGAATATTTTTGTTGCTTTTTCTTGTTGCCATCCCGGCCATAATACTTTACAGGTCACCTTTCACTTTTGTCTTATGTTAATGTCCCCATTGTGTGGGCTCTTATATTGTCTTACATCTTAGGTTTTTTTTGGCCTCAGTGTGAATGAGGGAGCGGACAGCCTCTTCCTTTTTGATGTGTAGATTTCACCTCCGGGAGGTAGGAGAAGCTGGTTGCATGTATAAACTTTATGCTTTTCTCTTTTAATGTGCGTGTGTTGGGTCTCGTCTCACTTTTGCCTTGCTTTTTTTTTTTTTTTTTTCTGGGGGGAAAACTATATTCCTTCAAATTTTTTGTCAGCCCCTTTTTTATGTCTTCTTTTTATATTATTCTTGGGGTGTTTTATCTATTTAATATTGTTGGGATTTCAGGTTCTTGATTGCAGAGTTTTACACTGGCACGTGTGCTGCTTGTTGTAGATGGATCCAGATTTGCAGAAATGGCTTCTGCTGTTTTGGCGGGAATTAGCTTGAATTCTTCTCTGTTGGTGTTGAGCTAAGATGGCTGCCAACTTCTGGCTCTGGATGGGATCCACTCTCCAAGGAGGCACAGCCACTGAAGGCTCTCCCTGCTGGCCACACCAGGTGTCTGCTCCCACTCTCCACCGGGTTCCACCACCTCTCTCCAGCTGTCCGACACCCAACCACGCAAGCCTGTCAGCAAGGCCTCTCTGGTGGGGGCTGTGCACCAAGATGGCGTGGCGCCACTCCGAATTGGCGGGAAATCCTGTGGTGTGTATAACTGGTTAGGGAGATGGATGGGACCCCTTCTGTGAGTCCCCCCCTGGTGTTGTCACCTTATTGCCTTGTTTATGGCCTGATTATTGCACCTTGCTGGGGTATTCTAGCTCAGGTTTCCGCGCTCCTAATGGCCGCCTGTCTGCTGATTATGCAGCACTCTGTCTGCCTGTCTCCCCTTGTTGGGCCTATGTTCCGGCCTCTCACTAGTCCCCCGGGTCTGTGCTGTATATAAGGGGGGTGGGGGACTCCGCTTTGCAGGCCCGCTCCTTACCCTACCGCCGTCCTGCCTCCCTCTGGGTCTCTGGCGTTGGCTTGGTGGGAGGCTCGATGTTTTGGGCCTCAACCGCCGGTGCTGTTCGGATCCGCTGTGTGCCTCACAGAAGTTGCGGGGTCCGGCTCCTGGTAAGTACCCCCACTCCTTGTCAGGCTGCTGCTGGTATTGGCTGCCGCCTCGGGGAGGCCAGACGATGCAGGCCTCAACCCTACAGTGGGTTATATGCTCGGGATTTTGCCGATTTTTACCTTTACGGAATCAACCACCTCTCCTTATTCCAACTATGATCCCTGTTTTGTCTTGGGACCACGTTTTGGGGATGATTATCCCGAATTTTACTGCTTTTGGGCAAGAGCTGATGTCCCACACGTCCGCTCTCACTCACAGTCAGGCCACACCCACATATTTAATTTATTTGATAGTAGTGCAAGCTTCCACATTTTTTGTGGGCATTATATTTCAATAACAGATATGGATTATAGGGTACTACATAAGTGTTATCTACATTTTTTACCACAAATTATTGCCTTTGGACCTTTTCGTCTTCTATACAATGGACATCCATCACAATTTGCAATCGTTTGATCTCTAAATTCTTTGGGAAAATCTTTTGTGCATTTTTTATTTTTCATACATGGGGACTGTGGATTTAGCTCACCACATGGTACATGAATCAAGCGATGTGTTACAATGTCATATAGTCTTTCATATTTTTTGTGGATGTGGTAATTCAGCAATAATCACTGAATTAATTTTCTCTGCAGTATTCAATTCATAATTTTCTTGAAGTATTAGCAGAATATGTGCATGTGGCAGCCCTCTTTTTTGGAATTTGATGGTATAAACATAAGCCAAACAATTTCCAAATAAATTGATGCTGGTTATGTCATGTATTAAGGCTGTAAATTTTATTTTGAAGACTCTAGCCACTAAGTCTGGTCTATCGGAAGCAATTTGTCCCAGATTTAAACTATCAACAATCTCTGGCCATTGAGGATTACATGTAAATACAATAAATAAATCTGGTTTTCCAAATTTAGTTACAATAGCCATAGCATCATTTTATCTTTCTCACATATTGCAAAAAGAAGATGGTAAAATTATGGCTCAGCCAGCTGGCAGATCTCAGTTTGTAGCCACTTCAGCAACATAATACACAAGGCTACAATACTGTTCACGTAGTTTATTTTGTTGATATTTTATGAAATTTAAATTATTGGCTTCTACTTGCAGGTATGAATCAATGATCCATTAGTGTGTCAGTTTCCCAGCTCTTAAAATAGGATTAAATGCATCTCTAATTGTAGTTTGAGCAACTTTAATTTCAAGCATGGGCATATTATTTCTGACACGTACTTTAGTGTTTGGATAACTGTCAAGTATTAATTTTGGTTGCCATCCAGCTTCACCATTGGGATACAAAATTGGATACGTCATTGTTTCACAGCTTCCATTGTGTCTAGGACATATAGTTGAGCAAATATTCTTTGTTCTCCTTCTTCTGGGTGTAAATGGGAAGTACGGTGGTAAATTTGCCCTTGTACTTTAAAACAGTAAGGCCAATGTCCTGCAACATTCTCTGCAAATTTTGCACCCATAGATGCAAACAAAATGGCACTATTATAAGATTTTATATTTTGTTTAACATTTTTGTAATTTGGGAAAGTTGGATCACTCATTATACTTTGTAAATATGTGAGGAATTCTTGTCTTTCTGAAAGTCTGACTTTTTTCTTTTGACAGCAACTAATGAACTTACCATTTCTTGGTCTTTCCTTTTCAAAATGATAAACCCCAAAAAATTGACAAGGCACATTTAGCATACTACAATTGTGACGCTCTACAGTTATATCTCTAAATAATTAATTATCCTGTGAAGCAAGCTCAACATTTCAATCTATATCAACATTATTATCCTTAGCAAATTCTTCACGTTTCTTGAACAATATTTTTTATTTTCCTATCTCTTTCATGCTGACTTTTTGATTCACCAGTTTAGTTTTCTTTGTAAATTTGATCACATACTCTTTTCTTAGTGTCCTCCGACTGTTTCTCTCTCCATCTTTGTTTTTGTTTCCTGTTCATACATGGTTTGTCTTCCTTTCTGGTTTCGGTCTTTTCAGACATTGGAATCTGTAATGTAAAATATAAATGTTTATTTTCAACCTACTGATGATGATAGTGAACCATTTTTATCCTTCCTAATTATTTTATTTAGCTCACCTCAAGTTTTAATGGATTAGGATATGCAAGTTCTTTTTTAAATGTTCTTAACGTTTTCTTGAAATCAGTCCAATAAAGCAATTTTAAATTGCATGTAATTAATAGTGGTAGTTATGTGTAAACAGCAGTAGTGTACATGAATGTACCTTTTTTTGGGGGGGTTGGGAAGTGTTTCAATTAAACTTGTTTTCATTCTGTAAACCTGCAATCATTAAAATCTTGAGCATTTCCATTATAATGATTATTATGTCAACACAATCACCCACATTAATTACTGCTCTTAAAACTAATAAATTCTGAAGTTATTGATGTATGGGCTATGCTAATGAAATATACTGTACATGTTAGTTGAAGGTTAAGTCTGTGTACAGAAACTGGCACTGCAGCGACCTTCTGTGTCCCAGTGAAATTGACAGACACCTGCAAAGTATGAAATAAGCTTTTCAGTATATACTGTATTATAGTATTTTTACTTTTTTTTTTAAGAGTTACATATACGACCACTCAGCAACATATACAAGTTAGAATGTGTTGTTTCAGCACTCTCAAATTATTAAATGAAGTAATGGATAACTCTTTTTTCTTTTCTTTTATGAAATGAAATCCCCTAAGACCTAACAATGTCTTTGGAAATGTGTGAAGCATATCAAATCAAATGTCCTATAACATTAGATAACATCTAATAAATATTAGATCAATGAATTTAATGAAATATTCTGTAGCGTGTTTATACATTTGTGATGCATATAAAATCAAATTTCCTATAACATAATATAATAATGAATAAATATTAAATCAATTAGTTTATGAAATATACTGTACCTCATCCTTCTAAGTTGCTGTCTTTAAATTCATGCACATGTGCCAGTCTGTTAATAAACAGCCACTGCAGGCACATTCTACGTCACTGTTAAAATGACAGGCACCTGCAAAGGGTAAAATCATGTTTCATTATTTACTATATGTTATACTATACAAACATAATCAGCTTACAATGTTTTAAATGATGTCAGCCTAAAATAGAATATTTAGCATCTTTTTTTTGTGGGGGGTTAATAAATCAATTCTACTTTTTAGCATAAGGAGTTTTTTTTCAATTAATGAATGAATACATTAATAAATAATAATACTTTGACTTAATCTAATATATAATAAAATACTAAATGACTTAATTTGATGAAATATACTGTACCTTATCCTTCTAAGTTGCTGTCTTTAAATTCATGCACATGTGGCAGTCTATTAATAAACAGCCACTGCAGGCAAATTTTGTGTCACTGTCAAATTGACAGACACCTGCAAAGTGTAAAATCATATTTCAGTATTTACTATACGTTAATTTAATTGATCAAAAATAAACAGAAACAAATGGGATAACCTTTATTACTAGTTTCCAATAGGCATACTAAGTAGAACTATTAAAACCACTAAAATAGCCTGTTTGTAGACACTATCAGGTTCCTAAAGATCTATTATGTGACATATACAATATATGATTGTATGAGTGCTCCACCTATGACAAAACACCAAAGGGAAATGTCTCAGCAGGTATTAGAGAAGACCAATAACCAAAGATGGATCTAGGCCCAATGAATATACTAAAGATATATAGTGCCCAAGATGTACATGAATAAACAGGCACATAGAATAATTGATAATAGCATAAACCAAAGTGACTTTACACCTGAGATTAAATGTACAAAAAAATAATGTCAAAATAGTGCCTGTGAGTCTGATATGTAAATATATATAAACAAAGGTCTATGTATAAAAACGGGTCAACATAATAATGACCTCTAAAGAAAAAATGGTAGTGCAAAAGTGTAAATGACTCTGTTAGTAAATTCCAACAGCTATATACTGTACAATAGATCTATAGGAGTTATCCTCATATATGTCAAAAACACGTAAATCATAGGATAACTATGACAAAAAAGAAAAAAAGGAGGCTAAGAAATATATTAAAAACAAAACAACCACATTTATAGGGCAATGCAGAGTACTGCAGAAACACAGAAGTAAGTTACCATCTGTTTCAAGGCAGATTTGCCAAATGCATATAGGTGATTTTAATAAGTTTCACACACTATAATCGACTACTGCACTAGGAGCTGACAAAACTCTATATACGTGCAGTGCCTACCCTATCAAAGGAGCCTTATGATTGACACAACACCAATGCAGGAAAAATAATTTTAAAAAAATGGCTAATACATCAAAAAACATAATGAAAAAAGGAAACAAGGACAATACCTATAAAACCTGTGTTCTGCTTAGCCTGTGGTTGTTAAAATATTGTATTGTATAGTAACCCCAAGCCAACCGGTTTCGTTACGACAATAACTTTCTCAAGGCTCGTTACAGTTTGTAATGCCTTTTGTGGGCTTTTTATACACCATATTCTTCCTCCCAACGGAATGTCGTGCTGCCGCACGGTCACGCTGAACGTCATACCGCGCGGCCCCGCTAGAGCGCTACCTGTCTCACTTTCATCATAAGAAGGTCAGGATCAGAACAACCCTTCACTTCCTTGTATATAATTTGAAGAGGTAAACTGAATAGTTTATCCCGCAATAAAAAAAGCCGAAACTACACCCCATAGGTGCGCCCATATTTGACACGCTACCAATATATTACATGAGAGGCTAAACATATAAGGACATTTTACAAATGACGGAAGATTTAGGGACAGATAGCGCTCATAAATATCAATACAAATGCCATATAGAGAAATAAATTGAAATAAGGGAAATTAATAAACACCAGTGAGGATGAAGAGTAAATAGATTGTAAAGCTCTAAAAAGGAAAGACACGTCCCTAATATAGGAATGATCTTAAATAATAGTAGTCCAAGATAATACAAGACTAGACACTATGATAAAGTCTAAATGTTATCATGAACTCTATAAGAATGAAAGGCCTAACTTACGATAGAATGACCACAAGTGTTGAGAGACAGGAGCTTGTTTAATTCAAAATTGTAACCTAATACAAGAATGTTTTGAAAGGGGAAGAATTATGCTTATATCTATAAAATCCCCTAATTGCATGATAGTATTAATAAAGGGGGATACATTCTCCATGACTACTGTTAAGGGATATAAGCTTAAAAATATCTTATATAGATCCCATGTGAGATGTCATTATTACCGATTTACTGATTGTTACTTGCCTAATTGTTATCACGTTCTAAAATATGACTTATTTGTAAGAACCTGCCTACTCAAATAGGATAAAGGTAGAAATATCTCCAAGGTATCTGCGCTTACATGAAATTTGTTCTTCTTACGATATGCCTTTTGTAAAGAGCAATCATACATAAACTTTCAAAGATTTACAAAAAGGCTGAAAAAGACATGTCTTCATTAAAACCAGCCGGGTTTAATGCTCCTAGCATGTAGATCCATCTGCACTCGGCCTGCAGGAGTCTTGTTCTCTTATCTCCTCCTCTGATGTTTGATGTGATGTTATCAACCACATGAAATTTAAAGCAGCCCGTACTGACCCGATGGTGCATGACTATGTGTTTGGAGACAGGTGTGTCAATTTGGTTTTTGACAGATGTTGCATGCTCGAGGATCCGTCTTGCCAACATACAACTTCTTACATTGACAGATAATGACATAGACTACTGATGTTGACAAGCAATTAAAGAAGGACTTAAACAGGTATTTTTTCCGGTCAACGGGTGTGTAAATATTTTTTCTGATTTTATGAAACTACATGATTTGCATTTCCCACATTGGTAAAGACCCTTAGTTTGCTTTAGCCAACTTGTCTCTTGCTTCTGAGCAAATAGGCTATGTGTGAATCTGTCTCTTAAGTTCTGGCCTCTTCTAAATGTCACAGTTGCTTTGTTTGGTAACACTTTATTCAAGACAGGATCATCACACAAAATATGAAAAATAACCTATTCATGACGTTGTGTATTTCTTGGTTATTTGTTCCATACGTCATGATACATCTAATTTGTGGGTCTTTGTCAACATTCACTTTTTTGTTGTTATCATACAACAGCCGATGTCTGTCTTTACTTAAAGCATTTTTATATGCTTGCTTTAAAGTGCTATTAGGATATCCTCGATTTTTGAAGCGTTCTCTAAGGGTACCCGCTTGTTTCTTAAACTCTGCAACTGTATCACAATTCCTTCTGATGCAAATGTACTGTCCAGTAGGTATCCCTTGTTTTAGGGGAAGCGGGTGCTGGCTTGCCCAAGTCAAGAGATAATTTGTTGCTGTATCTTTTCTAAAGATGTTTGTATGTAGATATCCATCTAGATCTTTTTTAATATGTAGATCTAAAAAATTTAAATCATGTGGTTTGATCGTGTATGTAAATTTAAGGCCCATTGAATTTCTATTTAGCCTTTTAACAAACAAATCAAATTCCAACTCTGTGCCCGACCAGAGGATAAGAACAGTGTCTGTGAACCTCTGCCACAACAGGACGTGGATAGTGAAATGATCTAATTCTTCTGAGAACACTTCAGTCTGTTCCCAGAATCCCAGATATAAATGTGCATAGTTAGGGGCACAGGCCATGCCCATAGCCGAGCCCGTAACTTACCTATACCATCTACTGTTGAAGATAAAATTGTTATTTGTTAAAATAAATTCAAGCAGGGTCACCAATAAACCATTCCACCTTCTCTGGTCTTCTCCCTTTGTGTTTAGGAAACGGCGTACAGCCTTTAGACCAAGATTGTGTGGTATCCGGCTGTACAGCTGCTCGACATCTATGGTAGCCAAGTATACTGTCTTCAGGATACTGAGGTTATCAAGATGCTTCAACACATCTGATGTATCTTTCAGAAAGTAAGGCAAAGTAATTACCAAGTCCTTTAGGCTGTTGTCAACCAATTTACTTATTCGCTCAGTCAGATTTCCATTACCCGATACGATTGGCCTTCCAGGTATGAGGCCTACCTTCTTGTTCATTTTTGGCAGTGCATACAATGTTGCAGCGACCGGACTATTTGGTAATAGATAATTCAAGTTCTTTGTGGTGATCAACTTGTTATCTCTAGCTTCAGTTAAAATATGTCTCAATTCCCTGGAGTACTCAATCGTCAAGTTTCTGGGTAGAACTTCATTTGTTTCAGGGTCACTTAGGATCGAGAGGCACATCTTTTGATACTCAATCTTTTCCATAAGCACAATATTTCCGCCTTTGTCAGCTTGCTTGATTTCTACTTGGCTTCTTTCCAATTCTTGTAATGCTTTGTACTCATCTCCTGAGAGATTAGTTGGGTACCTATAGGCCTTCTTATATTTCAATCCATACTTTCAAGATGTTTTGTGACCAATTTCAGAAACATTTCAATGTTATTATACCTTTTTATTTCAGGGGTGAATTTGCTTCTATTAACAAATTGATGGATGTTACTGTCCGTTGTTGTTACAGTACTATCCTGCTCCTGCATAAGTTCAACCAGATTTTGTAGAGCTTCATAGTCCTCATGTAGTAGCCCAAGGGATTCCATATATTTTCTTTCTTTATCAGTATAGTGTATTTTTAACACAAGCTTTTCCCAAAGAAGTGTAGATCCTTGATATTGTCAAATAAATTGGATTTTTTTGAAGGTACTAAAGAAAGCCCTTTCCTCAGGACCTCCAAGTGTTCAGGTTTCAATTCAAATTTGGATAGATTCAATACTTGTAAAATCATATTTCAGTATTTACTATATGTTATACTATACAAACATATACAGCTTACAATGTGTTAAATTACGTCAGTCTTAAAATATAATATTTAGCATTTTCTTTTTGGTTAATAACGCAATTAATAAATTAATGAATAAAAAAGACTTTACCTTCATGGGCTAAGTGCTACAGTTTAATGGCTTGCAACGATGAGCGCCTTTGGCCTCATCGGCTAAGTCCAACGCGTTAACGGCTCTCCTCGCTTTGCAAGGCTCGCAAGCGATGAGCACCTGCGGCGCTCATTGCCTAAGTCATACGCACCTCGCAAAGCGTGACGGAGTCTCGCAGTTTGACAACTATTATATGTGATGTGTAATCAGTATAAATGTGTAATAAAAATGTATGTGTAAAATAGTTATGATAATAATATAAATGAATAGAACTGTAAGAACCTGCTCCCAATATCACCTACTCTCTCTCTCTCTCTCTGTATCCAACCTTCAAATCGAGGACCTGCATGCAACACAATCAAGGCATGGGCGTGTGGAACAAAGCTTTATTATCTCCACCTTTCAATCATTTTCCGGGATGCCGCGTTCATTAGCTCTGATGCCTGTGTCGCACTCAGTAATTACTGGATTGGGTTATAAAAGTGGACCGCATCTATTCCAGCCCACTGACAGCTTGCGGGCGCGGGAAGGGTTTACGGGCTTGTGGCTCCGGCCCTCCTTGATTGCGTGCTTGTTGAATGTAATCGCCCTGTAACTACAGCAGATTTGAAGCCCGCAGACATAAGGGCTGCACCACGGCCGTTTATAAAATGTCCTTTAATGACAACATTTGGACCCTTAAATTGGGGGGTGGGGGGTGGTCGTCTTATACAAGGAATACAGCGGAGGGAACTTGTGTTAGAAGCTAGATGGCGATGTCTCAGTCCCTCCACTGCTCTCCCCGCTCTCTCCAGCCCTTGCTCGCTGCTCCCAGCTTCCCGGCCACCCCTGCAGAGCCTCCTCGGGACACCAGGAGCAGCCTGGAGCTACCCTGCGCCCTAACTCTAGAGCTTGTGCTTGTGTGTCCCGGTCAGTCTGATGGCTTGCTGTCCTCCGCAGGCAGGTGCAGGGCTTTGGTAATGTCGGAGGGCTGGGAGGAACAGGCAGCCAGTGACCTCCCGGGCAGTGAGGAGGCTCCTGCCGACCTAGGATGGGTATGTGCCCACAGAGCTGCTCCTGAACCTGCCGCTGCTGGCTGTCCTGATGTACAGGGCCTGTCGGGTGTACATGCACTTTAGAGGGGCCAGGCCTGGGGCTAGCACTGCCCCGCATAAAGCGCAGGGACTTCAGTCTGCAGCAACTCAGAGAGTATGACGGCACCAGCAACCCCATGATACTCATAGCTGGCAATGGGACGGTGTTTGATGTGACCCAGGGAAGCAAGTTGTATGGGCCTGGTAAGGAGGGGGCACATGGATTTATAGTGGGCAGTTTATAATGTGACCTGGAGTTATAGGGGGGTCAGTGTATGATGTGACCCAGGGGAGCTAGTTCTAGCACTTAGAGATGAATATAATATATAAATGTATTTTTAATAATTAATGGCTAAGTAAAAAACAGGTTTAAAATGAAAAGTGCTTACACTGGCCCTTTTAGGGTTTTTAGAAGGTGGGTCTTTGGGCGGAGAGTATAGTGTATTATGCATTGTAGATTTTCAGTAATGTTAACTTTCATTGTTTTCAACAGTTGATAGGGATAAAAAACTATTCATTTTCTAGCACTTAAATAATTAATATACTATATAAAAGTGCTGTGTCTCATGAACCGAGCTGAGGAGCTGCTTTTTTCAGCTGATAAACTTATTTTATTCAGACAGGTTATATAATTAATACACTGGTGAGTGTAGATTAAACTAAATATTTGTTTATGTCTTTAAACTGAACTACAATTCTCTCAGCAGGTTAATCCAGTACAAGCTACATGAGGATTACTGTATGTAAAGCATATAACAGTGGCTGGAAAGACCTAGCTTCTCCAATAGGAACACATTTGTGAGAAAATGGAGGGACACAAACAAAATGGAGTTTTTACTGTGAGAGGAAATTGTTGATAATGGAGTACAGAGCCAGATAGACTCTCATTGCAGTGGGAGATAAGGTAATTACTGTTACATCATTCAGTGTGAGATATTCAGCACTCACGGAAGAAGGAGTCCTGTGCTTGCTCAGCATTATATAGGTGTGTGAGTGTGTTTGCGTCGTGTCGTGTCAGATTCTCTGTGACCACACTTGGTATTCATGGTAGAGATTCTGCAGTGGGTTGTCAGTTCCTTCTCCTGTGGGCCACAGCATACGGCTCCTGGTATTCCGAGGTGGACTCCCATCCAAGTACTGACCAGGCCCAAACCTGCATGGCATCAATATGGTGTGAACTCTTGGTTCCCTGACTGGACTTGAACCCTGACTGGACTGAATCCTAAACACTGGGGCCCTCATTCAATTGCGATTTGGCCAATTGAATAGGGCTCTAAATAAGCACATAGCATTTTTTTTAAAGAAGTATTTAGTTAGTAAGCATCTATCCAAAAGCAAGGTTTTTACTAACTAAAAACTTCTTTAAAAAAATATGTTATGTGCTTCTTTAGAGCCCTATTCAATTGGCCAAATTGCAATTGAATGAGGGCCTGGACCACCAGGGAACCCAATTATACAGGTGATATACTGCAATAGAGAAGTTTAGTGATATTATTACTAATTAGATCCAACCTAAACTTAAGATGCGTAATATAAAAGAGCTCAGAGAAGTTTAAATACATAATTAAAAGCAATGTAGTGTTTATTTCACCTTTTGTTAGACAATTTTTCAGTATATCTAGACTAACAGTTGATATTATTATTATACCAGCGACTTGCGCGTCAAAAAGGATGGGGCAATACAATTTGAAGCCATGGGAATGCTGTTTGACACATAACTGAAAGCGTTTTGTACTGTGAGGACTTTATTAGTATACTTTAATTATTTATAATTGATATATGCATCGAGCAATAGGCTGAAGAGCTAACGATCTGTTTGTATTTTGCGTCTGCATAGAATATACATTGTGAGTGTTAGTGCCCTGAGCATTTCCCGGCTTTTGTAATCGTGTATCTTGTAGGTCGTAGTGTGATGTGTAAAGTGCTGCACGTTTTGCAGTGTTTTGCGCGGTTCGGGTCGTGCAGCCTCGTTGTCATTTTTTTGGGCGGCCATTTTTTCCTCGCTTAGGCGATTTTCGTGTGGCGAAAATCGTCTAAATTGAGTAAAAATTCTCATTCCACCTTACTCACAGACGTCCTGGCTGTTGCCCCATGCTGTCTGTGATGTTTTTGTAATTTTTTGTATTTAGTGTGTTTTTTGTTTGGTCGCTAATCTCGTAATTTTTGGCGTCTCGTATCTTTTTTTTTCTAAGTCCCACATAACAGCTTGCCTCGCTTCCCGAGGCGCTCATCGGTCCTACGCACCTCGCAAAGCGTGATGACGTCTCGCAGTTTGACAACTATTATATGTGATCACACTACATTTCTGAGCGGTGTAGTCTGTTTTGCTGAACTAGTAAGATTCAGTCAGACTGTGGCAGCATTTTTAAACTCTGCTAGTTAAGTTAATGCCTCCATTATTTAATAGATTTAATTTTATCCAATTGCAGAAGACATTTTGCCTTTGTTCCTGGGAGGAATGGAAGGAAAAGCGGATGTAGTACCAATAGGATACTCCAGTGTTTAAATACACAAAGTGCCCCTGCTCTCAATATACAAAGTGCCGTCGCCAAAAATTGTTGCCCAGCTACATGGTGGGATACACCCTCCCACAAGCTACAGATAGACTAGCAAACAAGGTGGAATTTCCCATGACACAGAGTATTTACAGCCAAGGTTTATGGAGCTGCTAATATACGTTTTTTATATACTTCAGAATTGTGGGAAATTTGCCTCAAACCAGGGTCCTTTAATAAATATAATTTTAGGTCATCTCTGCATGTGTTGATGTCCAATGACTTATGATGATATAAAATGACTAGTGACTTGCCCGTCAAAATTGATGGCAATAAAATATAATTAAGCCTGGCAATGCTGTTTGCCACACAGTGCGAGGCTCTCCCCCTCTAACTTGTGTGCCTTGGCACTAATTCATCCATCAGTCTTGCAGGCCTCACGATGAGTGCCGAAAGTGATCATTGCAAGCCATTTTTGAAGTCGTGTGGACCTTGCGAGTGCCTTTGATGCTAATTGCGCATGCCCATGATCGCTTTTTCTAAGTCTTGCGGGCCTCGCGATGAGTGCCCGAAATGCTCATTGCGAGTCGTGTAGGCCTGATGAGTGCCTTCAAAGCTAATTGTGCATGCGCAAGACAGTAACGTTTAACATAGGGTTACCGACAAACTTGAAATTACGACAACTATTATATGTGATTGATACGACAATTACAATATAAATTGATGTCACTTACTTTGTGAATGGAACAGACTGAATATATATTTTAAACCGCCTACTTTGCTCCTATCCTGTTATGGTTACGGCACCAATCCGCCGCTGCAGTGCGGTGACCAACCTCTAAATGGTGATGTCCATATTCCATATCATAGAGTCAAGGCTTAGTTAAACTGTTAGGGTTAGGGTGAGGGTTAGTTTAGGGTTAAGCTACCATTCTAAGGTTAGAATTTCTCTAACACATTGGCAGCGCTGCAAAATATCAGCAGTGCCACCTAGCAGTTGGTCGCCGCACTACAGTGGCGGACCTGTGCCATAACTATAACAGGATAGATCCAATACTTTTATTATTTTTAATATTTAATAATAAAATAATAATAATGAAAGAAATTAGTTTTTTTTTGTAAATGTGTGCAACTTTTATTTCTGTTCTATTTGAGCCTTTGATATAGATATTCAAGTAATTAGTGGGGTTTGAGTTGGTTATTAAGAGGAGTCTTTTTTCTTTATTTAAATACTTAAATCTGAAAACTGTGCTCCACTCTCATATATATTCTAAAAAGAAGTGTTGTGTCTCCAAGGGTCCCTGATAACATTTTGTCTGACCATGGGGTCCAATTCTTGGCTTGATTCTGGGTGGCTTTTGTCAAGAGTATGACCATGGATGTGAAGTTGTCACCACAAACCAATGGATTGACAACTTGTCAACACACTTCCCCTCTCCTCATTGTAAAACATACCACAGCAGAAACCTGTGTTTCTATCTCCTCCTCCTCTGACTAACAACTTGAATGATCTTGACCCTTAATATAATATGACACTAGCCTGGTCACCTGATAAACATATTGCTTTAGTATTCCGCAGACTGAGGCCTTCCAACATCAGAACTTGGCTAGATGCATCAATAACCAAATTATGACTCTGTGTATGCTCTTCAGAATGCTTATGGAGAAAATCTCACACACTGCATTATACATTTCTACTGTCTTGCTTCAACTTGACTCTGCCATGCTAAGCAAACCTATTTTTCATCTGTAATTAACACGCACATTTAATCCACTTCACCTCTTCGACTTTCTCCTTGGACCTTCTACTGCCAACCTCACCTGCTCTCCTAACAACTTTTAGGACTTTGTAGCCTTTTTTTCAAATTAAGGACCCTATTCTATTGGTCAATTCGTAAAATGATACACATTTAAAACTGCTTTTAAATTTGATATAGATTCTATTAGCTACTTGCAAAACCGGCCTTTGAACTCTGACGGTTTTAGCACAGCTCGAATATAATGAGCGCTAACTAGTTAAAGTGAAATACAGCCTTATTAAATTGCGATTCGGCAAATTTAAAAAGGCTCTATTTAAGCACATAGCATATTTTTTTACAGAAGTTTTTAATTAGTGAACTTCTATCCAAAAGCAAGGTCTTCACTAAGCATATTTTTTTACAGAAGTTTTTAGTTAGTGAAGACCTTGCTTTTGGATAGAAGTTCACTAATTAAAAACTTCTGTAAAAAAATATGCTATGTGCTTAAATAGAGCCTTTTTAAATGTGCCGAATTGCAATTTAATAAGGCTGATAGTGCTAGGTTGCAAATAAAGTCTAACCCGCAACTTAAAAAAGTATCAGGTTTCTGTCAAAAATATTATGAGTACTAAACAGGACTTGCAAGGCATTTTTCCAACACTTATTAGAGATGTAACAGTTATTAAATACAAGCTACTGTACTTTAATAGCATGAGAAGGCATGGAAACACATTGGAATTCATTTCAGAATCAACAAATATGCAATTAATAAATATTATTTTTAAAAGTTATTTCTGAGTAATATCGATCCCAGGACTCGAGGGGTTAATACATATCAGGAAACCCACATGCACTAAAATAGAGTATCTAATGCATTTTATAGATTGTTAGATTGCCCGGTTGGAAAATATTACTTATTGGCACTAATTCATCCATAGCCTTTGATTGCAGATTACGTGTAACTTCCATGTTTTACTGATGTCATGATGATGGTCTCATTTACTATTGGCTGTGTCTAAGAAGTAAATTACGGGCTTGCTTAAATATCATCAGATCATATGATCATAGCCCCTGAAATCCTCCCTTGTGTCTCCTTTCCTCTCCGTCCATGGGGTCTCATTTCCTCCCTCCTCTCCCTCCCTTGCGTCTCCTTTCCCCCCTCCTCTCCCTCCTTTGTGTTTCCTTTCCCACGTCCCCTGTGTTTTTACCCCCTCATCCTCCCTTGTGTCTCTTCCCCCTCCCCTGTGTCTCTTTCCCACTCTCCCACCCCTGTCTCTCTTTCCCCCCTCTCACCTGCCTTTGTCTCCCCCCTCTCCCTCCCCTGTGTCTGTTCTCCCATCCCCTGTGTCTCTTCCCCCTGTCCCTCCCCTGTGTCTTTCTCCCCTCTCCCTCCTCTGTGTCTCTTCCCCCCTCTCCCCTGGCTCTCTTCCCCCCTCTCCCCTGGCTCTCTTCCCCCTCTCCCCTGGCTCTCTTCGCCCCTCTCCCCTGTGTCTCTTTCCCCCTCCCCTGTGTCTCTTCCCCCCTCTCCCTTCCCCTGTGACTTTCTCCCTCGCCTGTGTCTCCTTCCCCCTTATCCTCCTTCCCATCCTCCTTCCACTCATCCTACTCCTTCCCCCCTTACAATGCCTTGCAAAAGTATTCACCCCCCTTGACTTTTTACCTATTTTGTTACATTACGGCCTTAAGTGCAATGTTTTGCTAATCTGAATGTTATGTGATGGATAAGAACACAATAGTCTAAGTTGGTGAAGTGAAATGAGAAAAATATATACATAAAACATTTTTTTAGAAATAGAAAGCAGAAAATTGGCATGTGTGTATGCATTAACCCCCTTTGTTATGAAGCCCATAAAAAGCTCTGGTGCAACCAATTACCTTCAGAAGTCACATAATTAGTGAAATGAATCTGTGTGCAATCTAAGTGTCACATGATCTGTCATTACATATATACACCTTTCTTGAAAGGCCCCAGAGACTGCAACACCTAAGCAAGAGGCACCACTAACCAAACACTGCCATGCAGACCAAGGAACTCTCCAAACAAGTAAGGGACAATGTTGTTGAGAAGTACATGTCAGAAAAAAATATCCAAATCTTTGATGATCCCCAGGAGCACCATAAAATCTATCATAACTAAATGGAAAGAACATGGCACAACAGCAAACCTGCCAAGAGACAGCCGCCCGGGCAAGGAGGGCATTAATCAGAGAGGCAGCACAGAGACCTAAGGTAACCCTGGAGGAGCTGCAGTTCCACAGCAGAGACTGGAGTATCTGTAAGCCGTACGCTCCATAGAGTTGGGCCTTGTGGCATAGTGGCCAGGAGAATTACTTTCAGCAAAAAACAAAATGGCACATTTTGATTTTGAGTAAAGGCATATGGGAGACTCCAAAAATGTATGGAGGAAGGTGCTGTGGTCTGATAAGACTAATATTTTACTTTTCGACCATCAAAGGGAATTCTATATTCCTTATATTATGTTTCTCTCTTTTTCTCTGGTTTCTTTCTGATTTGTTTCTAGTCCTCCTCACAGCATTATGGTATCTTAACCCCCTAGGATGTTATATATCTGGCGCAAACCCAACACATCACATCACCCAAAGAACAACATCCCCACAGTGAAACATGCTGATGCAGCATCATGCTGTGGGGATGTTTTTCAGCAGCCGGGACTGGGAAACTGGTCAGATTTGAGGGAAAGATGGTGCTAAATACAGGGATATTCTTGAGAAAAACCTGTACCACTCTGTTCGTGATTTGAGGCTAGGACGGTGGTTCACCTTTCAGCAGGACAATGACCCCAAACACACTGCTAAAGCAACACTTGAGTGGTTTAAAGGGAAATAGGTAAATGTGTTGGAATGGCGTAGTCATGCCCAGACCTCAATTACAAAAGAAAATCAGTGGTCAGACTTAAAGATTGCTGTTCACAAGCGCAAACCATCCAACTTGAATGAGCTGGAGCAGTTTTGCAAGGAGGAATGGGCAAAAATCCCAGTGGTAAGATGTGGCAAGCTCATAGAGACTTATCCAAAGTGACTTGGAGCTGTGATTGCCGCAAAAGGCGGCTCTACAAAGTATTGACTTTAGGAGGTTGAATAGTTATGCACATTGACTTTTTCTGTTATTTTGTCCTATTTGTTGTTTGCTTCACAATAATAATAATAAAAAAAACATCATCAAAGTTGTGGGCATGTTCTGTAAATTAAATGATGCAAATCCTCAAACAATCCATGTTAATTCCAGGTTGTGAGGCAACAAAACACGAAACATGCCAAGGGGGTGAATACTTTTGCAAGGCACTGTATCCTCCTCCCTCCTTTCCATCCTCCTCTCTCCTTCCCCTCAACCTCCTCCTCCCTCTTGGGCTGCAATGAGCATCATAGGCACTCATCGCAAGGCCCACTCTGTGTCTCCTTTACCCTTATCCTCCTCTTTCCCCCTTATCATCCTCCTCCCTTTCCCCCTCTCCAATTACCTCCCTATCCCCTGTGATGAGCTCCTGGTGTTCTCTCTCCCCTGCAGCTCCGGCTTCTGGCTGTCGAAACCGGCATATGCTAATGACGTGACATCACATGCGCGTCACGTCATTAGCATATGCTGGTTCCGACACAGCGAGAAGCCGGCGCTGCAGGGGGGAGAGAACACCAGGATCTCATTGCAGGGGATCAGGAGGTAATTGGAGAGGGAGAAAGGAAGGAGGAGGGTGATAAGGGTCGAAAGAGGAGGATAAGGGTGAAGGAGACACAGTGTAACGGGGGTGTTGCGAGCAGGTACTGGATGTGTTGCGATCACTGGGGGCTGGCTTTGGCACTCATTGCAGCTTAAGTGCTTATTTCAGCCTAAGTCTTGTGAGCTCGGAAAGCTTTAATGCCTCAATGGCTCGTCTCGCTTCGCGAGGCTCGCAAGCGTGACGACAAATCGCAGTTTTACAATTATAATATGTCATGTTGCTGTTTAATCTGTAGATGCTGCATTTCCATTTCCACTTGTCCAGCATCATCTGTGTTTTGTTCTCTTAGTTTTTGTAGGAGGGGTAGTATTTGGTGCTTTTTCTTTCTTGCCATAAAGTTGGTAAATCAGGTTGTTTCTCAGTTACTCACTTGTGCGCCTGCAGAGGTTTTCAGACAACCACCGAATCTGAAACAAACATTAGTGAACAGAAGATTGGCCAATGAACAGCACCAAACCATGCCATAAAAGTTGCTGCAAATTATGTCAACACATCTGCAAAGAGGACAAAGCCACACACAACAAAAGCTACAACATCAGAGGATCATATTCATGCACATCATCCAATGTGGTGTACATGATACAATGTACTCTATGTGAAAGTGTATGCTACATTGGGGAAACCAGCCAAAACTACATCTACAGATACATCTGCTTTTTTGAAATTCCATCAAAAAGCACAAATATGACAGTTACTGTACCCCAATGGGATACCTTTTCACAAAAAATCCACACCATCCAACACCTAAAAATAAAAATGCTCAGAGGTAATTTTAGAAACACACAAGAAAGAAAGACATTTGCAATCAAAATAACACACTTTAATACGATAAATACGGGACTTAATGTAACTATGGAATTGTTATTGCATTATCTTGTATGCTTATAACCTTCTATATTCCTTATATTATGTTTTTCTCTTTTCCTTCTTTTTCTCTGGTTTCTTTCTGATCTGCTTCTAGTCCTCTTCACAGCTTTATGGTATCTTAACCCCCTAGGATGTTATAATATTTACGACTCTGTCTTCTTCGCAGCTAATCGAATAGAACATTTTTTTTTAAATAAGCCTGTAATTCCTGTGTTTCATTTGGGTAATCTTATATCAGTGTTGCTCCAAACTTGAGAAAGAGAGGAAGCTCTCAAAAGCTAGTCTTATATTTACAAATATGTTTGTCCAATAAAAAATATATCAATATATACAGCAATACTCTTATTATTCATCTATCACATATATTAGTTGTCAGACTGCGAGTTGTTGTCATGCTTGTGAACCTCGTGTAGTGAGGTGAGCTGCTTGCGGCCCATAGGGCTGCAACTGCGAACCTCCTGAAGCGAGGTGAGCCGTTGAGGCACGAGCTAGCAACAAATACGACTTCAATGGCCAAATCACAGAACTCGAAAAGACAGCGAATTCACACAAATATGCCTCAAATTTACTTTTACACATTTACACACAGCACAGGGGGAAAGCCAGGGAGCCTGTGAGTGAGGTTGCAAGTTTATTTAAGGCATATTTTGTCATTTTTAACAATAGAAAATCGCCGAAACGGGGGAAAAAAGGAAGCCGAAAAAACTCTGAAACAAGATGAAAACGAGGCTCAGCAAGGCCAGGCACGCACAACTTAGAAACTACACGACGTAAAAGACAGTAACACTTACACCAACAACACCAGGCACGCGGGACTTAGAAAAAACACAACAGCAAAGACAGTAACATACCAACAACGCCAGGCATGCGGGACACAGACGAACAACGCCAGGCACGCAGGACTTAGAAAATACACAACAGCAAAGACAGTAACATACCAACAACGCCAGGCATGCGGGACACAGACGAACAAGGCCAGGCACGCGGGACTTAAAAAATACACAACGGCAAAGATAGTAACACTTACACCAACAATGCCAGCCACCCGGGCCTTAATAAAACCAACGACAGTCAGCACATGCATTCTCCCGTCTTCCCGAGCCCCTGGGGAAGAATATAAGACCTGGAGGACCCTTCAAGGCAGTCCAGGGAAAACAGTAAATCCAGGCTAGTAGGTCCAGCAAAAACTTGGGAAGGGCCTTCCCCAGCAAAACCCTCTACTTCCAGGCAAGGGAGATCTCCTGACCTGCTGATTCTAGGATGGTACCAGGTTTCCTGGGTCAAATAGAAGACCCCAACTTCCCCCTTGCCAATTATCCCGGTCAGTGGCCCCTCCTTTCCAGTGACACAGGCACACAACCAGTGTCTTTGGGCCACTGCAGGGAAGTCAATACAGGGAGGTCCGGTGACAAACCATACCCTGGGGTGTCCTCTGTGGAAATCCAGGAAAACTGGCCCATCCAGTGGTGAACAACTCTGGGGTAATCCTGGGGCCTTACCCTCCCCAACTAAGCCAGTACAAACAGCTGGCTGGTGGTATTTACAACAGTCCATGTGCCTAGGCGACCACAAGTGGTAAATATTCCTCCCCTCCTCTTGACTGCTACTTCCCCTGTCCAGTGTTTAAGTTCCAGGGAATTTAATGGGCTTTCTGGCTTACCCAATACAAGTGGTCCCAGGGGCCTAGCCAGTTCCAGTAACTACTCATCACAGGTTATCCCTATCCCACCCCCCAAAAGCCAAGGCCAATGCCCCTTCTTTTCCTCTTGGTTAGGGAAAACATTATTCTCAGGCATCTCATAAAACAATAGTTCCACTAAGGACTGTACCTGCTGCATCTGCCAGTCTGTACTCCTTCTAATGGACTTGTTTGGGATCTCCACTCCTTGGGGCTGCATTGTGCTCACTATCTCCCAGCCTCCTTTCTCTAGAACTACTGTCTGGGTACAGCTCTCACCTCTCTCTGTCTGTTTGGTCTCTTGATCCTCAGGCAGAACCTCCTGGCTCTCTCCATCTGATACTGCCTGGCATGTGGATGCAGGCAGTCCTTAAGTACCAGCTGTTACTGCCTCCTGTAAAGTCTGAAGAGCAGGGCTGCTTGCCGTTTCTACTCCAGGGTCTATGGCTGGCTCCTGGACAATGGATATCCAAGGAAGCTCCCCACTAAGCTTACAGTCCATTGCTAGGGCCCAATGCTCCTTAGGTTCTTCTCTGACTCTAGCAGCAGGGTAGCTTTCTCCCAGGTCTTCCCCTGGCACTGCTGTGGTCAGGCCCTGTCCCCATTCTTCTAACTGGGCGAGGCTCAGGCCCTAAAGTTAGGGACCAGTTCTTCCTCTTCACAGTCAACCCACTGCATAATGAAGTCCTTGTTAAATTCCCAGTAATCAGAATTTCCCCAACAGTCCAGACCTCTCTCTTCTGACCCAACCATGGAAACATTTAGCGGAGTCCCTGTAGTCACTGCTAGGTGGTTCTGTTCCATGCCTGACTGTCATGAGCTCTCCCAACTGGGTGGCCACAACCCATCCAGGGATGCTTCATCTAGCAAGTCTACATAGTCCACTTCCAACTGTAACTCCTGCTGTATCAAAGGCCAGGCACGCAGAACTTAGTAAATACACGACGTAAAAGACAGTAACACTTCCACCAGGGGTGTCAAACTCGGTCCTGGAGGGCCACACCCAGGCCTGGATTTGTGAATATCCTTGCTACCAGCAGGTGAGACTATTGCTTCTGCAGTCATCCTGACTGACTCACCTGTACACAGAAAGGAAATCCTCAAATCCAGGCCTGGGTGTGGCCCTCCAGGACCGAGTTTGACACCCCTGACTTACACCAACAACACCAGGCACGCAGGACTTACGCAGGCACGCGGGACTTACAAAATACACAACAGAAAAAGACAGTAACACACCAACAACGCCAGGCACGCGGGACACAGACTAACAACGCCAGGCACGCGGGACTTAGAAAATACAAGACAGCAAAGACAGTAACACTTACACCAACAATGCCAGGCATGAGGGACTTAATAAAACCAACAACAGTCAGCGCGTGCCACGCAACGATTCAGCAGAGACACAGAGGAGAAAGACACAGGGAAGGGACAGGGGAGAAATGGTGGAAAGAGACACATGTCAAGTTGCAAGTTGCCAAGGCCTGTAATGAGTGGTGAATTAGATGAGAGGAGAGGCTTGCAATGAGTGCCAAAGGTGCTCAGAGGGTTCAGAACATTACATTGTGTGGCAAACACCATTGCCAGGCTTAAAATATTATTACCGTCATTTTTGATGGGCAAGTCTCTAGTATATATATATATATATATATATATATATATATATATATATATTATATACACATGAACATACACACACAAACACACACACATATATATATATATATATATATATATATATATACTGTGTATATATATATATATATACTATATATATATATATATTTATATATACATATATATATATATATACACACACACATATACACATATATATATATATATATATATATATATATACACACATACATATACACACAGTTATATAATCTATATATATGTGTGTATATATAGTATATAAATAAATATATATATATAACTAGCGACTTGCCCATCAAAAAATGATTGGAATAACATTTTAAGGCTGGGAATGCTGTACCTTCATTGCAAGCCTCTCCCTCCATCTACTGTATGGGCCTTGAGATGAGTGGCTTTGCCGCTCATTGCAGGCCTTGTCAACCTACAACTTTCGTGCTTCGCAATGATCACCTCTGGCGCTCATCGCGAGACTTGCAATGAGCACCTTCTGGGCTCATTGCAGCCCGCACACACACTTTGCCTGTGCCTTTGCTCTGCTTGTGGGAAGGAGAGAGGCTGCACTGCTTATTGGTCACATGGAATGATTGACAGGACACTGAGAACCTGGGTGTAGCAGCTTGTGTTGGGAAAGTTGTCCGAATAACAGACTCCCCCCATACACCGGTACTAAAGCAGCACTGGCCAATGCAGTGCACTGATAGGCTGTGAGACACACATCTTTCATTTAGATCGTGGGTGTGACCAGGGTTAGGGAAAGGCTTACACATGTAAATAAACAAATGCAAAAAACACTTTTATGTCAAAAAATAAATAAAACTGAAAGAATAAAAACAAAGTTTTTAGATTGTAAACAGAATGCTCTGTCACATGCAAAAGAGCACTATAAGGGAGGTAACTAGCCATTTAACATTCTCCTCTCCTTGAACATCCAATCCTTTGTAAAAAAATAGTCACATTAAATTCACCTCATGTGTAAAACTGTAGCTTGTAACGTAGCCTGCAAGACTTACAGCTATTAAATTGGCCTCTGAAAGAAATCCGTCGACGACTTGTGGGATAGGGGCGAGAAAACCCTATGGGACGTGAGCATTCAAATTGCACGCCCGCAAACCCTTTGATCTGTCAAGCCCGTAACTGATTTTCCAATCATGCTATTAAGTTGCAACAAACTCACTGGTGTTCAAGCCTGTAACCCGCGAATGGAGCTAAGAAGCCAAAAGTTGTTAGAGAGGACCCGCAAGGGTGGTAAATTCCAACCTGTAGCACTTTAAATGCACATATACATTCACTACTGTACTTTTATTAACAGGGAAACAGGGAATAGCACAACATTCTCAAGCTCACAAAACGGCAATATAAAATGCTTTATTTCATGGGTAATTTCCGTGTTATATTGACCCGGCAATCAATATGTTAATACATATAATGGAACTCACATGTAATAGAATATCATATTTACGGCTTTATCAATATTGCCTTATATCTGGAATGTGGGTCCAATCGTAACTCGTAATTGAAACACGTAAGACTTTGAAATCCCACCTCCATTTTTAAATTATGTAATTTTAAGGATCTCTGTTGCCATTGGCTCCATCGAAACCCGTAACTACGGGTTTGACTAATTGATCACGTTCGCGGCCACGCATCCAACCTTCAACAAATTGTTTACGGGTTTGCGTTTCAATTTTTGCTGCAGGTTTTTTTTCTAAATGTGTAGATATATTCTATTTACTCAATGTCACGACCTGCTTCTTCAATAGGGCTTGACAAGAACCTAGTTCAAGCCTACCCTAGCAGGACCGTGTAGTTCTTACTACCTCTGGTACAGAAGATGGCCTCAGGATATCAGGAACACCATATAATCCCTTAGAATTAGGATTAATGCACAGAATGACACTTACACCTTGTCTATGTAAGTAGATATCACTGGCATACCTTTAATAATTGGCACATTTTATACAATTTTCTGGCACACAGGCTGGCCAATCAGTAAGCCACATCCCTAAATAATAGGCTGCCCCTTGTTTACTCGGAAAACCCTGTACCTCAGATCAAATCATATCTTTAATCTCATCCTGTTTATTATATTTAGGTGGGATGAGTGAGTTAACCAAGATAACAACCCTGTACATAATAGGCTGCTCCTGCTTACTGGAGAACCCTGTAAAAGAATTATCTATTAGACTACAGTCTTGGGTGTTGGCTGATGCAATAGCCTGCAGAATAGCTAATATGTTATGCAGAGCATAAACCAAGATGCATACAATATAACAGTGTAACCATAAGCACTAAGAAAAACGTAACTGTAATAATAAAAACAGGGGACTGACTGAGTAGAGGGGACACACTGAGGAGAGGGGACTGACACTCAAGCCAGCAATTTACCTCTTTAAAGGGATATGAAAGTTTCACGGATTAATACCTTTCTGCACTCTAAAGGCAAAAAACAGTCTTTTTGTATGCTGCATATCTCGTAAAACATTTTATTTTTATTAATATTTAAAAATCCTTCTAATGATTATGTTGACATCTCCTGGGGGTGTCTACACGGGCATCTGATCCCCCCACTCAACTTGCAGCATCAGGGGAGCAATATTAACCCACTATTTACCTGCTGTTGCTTGCTCAGCCAATTTCCTTGCAGCTTCCTGTCTGAATGTCATAAGTAATACATAGCACATATCAGTGATACACTATATATCCAAGGCTGCTTTGCACCAAAAACAGGAACCAAGAGTTAATTCACAAGTTTTAGCTAATCTGATTGGCCAAAATAAATAATTTTTAATTTAATACTAATTTAGCCTGAGTTTGGAGGGTGTTAACCCTGATTTTCAACTTTCAGAAATCATAAGTGATTTTACTGACTTTTTGGATTTTGTCATGTAAATGTTTGCATGCACTACTAATTCTCCTCTATCAGATGCTTTCATAATCCAGCAAATTTACATATCCCTTTAAGCCTAAACTCGTAAATCCTGCCTTTTTAAGAATGATTTTCGGGGGCGTGATCATATGATCTGACAATATTTAAGCAAGCCCGTAATTTACTTCTTAGACACAGCCAATAGTAAATGAGTCCATCATCATGACGTCAGTAAAACATGGAAGTTAGCCGTAATTTGCAATCAGAGGCTACAAATTAATTACTACCAATCAGTAATATTTGCGGATTGGGTTCGCAATCAAGCAATCTAGCAATCTATAAAATGCATTAGATCATCTGTCTTGTTGAAGAAAAACACTTTCACTGACTCGCCCTCACCCTCAAAGGAATAAGATAGGAAACGAAAACTTTGTATTTTCAATTTAATACAAGCTTGGAGGTGAATGGACAAAGTAACAGCAAGTCTGTAGTTCATCTAAAGAATTGTTTCACATATAATATTTTCATACAGTTTTTACAAGCTATATTAGCTAATTAGTAAATCCCTTCTTGTGAGACTCACCATGGTATTACTACAAGGTTTTACAAACAATATTTGGCTAATCAGTAAACTCCTTGTAGTACAAACAGAAGACCCTACACATTTTCCCATTTGACCCAATACTCAAATATGTTATCTCTACTCAAATATACACATCCTGTTTAATTGCATTCTTGTTTCTTCTAAGAATCAACTTTGCAAAAAGCCTTGAAGTTAAAGCACTGAACAAATGATTCTTCAGAATTAACTCCTTCTTAGGTTTACAATTACTAAGGTTAGCATTTACTATTTTGTTATATTCTTATATCTACTTGTAAGAGTTGAATATCAATGCATTATATTTCCCCCTACGACACTACAAAGTGTAATCTAAAAGAAAAAGTATTACAACAGTATTAACCTAGGGTGAATTCTTAATGAACGTTACAAACATTGCAAATTATAAATCACTATAATAGTTGTTAGTGTGGGGAATACTTACGATGTTGGTCACACTTTGCGAGGCGAACCATCGACCACGCAGGGCGAGCCGCCGAACAGGCGGGATTGAGGCTGCAATGTGCGCCGAAGGAGCTCATTGCACTGTGAGCCTCGCAAGGCGAGCAGCTGAGGCACGCGGGACGTAGCCTGCAATGAACGCCGAAGGCGGGACTTGCAACCCATACGACTTGGGACCGAAACCCGTACATGTACTGTGAATGCACTGCGCCAAAAGCGCTCATTGCGAGCCATGTGATGAGCGCCAAAGGTGCTCAGAGGGTCCATAGCCTTGCATTGTGTGACAAACAGCATTGCTAGCCTTACAATTTTACTCCAGTTATTTTTGATGGGCAATTTCCTAGTATATATATATATAATAAAAATGCAACAAATACAATAGGAAAGTCTTCTTCAAACTGGCTCCTAAAGAGACTCTTGTCTCTATAGGATACAGCTCACTGAGGAGCAAGTATGGCAGGGATTATTGTGCCCATTGAGCCATAAAGCTGTCAGCCGCAGTATGGTCTGTGTTCCAGTAACAACATATAAAAGTCCCAATAGTGGAATTTGTGTCCTTTGCACAAAGTTCATAGTCCAGACTTTAAATGCACATTGGATAAGAGCCTTACAACTAGTGATAATAATAACTCATGTGATCATGGTTAGTCCAGATTGTGGTGCAATGGTTATCGATGTAAGTGCAACTAGATCACAGAGACAATTTTTCTTTATACCTGTTTTCTTGTATATAATATGTGATTAATAGCCAGTAGTAGGATTTCCATAATAGAACATAGATACAATTATCATAAAGCATTGACAAACATTTCTTAAAATACAATTATGCAGTGATATTTTTAACACAGAGTTTATCAAAATAACATCTTATCTCCCTAGTTACTTTCCCTTATCAGATGTTCATTCTATATCCTATCAAGTTGATGGAACAAGGTGCAGAAGTGTTATAAGCTAAAAAATTCCAACGGAAGACAAGGCTAAAAATTAATGAAAAAAAGTGAAAAATGACAAAACAATAGACATAGACTCAAACAATCTTCATACAAACCCAGTCTCACTCATCACACAAAGCCAGACCCCTCTGAGCTCATATTCTTAAAAAAAACAAAAAAAAAACAAGCTGATTGCTTCTGGATATGAAATCTTCTGGACAAGCAACAGTTCTTCATGTACAGATATCTAGACACAGAACAAGGATTATGTGACTTTCTCACTGATATTTGTATCTTTTTTCATGCCAGCGGATACATGCACCGTCACATTTCCAGGTAAAAAAACAAAAGTTTGGCCCGTCCCCTTTCTTGGGTCCAGAATCACAGTAAGACTTCTGTATGAGTTATGTCTTTTAGTCACCAAACTCTGGATTTGGTCTTTTATCTGTCATTATCTTTGTCATCAGGATAGGAACTTGGTAGAGACTTTCTCTTGTCATGAATCAGGGCAAGCTTATGGCATAGTTGTTACTTCGTTTTTTCCTATCTATTCACAGACACTATGGTCTTCTTTTGGGGGTAGGCAAGTGTGACAAAATATAAAGGAAAACAACAAAATCCAAACATTCAAGATCTGTCATACAAGACCCTGCATACATATTTCAAACATACATCCTCTCATCATACACACCTATCCTAGACTCCTCCCTAATTACTGTACATAAGAAATTTTGCATATGCATCACTTTAATGAACCATGGATGGTATATAAATCAGAATCAATCAACTCAAGCACTAGTTTTAACCTCTATACAGTATAACTTGTGACACTTTAATATTATCTAAAAAAGTCCACTAAAAAAGTCTATCAATGTGTATATAACAATGGTTTTTGGTCTAGTCAATAGACCATGGGCTAGTACAATATATGGATATGTAAAATGCATTCATTTTCTACTCTGATAAAGCAGCAAGAATGTCTTTAAGTAGTTTCAATACTACTATAATAAGTATAATAAGTATAATAAGTCTCTTTAAGTGACTAGATTAATATTAGATTAATCTTGCCATAGTATATATGTTGGAGAATAAACTACCAATTATTTTACTAATGTTACATTTATACTAATAAACCTCTAAAATTTCAATTAATAAGTTACTCCATCTCCTATCATATTCGGCATCTGTGACACTGTTCTCTCTTGGTTCACATCCTATCTAGAAAATTAAACATTTAGTGTGTCCTTCTCTGGCACTTCTTCATCACCCTCTGACTGTTGGCATATCTCAAGGTTCTGTCCTAGGTCCCCTCCTTTTCTCCATTTGTACATCCTAACTTGGTACCCTAATAAATTATTTGGTATTTCAATATGCAGATGACATCCAAATTTACCTCTGCTCCAGAACGGTGCCCCTCTCTTCATGTTCCCAACTGCCCCTCTAGCATATCCTCCTGGATGTCCGCCAGTCAACTCAAACTCAATATGCCAAAGATGAAAATTGTTATCTTCCCGCCCTCTTCCACAGCTTCGACTCCTCAAATGTCTTTAATTGCTGACAATGCCATCATCACGCCCACCTCTCAGGCCCATTGTCTTGAGGTTTTACTGGACCCCGTCCTCTCTTTCATTCATCACATACAATACATCACTAAATCTTGTCACTTTCACCTAAAAAACACTTCCAAAATATGCCACTTTCTCTCACAAGCCACAACCAAAATTTGAATCCACTCTCTGTTCATATCTCGCCTCGACTACTGCAAGCCACTCCTTGTTGGCCTCCCCATCACCTGTCTATCTCCACTTCAGTCCATAATGAACGCCTCTGCTAGACTCATCTACCATACTCATCGCTCCTCTCTTTCAATCACTCCACTGGCTTCCCATAGGCTCCAGAATAAAATTTAAAGACTTGACCCTAACGTATAAAGCCCTCAATAATAATGCACCCTCTTATATCTCTGCTCTTGTCTCTAAACACTGTCCCAACTGTCCTCTTTGCTCTTCTAACTACCTTCTTCTTACCTCCTCTCTTATCGCCTCCCCTCACTACTCCTTCAGGACTTTTCTCATGCTGTCCCTATTCTATGGAACTCCTTGCCTCGCTCCACTAGACTCCTTCTGCCTCAAATCCTTAAAAAATGCATCTATTTAAAGAGGCATATCACCGTCAGCCTTAATTATGCAATATACAGTTGTTCTTAAAAGATTGTATACCCTGGCAGAAACTGTGGAATTTGGGCATTTATTTAGAAAATATGACTGAACATGCAAAAAAAAACATGTCTTTTATTAAAGGATAGTGATCATATGAAGACATTTATTATCACATCGTTATTTGGTTCCTTTTGAAATCAAAATGATAACAGAAATCACCCAAATGGCCCTGAAAAAAGTGTACATACCCTTGAATATTTGGCCTTGTTACAGACATCAAAGGTGACACACACAGGTTAAAATGGCAATTAAACGCTAATTTCCCACACCTCTGGCTTTTTAAATTACAATTAGTGTCTGTGTATAAATAGTCAATGAGTTTGGTAGCTCTCACGTGGATGCACTGAGCAGGCTAGATACTGAGCCATGGGGAGCAGAAAGGAACTGTCAAAAGACCTGCGTAACAAGGTAATGGAACTTCGTAAAGATGGAAAAGGATATAAAAAGATATCCAAAGCCATGAAAATGCCAGTCAGTACTGTTCAATCACTTATTAAGAAGTGGAAAATTCAGGGATCTCTTGATACCAAGCCAAGGTCAGGTAGACCAAGAAAGATTTCAAACACAACTGCCATAAGAATTGTTCAGAACACAAAGAAAAACCCACAGGAGAAATACAGGCTGCTCTGGAAAAAGACGGTGTGGTTGTTTCAATATAGCATTTTTTAAAATTATTCTACAGTGAAAGAACTGAAGGCAATTGACTGGATTGTTCTTACATATATATGCTCTTTGGCCCACCATATATTAAACGATTGTTGTGGTGAACTACCTACTCATAAGGTCCACAACACAAGCTGGGATGCCGCCCCACGCTTATGATAGGCAGTAATCTTGAAAAGGCTGTCCAATCCAACCTTGGCTTTGTATAAAAGCGGTGTAATGCAGCAGGCATAAGCTTAAAGGAAGCCATGTTTGAAATGGTTTATGGATTGAAAAGGAAGGCATTTGTGGGCACATTTGCTTGTCCCTGGTCAGCTTCCCAGAATGCAGTGTTATAATTGTATTTCTTGGAATTCTTGGAAACAGTTTTTTTTTGTTTCAATAGTTTTTATTGTCACAGAGTTGTAAATCTTATACAGTATTAATGTTTCAGCGATGGCTCGCAGGCCAAATTTATGTTGTAGATTGCTTAACCGTAAACTTATATGATGGTGACATTTTCATTTAGTGACAGTTCCATTACATTTTCCTTTTTCTTAACCTTTCTAAGTAACATTAACCTGGTAGCATGGTTGTTTGCCTGTTTTTGAGATCTCTGATGGTTTTAGTATGATATGCTACCTCTTGTTACAGTTTTTTTAACATACAAAATAAAATTAACTGGATATAACAACTTTAACTACAGTGTCATTCGTGTGCTTGTGTCTAATGATTCTTCTTTCTGTCCTTTCATGTCGAGGGACTGTTTTTGTATGTATACTAGACAGTAGTTTGAAGTAGGTCACTCACCTCTGAGTCTTGCCGTTTGGCGCTGGTCTGTGGAGTCCGGCAAGGGGGGGGCCCCAGTTCACTTTTCTTGAATTGGTTTATCTCCTAGTTTGTCTGCTATCTGTGTTTATGTTTGTTATATTTCTATTGCCTGTGTGGAGGTTGTCCATGCCCCCCATATTTCTAGAAATTTTGGGTATGTGTTGTTAGTCGTGTGTGTGAATCTGTTAAACAACATTATGCCATTTAATTTGTGTATTACCTCTTGTATCCTGAGGTCTGGGGTTCACCATTTTTGAGCTATGTGGCTTTTTGCTGATAGCATCAGGTACTGAAACCATTTATTCTGGCTTTTCGAAATATGTGTAATAGGTCCTCCTAGAAGGCATGTGTCAATTGACCAAGGGATTGGTGTATGCAGTGTCTCTGAGGCTAGTTTTAGCACTTTGTTCCAGAGGTTTAGGGCTATGGGTCATTCCCACCATATATGTTCGAATGTCCCCCAATCCTGGCAATGCCTGAAACATTGTGTGGGGATTCGCGTGTTAATGGTGTGTAGTTTTGCAGGTGTATAATATGCTCTATGGAGGAATTTTATGGATGTTTCCCTAAGGGAATAGCTCAGGGGGCTCTTCACAAGTTTGAGGCAGGTTTTCTCCCAGGCCTTATCGTCTTTTGGGGTTCCTATGTTTTGATCCCACTTCCACTTAAAGGGAGCTGTGTTGTTGTTGTGCGTCTCTCTAATTGCTGCATATAGTGTGCTTATGATGCCTTTTGTGAGTGGGGCTTTTTGGCAGATCACGCTTAGCCAGTTTGGTCTGGGGACTCCCCATTTCCTAATAAGTGTTGTTATGTAGTGTTTTATCTTACAAAAGTTGAAATGTTTTCTTAATGGGATGTTATGGTTATGTCAGAGCTGGTCAAAGGTAAGGACCTTATCATTTTGTATCCATTTGTCTAGGGTGTCTAGTTTGTTCAAGGACCACCAGTTAATTGAGTCCTTGTCTAATGTATCCCATATTGTTGGGATTGTTAAAGTGGGTGTTAAGTTTGATAGGCCTCTTGTTATGTGGTGTGCCTTGTTGGTTTTGTGCCAGGTGTGTAATATATGTCTGATGATTGGGTTGCTGTGTTTCTCGCATGCGTGTGGTATGGTGGGCGACCATGTCACATTGTCCCATTTATGTGGGTGCATTTGTATGTTCTCCACAAATACCCAGATTGGCTGGTGCTCCACGCAGTGGGATTGGGGGAGGAATGCTAGTTGGGCTGATGTATAGTAAGCTTTTAGGTCCGGGCACGCTATGCCCCCGGTGTTATAATTGCTATATAGCAGTTTCTTTGAAATTCGAGGTTTTTTGTTGCCCCATATGAATCTTGTTAGATGCCTTTGAAATTTGTCTAA
This sequence comes from Discoglossus pictus, assembly GCA_027410445.1. Taxonomy (NCBI): domain Eukaryota; kingdom Metazoa; phylum Chordata; class Amphibia; order Anura; family Alytidae; genus Discoglossus; species Discoglossus pictus. The sequence continues at coordinate 108,592,493 of CM050171.1, forward strand.
GTCTTTTCGTTTTATGGGAATAGGGAGGGCCCTAAACAAGTATAACAGCCTTGGTAATATGTTTAATTTGATGGAATTTATGCGTCCCGTCCAGGAGATCGGGAATTTACTCCAATTTTTTGTGTCTGCACATAGGGTTTTTAATATAGGTGGATAGTTGGCCTCATACAGCCCAGACAGGTCGGGGGTCAGTTTTATTCCCAGATAGTTGATTTGGTCTGAGGACCATGTAAAGTTATATTTTGTTTTAAGTCTGGTTAAGGTTTGTTCCGGAATGTTGGAGCCCATAGCCTCAGTTTTATTATAATTAACTTTTAATCCCGAAATCATTCCGAATTGGTCCAGGGTCTCCAGCAGGGGGGGTATAGAGGATTCCAGCTCGGTCACAGTGCATAGAATGTCATCTGCATACATGCAGCATTTGAATTGGTGGGACCCAGCCCAAACCCCTTTGATACCCCCATCCGCCCTGATTCTCTGTGCGAGAGGTTCTATCGCCAAAGCGAATAGTAATGGTGACAAGGGGCACCCCTGTCTCCTCCCTCTTTCTATGTCGATGTAATTTATGTTTTCCCCTTCTAGTTTCAGGAATGCTTTGGGTTTATTGTATAGGGTGTTAAAGACGTTGAGAAATTTTCCCCTGATCCCCATTTTGTGTAGCACTCCTTTCAGATAGCCCCACTCTAGGGAATCAAAGGCTTTCTCTAGGTCAAAAGCGATGGTGCAGAGTGATTTGTTAAAACAGTTTTTTTAACTTGTTTTAGACATTCAAATGTGAACACAAATGTACTATTTATTTACTATGGGCCTCATTCTATTATCGGCCGCAGCCGTTGCGGGGCCGCAAGGACCGGCCGCAAGCTATTCTGCTATTCTATTCCCTTACGGCCGGGGATTCCGGCAGGCTTGCGGCCGGTGCCTTGCTATCTCTTGCGGCCGCTCGCGCCGGAGGAAAGCCTTTGATCTTAAACGGCCGCAAGAGATTTGCAATTCAATTGCTCCGGGAAACCTCTCTGCAAGGCTAAAAGCGAGCCGCAGTTACTTGCAGGAAAAAGGTCTCGCTAGCACCAATTAAGCACATAAAATAGCTCAAATAAAGCCATCCTGCACTTTAAGAAGACTATAAAGGGATTTTAGGTGTTAGAAAAAATAGCACATAATTATCCTGTCCTCAAATCCGTAAAATATTTCATTTTTAATATCCGTAAAATATCCATGTAAAAAGTCCAGAGTGCTTGGAGCACTTCAGACACGCCCACGCCGCAGCCGGAAAATAAACAGTTAATTTGAACTCGGGTTTGGGCAGATGTGCAAGCTTGAGAGTGGGTTCCTTTTAATCCTCATGTCCCCCAATATGATCCCTAGCATTTACAGAGCTGTACAGTGCAGGCTTGAATTTATTTTTCAGTTTTTATATTTCACAGATTACGGCCGGTTCCAAGATATGCGGCCGGCCGTAAAAGGAGATCCTTGCGGGGCCGTATAATAGAATCGCGAGTTAACTGAACCCTCGCAAGGAATCGCAGCCTTACGGCCGATTTACGGCCGATAATAGAATGAGGCCCTATGTGTGTGTATATATATATATATATATATATATATATATATATATATATATATATATATATCGCATATATAGTTGTCAGCAATGCTGGTTGTTGCCAACACTTGCAGGCTTGCATAGCGAGCCCGCCGCAGTTTCTGGCAAGGAGCACCAAAGGCGCTCCTTGCGCTGGTGGAAATGAGAGCCATAGCCGCTCATCCCTACCATCCAATCAGAGTGGGATTTTGGGGTGTTTCCCTTTCTGATTGGCTCACACATTGCCGTCTTCTGATTGGCTGAAAACGCTGTCTATCAAATTCAGCCAATCAGAAGACAATTTTCTTCTGGAAAACTCTGTAGGAGTCTCATTAGCGTCGGGGAGGTCAGTGAGTGCGGATCTCCGTTATTTTTTTTTTTTTTTTAGAGCGCGGATAGTTCCAGGGCGGGGCAGAAGAGGATGAGACCGAGGACATCGCGGGGAGTACAATGTATATTATGTTTATTTTTTATTTTGTTTAGGTTTATATGTATGTTGTAGTAATGTAATGTTTTTTTTTAACAGAAGCCGTGCCGGAGAAAAAAAAAGAAGGATGGGAACATGCTGGAAAGGTGAGTAGAATATTTAGAATATTTAGAATGTTTATTTATTTTATGTAAATGTGTTGTACTAATTTTTTTTTCTTTTCCCCTAGGTTGCTGAACTGAATGGACATCTGCAAAGGTAAGTGGTCTTAATTATTTTTATTTTAGCTAATAATTAGGGGTTGTATATGGAGATAGCATTTATTGTATGTTAGATAGGGGTATGTAGTTTAGATAGTTAGGATTTATTGTATGTTAGGGGTATGTATTTTAGATTGTTAGGATTTATTGTATATTATATAGTACTAGCGACTTGCCCGTCAAAAAATGACGGCAATGTTATGTATATGTTTGTCAAGTTGTTTAGTTATTAACATATATTTTTGACACTTGTAAGTATTTTAATATGAACGTGTATTTTTGTAAAATGTTGATGTAATGGTTTTTTAAAATGTAATTAGTATCTGAAGAATTGTTAACTTGAATATACATTGAATGAATAGGAAAGCCAAAAGTAAAAACCCTTTTTTAAACGTTGCAAATTTTAACATGAAGTTTAAAATATATGTAAGCAATAACCATCAAAGTATATATTTTTAAACTTGAGCTTTATTTTTTATGTAAGTTTAGAAGTTGACAAGACATTGGTATAATTTTGAACATTATAAACAGGAACATAGTGAATACATTTTGTAAAGTAATTTTTTATTAAAAGTATTAACATTTGAATGTAAAAACAATTGACATTTAAATTAATCAGTATTAAAATTCAATTTCTATCACAATAATTGTTAACTTGAATATACATTGAATGTAGAGGAAGGCATACAGTCAAACTCTTCTTAAAACGTACGTAATTAAACTAATTTATTACTGAGCACATAAATTGGCGATAAACATTAATGTAGGTAGTAATCTTAAGATAACAGACAATATTTACATTGTGACTTAAAAGGTGCTTAACCTCTTAACATCCACTTTGTAATATGTTGAATGAAATAACTTCAAAATATATTTTTTAAACTTTTAACATTAGAAACATTAACATAGTGACTTAACATTTTAACATAATTTTTACTAACAATGCAAGGCAAGTATTTTGTGAGGCGAATCATTCATAAACATGACTTCCATTAATTATGACTGAATTAAACAACCAATTGTTATGTATTTTGCAATGCTTTTAAAAAATCTTGGCACCTTTAATTAGTATCCTTCAAAGTTATAGTACTTCATAGTAGACAATGTTTTTAGTAAAAATACGTCCATCTTCTAATAAATCACCTTGACTTTCATTGTTTTCAATGTAAACTTTAATTGCCTGTGGATTTTTGCACCTTGACAACGCAACGTACAATTGACCATGTGCAAAAACTGGTTCTTCCAAGAAAATACCCACAGATTTGAAAGTTTGACCTTGTGATTTATTAATGGTCATGGCAAATGCCATAATAATGGGAAATTGTCTTCTTTGAAGTATAAAAGGGAGACTACTTTCACTTGGTGCTAAATCTATTCTTGGTATGAAAACTCTCTCTCCTCTATGGGTCCCAGTTAAAATTTCAGCATCTATAAAATGGTCCTTTAATTGTTGAACAATTAATCTTGTGCCATTGCATAGGCCTTTTTTGGGATTCATATTTCGCAGTAACATGATAATTGCACCTTTCTTTAGCTGCAAAATATGTGGTGGCATTCCAGAAGGAGTTAAAGAGTTTATGAATTCAGTGGAAAAGTTAGCCTGACTTTCATTGTCATCAGCAAGTACAGAATCAGCACTGTGATAATTTCTTTGTGGTGCATAAATTTTTTTTAAGATTTTATTATTGAGGATTAATGCATCTTTATTTTTACACGTCAGTATGACTTGGTTGGCAAGCTCGGAATATTCTTCGTTATTTATGCTCCCTTCAAATATAGCCGATATAATATCTTGTTGACAAATCATATGAGGTGGGATCTCTACAGTGTCGTCAGGTAAATTTAGTATTTTTTCTGTTCTGCCTTCTCCAATTTTAATAAGCCAATCATTGAAATCAGTTTGGCCTTCTGATCTCATATTTTGTTGCAGTTGAAGATGGGTAAAATGTTTCCATACTGTACTTGACTTTATACATGTTTCGATAATGTCAGTTCGATTTCCATGTACAACAACAGGTAATGTTTGTCTAAAATCGCCACCCAACAACATTACCTTTCCACCAAATGGAAAAATATTATCCATGACTTCATGAAGCAAACGGTCAATACATTGGAGGGCATAGCATGACATCATTGTGGCCTCATCTATTATAATTAATTTACATTTCTTCAATTTCTTTGCTTGTAAGGATGTCATGCGAATATCTGACACAGAATTTTCTAAAATAGGCACTGGCAGTTTAAATCCACTATGAACAGTTCTTCCACCTTCTAATAAAAGTGCAGCAATTCCAGTAGTGGCAAACGCCATTGCTATTTTTCCTTGTGCTCGTACTGAACTCATTAATAAATTGTACAAATATGTTTTTCCTGATCCGCCAGGTCCATCAAGATAGAAATAACGCTCTGTCACCATGTCATCATCTATAGCATTTTTAATGGCATGAAATGCTTGCAATTGTAGTGTATTTAAAGTTGCAAGTCTTTCTTCTGTTCTTTCTGCTTGTAGTTGAATGTCATAGTCTTCAAAGTTAATGTCATCTATAAGACCTGGATCAGGCAAATTAAAACTTGCACAACTTAATCCATGAGTTAAAAAGACTTCTTGGATTTCCATTAACGCTTTTAAGTGTGCAATGGGTTCATTGTATCGTCGCATAAAGTCTTCAGCCATATTACTTTTAAAAGTCTCCCACAAAGCTAATGCATTTGGAGCATTTGAGAAGATACAAATAAAAGCAAATTGTTCTCTCATCTGTCGTGGCATTTGACATTGTGCTGCTTCTTCTAAGCATCTTTCCCACTCTGTATCATCAGCGAGTAAGTTTCTATGTCTTGCAGCTAAATGGAAGGATTCATATACAATGTCATTAACAGTTCTTAATTGTTCAAAACTTTGTGCTCCAGGAACATTTAAAAGTAATATCCGTAAGCAAAAACGTTCAACATCTCTTGGACTGACTGTGTAAATTCTTGGAATAATTTTATTGCCTCTGGTTTTTCTTGGTCTCCATAATCCATTCACAAAAACATAGTGATATGGAATTTCAATATATAAGTATTGTGTTGCTTCAGCATCAGTGGAATTTAATGCAAACCATGCAGTTAGTGTAGTGTGACGATCTTCACTTTGGGCCAATGCATTCATTTCATTTCCAGCATGGAAATAGACTAAATGTCGTTGTGGCAAATGTACTGCTAACCTATATACTGCATGTGATCTATCATGCATTTCAAATTTTAAAAGCCGCCACATAGCTTCTGGCGCACTGACATAGCGAGCATCTACATGAGATGCAAGTTCATCATGTACTAACTCACTACTTTCAGGGTTGTCTGCACTTTTGACGACTACAGTAGCTGCATCGTAACCTTTGTAAATATATTTGTAGACATATTTAATGGATTTGATGGAAGTGCAGGCTTCTACGTTGATGTGGGCGTTGTACTTCATGAGTAAATGTGGATTGTAGGGTACTACATATCTATTGTCCACTTTTTTCCCACGAATAATGGCACTATCTCCTTCTCTTCTTTTATAAAGTGGATATCCATCACAATTGGCATAGGTTTTGTCTCTATAATCTTTGGGAAATTCTTTGGAACATTTATTATTTTCCATACATGGTGATTGTGGATTAAGGTCACCACAGGGTCCATGAATCATGCGATGAGTAACAATCTCATATAGTCTACCATATAGTTCTGGATCTGGTAGTTCAGCAACAATGACTGCATCCACTTTGTCTGAAGTATCTAATTTATCTTTTTCTTGAAGTATTATTAGAAGATGTGCATGTGGAAGGCCTCTTTTTTGAAATTCAATGGTATATACATAAGCAAGACATTTGCCAAATAACTGATTTATAGTGAAGTCACGTATTAATTCATTTAATTTAATCTTAAAAACTCTGGCTACTAAATCTGGTCGATCTGAAGCAGTTTGTCCAAGAAGTAGATTTAGTGTAATTTCTGGCCATTGTGGATTACATGTAAATGTCACAAATAAATCGGGTTTGCCAAATTTTGTCACAATAGCCATAGCATCATTGTATCTTTCTCTCATATTCCGAGGAGATCCTTGAAAGGAAGATGGTAAAATGATGGCTTTGCCAGCTGTCATGTCTCTGCTTGTAGCCACGTCAGCAACATAGTCCATGAGTCCAGAATATTGTTCTACACGGAGTTTATCTTGTTGATATTTGATAAAGTTTAAATTATTTGCCTCAACTTGCAAATATGAATCAATAATCCATTGTTGTGTTAGTTTCCCACCACATAAAATTGGATTAAATACATTGCGAATGGCAATTTGAGCTACTTTAAATTCAAGCATAGAAACATTATTTCGGATTCTGGCTTTAGCATTTGGGTAACTGGGAAGAGTTAATTTTGGTTGCCAACCTGCTTCTCCGTGTGGGAAAAAGATGGGATATGTCATTGGATCTAAATTTGGACTTAAGATACTCATATTAATAAACGGTTGGTCCTCATTTCTAGGATATATTCGTATGTCTCTTTGAAATGGTGGTTCTCCTTCATCATTGTGAAACACCATTGCAACCTCATTTGTTGTTGGCAAGTTATAACGACGTTTATCAGTATGTCTGTCTCTTTTAAGCACCATATTAACCTTCGGCATTGGTAATTGATGTGTTTGTGAATGAAGTAGTTGTTCATTTTCTACTTCTGCCAATTTTTTATAAGCTTTACTGTAGGGATTGTTGTCCATAATGTTATTTAGCTCTATGAAAACAGTGGGTAAGCATTTTTTATTTTCTTCCATCTGCATACGTTGGTCAACAGCTTCCATTGTATCTAGGACATATAGTTGAGCGAATTTTCTTTTATTTCCTTCCTCTGGATGTAAATGGGAAGTGCGATGATAAATTTGTCCTTGGACTTTAAAACAGTAAGGACCATGTCCTGGTACATTAGCAGCTAATGTTGCCCCCATGGATGCAAAGGATATGGCACTATTGTAGGATCTTATGTTTGTCTTAAAATTTTTGTAGTTTGGAAAAGTAGGTTCAGTCATAATATTTTGTAAATAAATTGGAAATTCTTTCCTTTCTGGAAGTTTGAACTTGCCTTTTTGACAACAACTAATAAATTGTCCATCTCTGGGTCTCTCCTGTTTAAAATAATAAGCCTCACAAAACTGACATTGAGTAGTCATGTCCCCACAACTATGAACCTCTACTGCTAAAGACTTGAGTAGAGGACAATTTGCAAAGCATATAGGATTTTGCCTTTCATATTCATCAGGTGAAATGTCATATAATGTTTCAACAACAGGTTCTAAATGTTTTGTTTTTTTCGTTGCTTTTCTTGGTATATGTTGTATTGTTTGAGGTAAAATGTCATCTAATGTTTCATGAAACGGTTCTAAATGCTTTGTTTTCTTTGTTGCTTTTTTTGGTATCTCTTGTCTTTTTTCTGGCAAAATGTCATCTGATGTTTGAGCAACAGGTTGTAAATGCTTTATTTTCTTTGTAGTTTTTTTTGACATATCTTTAATTTCTGCAAGTGACAGTCTTTTGCTTGCAATTCTTTTGCGTTCTTTTTCTCGTCGAATTTCCTTCTTCTCCGGTGTCTGCTGGCTGTCTGCTCTCTGTCGTCGTTCTCTAGCTTGGCGTCTTTTCTTTTCTTGTTTACTCTCATTATCAGCCATGTTAATCTGTAAAAATAAAATAATGTACCATTAGTTTATTTTGAGATGTTAAGTTGTTTTTCATGACATATAGTTATCAATAGTGTGTTAACATTTTATAGTTAATCAATTTCAATGCGTTCAATTGAATAAAAGTCTAAATAAGGGCATGAGATAATTATTTAAAGACATTTTTATTTATTAAACATGTATCCAAAAGCAAGTGTTTCAGTAACTAAAAAGGTATTTTAAAAAAGATGTTATGTCCTTATTTACAGCACTATTCAATTTGTCAAATGGCAATTAAATTAGGGTTTAGGACTGGAATGTTACAATGACAAATTGTATAGATTCTGTGTTTTTAGACTTTTTTGGACTCTGCCAATTTATTTTTTAAGTTTACATTGAAGTTTGTTTTTATTGTTAAAGATTATTGGCCCTAAAAGACAAATAAGAGATAGATGATAGATATTACTTTTTATACTGTACCTTGGTTGAAGTTTGATTTCAAGCAAAATTCTTTGTTGGTCCTGTGTTGAAAGCCTTCGTCCGATGGTCTGGTCCTGTGTTGAAAGTCCTCGTCCGATGGTGTAGTCCTCTGTTGAAAGTCCTCGTCCTCTGGTGTGGTCCTCAGTTCCAACTCCTGTTCCAATGTTCTTGACGCAGTATCTGTTATAAAATAAAAATGAAAATGTTATGTTATTTGAATGTCTTTGTATGAATGAAAAAATGGCATTATTTCTGTGTTTTTCTACAATCCTTTTTGGTGCGCCACAATTTTGGTATGCTTCTGTAGGCTATTTTCTAAGGCTTATAGGTGGTTAAACATTAAAGAAGAATATTAATTAATTTTTCTCTTTTTTTACTTGTTATACTGTACCTTGGTTGAAGTTTGATTTGAAGCAGAATCTTTGTTGGTCCTGTGTTGAAAGCCTTCGTCTGATGGTCTGGTCCTGTGTTGAAAGTCCTCGTCCAATCGTCTGGTCCTCTGTTGAAAGTCCTCGTCCGATGGTGTAGTCCTCTGTTGAAAGTCCTCGTCCAATGGTCTGGTCCTCTGTTGAAAGTCCTCGTCCGCTGGTGTGGTCCTCAGTTGAAACTCCTGGTCCGATGTTCTTGACGCAGTATCTGATATAAAATAAAAATGAAAATGTAATATTATTTTAATGTATTTGTATGAAGTAAAAAATGACATTATTTCTTTGTTTTTCTACAACCCCGTTTGGTGTCCACCACTTTTGGTATGCTTATTTAGGCCTTTTTCTAAGGCTTATAGATTGTTAAACATAAAATAAGTATCTAAATGTACTTTGGTATGTGTTTGTGTGAGTTTTCATACAATCCTGTTTGGTGCGCACCACTGTTGGTATGCTTATTTAGGCTTCTTTCTAAGGCTTATAGGTTGTTAAACATTAAATAAGAATGTAAATGTAGTTTGCTATGTGTTTGTGTGAGTTTTCATACAATCCTGTTTGGTGCGCACCACTGTTGGTATGCTTATTTAGGCTTCTTTGTAAGGCTTATAGGTTGTTAAACATTAAATAAGAATCTAAATGTAGTTTGCTATGTGTTTGTGTGAGTTTTCATACAATCCTGTTTGGTGCGCACCACTGTTGGTATGCTTATTTAGGCTTCTTTCTAAGGCTTATAGGTTGTTAAACATTAAATAAGAATGTAAATGTAGTTTGCTATGTGTTTGTGTGAGTTTTCATACAATCCTGTTTGGTGCGCACCACTGTTGGTATGCTTATTTAGGCTTCTTTGTAAGGCTTATAGGTTGTTAAACATTAAATAAGAATCTAAATGTAGTTTGCTATGTGTTTGTGTGAGTTTTCATACAATCCTGTTTGGTGCGCACCACTGTTGGTATGCTTATTTAGGCTTCTTTCTAAGGCTTATAGGTTGTTAAACATAAAATAAGAATGTAAATGTAGTTTGCTATGTGTTTGTGTGAGTTTTCATACAATCCTGTTTGGTGCGCACCACTGTTGGTATACTTATTTAGGCTTCTTTCTAAGGCTTATAGGTTGTTAAACATTAAATAAGAATCTAAATGTAGTTTGCTATGTGTTTGTGTGAGTTTTCATACAATCCTGTTTGGTGCGCACCACTGTTGGTATGCTTATTTAGGCTTCTTTCTAAGGCTTATAGGTTGTTAAACATAAAATAAGAATGTAAATGTAGTTTGCTATGTGTTTGTGTGAGTTTTCATACAATCCTGTTTGGTGCGCACCACTGTTGGTATGCTTATTTAGGCTTCTTTGTAAGGCTTATAGGTTGTTAAACATTAAATAAGAATCTAAATGTAGTTTGCTATGTGTTTGTGTGAGTTTTCATACAATCCTGTTTGGTGCGCACCACTGTTGGTATGCTTATTTAGGCTTCTTTCTAAGGCTTATAGGTTGTTAAACATAAAATAAGAATGTAAATGTAGTTTGCTATGTGTTTGTGTGAGTTTTCATACAATCCTGTTTGGTGCGCACCACTGTTGGTATACTTATTTAGGCTTCTTTCTAAAGCTTATAGGTTGTTAAACATAAAATAAGAATGTAAATGTAGATTGCTATGTGTTTGTGTGAGTTTTCATACAATCCTGTTTGGTGGGCACCAATGTTGGTATGCTTATTTAGGCTTCTTTCTAAGGCTTATAGGTTGTTAAACATTAAATAAGAATCTAAATGTAGTTTGCTATGTGTTTGTGTGAGTTTTCATACAATCCTGTTTGTTGGGCACCAATGTTGGTATGCTTATTTAGGCTTCTTTCTAAGGCTTATAGGTTGTTAAACATTAAATAAGAATCTAAATGTAGTTTGCTATGTGTTTGTGTGAGTTTTCATACAATCCTGTTTGTTGGGCACCAATGTTGGTATGCTTATTTAGGCTTCTTTCTAAGGCTTATAGGTTGTTAAACATTAAATAAGAATCTAAATGTAGTTTGCTATGTGTTTGTGTGAGTTTTCATACAATCCTGTTTGATGCGCACCACTGTTGGTATGCTTATTAATGTAGTTTTGTAATGCTAATAGGTTGTTAAACATAAAATAAGAATGTAAATGTAGTTTGTTATGTGTTTGTGTGAGTTTTCATACAATCCTGTTTGGTGGGCACCAATGTTGGTATGCTTATTTAGGCTTCTTTCTAAGGCTTATAGGTTGTTAAACATTAAAATAAGAATGTAAATGTAAATCCTGTTTGATGGGCACCACTTTTGTTATACTTATGTAGTGTTTTTTCTAATGGTTATACATTGTTAAACAATCACATTTGAATGAGGCCCTCGGCCATTAAACATATTTAGGTCCTGAATCAATTGCGTTTTGACCAATTGAATAGGGCTCTATATAAGCACATAAAATATTTTTTGACAGAAGTTTTTAGTTAGTGAAGACCTATTATGTGCTTATATAAAGCCCTATTCAATTAGCCAACTCACAATTGAATAAGGCTCATGGTTCGGTTCTTTTTTATACTTAAATACTTTACCTTGATTGAAGTGTGGAATGACAGAGGGTCCCCTCCTGCCAATCTTAATCCGCCGGTCTTCTTGTAGTGTCTGTTTGAAAAATAAAGTGAAATAGTGAATTATAGAATTTTTTATTTGTATTTAACAAACCATGGCCTTTTCAGCATTTAAAGTATTTTTGTATCTTACCTCTTGTTCTTTGTTGGTGTTCTTTAAAAGGGATTGTTCTTCACAGTGCACAGTGCAAATTGTTGAAAGACGCTGTTGATGCAGAGTCTGTTTGAATATTTAAAAAAGTAGAAAGATTGAGTTTTAGGTGATCTATTGAATTGCAGTAAATTAATTTCATTGAATTATACTTCTGTAATTAATTTGAATTAACATTATTTTTTGGTGGGTGCTACACACATATGTCACATACATGAAGCACATTTCCATAGTTGAAAGTAATTTTTTTGTGTGCGTGTGACATATCAGTATACATGAATCATATTTTAATTGTTAAATTAACCTTATTTTTATTTTTGGCCAACATACATAAATGTGTGTGTGACATGTGACTATAGATGATACACATATATGTGCGTGTCACATATCAGTATACATGACTCATATTTTAATAGTATTTTAATAGTCCCAACTTATTTTTTTGTAATGTAATTTAAATGTAGTTGTTTAATTAGTTTGTTGCAGGGGCAATACACATAAATGTGCATGTGACATGTCACTATACATTATACGCATAAATGTGCATGTCACTTGTCACTATACATTATACACATAAATGTGCGTGTCACTTGTCAGTATACATTATACGCCTAAATGTGCGTGTGACATGTCACTATACATTATACACATAAATGTGCGTGTCACATGTTAGTATACATTATACGCATATATGTGCGTGTCACATGTCAGTATACATTATACGCATATATGTGCGTGTCACTTGTCAGTATACATTATACGCATAAATGTGCGTGTCACTTGTCAGTATACATTATACGCATAAATGTGCGTGTCACATGTCAGTATACATTATACGCATATATGTGCGTGTCACTTGTCAGTATACATAAACCTCTTTGTCTTCTTTAATTTTTTTTTTTGATGTCCTGTCTTGAAAATAAGTAATATATTATAGCTTACCTCTCAGTTGTAATTTGCACAATGTAAAGTAGTAAATTAGGAAAGAATTATCTTCTCAAGTTTTAGCAGCAGTTATCTCCGAAGTCACTCTGTTCATCACCTGAGGAGAAATGTATTTTTCTCTGTCAAATAGACAGTATTTATAAACTTGTAGAACATTCTGGAAAGTTAGACCGTTAGAACGTAATACGCATGCGCTATTTGCGTTCCAGCTTACAATTTGCGTTCCATCCGCCATTTTGTGCGTAGTAGTGGTTAAAATGGTGTTTAATATGAGTGTGATCCGTTCCGCATAGTATGTGTTTCATTATTGCGAGTAAGTGTAGTGTAGTTACGTCTGGAGCCTCGTTTTCGTTTTGTTCGGCGGCCATTTTTTCTCTCGCTTAGCCGATTTTCGGTCGTTTAAACTGTTTGTTTTCACTTAAATGGACGTGTAAATGAACTTTTGGAGGTGCCGGATGCCCCCCCGTGCTGTAAGTAAGCTTTTTATGTGTTTGTTGTGTTTATTTCTTGTGTTTGTGATGTTTTGATGCGCGGCGGTTGGAATGGGTCTTTCGCGGCCGTATTTTTTTCCGATGCGGCCGTATTTTGTTGCGAGTAAGTGTAGTGTAGTTACGTCTGGAGCCTCGTTTTCGTTTTGTTCGGCGGCCATTTTTTCTCTCGCTTAGCCGATTTTCGGTCGTTTAAACTCTTTGTTTTCACTGAAATGGACGTGTAAATGAACTTTTGGAGGTGCCGGATGCCCCCCCGTGCTGTAAGTAAGCTTTTTATGTGTTTGTTGTGTTTATTTCTTGTGTTTGTGATGTTTTGATGCGCGGCGGTTGGAATGGGTCTTTCGCGGCCGTATTTTTTTCCGATGCGGCCGTATTTTGTTGCGATATACGCAGTTACCTTTACGTGTACGACGCAGTGTATTTGTTTCTAAGTCGTGCGTATGTGTGTTAAGAGCGTGTGAGGGGCCTTTTTTACTGTTTTTTTGTTAAGTCTTGCGTCTGTGTGTCTGGGTGTAAGCGGGTGTGAGGCGACTTTGAGTTTTTTTTTGTTATGAAGTTGTGTGTGTGTGTATGTGTGTGTTAACACAGCCGATGTTGGGATGCTCCCACCACCGCAAATGCGGACCCTCGCTTCGCGAGGATCCGCATTTGCGGGGACGTTGTTTGGTTTTTGTTGGCTGGGCGGTTGGGTTTATTCTGTTAAAAAAGTCGTGTGTGTGTATGTGTGTGTTAACACAGCCGACGTTGAGCCTCCACAACCGCAAATGCGGGCCCTCGCTTCGCGAGGACCCGCATTTGCGGCGAACTGCGTCCCTCGCTTCGCGAGGGACGCAGTTTCTTGCGGGCTCGCTACGCGAGCCCGCAAGCGTGAGCAACGACTTGGGTTTTTGTTGGCTGGGCGGTTGGGTTTATTCTGTTAAAAAAGTCGTGTGTGTGTATGTGTGTGTTAACACAGCCGACGTTGAGCCTCGACAACCGCAAATGCGGGCCCTCGCTTCGCGAGGACCCGCATTTGCGGCGAACTGCGTCCCTCGCTTCGCGAGGGACGCAGTTCTTGCGGGCTCGCTACGCGAGCCCGCAAGCGTGAGCAACGACTCGTACGCTCACAACTATATATGTGATTAATTGTATGTTAGATAGGGTTATGTATTTTAGATAGTTAGGATTTATTTTATATGATATAGTATATATTATATGTTAGATAGGGGTATGTATTTTAGATAGATAGGATGTATTGCATATTATATAGTATTTATTATATGTTAGATAGGGGTATGTATTTTAGATAGATAGGATTTATTGTATATTAGATAGGGGGTATTGTATTTTATTTGTATTGTATGGTATGTATTCTATATGTATTTCCTTTTCCGGTGTGTAATTTTTTTTTTCTGTAGTCGGGGGGGGGGGGGGGGGTTTGGGGGGGTTGTAATGTATTTTTTTTTATTTTCTGTAATGTTCCTTTTTTATTTTTTGTGACTTAGGTTTTTTTATTTTCTGTAATTAGAGTGGTGGGGGTTGATTAGGGGGTAGGTAGGTAGTTTAGGTAGGTAATGTAGGTGTTAATGGGTTAGTGATGTAGGTGTTAATAGGTTAGTGTAGAGGGGTGTTAGTTTAGATTTAATGGTTTATTGGATTGGGTTTAGTGCAGTGTAGTGTTTGTACTTAGTGTCATGAGGGTACTGGAGAACCCTCATAGCACTTACGGGGTAATGTTAGGCTTCTGAATGTCCCATGAGGGTCTTTAAATACACTTATGGGACTAATGGGGTTAAATAGAGGCCTATGAGGGTCTGTATAGACCCCCATAAGAGACCGGGTAAAAATGGTGTAGTGCTTACACTTTGTGTCGTGTGTTATTACATGCCTTCATTAGTGTTGTAACGGTTCTACTGGCACCCCGACTGGGTACCTCCGTTGATGGACGCGTCCTAGCTTGCACCGAGGACTACAAGCACCGCACCGGACACCACAACCACCAGAAACTCCACAACCGCCGTAGCTTAAGTGGAGCTGCACCGTCTTCTTCCACCCTGTATGAATCTCCAGCATCCAGGATCGTGTGGGGAAGACCTCTCCTCCAAGGAGAGTACATCAGGAACAAGGGTTCAGTAGTTTAAAGCTCAAGGGAGTATGCAAAGCATAGCAATCCCCAGTATGATATAGCAATTCCCTCCAAGAACGAGACGAGGCTACATTTTGAAGGGTCAAGTAGAACTCTCTTGCTGGCACACCCAGCCTGGTTTTTATTACAGTCAGGTACAAACCGAACACACCCAGGGGGGAGGTATAGAACAATCAATAACACAATAGTAACGCCCACCGTTTACCTCCCCTTTGCTTGGGAGATAATTGAGTTTATTACTGTTTCTACTCAATTATCTCCCAGCTAAAACTAAAACATTTTTATACATAACACACAGACATTTCACATATCCCCCATAGTTGGCCACACAATACACATAGAGGGACAATAGGTGGGTCACACCTCCCTGAGGCTACCTGCCAACTTTGATACAATCAGACATGGATTAGATCATCCTTCTTTGTTCTTATGCCTGAGAATGAAAACACTTTATACAATAGACTTCCTTATCTTATGAGGAGTCTCTGTAATAGGATTATCTCTTATGCCAAGGTCTGCAATAGTCTGGGCAAATATTCTGCAGAGCATAAACCAACATACATACAGTATAATAGTAGGATCATATTTTAACCATAATAATAACAACAACCATAAAACAGGGTAAAACAGTGATGGGTTCCGTTACACACCTCCCCAGTGACCATAAGCCGGCATACACGGTCTGATCCCAACGGATCGGCCTGGGGATGTCCGGACAAAAGTATTTGTTGGTCAATTCTCTAGTTTGACAACCCATCAGCATTACTGCAATTCACATTTACTCACATTTCACATATCCCCAGATAGCTGGGTTCTGAGCGCACAAAACTACCGAATAGCACTCAGATCCTATTCACACAGTTCAATTGCCATGTAGCTAAAGTCTTTCCCATAGTCTTTCATTATATGAATGGGCTCCATGGCATAGCTATCTGGGGTATCACCGCTCCCACAGGGCAAGTACCGAATGACCCCCCTGTATGTAAAGGGCCAGAATGAGTGACATACACTCTGGTATGGCCGAATACTGTGTTTAAAGGGCAATATGTCCCAGGGCCATAGTCGCAGGGCAGGAGGCTGGCAAAAAGTCGTCTCCAAGACAAAGTGGCGAAGGGCACTTTGTCACACATCTCCCCTTTGGGGGGAAGTCTAACCAGGCACCTGACCTTCTGCCGGTCAGTGCCTCCGTTACACGATCCACCAACCCACAATAAACCAGTGCTAGAGCAGCCCCCCCACAACAACAAAGTGTAAGAGCAGCCCACCCACAACAAACAGTTACTGCACCTGGATATTTCGCTGTGGTGATGGGGCAACACGCTGAGGGGACTTAAGGGCAGAGGCCAGCGGCACTCTGCCCAGATGCCAGCTCTTCTGCTGGTATAACCTGCAGGACATCCTGCTCTGTACAAGGGACAAAGGGAGGGCAGAGGCCGACTGCACTCTGCCCCACTGTCAGCTCTTCTGCTGGGGTACTTGGGACATATTCCGGCTCCGTAGCCAGGGAAACGTGGGGGTCAGTGGGGGTTAACATTTCCTCTGTTAACCCTGGGGCCACATTAGGAGTTAGCTGGGGAGGGGAATTTGTACTTACCCCCTTCTCCGGTTGTCCCCGTGAGGGTAGTTGGGGATCTGGACAGGCTGTCCAGCATCCCGGTAGGTCAGGCACAGGGACCACGAACCCATCTGCGCCGTCTGGGAGATTGGTGTCTCCCCTTGTTAGGGTAAACTGTCGCTGGGGGGAGAGGGCGACACCTTCAACTCCCTGGGGTTCACACTGCCGCTGGGGGGGAAAGACGACACCTTCTGCCCCCTGTGGTTCACACTGCAGCTGGGGGGGAAGGACGACACCTTCTGCCCCCTGGGGTTCACACTGCCGCTGGGGGGGAAGGACGACACCTTCTGCCCCCTGGGGTTCACACTGCCGCTGGGGGGGAAGGACGACACCTTCTGCTCCCTTTGGTTCACACTGCCGCTGGGGGGGGAAGGACGACACCTTCTGCCCCCTGTGGTTCACACTGCCGCTGGAGGGGAAGGACGACACCTTCTGCCCCCTGGGGTTCACACTGCCGCTGGGGGGGAAGGACGACACCTTCTGCCCCCTGTGGTTCACACTGCCGCTGGGGGGGAAGGACGACACCTTCTGCCCCCTGGGGTTCACACTGCCGCTGGGGGGGAAGGACGACACCTTCTGCCCCCTGGGGTTCATACTGCCGCTGGGTGGGAATGACGACACCTTTTGCCTCCTTGGGTTCACACTGCCACTATGGGGGGAAGGACGACACCTTCAGTCCCCTGGGGTTCACACTGCCGCTGGGGGGGGGAAGGACGACACCTTCTGCTCCCTGGGATACACACCGTCGATGGGGAGGAAGGACGGCACCTTCTGCTCCCTGTAGGGCCGGTAGAGAGACCTCGGTCCCATCTCTACCTGCCATCTGGAGGTCATCCCAGGACCAGTCAATGAGGTCTTGTTCTGCTTGTCGAGTAGGTTGGGGCTGCACGAAGCTAAGCAGGTGTTGGTAGTCCTGCTCCAGCTCCCACTCTCTCGTTACCAGGTGGGTCATGTCTTTGCTCACCTCGCCTTCGTCAACCCAGACATACATGCCCATCCGGTAGTCGTAGATGTCCCAAAACCTAGACCCCTCCGTGCTGCCAAGATCAATGTCGTCCTCCAAGGCATCCCATAATAAACCCGGGCCATCATAATCATCCCCCTCCGGTAAGTCGTGTTCAGCCGTCCAGGGGGTAAGTCGAACGGTATGCCACCAGAGGGCCTGCTATGCGTTGTCTAGCCAGATCTCTCGCCATACCAGGGTCTCTAGTCTTGTCACCCACTCATCCAGGGGCTGCTCTCCCAATAGATACATCCGCATCTGTAGCCGCTGCTCATCACTGGGGAGACTCTCACCTCGCCGCCATTGGGCATCTTCCAGGGCATCATACCAGAGTTCCTTTCTGTCTGCATCCCTGTAGTCCGCGGCCGCCTCCTCCTCCTCATCATGGAACGCTGTCCAAAAACTAGCCGGTTCCATCCTGCTGTAGCCAGGGGCGCTGTACGGATACTAGCGTTGCCCTCAATTTGTAACTCCAAACGTTACCAGTGTCTCCGGGCTGCTTTTCCTCGCACTAGGATGCCATCCCACCACTGCCAGCCAATGTAACGGATCTACTGGCACCCCGACTGGGTACCTCCGTTCCCACAGGGCAAGTACCGAATGACCCCCCTGTATGTAAAGGGCCAGAATGAGTGACATACACTCTGGTATGGCCGAATACTGTGTTTAAAGGGCAATATGTCCCAGGGCCATAGTCGCAGGGCAGAAGGCTGGCAAACAGTCCTCTCCAAGACAAAGTGGCGAAGGGCACTTCGTCACAAGTGTGTTATAGGGATCTATATAGTTGAGGCACACAGTACACTCACACTGTGTGACAAACAGCATTTCAACACTTTTTTATTGCCCCTTCATTTTTGACGGGCAAGTCGCTAGTATATATATATATATATATATATATATATATATATATATTTGTGCTCGGCCCCTCTCTTGTCCTGCCTCTTCTATGGGTGGGGCCTTTGGCTGCGTCAAACACAGTCAGTCCCTCTCTTGCCCCGCCCCTTCCTTAGGTGGAGCTCTCTGCAGCTTTATAAGTGTTTTCTGTTTGCACCTCATCTCATTTGGCTATGTGCCCTGCAGTGTACTGCTGCTCCTGCTGCAGCGTTAATTTTTTGGCTTTTTCAGATCTCTCACTTGAGTTGTTTGCACTTATGCTCATACTGACTTTAGGTTCTGCAGTATGCTTCTAAGATCTGTCATCTAACTATGCCTGTTCATTGTTTATGTGCTTCTCTCCACCATTTTCAGCTTATTTCAGTATCTGTGCATATCTCCTCGTAACTGATTTGCCTTTCGGCTTCTATATTTCCTGCCTTCAGCATCTGTGCAAATCTCCTCGTAATTACATTGCTTACATGGCATTCTCATTGCTGGAGAGCGATGATTCCTCTTGAAGTAAGTTATCCTGACTTTCTTAGGCCCCACCACCAATGCCAGATAACATTCTTTCCCTGGCCATATATATATATATATATATATATATATATATATATATATAAATAATAATAATAATAATAATAATAAATGCTTTACAGATATATTCTAAAGTTTTGAAATTTTATGTGTGTATATTTTTTTATAGGTGCTGTACATTATATAAACATTTACAACCAGTAAATCTATTCATGATTCCCTTAACATTTCAAGGCAACATTTCTTAAAGAGAGATTTTGATAAGAGCAGTTCCCATGAGAGAATTAAGATTTATACCTCACAGGTAATTTCAAATGAGATCACCGTATGTTCAGCAGAATAGATCGGTGAACCGAAGCAGTGTAAAGGTTTTGCTTCCAACTTTCTGGCAAAAGACTTAATTGTGATAAAGCAACACTTACATTTAACATAACAGAGGTATACAGCAGTATGTAAGTGACATATAACATCCCAAAATATTTTAGTATTATTTCTTAGTTATATAAAGCAAGATGGAGTCTTGAAGGACCATCTTTTTTGGACACTGACATAGACATTCATTTTTCAGAGGATTTGTGTTGGGGATTTGTTTCTAGGAAGGGTTATATCATGTATTAATTTAAATGATAGCGTTTTCTTACATGTATATTTTAGTAAAAAATCATGAACATTGTGTGATATAAGATTGTTATGCAAATTAATGTGCTATAATATTGTATCCATGGTTAAAAATATGGTTAATCACATTTCTTGTAGCTGGTATATTCAGAGAGAAACATAGAAATTAGATTGGTCCTGTGACCACTGACAACAACTCATTCCTGTCTATGAGCATCTGTATTTTGCATTACATTGAAAGGAAACCCTCCATCTTTTCTGTTTATATAACACCTCAATAATATTTAAAACAAATAGGAATTCAATCTAGAAAAAACATTTATTAATAGATATCCAAAATGGCCAACACCATATAAACATAGGGCCTCATTAACATCTCCCTCGTAGTTCTCTCGGTCCTCGCAAAAGGCAGTTTATTTGCTTTTTGCAAGGACCGAATCCCTTGTAGCCTGCTTTGTGAGATGACTACGAAAAATGGCCAAGAATAGGCTCCGAGAGAGCTACGGAGTCACACGCAGCCATAAATGTACGAGTGATTCTCGCATCTCAGAAGAATCCCTATGAGCACAAAAAGTGCTAGCAAGGGATCCTAAAGCCTCTACTTGCAGGCTCGGAGCAGCCTGAGACAGCCGTGTCAGGCTCCCCCTGCTCCCTATACACATCCCCATGCTGCAGGGGTCTCTATCTGGACCCCTGCAGCACCTCCACATTAACCCCTTGCAGCGGGGGGTCCCTGATCGGCACCGATCAGGCCCCCGCTGCATTTAAAACATTTTAATTCCCTGCCGCGGCTCCTTAAAGGTCCCACGGCACACTATTAACAATCCCGGCCGCAGTAAAATAAATTAACCCCCGTCTATGCTGGGGATCCCCATCGGGACCCCCCAAGTGTCCCCACATTAAACGTTGCAGCTGGGGTCCCCGATCTGCAAGGATCAGGCCCCCGCTGCATTTAAACATTTTTAATTCCCAGCCACGGCTCCTTAAATGGCCCGCGGCACACTATTACTAATCTTGGCCGCTGCACCTAAAATTAACCCCCCTCTATGCTGAGGGTCCCCATCGGGACCCCCCAAGTGTGCCCACATAAACCCCTTGCTGCAGGGGTCCATAGGGACGCTGGCAGCCTCCCACATTAACCCCTTGCAGCGGGGCTCCACGATCGGCATCGATCGTGACCCCGCTGCATTAAAATTTTAAAATGTCCTGCTTTGCGGGTCCTTAAAGGACCGTAAGGGCCTGAAAGGACTCGCACTAAAAAATATTAACCCCAGGCAAAATTAACCTCATAACTCATGGGGGTCAATAAAGACCCCCAAGAGCACTTAATTAACCCTATAACTCATGGGGGGCAATACAGACCCCCATAAGCCAACAATTAACCCTATAACTCATGGGGGTCAGTACAGACCCCCATAAGCCCTTAATGAACCCTATAACTCATGGGGGTCAATATAGACCCCCATAAGCCAAAAATGAACCGTATAACTCATGGGAGTCAATACAGACCCCCATAAGTCAATAATTAATCCAGTCACTCATGGGGGTCTATACAGACCCCCATAAGCCAACAATTAACCCTATAACTCATGGGGGTCAATACAGACCCCCATAAGTCAATAATTAATCCAGTCACTCATGGGGGTCTATACAGACCACCATAAGCACTTAATTAACCCTGCCACTCATGGGGGTCAATACAGACCGCCATAAGCCTCTATTTAACCCCATCAGTCCCATAAGGTTATATTATGACCCTTATGGGTCTGTTAAAAACCTAACATTAACCACATAAGTGTCATGACGGTCCACAAGGACCATCATGACACTAACTACAAACACTACACTATAACCCCCAATAAACCATTAGATCTAAACTAACCACCTTTTACACAAATCTATTAATACTTACACTACCTACCTACCCCCTAATAAACCTCCCACCACTCTAAATAAAAAAATAAAAAAAGTACCTTACAAAAAATAAAAAAAACTACCTTACAGAAAATAAAAAAACCTAAGTCACCAAAAATAAAAAAACCTACATTACAGAAAATAAAAAAATACATTACAACCCCCCCACACTACAGAAAAAAAATAATTACACACTTGAAAAGGAAAGACAGACATATACAATACATTACATACAATATATTACATACAATACATTACATATAATACAAATAAAATACCCCCTAACATACATTCTATTTAATATACAACAAATCCTCACTACATACACAGACCCTAATTCTAAGTTAAAATAAAAACAAAACAAAAAAATGTGTACAAAACATTAACATAAAATAAATAAACTTCTTCTTTTCTTACTACACATACAGACACAAAATAAAATAAACATATAAACATATAAATATACATTCAACTTACCTCCCCGCGATGTCCCCGGCCTCCTCCTCTTCAGCCCCAGCTGGGCCCTGGAACCATCCGCGCTCTAAAAAAAAAACTAACGAAGGTCTGCATTCGAAGACCTCCCTGACGCTAATGAGCCTTTTCCGTAAGGAAATTGGCAATGGCGGCTTCTGATTGGCTGAAAAAGCTGTC
Source organism: Discoglossus pictus (assembly GCA_027410445.1). Taxonomy (NCBI): domain Eukaryota; kingdom Metazoa; phylum Chordata; class Amphibia; order Anura; family Alytidae; genus Discoglossus; species Discoglossus pictus. The sequence continues at coordinate 108,614,854 of CM050171.1, forward strand.
TATCAATTTCAGCCAGCACCTGTCAATCTTTATTGGAACCAATCACAAGGCGCAGATGCCTTCAGCCAATCACAATGGGATGCACCCCCACGGAGTGATTGGGTGAAGACATCTGCGCATTCTCATTGGCTGACAACAGGCATCTGCGCCTTGCAATTGGTTCCAATAAAGATTGACAGGTGCTTTAGCCAATCAGGGTGGGATTTTGGGGTGTATCCCAGATTTTGGGATGTAATTTTTATTTATTTTTTCTGTAGTGGGGGGGGGGGCGTTGTAATGTATTTTTTTTATTTTCTGTACTGCAGTTTTTTTTATTTTTGTTGACTTAGGTTTTTTTACTTTCTGTAATGTAGGTTTTTTTATTTTTGTTAAAAAAAAAAATTATTTCCTGTAATGTAGGTTTTTTTATTTTCTGTACTGTAGTTTTTTTTTATTTTTGGTGACTTAGGTTTTTTTATTTTCTGTAATGTAGGTTTTTTTATTTTCTGCACTGTAGGTTTTTTTATTTTTGGTGATTTTTTTTTTTTTTGTACTGTAGGTTTTTTTATTTTTGGCGACTTAGGTTTTTTTATTTTCTGTAATGTAGGTTTTTTTATTTTCTGTACTGTAGGTTTTTTTATTTTTGGTGACTTAGGTTTTTTATTTTCTGTAATGTAGGTTTTTTATTTTTTGTTATTAGAGTGGTGGGAGGTTGTGTAGGTAGGTAGTGTAAGTATTAATAGATTAGTGTAGAGGGGGGTTAGTTTAGATTTAATGGTTTATTGGGGGTTATAGTGTAATGTTTGTAGTTAGTGTCATGATGGTCCTTGTGGACCGTCATGGCACTTATGTGGTTAATGTTAGGTTTTTAACAGCCCCATAAGGGTCATAATATACCCTTATGGGACTGATGGGGTTAGGGGCTTATGGGGGTCTGTATTGACCCCCATGAGTGACGGGGTTAAATAGAGTCTAATGGGGGTCTGTATTGACCCCCATGAGTGACAGGGTTAATTAAGTGCTTATGGGGGTCTGTATTGACCCCCATTAATTATAGGGTTAATTAAGTGCTTATGGGGGTCTGTATTGACCCCCATGATTTATAGGATTAATTAAGTGATTATGGCGGTCTGTATTGACCCCCATGAATTATAGCGTTAATCAAGTGCTTATGGGGGTCTGTATTGACCCCCATGAGTGACAGGGTTAATTAAGTGCTTATGGGGGTCTGTATTGACCCCCATGAGTGACGGGGTTAATTATTGGCTTATGGGGGTCTGTATTGACCCCCATGAGTTATGGGGTTAATTAAGTGCTTATGGGGGTCTGTTTTGACCCCCATGAGTTATGGGGTTAATTAAGTGTTTATGTGGGGTCTCATTGACCCCCATGAGTGACAGGGTTAATTAAGTGCTTATGGGGGTCTGTAGCCCCCCATGAGTGACGGGGTTAATTATTTGCTTATAAGGGTCTGTATTGACCCCCATGAGTGACAGTGTTAAATAGAGGCTTATGGGGGTCTGTATTCACCCCCATGAGTGACGGGGTTAATTAAGTGCTTATGGGGGTCTGTATTGACCCCCATGAGTGACGGGGTTAATTATTTGCTTATGGGGGTCTGTATTGACCCCCATGAGTGACAGTGTTGATTAAGTGCTTATGGGGTTCTGTATTGACCCCCATAAATGACAGGGTTAATTAAGTGCTTAAGGTTCGTCTGTATTGACCCCCATGAGTGAAGGGGTTAATTATTGGCTTATGGGGGTCTGTATTGACCCCCATGAGTGACAGGGTTAATTATTGGCTTATGGGGGTCTGTATTGACCGCCATGAGTTATAGGGTTAATTATTGTTCTTATGGGGATCTGTATTGACCCCCATGAGTTATAGGGTTAATTATTGTGCTTATAAGGATCTGTATTGACCCCCATGAGTTATAGGGTTAATTAAGGCCTTATGGGGTATGTATTGACCCCCATGAGTTATAGGGTTAATTATTGGCTTATGAGGGTCTGTATTGACCCCCATGATTTATGGGTTATTGGCTTATGGGGGTCTGTATTGACCCCCCATGAGTTATAGGGTTAATTAAGGCCTTATGGGGTCTGTATTGACCCCCATGAGTTATAGGCTTAATTATTGGCTTATGGGGGTCTGTATTGACCCCCATGAGTTATAGGGTTAATTATTGTGCTTATGGGGATGTGTATTGACCCCCATGAGTTATAGGGTGAAGTATTGGCTTATGGGAATCTGTATTGACCCCCATGAGTTATGGGGTTAATTTTAGTTGCCTGGGGTTAATATTTTTTAGTGCGAGTCCTTTCAGGACCTTTACGATTCTTTATGAACCAGCGAGGTGGGAAATTTAAAAATTGAAATGCAGCAGGGTCACGATCGGTGCCGATCGGACCCCCGCTGCAAGGGGTTAATATGCGGGGGCTGCGGGGGTCCCCATGGTCCCCTGCAACAAGGGCTTAATGTGGGGACACTTCGGGGGTCCCGATGGGGACCCCCAGCATAAAGGGGGGTTAATTTTAGGTGCCACGGCTGGGATTAGTAATAGTGTGCTGTGGGCCCTTTAAGGAGTCGCAGCGGGGAATTTAAACGTTTTAAATGCAGCGGGGGCCTGATCGGTACCGTGGGGGCTGCGGGGGTCCCTATGAACCCCTGCAGCAAGGTGTTAATGTGAGGACACTTCGGGGGTCTCGATGTTGAGGGGGGTTAATTTTAGGTGCCAGGGGGTAGTTGGAGTACCCCCCACGGCACTGCCGCGGAGGTCCCGTTTAGAACCCCTGCACTAATTGATGAGGTGTGGGAGCCTGCGAGATCATCTCGCAGGCTGTCACTCCTCATGTACATTATCGCAGTGTTGATACGGACGGCCCTGCTGCGTAGCTCACACGTTGCTCGCAGGAGGGCGAATGTAATAGCAATGTAACTTTGAGAAATGTTTGATTTTTCCTGGCCTAAATCACATATTAAGTATTTAGGGGTGTCCATCACCAGTAAATTAGCAGATTTATATAAAACTAATTATTTACCCTTGTACAAGGAGTGGATGTTAGATTTACAGAGATGGACGAAAGGTAGAATTTCATGGTTAGGCAGGATAAATGCGGTTAAAATGAATATTCTTCCCTGGCTTTTATACTTATTCCGCACACTTCCGATCCCATTTGTTTATAGAGATCTCGAGAGGTTTCAAAATCAAATCTTTAAATTCATATGGAACTACAAATCCTTGAGGATTCCCAAATCTACCATGTACAAAAATAAAACCAAGGGGGGGCTTTCATGTCCCAACTTTCAATTGTATTATAAAGCGGCACAGCTCTCATTTATCTCCCTAGTGCACTCCTCTCAACACCACCCTCTCTGGGCTTTTACGGAAAACTTGCAAATTCTCCCATACTCATGGGACACCATTATATGGCTTCCCAGGCAAAGTAATATCCTAGGGAAAATAAAGAATCCAATGATCAAGCACTCATTGGGGATATGGGCATGGGCGACCCGCAATTATAATTTGGCCCCAAATTTAGCCAGCATATCCCCTATTATACCTAACCCACTTCTAACTATTCAGCTAACCTCAACATCTAAACATTGGTGGAACTCCAGGTGGTTATTGACTTTTGGGGCCTGGTACCAAGAGGGTGCAGTGGTTACCTCTGAATATATGAGAGGCAAATATAACTTAACCTTATTAAAGCACTACACCTACTGAAGATTACGACACTTTGTATGTTCCACTATAAATTCTTTAGGAACACCGGAAACCAATTGGCTAGCTAGTCTTTGTAGGGATCTTCCACTGTCGAGCAATATTATAAGCTTATTATTATATAATACATTTAATGAGACTCCACGGTCACAAAAAACGAAATATATACAATTATGGGAAGAGGATCTGGAAAACACTCTAGACCAATCGATTTGGGAACAGAGCTTGCGCAGTCTTTCCAGAGGATCAATAAACTATAGCGTGTTGGAGACATTGATAAAGGTCCTACATAGAATTTATCACACACCAGTTAAACTCTTTAAGTGGGGTTTGACCCAAGACGCTAGGCGCTTCAGAGACTGTAGAGATTCAGGTACATTTTTACATATATGGTGGGTGTGTCCTGAGGTGAGGGGACTTTGGTCAGAAGTTTTTTAGCTGGCCTCGAAAATCTTTAAAATCAAAATGCACAAGTCCATTGAGGTCGGCCTCCTGGGCCTTTCCAGCTCGCTGCTAACATCTCATCAGAATCGGCTACTGCAGTTTTTGATGCTGGCCACAAAAAGCCACATTGCTCAGCAGTGGAAATCCCCAAACTTGAGCCTGCAGGCAGTTAAGAATAAGTTCAATTTTATTTTGATTAATGAGCAAATAACCCATCTCTTGGAGGACTAAGTTGCTAAGTTTAGGGATATTTGGGCTCCATGGTTAATGGAACCCGATAGTATCTCACTGGAGTCCAGTACAAGCTGCAATGGGTGAGATTTGGGGTGAGTGGCCCTGGAGGAGGTGGACTGAGGTAAGAATTACTTGACATTATCTTTTCAACTTGGTTAATCTGTGAAAAAACTGTTCTATGATTTTTTTTTTCTTTTTCTCTTCCCAGTTGGGAAGGGGACTGTATTAAGGTTATAAATTTGAGAAAATGCAATATGTTAAATACATTTTAAAAAAATAGGCTTTGGCAAATGGCTCTCCGGGGAGGGAACTATGAAATTAATAATCTAACAATTTGATACTCCAAGATTATGAGCCTGGTTTGCGGATAAAGGGTACAAGATGAAGTTATATATGTGAAAGATTTATCTACCAGATATGAATGCTTACTCTTTGAAATGTGATTTACCATTGCCTAATAAAAAATACTTGTTAAAAAAAAAATACAATCCTATCAAATTCCAGGTGAGTTTGCTTGGCCACGTCACTTTCTTCACTCCTTACGAGGAACCGGGGCTCCAGGGAGGGGGTGCCGACTATGCAATCCTTAAACAGACTTTCTCCAAGGCAGTGCTGCAGACCTTTGATCCTATTTTGGCCTTTGACTGATAATCAAACTCCCCTCCAGGACCTCAGGGTGTCTTATGGACAGATGTTGTAGCACCACGTTGGGCGCCAAACGTTGAAGAAAAACACTTTCACTTTCACCCTCACCCTCAGAAGAATAAGATAGGACATGAAAACTCAGTATTTTCAATTTAATACAAGCGTGGAGGTGAACGGACAAATTAACAGCAAGTCTGTAGTTCATCCACTCTTCCACATACAACAATTTTACACAGTTTTTACAAGGTTTTACAAGCAATATTTGGTTAATCGGTAAACTCCTTCTTGTAATACAAACACAAGACGCTACAAATTTCACCTTTGACCCAATACTCAAATGTTTTATCTCTACTCAAATATACACATTCTGTTTAATTGAATTATTATTTCTTCTAGGAATCAACAATGCAAAAATCCTTAAAGTAAAACACTGAACAAATGATTCTTCAGAATTAACTCCTTCTTAGTTTTACAATTACTAAGGTTAGCAATTACTATTTTTTTATATTCTTATAATGCATAGATATTCAACTCTTACAGCCTTCCCATACTTTTAAAGTACAAAATTGTGTGTTACATTGCTGCTGCAAGCCCTTGTGCGTCCTATTTCGTACTCGTAATATTTTTGACAGAAAAGTGATACTTTTTTCAGGTGCGGGTTAAACTTTATTTGCGAGCTAGAGCTACGTGTCGAATAGTATATCAATTTTATGTAATTATTTAGAGTTCATAATTTGCATCTTTGGCTGGCCAGTACTGGGTGGGTAACTCGTAATCTGATTGCGAATAGCTAATAGAATGTATTGCAATATTAAGAGTAATTTTAAGTATGTATACATTTTTCAAATTAGGCAATAGAATAGGGCCCTTAGCACTATATAAAAAGATACACCCTTTTCCTAGCCTTTGCCGCTGCCAGGAAAATCACTTCACTTATGTTGTTTTGACTCCTATCTTACTCTTCCTATCTCTCATCTCTCTCCTCTGCAATCAGAACTTAATGCTGCTGCTCATATCATCTCCCTCTCCCTGTTTCCCTCCATGCTAAAATCCCTGAGCTTTGATCTGCATAAGAATGTATTTTCACTATTTCAATAATTTCTATAGCTCCTTCAAGGCTAAAACTTCGCTCACTAGTAGCCCCGGCCTCTGGTACGCACTGGTTTTTTTTTATTATTAAAGAAACCCCTAATCTCACAGGTTTTATAAATCACTTATTTACATCTGCTTTTAAATAGCTCTGTTAGCAAATGCACTTACATATACTTAAGATACTTAACATACCTAAAATCCACATGCACTTATACTTTACCTTAATATGTGTTTATTCATATTTTCCTCCAAATAAGTAGATTGTAAATTTGGGAATGGGACTATATAACCCATGGGTGGTCTTTATGTTAATGTGCTTACACTGTCATGCAATTTTTTACCTTGTTTCTGCAAAGCATTGTGCACATTAATGGTGTGACAAAAATACAAATAAAATGCACTAGTTGAGTTTGCGTTGAACACCAAATACCACAAATACTTAAAAGCCTCTCTGTTCTAGTCTACTTTGCTGGAACCACTCAAAAACTCCACATTTGAATATATTTTTCTCTTGGGCACAGGCAACTGGCCAGCAAGTCAGATATTTAAACTGAGTGAAGGAGCGTTTGTCTTAAGCCTTCCACCCACTGGTGTAGGAAGGGGGGCTGGGGAGGGACCACCCTGGGCATAACCTCCTTGGGGCGGCATCAGCTGCGGCGAGAACTCTGGTTAGTTGCTGTTAAAGCCGCCCCTGGGCCCTCCCTCACTTGTATGTGTCTGTGTGAGTGTGTGTGAATCTCTGTGCATGAGTGTGTGTTTAAGTCCATAAGTGTGTATCTCAGAGTGTATGTCAGTGTGTGCCTCTGTGTGTGTGAGTGTGAGTAAATATGTGTGTGTCTGTGATTGAAGCTTATTTTATTTCCTCCTTTTTCTCTGGCAAAGCAATGACTATTTAGTATCCGTGTGCGTGTGTCTGTTAGTGTGTGTGTCTGTGAGTGTGTGTGCCTGTGTGAGTGTGCCTGTGTCTGTGAGTGTGTCTGTGTAAGTGTGTCTGTGAGTGAGTTAGTGCATGTCTGTGTGAGTGGGTCTGTGAGTGTGTGTGTCTGAGTGAGTGTGTGTCTGTGAGAGTGTATCTGAGTGTGTGTCTGAACGTGGATGTCTGAGTGTGTGTGTCTGTGTGAGTGTGTGTCTGTGAGTGAGTGTTTATGTCTGTGAGTGAGTGTGTCTGTGTGGGTGTGTCTGTGAGTGAGTTAGTGCAGGTCTGTGTGAGTGGGTCTGTGTGTGTCTGTGTGAGTGTGTGTGTCTGTGTGAGTGTGTGTGTGTCTTAGAGTGAGTGTGTGTAAGTCTGTGTGTGTCTGAGTCAGTGTGTGTGAGTGTATGTGTGTATAAGTATGCATGTGTCTGTGAGTGTGTGTGTCTGTGAGTGAGTGTGTCTGTGGGTGTGTGTGAGTGTGTGTAAGTCTCTGCATGTCTTAGTGAGTGTGTGTGTCTGCGTGAGTTTCTGTAAGTCAGTGTGTGTCTGTGTTTCTGTGTGAGTGTGTATGTGTGTGTAAGTGTGTGTGTCTCTGAGTGTGTGTGAGTGTATATAAGTATGTGTATGTAAGTCTGTGTGTGTCTGTGAGTGTTTTTGTATGTGTGTCTGAGTGAGTGTGTGTGTCTGTGTGAGTGTGTTTGTGAGCGATTGTAAGTGTGTGAGTGAGTGTGTCTGTGTAAGTCTGTGTGTGTCTGTGAGTGTGTATGTGTAAGTGTCTGTGTGAGTGTATGTGTTGTTGGAGAAATTATACAAATATTCTTACATTTTTAGCGTGTATGTATGTATGTATATATATATATATATATATATATATATATATATATATATATATACATACAATTAGCACTCTTTCCAGTTAAGTGTAATATTTGGCTGGGATATAGGCAGTGAACCAGTAATTTTCCACTGCAAGATATTAGGTATGAAATAGTTAACTACATCGACCCATGACTTAGCGATTTTATTTACAGACAGTACACAGATTTTTATACATAACTAGCGAATTGCCCGTCAAAAAATGACGGCAATGAAATTGTAAGGTAGCTAATGGTGTTTTGGGTCTACTACTGAAATATATAATACAATTAATAAATTAATATACTTGACCTATTTTGAATCATTGTGTTGAAGAGCTGGCAATCTGTTTTGATGTTGCTGCAGCATTAGTGGTGTGGAGCTGCTGTGTAAGCGTGGTGAATGTGTGCAGTGTAATAGTGTGCGTGCGCGAGACGAAACCGTTAGCGTAGTTGTGTACTTCCGCATTGGCGTAAAATGGTGGGTAATGTGTGGTATGCGTCTTAGCGGAATATCCGTAGGTCGTTTGTGGTATTTTGCGAGTTTCTTGTGGTGTTTTGCGTGTTTAGAGTGCTGTAGCCTCGTTTTCGTTTTGTTCGGCGGCCATTTTTTCTCTTGCTAAACTCCTTTATTTTTAGTTAAATGAAGGTGTAAGTTGTTTTTTTGAGGTCCTGGATGCTTCCTCTTGCTGTAGGTAAGCTTTTTATGTATGCGGTGTGTGTATTTATTGTATTTGAATTTTTTCATGTTCGCGAGTTGCGTCCGATTTTTGCGAGGTCGTAATGTGTGGTAACGTGTCTCGTATGTTTTTTGCGTTGCAAGGTAAAGCATTAGCAACAACTCAAACGCTCACAACTATATATGTGATAATCAGTCATCCTCAAGGCCTAATAAAAGTGTTATGTACTGCGCACAAATCTATCAAATAAAAAAGATGTACGCACAGATATCAAAGTATGTTTTATAGCTTATTGGATATAATATATAAATAAAATTTAATTGGCCGTTGAGATGGATTTTTTTCATAATCTTATGTAAACAGATATAAAAGTGTGTGTCTGCTGATTTTTCAGTAGCAATTCAGTAACTGAGTGAGTTGGTGGCAGCCATGTTGATTTGTTATTAATCTACATCTTCGTCTTCTCTAAATAAACTTGCCATGAGAAATAACTAATGGGGTGGGTATGAGAATTTTCACAATTAGTGTATGTGTGTGAATGTCTGTGATTGTGTGTCAGTGTATGTGTAAGTCTGTGTGAGTGTGTGTGTCAGTGAGTGTGTGTGAGTGTGAGTCTGTCTGTGTGAGTGTGTGTGTCTGTGTGAGTGAATCTGCGTGAGAGTGTGTGTGAGTAAGTCTGCGTGAGTGTGTCTGTGTGTGTGTGGGTGTCTGTGAGTGTGTGTCAGTGTATGTGTAAGTCTGTGAGTGTGTGCTTTAGCCCCCTGGGGATGCCCGTGAGTTTGATGGGGGGGGGGGGGGTCAAGCACCGGGATAGCCCTGGATTTTGATAGGTGGCAGAGGTTGTGTCAAACTCTGTGGTAACCCCAGACAGCAAAAGCTATGCCACTGCTTCCATTACCGTCATTACCACCAAACAACTACAAGATTGGTGAGCTTGAATTACTCTCTATCTGTTACATCAAGTTATATATTTGCCTTCGCCAGAGATGTTCCTTTCCACACCAGTACTTCAAACACTGGGCAAGCTACTGCCATGAATAAAGGTTCTGGGTCATTGCCAACAATTCTGCTGTGCTCATACATCACTTCTAGAATTCCAGGAGGCAAGTCCATTGTCATGATGGTAGTTGCAATGCTAGTCGTACCCCTCAGGACATCTTCATCTTAGTCATTTATAAGTCCTTAATACCAATTTAGTTTCCAGTTGTGACTATTTTTAGGCATTGCAACTGTTACTTGAGACTATTTATAGGATGATAATTCTGCTCAAATCCTGTCTTTTAGTGATTGCGTAGTCAACACTGTTTTTATTTTGATATTAATAATGTTAAAATTATTAACTGTTAACATTTAAGTGTCAAGCAACGAAACTCCCTTTAGAGGTTCTCTTGTAAATTGTGTAACCTTGTAGAAAGAAATTCCCATAGGAACTAAGGCATATTCCACAAGGGTAATGGCAACATATTGGGCTGAAAGGGTTAATGTTTTCCCAGAGTTAATCTATAAAGCATCAACTTGGAAAAACATACATGAAAAATGCTCATGTTAAAAAAACATGCAAAAAAATTAGTTTTGTGAATATTAGTGTAACTTATGATGTATAAGGTAAATTAGTTGTGAAGATCACATACCTATTATCTTTCAACTGCACCTCAATGTTTCAGCTAGCGCTGTACCATGAGGTTTCCATAGGCCTAAATTCTAGCTATAAAATGTAAGTATCCCTTCACCTGTTGCAGACCTTGATACTTGTGTCCAGACATCAAATAGGCAATGATAGTGAACATATACACATTTACCTATGTGATACAACACATATGTATCAAAAGTAAGAGCTAAATTGCTTTGTTTATATGCATAAATAGTCAATCTTTCCATTAATGTGCTAGCATATTAACAATAAATAAAGTGTGTAAATATTTAATTAATTATGTATTTGATTTTCTTTCAGGTTGTATAAAAGACAATGATGAATGGAGGAATTAATATTTTCTTCATTGTATAAGTTTGGGATTGAATGAATGTCCACAAATACACTACCATTGTATCTTGCAGAATAATATGTACATATGAAAGTATATTGACTCCCTGTGGCAATTTAAATTATTGTTTACATTTCAGTCAATCAACCAACTAAAACCCTAAGGCAGTGTATTATGTTTCCATGGTTGCCTGAAATGTAAATGATAAATGTATTTGCTAGAGAACAAATTACACATTTTATGTAGAAAATGTAGGTATCACCACCTAAAGACCTGGATATTTGTCAGCAGACTGCAGATGCACATTATAGTGAACATGCACAAAATTACCCTTTTGCCTAGCTGAGTTTCTTTAGATGTCTTAGCTTTTATTTAGTAGTTTTAAGGTCCGCATATTTATTCCCTGTAGTAACATACGGATTTGAGAGCTGGACCATAAAGAAATCTGAGTCCTGTAGAATTGACTCCTTTGAATTGTGGTGTTGGCGAAAACTGATTAGAATCCCTTGGACTTCAAAAAGATTCAATAAATTAGTAATGCAGGAAATTAAGACAAACTGTTCACTGGAAGGTATCATTGTGAGGCTAAAGCTCAAATATTTTGGTCATATCATGAGACAACAGTATTCCCTAGAAAATACTCTGATGCTGGGAAAGATTGAAGGTGCATGAAGATGGGGACAACAGAGGTGGAGATGGATAGATGAGATAATTCAAGCGATGAACATAAACTTAATGGAGCTCAAAGGGGCAGTGACTGATAGATGTACCTGTTGTCATGGAGACTGGATACAACTGAATGACTAAACAACAACAATAACAACTAAAATGTAGTACTTTACTAAAAATGGGAGCCTTAGGAAACCACAAATCAGTAGTCAGCATATAACACTGCTTAGGTTAATACTTTTACTATCTTATTCTCTTCAATTCTGTCAAGCCTGTGCTGCCTGTGAAACTGATGTACGACAAAGATACAGTTTCTTCAAATCACAATGAGCAAACGATAAGGGACTCATCAAGAAGATAATGAAAAACAATTACCCCTCTCTATTACTCTAGAGAACTGGATAATGTTGTTTGGTGGACTACAACATTTAATTAGGAATATAGAACTATATTACACCCTTTCTGGAGCAATACCTTGCTGTGGTGATTGGGCTTGTGTACCTTAGTGAAACTGTGAACTATTCCATGTAGGGTCACTCAAGATGGGCAGGTCATAGCAGAGAGGTCTGACAAATCACAGTACACTGGAGAAGGAACTGGAAACCCACCCCAGTATCTTTGTCACAAAAAAAACCTTATGAATGAGCACAACCAGACACAAGATGCATAGGGTCATGGAGAGTTGGACATGACTGAATGTGTGAACTCCCACAACTATATTAATATAGTACAATCAAGACTATGTCAGCTTTATTTTTGTTGGATATTTCTATACATATGTCATGTGACAAGAAAATTAAATTAAAAACAATTATTATGAAAACAAGTCCATTTACTAAGATTGTACACCCAAATTGCTATTAACTTTGTTTAAAAGCTTCTCCAAGTACCTGTTAATATATAATGCAGAACAGAGTTATTCATTCAGTAGCAAGTAGTCACTCAAAATGATTGCGCTACCTGTGCACATGCCATGCCTGATACTGCACAGTGAGAACTTGACCTGAGCAAGGCCCAGTTGGTATGTACGGATAAGGGTTAAACACAATTACCTCTAAAATATAATGATTAGACACAGAACACTTCTTGGGAGGAAAACTGGCCACAGCGTTCATTGGTAAACACAAAAAGACATAATAACCATAACCATCAATAAATAAACATAACCACATAAGGGGAGGAGCCTGGCCAGAGACAGTATGCCCTCCGCCCTGAAGCCTCTCATCCAGGGCCTACAGTGTTGTAACATCCGTACCATCGTAGGGTAGGATCTTAACCATTTTTCCACTGTCCTGACGACTCCCTCACCAACCACCACGAAGTAGACTACAGAATACCTTTTGCAGTCTTGACCGCCCAAAAAATGTCATGGCCATCTCTATTCATGAATGCTTCCTTACAAGTTTTCCCGATCACAAATCACTCATGTTCTTCATGTATGAGGCAACTATGACCATGCCTGAACTTTTAGCCCTTGATACCCCTCAAGCAACGGGTGTATGTTACCAGGATCTTGACTACCACTCGAATCAATGCCAAGGTAGGAAGCAGGAAATGCTACCCGCTACCCGCTCCTCCAACTGATGTCACTAACCATTCCAGGAACAACTGATTGTACTCCCATCTGCCCCTGGAAGGCTTCTCTCATGTCACAAATCTCCTCCATACCAGTGATACACCAACTACGCATTTCGGCCCAAGAAAGTCCTCACACCATCAAGGGGGAGCATCAGTGTGCCTGCCGCACTGTAAACTACCTCCCTTCCTCCACCTGGTGAATCTTGGCTGTTGCGTTATATGATCACATGATCGCTTTGGATCCCAGGACCAGTCCTCCGAGGTCAACATACCTTGTCTGTTTACCAACCGCCCTCTCCCTACCAGCAGGAAGAGTTGGCTGTACAGAACCTCAAGGCTTCAGACTTGTCACAGACGTCTTTCCATCACCGTCGTATACCGACACATAGGCACATGATCACCCTTTGGATCCCAAGACTGGGCATATGTTCACACGATCACCCTTTGGATCTCAAAACCGGCCATATGGTCACGTGATCACCCTTTGGATCTCAAAACCGGCCATATGGTCACGTGATCACCCTTTGGATTCGAGACCAGGCACCTGAGATCACCAACCTTGTCTGTATACCAACCAACCTCTCGCTATCGGCAAACGCGCTGGAAGGAGAGATGGCTGTCCAGACCGCAAGGCATTCGCACTTAACACAGAGCTCCTTCCCGAACAGTGGTATCTCCGGCCCTTGGGAAAAGGCTGCCAATCGCCTGCCAATCTCGTTGCCATACCTCCTGTTTGTCTTTTTTTTGCTTTCTTTTCCATTCCTCCCTTTGTTAGATCCTAATAACCCGACCCGTTTCTGAGCATCTGCTACCGGATGCCCCACCTTTGGGGGACACTTCCTCTGGGCCTAAGGTTAATGAGGACCCCCAATCTTGTTGTTTCACCACTCGCGTACCTACACACACCCCAGTGCCCGAAACTTCTCGTCCTCACATCCTGGTCAGCAGTCTGAGGTGCACACATAAAAAAGGACCAGCCAGCCATTCTGTCCTGAAAACTGGTACCTAAGCTTCTTTACAGCATATGCTCCATTATCGGTACAGAGCCTGGTGTTTCCGACAACGTAGACCAGAGCGGGATGAGACACAACTGAGAGTAAATAGACCACACTACAGCCGAATTATACAAACAAATGCTTTTCTGCTCCCTGTATCCTCTGCCGATGAGCTGGGCATCACTCTAAAAAGATCTCAGAGTCCCAATACTTTGTAGCACTAGACATTGTTACCATAGCTCCTGATAAACCCTTGAATTATAAAAGATTGATATAAGCAAAGAGGAGGAGGGAGAGATACTACGTAAGACACCAACCTGACCTTCCGAGTCTTCCATTATCTGAGAGCAATATTGCGAAGATAATAAGAAAATTAACTGCCACAGATGAATACCCTCAGTGGGTAAACCTTGGAGGATTGTACGACATATGCAGCTAATAACCAAAACCCAAGACCCTCTGCAGCAGGGCAAAAGAGAACCACACAAGCTAACAAAATTTGCCTGAATCCCAACCGTAACACAATAAAATTGGCAATGCCTCCCAACCTATTGGGAAGAGTATACACCAAACGTTCAATTGAACATAGAACCCTAACCCAGCCGACCTACATAAACAACCCTGCGGAACAAAGCTCAATGACCCCGTGAGACATACAGGTTGAAACTATACCGCAGAGAACATGAACAACAACGATGACATAACCCCTAGACAAAGAAAAGACCTGCCCCCTAACTAACCTCCTGGTGAATGGAGTTCTGATCCAAGCTGCGACCATCAGAATAACATAACTATTATAAAACATAACTGGCGGGATAAAGCATAATAGCAAGCAATGGCGCTAAACCTGCACCTGGGCACTGACCCACCTAAAGAGAACACCATGGAGAGGAATTGGCCCTATAACTCCTAAGACCTCTCTGCCCCCCCCCCCATCACCTCGCCCCTTAGGACCGCCCCCATGTAACCTGACGTAGATATATAGGCTTACGGCCCCTTGCACCAGGCAGCTCCAAAAGGGCAGTAAATTGAAAACCCTTGACGCAATATACTAGGCAGCACTGTACCTGTTGCAGTTGTAGCCATGTCAACCGCAACTGCTATCTTCATATTTCACTAAAAATTGCAACAACTTCCCCTGGCGTACAACCCGGTAACCTGCAATTGGAGAAACCAACTGCCACCTCAAGGGTTAAAATCCCATCTGTAACCCGTAAATGCAGTTATGAACACACTATTGTACATATAATGAAGGGAAAATGATGTTAGGCATAACATAAATAGCACCACGTACTCAGACTCGCTAATAAGCACATGAAATAGTTTAATTGCGGATGATAACCGTGGTACACAGTTACCAATGAATAAGATAATATATATATATAACAGAACTTCCATAGCCTTGAATATCATATTTACTGAGAAAGGTGCGATCACACAGTGATACTATGTGCTGTTTACCTTCACTGCAGCTCTCCAGACAGCATGGAGTTAACTGCAGCATGAGAGAGCAGCAAGGGGCCGGCGACATCACCATGAGTCACAGCCCGCAGAAAATGGCACCACAGCCCGGATAGTAAACAATAAAGATGTGCACGCTGCTGACCAACAGCACATTATATATATATATATATATATATATATATATATATATATATATATATATATAAACCTCATTACCAGCCCTAGGGCCCGAGAATGCGAGGGAAGCAGTGCACCCGCAGACCGGGGGCCAAATAAACCCTCTAGCATAGAACATAACCCAGCCCAACACCACAGGATGAACCGGAGAACCAGACGCACAGGAGACCCTACCTAACCAAATGCCAACCGCACAAGCGGCACACAAACAGAAAGACCCACCAGTTCCGTGAAAAATACAATATTAACACATCGTAGAAGAATGTAGGGCCTTGTCTTTGAGCTTAAAATCTAACATACATATTCTTTTTTTCATGAACCACCTTACAAGATTGAAAACTCACAAACTTATAATACAAATGGTTTAAGTGTGATACATGAGTGTGATAGATACAAGATGGTAAAAGGATGGTAAAAGGCTCAAGCAAGTGTTGTACTGTAGATTGTGGGTGTGAGTGATAAAATGTTGTAGAGTGTGTAGTTGTGCATATTAAGGCTGAAGGTGATAATTTTATTAAGACATGCATTTTTTGTGAGGTTTTAAGGCAGGAAGATAGCCTAGTGCAGCGAGGCAAGGAAGGGGCAGCACAAGAAAAGTCCTGAAGGCGGAAGTGTGTAGAGGTGACAAGAGAGGAGGAAAGAAGAAGGTCATTAGCAGACAGAAGAGGGCAGTTGGGGAAGTATTTTGAGACACAGGCAGAGATATATGGGGGTACCATGTTGTTGATGGCTTTATACATTAGGGTTTAAAGCCCTTTATACATTTTACATTTTATTCTAGAGGCTATGAGAAGCCTGTAGAGTGACTGACAGAAAGGTGCTGCACATATTGAGTGCTGAGTATGGTAGATGAGTCTAGCGGAGGCGTTCATTACAGACTGAAGTGGTGATAGACAGGTGATGGAGGCCAGCAAGCAGAGAGATGAAGTAACCAACGCAAGATATGATGAGATTCAAATTTTAGTTGTATCTTGCTTAGATTAGTGACATATTTGGAGATGTTTTATAGGTGAAACTGACAAGATTTTGTTATTGATTGCAAAGAGAGGGCAGGGTCCAACAGAACCCCAGGGTCCAGCAGAAATTTGACGAGTGGAAGCTGTAGTAGAGGGTAGGAAGATTATGAGCTAAATCTTTGATATATTGATTTTGAGTTAAATGGGGCGGACATCCACGAGCATATGCTTGAGAGGCAGCTAGCAACTCGAGCTTGAAGCGTGAGGGATCGATCTGGTGCTAAGAGGTAGATTTGAGTGTCATCTGCCTATATTTGATATTGAAATCCAAAAGATTTAATTAGGATGCCAAGGGAGGATGTATAGATGGAGAAGAGGATGGATCCTAGGACTGAACCCTGGTGTATACCAACATTCAGAGGTCGAAGAAAAGGTGCCAGAGAAGGAAGCACTAAATGTTCGATTTTCTAGATAAGAAGCGAGCCAAGAGAGGTGTGTCATAGATGCCAAGAGAGTGGAAAATTTGGATTAGAAGAGGTTGGTCAACTATATCAAAAGGAGCAGAGAGATCCAATAGAATTTACCCTTTGATTTTGGTGGTAATGACTTTTGTTAAAGCTGTCTCTGTGGAGTGTTGCTCTTGTTTTTTCATTAATTTATTAGCGCTTGCATTCCCATCTCTCTTATCTATTTTTTAACTTTTCTTTCTGTCTCTCTATATTATAATAACTGCATCACAGGGTCTGTCTTATGACCCTTGCATCCTTGGATGTTTTTTAAAAGTTGTATCTTTTAAACTTCAAAAGGGCATGCTTATTTTAGTTCTTATCTAAAATTTCTAAGGGAGAAACAGGGATTTTCTTAAATCCCAGAAACGTGGGAGATAGTACTAAATTTTGCTTAAAATTTCTGCATATTTTCTGTAAGTATGAAATACCTTTGAATGCACTCCCTCCTTGGCTTCTTGAATATGAAACTGTTTTCTAAATTTTGTATATTTACCACATCCAATTCAAGGTACATGAAACCAAAATCCCTATTAAATTTGGGCTACGTTTAAAAACGTAGCACGTAACATAGAAAGTAAGGCTTACTGCTATTAAATTAGCCCCATAAAGCAGGTTGCTGCTGATCCACGGGTTTGCTGCCAATAAAGCCTACGGGATTAGCAAAGTTGAACTTTGCGGCCGTAAATCCTTTGAGCTGCCAAGCCCGTAACCTCTACTATTCCAATTGTGCTATTAAATTGCAACAAAGTCACTCACGAGCAAGCCCTTAACAAACAAATGTAGCCCAAAGTCCAACAAGTGCTGGAGAGGACTCGCAAGGGGGTAAAGTCTAATATAAAGCACTTTAACTGCAGATAAAAACACACTACGGTACTAATATTAAAAGGGAAAGTGATGTTAGGTCTTAGAATTAATAGCCCAACATTCTCATGCTTGCAACTCGGCCCAGAAAAATACTTTATTTAATGTATAATATTTGTGTTATATCGATCCCAGCAATCAATGTGTTAATACATGTGATAGAATATCATATTTACGACTTTCTTAATATTGCATTATAACTGGAATGTGGATCCAATCGTAAATCGTAATTGAACCCGTAAGACTTTGAAATCAAACCTCCATTTTTATGCAACGCAATTGTGACCATCACTATTTCCATTGGCTCCATCTAAACCTGTAACTACGGTTTGACTAATTGATTATGTTCAGGCATGCAAATCCAAGGCCGATAAATGGTTTACGGGTTAGCTAGTAGCTCGCAGCCAGTTCTAAATTTAATAGCACAGTAATTCAGCCAAATTTCAAGCCTGCAGCCATTGTGAGCTTCGCGTTGGAGTTACTGGCTTCAAATTTAATAGTGGTGTATGGCAGCTGTTTACTTTAATTATGATTAAATAATTACATTTTGTATATATAGATATAAATATATATGTAGTAACTAAGAAAGTTAGGAGACAGCAATAAAATGTTAAGAGCTGTGGTGTAGTGGCTATAGTGATTTGTCAAGCCCTGTGTTAAAAACCCTGTTCACTGGTCCTTCAAACACAAAAATTAGCACTTAACCTAAATTAATGGCAGAAAGCCTTAAACCTTTTTAAGACTACATTTTGGCCATACATGGAAAATGATTCCCCTAAATAGAATGAAGCTTTCGTTTATCCATCTAAACTAAGGCCCATCATCGTCAGCAGGTCTTTTTTACTTCTCCTATTGGTGCAAAATGTAAGTTTGAGTCATAATTTGAGTCTTGAATATGGACTTGCAAGAAATTATATATATATATATATATATATAAATATAAATATATATATATTTATATAAATATACATATAAATTAATGGAGAAGCATGTCTTTTCCATGAAAGCTTTGACCCATAATTTATCTTATATTTATTTTATATTTATATTATATACATATATAATACATATATTAAAAATATGTTATATATAGATATATGATTTTTTAATTATAATCGGGGGGGCAGGTGCATTGAGAATTTTAACAAAGAACTTTTAAAAAAAAGTTTTTAAGGGGCAAAGCAGAACAGGACCATAGTGAACTCCACTGGTGCACTGGTGGCATATCCTCCCCTGCCTCCTGTTCTGGGAGTAGAATTGATTTATCCCCCCCAGATTTTTGGGGGCTCCTATGCCCAAATTGCAATTGATTGTTATTAAAATGATTGAACTCAAACGTTAGTTATCTTAAGGATAAAAATACCTGAAATTATCCTTCATCTCTGCTTGTAACTATACAATTCACATTGGGATTAACAAGTAGGAAGAATATACCCAGTTGGTTAAATCAGTTTAATCATTGAGGCCTATATGTGTTAAAATGGCTTTTACACTCTTTCAAATAATGTTCAACTTCAATTATCTATAAAAGTTTTATTTCTGCAACAACTGGGATTTTTGTTGCGGGCCTTTAAAAAGTCAAGTTTAATGGCCGTGTATAGATTAAGAAATAGTTGTTTATGATCATCAAACACTCTACAATCAGTTATCAAGATCAAAAGCGTGCTGGCTTGTTTATCTTTGAATGTACACTGATTGGTACAATGACAGCAAGGAAGAAATATAAGTGGGATGATTGATTGTGTCAATCAATAGTATACATGCAGATTACAGTAGTTTTTCACCTTAGCATCCTGTTATATCTTGATGAAAAGGGATCAGAGCTCCCTCTCTGTTTATATGTTGTGTTGGAAACAATTATTCACAACAAAAAATGCATATTTCTGGTTAAATTTCTAAATTAAAGTGCCACTGCTGGCCTTTATCCAAAGATATAGGATTGAAGAGAAGATGCAGATAAGTAGTTTGTGATTCCACCACACCCCTGTGCCAACCAGCACACACCATCAGAAAAAAAGGCTTGTTATACTATTATGTTATTGTTATGTTATTATATATTATTGGAAACATTTCGCAAACTTAAATTGCAACACTTTCATGGCAGAAGGGTTGCCCTACCCCAAATCTACTGTGTGGAGAGATAATCCACACATTAAGGAGTAGACAAGGTTTTTATATCACTGACAAAGACAAACTATTGAATATCAGACCTGCTGCAGTGTCCTTCAATATTAGCTTCAGATAGTGGCTTCTCTGGAACTCTGACCTATCCACCTTAAAGAGGCAGTGTAAGCACTTTTCAAGTTAAATAAAGTTCTTACTTCAACATTAATTAACAAAATACATGTGCAAAAAAAAAAGAAAAATACGTTTTTAATCAGAAAATATAATTTAAAAATAGTTTTCCTCAATTATGGCCACTGCTACACTCCTCCCCCACCTCTCTCCTGGTTCTGGACACTATTATCCACAGTGCAAACAAATCATCATACATTGCATTAAATTATGCTGGCCAGATAACTTGAAGTATGCTCACTTTGGAAAAGTAGGGATTATGGGATTGTAGCCATACTCCCCTTATCCTTCAAAGCATGCTCTGGATAATTTGCATTATTAATGTGATCAATGATGATCTGTTTGCAATCTGGACAATAATTTTCAGGAGGGAGGTGGGAGAGGAAGTACCTGCTTACCTGATATAGGTAAGTGTTTAAATGTAGAAGGGGGTTGCAAGTGGACTGACAGTGGTTGGGGCTCTTCTGTGCGAGTGGAGGCTCGGATTTGATCTCTGGTGAGGCTAAATGAATTACAGGGGAAGCTTAAAGAAATGAGTGCCAGAGTAGTCATGTGAGATCAGCAAAATGTTTAGAGACACAAGCAGGGTAACTCCAGGAAGGAAAAAAAAGCTGTGGAGGACACCAGCAATTTGTTTCTACTTTTTGTGTAATGCTTGGGAACAAAAGTAAATACCACAAATATATGGTCAGTTTGCATGCACAACATCTTTTGTAAGATTTAAAGTGGAGATTAAGAACACATGACTGTATAAGCAGGCATGTCATTCTGTCTGATTCCTGTCTAATTCCTGATTCCTCTCTTACGTTCTCTATTATTTGGCAGACATTGGCAATTTGATCTCTTGTGCCTCTGTGAAATCCAGCTTGCACATCTGGTAGTTCTCAAGCCCTATACTGCTGGAGCAAAGCTTGCAGGATCTTAAGCATTACCTTGTTGGCATGTGAAATTAGTGTAATTGTTTGATAATTGGAGCACTCTTTGCCACTGCAATTTTTTGGGGACTGGAATGTAGAATGACCTTTTCTACTGGCCACTGTTGAGGTTTCCATATTTGTTGGTTAATGCAAGCAAGACTTTCACAGCATCAACTTAGGATTTTAAACAGTTTAACTGGGATCCATCAACTTCTACAGCCTTGTTATCATCAAGGCCTCCTGGCTCCTGCTACTTGGACACATTATTGAGACTATCAATGCTGTTAAGGTCCTTTCTGTATATATATTCTATTTATTCCTGTCATGTCTTCTTTATCGGATTTGCATCTGTTAAGTCCCAACCTATTTGAAAGTTTCCTTTGAGATCCCCAATTTTATTGTAGAGATCTCTTTATTTTCCCATGTTGTTATCTTCTTCTATCTTTTTATATCACTCATTATAGAATGTCTCTTTATTCTGTTGGACAAATGTTTTGCTAGCTCCACTACCTTTTGCTTTCCTTCTTTCAGTGCTACTTTCAAAGCCAGTTTGCTTAATTAGTTTTATTTATTTTGGTGATATTCTTTATTGCTGTTTTCTGGACAATGTCACAAACTTCTGTCCAAAGATCTTCAGGAGTTCTGTCTACCATGTCTAGTTCCTTAAATCTATTTACCTCTACTGCATATTTACTAAGGATATTATATATTTTGTATTTGTTTGGTCTGATGATTTTCCCTCTTGTCCTCAGTTTAATTATGAACTTCATAATAATAAGCTCATGATCTGAGCTGCAGTCAGCCCCAGGTATTGTTTTTACTGACTGTATAAAGCTCCTCCATCTTTGGCTACAACGTATATAGTCAAACTGATTTCTATATTGTCCATCTGGTGATGTCCATCTGTAGAGTTGTCTGTTAGGCCATTGGAAGAAGTTGTTTACTATGACCAGAGAATTATCTTTAAAAATTCAACTAATATCTGACATGCTTCATTTTGGTACCTTTTGTTTCCTACTTTAGCACTCTAATCTCCAATGAGGAGAGGAACATCTTCCTCGCTGTTATATATAGCAGTTGTTGTCTAATATGAGATGCCCCATCCCATTCCATTTGAGTTCACTAATTACAAAGATTTCAGTGTTTAATGTTGTCATAAAATGGTTGACCATGTCCAGTTTGCCTTGGTTCATAATTCTAATTTTCCTATGCTGAATTGTTTTTTGCAACAGCATACTTCCATTTCCTCCAGACACATCCACAGCAGGGTGTTATTCTTGTCTTTGGCACAATTACTTCATTAGACCTGGTGCTACTTGTGGTTAACCTCTGCTATTCCCCAGTAATGTGGTAAGCACATTCTGACCTAAGGGGCACAACTACTGGTTGTGCTTATCCATAAGTTTATCATGGAAAAGATATTGGAGTGGGTTGCCAATTCCTTCTCCAGAGTACAGTAAATTGACTGATCGCTATGTAATGATCTGCCCATCTACATGGTAAAGCTCACAGATTAAATAAATACCTACCTGTTAAAACACTACTTGTCACCATGGATGTTAAATCACAACAACATCCTACACAAAGATGACACTGAGGTATGCCTTAAGCAAACACTCAAAATGAGATATCTAACCCTGATACTATTCCCAAACTACTGGAATACTTCCTTACACACAACTACTTCACCTTCAACAAATATATTTACCTACAAATAATGATGACCACAATGGGTACCAAAATGGCACCAATCTGGAACAGAGATTCTTATCCACATATCTTCACAAACCCTATTGATACTACCATTACATTGATGATCTGTTCATTGTATAGACAGAAGGAGAAAAAAACTTCAGGAACTTCCACAATTCTTTCCATATCTTCCAACCATCTATTAATCTTAAAATGGATTACTCTGCAGAGCAGGTGAACTTTCTGGACATTACCATAATCTTCACAAATGGCACACTCCACTCATCTGCTTATAGGAAACCTACAAACAGACGCAGCTACCTTCACAGCTCCATTTTCCATCCCTCCAACACTAAGCAAGCTATGATTCACAGCCAATCCATTAGATACTACCACATATACTCAAACACTGGGGGCCACAACAAACATTTAATAACACTGAATCTTTCATGCAGAAGGGTTACAAGCCCTGAGTAATTACCTAGAAAAAAACTCTGCCCTAAAAACACCACATGAACAACTGTTACAGTACAAAACTAAAGAAACTACTTCACATACACCTCTAGTGACCACATACCATCTGGCTCTAGTAGAAATATGCAACATTTTTAAAGATGTAAAGACACTACTAACAGAGGACCCAGAATGCATATATATTCCCCAAACCGCCCATTCTTACATTTAGACACCAAACCTGAAAAAAAAATTGGTCAGCAAAAGATTGGCTAATGAACAACCTAACAGAAAAAAATGGCACCAAACTTGCAATAAAACTCAAACATTTTCACAGCACATATGTAAAGAGGACATAGCCACACATAACAACAAGACCAATAACATCAAAGGGACATATTTATGCATATCCTCCAATGTGGTTTACAGAATACAATGCATTATATATGAAAGGGTATGTTAAATTGGAAGAACCAGCCAAAAACTGCACCTAATGATGAATCTACACGGTATTCCAAAAAAAAGCACAATGAAAACAGTAATTGTACTCCAGTTGGACACCATTAGCTCGTATGTGCAACGTAAGACCCACAACGGCTGCAAGCTTGAAATTTTGTGGATTTATGGTGCTATTAAATTAGAACATGCTGTGGGTTCCGGGCTTGAAAGGCAAACCCGTAAACCATTTTTTGCTTGTTGGATGTGCGGCCATAAACGTGATCAATTAGTCAAACTCATAGTTACGAGTCTAGATGGAGCCAATGGAGACAGAGATCGTCAGAATTATGTCACTGAAAAATGGAGGTGGGATTTCAAAGTCTTACGGGGTTTAATTTTGAGTTATGATTGGACCCACTTTCCAGATAGAGTGCAATATTGATACAGCCGTAAATATGATATTCTATCATATGTATTGACACATTGATTGCTGGGATCGATATAAAACAAATATTATTACATGTGAGTTCCAGTATATGTATTAACAAATTGATTGCCGGAATCGATATAACACGGAAAATAAACCTGAAATAAAGTATTTTATCTGGCCGATTTGCGAGCTAGAGAATGTTGTGTTATTAATTCTAAGACCTAACATCACTTTCCCAGTTAATAAAAGTACAGTAGTGTGTGTATATTTGCATTCCAAGTGCTACGGGTTTGACTTTACCACCCTTGCGAGTCCTCTCTAGAACTCGTTTGCTTTTTGGCTCCATTTGCGAGTTACGGGGTTGAACGCCAGTGATTTGGATGCAATTTAATAGCACAATAGGAACGTAGCGGTTACAGGCTTGACAGATCAAAGCATTTGCAAACTCGCAAGTTAAATGCTCACTTCCCGTAGGGTTTTCTCGCTCCTACCCCGCAAGTCGGCGGCGCGTTGGTTTAAGAGTACAATTTAATAGCTGTAAGTCTTGCGAGCTACGTTTTTACACGTTAGGGGAATTTAATGTGGCTGCATATCACCCAGAATCATCACTCCACCCAAAACCTGAAAATCAAAATACTCAGAGGGAATTTCAAACACATACAGGAGAGAAAAGCATTTGAAATGAAGATGATCACATTCTTTATTGCTAAAGATGCAGGACTTAACATTGCCTGGGGATTATTATCACACTATCAAAACTTCTTGTGACCCTGCCAAATTCCTTCCCATGTTCTATTGTTGCTTTTCTATTCCTTAATATGTGGGGATATTTACGGACCTAACTTATATTACTCTTGTTTTTCTTCTGTAAAACTGTGGGTAGAGACCTTCACACTTGACCAAACAGAACAATATTCAGAATATATATCACTTTGAATTTCTGCTCTGTATTCCACTGCTTACTTTTATTCAGTACTGCTTCTGGCTTGAGAAAGAGAGGTACTCTCAAAAGCTTGTCATTCTAACTAATATGTTTGTCCAATAAAAGGCATTACTATATACTGCAATTCTCTGATTATTCATCTAAAATGTTGGTAAGACATGGTCACAAGAACTCTTCTATCTGTCCCTCTTACCATGTTTCCATTGTCTTTTAGTGCTAATTTATACTTTCACCCAGGCCTGCTAATTCTGAAATCCTGAGAATACTGCCCTCCCTCCCTGCCCCTCACCCACCCACACTCATTCTCCATTCTGCGATTGATGGTACCTATAAATGCACCTCCTTCATTAAATGGTAAAGTGACCCTCATTGTCATGTGGACCACATCAACACAGATTATTTTATCCCAAGTAGTAGCATCAGATTCTGAAAAGGGATAAAGCCTGGAGAGGTAATCATATAGAGAATTATCTATATGGAAATTGACAATTTCTTAGCATACTCTCCTTATGAGTTTGGCCAATAGGATGGTGGTCATTATCTTCTGTAGGGAAACAGAAAGTAATTCATAAGTATTTAATTACTTTATCTTCCAGGTGGAGGGCTTTCTGATAACATACACTAATGGGCATATCAAATGGAAGGGAAATTCTGAAGATTTCTCCTCATGGAAATCATTTTTATGGCCCTCTCCAATGTCATCATATAGCTGTGAACCATGACAGAGAAGTCTTCACCTGGATCATCTGAGACATATGCATATGTGTCTAAAGTCAAAGCCTGAGGCTTTGGTCTTATTCTGGTTTATGAAGCCTGAGCAATTAAATCCATCACATCTTTCTGAACCCAGTAAGGATATCTGTAGGATTAGCGACAGAATGCTGAATGGCTACAATGATGCATTCATAACAGTTTTGTCCAAATGCTGGTTCTCACAAGTCAGTGAGGATCCAGGATTTTTCATAGTGACAAACAGGCTGGAAATATAATTAAATGTTTTGGCAGCAAGCATAGACTTTTTTTGTTAACAAAGTTAATGTTTTTTACTTACTTAGGGCCCTATTAAATTCTCCCTCGTAGTTCTCTCGGTGCTCGCAAAAGGCAGTTTTCCTGCTGTTTGCGAGAACCGAATCTCTCGCAGCCTGCTTTACGATATGACTGCGAGAAAATGGCCGAGAATAGGCTCCGAGAGAGCTACGTAGCCTTAAATCTATGCACGAGTCTCGCATATCGTAAGAATCCCTACGTGGACAAAAAGTCCACGCAAGGGATCCGAAAGCCTCTACGTGCTGCCTCGGAACAGCCCGAGACAGCAGCGTGAGGCTCCCCCCTGCACCCTATACACATCCCCATGCTGCAGGGGTCTCTATCGGGACCCCTGCAGCACCCCCACATTAACCCCTTGCAGCGGGGGTCCCCGATCTGCATAGATCAGGCCCCCGCTGCATTTAAAACTTTTAAATTCCCCGCCGCGGCTCCTTAAAGGGACCGCGGCACACTATTACCCAATCCCGGCCGCGGCACTTAAAATTAACCCCCCTCTATGCTGGGGGTCCCCATCGGGACCCCCGAAGTGTCCCCACATAAACCCATTGCAGGGGGGGGCCCCGATCTGCATAGATCAGGCCCCCCGCTGCATTTAAAACTTTTAAATTCCCCGCCGCGGCTCCTTAAAGGGACCGCGGCACACTATTACCCAATCCCGGCCGCGGCACTTAAAATTAACCCCCCTCTATGCTGGGGGTCCCCATCGGGACCCCCGAAGTGTCCCCACATAAACCCATTGCAGGGGGGGGCCCCGATCTGCATAGATCAGGCCCCCCGCTGCATTTAAAACTTTTAAATTCCCCGCCGCGGCTCCTTAAAGGGCCCGCGGCACACTATTACCCAATCCCGGCCGCGGCACTTAAAATTAACCCCCCTCTATGCTGGGGGTCCCCATCGGGACCCCCGAAGTGTCCCCACATAAACCCCCTGCAGCGGGGGGCCCCGATCGGCACCGATCGTGACCCTGCTGCAATTCAATTTTAAATTTCCCGCCTCGCGGGTCCTCAAAGGACCGTAAAGGTCCTGAAAGGACTCGCACTAAAAATATTAACCCCAGGCAACTATAATTACCCCATTAACTCATGGTGGTCAATCCAGACCACCATAAGGCTCTAATTAACCCATTAACTCATGGTGGTCAATCCAGACCACCATAAGGCTCTAATTAACCCATTAACTCATGGTGGTCTATACAGACCACCATAAGGCCTAAATTAACCCATTAACTCATGATGGTCAATCCAGACCACCATAAGGCTCTATTTAACCCATTAACTCATGGTGGTCAATCCAGACCACCATAAGGCTCTATTTAACCCATTAACTCATGGTGGTCAATCCAGACCACCATAAGGCTCTAATTAACCCCATCAGTCCCATAAGGGTATATTATTACCATTATGGGCCTGTTACAACCTAACATTAACCACATAAGTGCCATGATGGTCCTCAAGGACCATTATGACACTAACTACAAACACTACACTATAACCCCCAATAAACCATTTAATCTAAACTAACCCCCCTCTACACTAATCTATTAACACTTACACTACCTACCTACACTACCTACCCCCTAATAAACCTTCCCACCACTCTAATTACAAAAAATAAAAAACCTACAGCACAGAAAACAAAAAACCTACAGTACAAAAAACAAAAAAACCTACAGTACAGAAAACAAAAAACAATTACAACCCCACCCCCCACTACAGAAAACAAAAAAATACATTACAACCCCACCCCCCCACTACAGAAAATAAAAAAATTACACACCTGAAAAGGAAAGACAGATAAACACAATACAATACATACATATAATACATTACATACATTACATACAATACATGACATTACATACATTACATATAATATATTAAATATAATATATTACATATAATATATTACATATAATACATTACATACATTACATACAATACATGACATTACATACATTACATATAATATATTAAATATAATATATTACATATAATATATTACATATAGTCCTAATCAAATACCCCCTATCTATCTAACATACAATCTATTTAATTTAAAATAAATCCTAACTATATCAAATACATCCCCCTATCTATCTAATATACAAAAATTCCTAACTACATACACAGACCATTATTCTAAAGTAAAATAAAATAATTACAGTCCTAACTACATACACAGACCCTAATTCTAAGCTAAAATCAATAAATTAAGACCACTTACCTTTAAGATGTTGCTTCAGATCACTAACCTATGGGTCAAACAAAAAATAAAAATTAGTACAAAACATTAACATCAAATAAATAAACATTCTATACATTCTAAATATTCAACTCACCTTTACAGCATGTCCAGTCACTGTTTAGCTCTTCCGGCGCGGCCCTGTTAAAAAAAAAACACAATACATGAATACATGAATACAATGTATAAACAATAAATAAAATACACAAATAAACATCTAAATATACATTTCACTTACCTCCCCGCGATGTCCCCGGCCTTCTCTCCTTCAGCCCCGGCTGGGCCGCGGAACCATTCGCGCTCTAAAAAAAAAAAAGAAAAAAAACTAACGGAGGTCTGCACTGGCAGACCTCCCCGACGCTACTGAACCTCCCGGAGTCGTTTCCGGGAGGAAATTGGCATTGGCGGCTTGTGATTGGCTGAAAAAGCTGTCTATCAATTTCAGCCAATCAAAAGTCGTCAATGTGTAAGCCAATCAGGATGGGATACACCCCAATATCCCACCCTGATTGGCTTAAACACTTGTCTATCTTTCTGGGAACCAATCACAACGCTCAGATGCCTTCAGCCAATCACTATGGGATACACCCCCACGGAGTGATTGGTAGAAGACATCTGCGCATCCTGATTGGCTCCTACATTGACGACTTTTGATTGGCTGACAGCCTTTTCAGCCAATCACAAGCCGACAATGCCAATTTCCTCCCGGAAACGACTCCGGGAGGTTCAGTAGCGTCGGGGAGGTCTGCCAGTGCAGACCTCCGTTAGTTTTTTTTTTTTTTTTTTTTAGAGCGCGGATGGTTCCGCGGCCCAGCCGGGGCTGAAGGAGAGAAGGCCGGGGACATCGCGGGGAGGTAAGTGAAATGTATATTTAGATGTTTATTTGTGTATTTTATTTATTGTTTATATATTGTATTAATGTATTCATGTATTGTGTTTTTTTTTTTAACAGGGCCGCGCCGGAAGAGCTAAACAGTGACTGGACATGCTGTAAAGGTGAGTTGAATATTTAGAATGTATAGAATGTTTATTTATTTGATGTTAATGTTTTGTACTAATTTTTATTTTTTGTTTGACCCATAGGTTAGTGATCTGAAGCAACATCTTAAAGGTAAGTGGTCTTAATTTATTGATTTTAGCTTAGAATTAGGGTCTGTGTATGTAGTTAGGACTGTAATTATTTTATTTTACTTTAGAATAAGGGTCTGTGTATGTAGTTAGGATTTTTTGTATATTAGATAGATAGGGGGATGTATTTGATATAGTTAGGATTTATTTTAAATTAAATAGATTGTATGTTAGATAGATAGGGGGTATTTGATTAGGACTATATGTAATATATTATATGTAATATATTATATGTAATATATTATATGTAATGTCATGTATTGTATGTAATGTATGTAATGTATTATATGTAATATATTATATGTGATATATTATATGTAATATATTATATGTAATGTCATGTATTGTATGTAATGTATGTAATGTATTATATGTAATATATTATATGTAATATATTATATTTAATATATTATATGTAATGTATGTAATGTCATGTATTGTATGTAATGTATGTAATGTATTATATTTAATATATTATATGTAATATATTATATGTAATATATTATATTTAATATATTATATGTAATGTCATGTATTGTATGTAATGTATGTAATGTATTATATGTATGTATTGTATTGTGTTTATCTGTCTTTCCTTTTCAGGTGTGTAATTTTTTTATTTTCTGTAGTGGGGGGTGGGGTTGTAATGTATTTTTTTGTTTTCTGTAGTGGGGGGTGGGGTTGTAATTGTTTTTTGTTTTCTGTGCTGTAGGTTTTTTATTTTTTGTAATTAGAGTGGTGGGAAGGTTTATTAGGGGGTAGGTAGTGTAGGTAGGTAGTGTAAGTGTTAATAGATTAGTGTAGAGGGGGGTTAGTTTAGATTAAATGGTTTATTGGGGGTTATAGTGTAGTGTTTGTAGTTAGTGTCATGATGGTCCTTGAGGACCATCATGGCACTTATGTGGTTAATGTTGGGTTGTAACAGGCCCATAATGGTAATAATATACCCTTATGGGACTGATGGGGTTAATTAGAG
Organism: Discoglossus pictus; assembly: GCA_027410445.1. Taxonomy (NCBI): domain Eukaryota; kingdom Metazoa; phylum Chordata; class Amphibia; order Anura; family Alytidae; genus Discoglossus; species Discoglossus pictus. Next base: position 108,645,173 of record CM050171.1, read on the forward strand.
CCTTATGGTGGTCTGTATTGACCACCATGAGTTAATGGGTTAATTAGAGCCTTATGGTGGTCTGGATTGACCATCATGAGTTAATGGGGTAATTAGAGCCTTATGGTGGTCTGGATTGACCATCATGAGTTAATGGGGTAATTATAGTTGCCTGGGGTTAATATTTTTAGTGCGAGTCCTTTCAGGACCTTTACGGTCCTTTGAGGACCCGCGAGGCGGGAAATTTAAAATTGAATTGCAGCAGGGTCACGATCGGTGCCGATCGGGGCCCCCCGCAGCAGGGGGTTTATATGGGGACACTTCGGGGGTCCCGATGGGGACCCCCAGCATAGAGGGGGGTTAATTTTAAGTGCCGCGGCCGGGATTGGGTAATAGTGTGCCGCGGTCCCTTTAAGGAGCCGCGGCGGGGAATTTAAAAGTTTTAAATGCAGCGGGGGCCTGATCGGTGCCGATCGGGGACCCCCGCTGCAAGGGGTTAATGTGTGGGGGCTGCGGGGGTTCCTATGGACCCCTGCAGCAAGGTGTTCATGTGAGGACACTTCGGGGGTCCCGACAGGGACCCCCGCATTGAGGGGGGGGTTCATTTTAGGTGCCTAGGGGGGGGTTTGGAGTACCCCCCACGGCAGGGCTTATGTGGGGGACTGCCGCGGAGGTCCCTTTTAGGACCCCCGCAGCACTTGATGAGGAGTGGGAGCCTGCGATATCATCTCGCAGGCTGTCACTCCTCATGTACATTTACGCAGTGTAGATACGTACGGGCCTGCTGCGTAGCTCATACGTTGCTCGCAGCAGGGCTAATTTAATAGCATTGTAAGTTAGAGAAACTTTGCAGTACGTAGGGCTTAAGTAGAAGCCTCTTATTTACGAGGCTGGAATTTAATAGGGCCCTTAGTTCCTTAAGCAACCTATTTTAGGGCAGAGAGCTTACAAGGAGAAGCTAGCGAACCATTTGGAAAAGAAGGTACAAATTCAGGAGTAAGCATAAAAATTCTAAGCAGAACACTGCTAAAAAAACTCCAATAGAAAAAAATAACAAAACCTCTGATAAAGCATGAAACAAAAACAATTTATAGGTTCATGACAGAGCTTTTTGACATCTTTAAAGTCAGTGAAAGGAGCAAGCCAAAAAGAAGCAGCACCATCAAACAGAAAAAGGAATACCATGGAAAAATGGCATTTAAAAAGCTAATAAGTGGAATATAATAAAAAAACAGAAAAATAGACAAAAATGAACATATAATAAAATAAAGGTGAAGGCAACATAAATTTAAATTAAAAGGCAAGACAAATCAGACAGAATTAACTTTCCCTGCCCTAAAGCCTATCCACCAAGAGGTGACAAATGGATATATATATATATATATATATATATATATATATATATATATTTATATTTATTGACGAGTGAATGTCCAGTAATCTAGTAATTTAGTAATTATTAATATATATATATATATATATATATATATATATATATATATATATATATATATGATTAATAATGAGTATTGCAATATAATTTGATACCTTTTGTATTAGACAAACGTCTTATTTATAATGACAAGCTTTCAAGAGGCTCAACCTCGTTTATCAAGTCTGAAGCAATACTAACATGAGATGGAAACCTCAGTTTGAATTAAAAAACAGATGCAGAGAGAGTGGAAACAGCATCTGACATCATCAGGTAAATACATATATGGGGAATAAACACAACATAGTGAAGGAAACATATATACACATACTATATACACATAAACATTGATATATACATGAAAAAACAGAGCACTGTAGTCCACAGTGATATCTTTCCTGTTGAACAAACATCTCACTAAGAGTGCTTAGCCTGTTATGGTATCATAAGAAAAAAAATCACATGTCATTCTGATAATGTGTTAGAAAACCCATGTCCATATTAAGTCCTGTATTTTTAGTGTTGAAGAATGTGATCATCTTTATTTCAAATGCCTTTCTCTCTTGGATATTTAAACATTTTCCTCTGAGTATTTTGACTTTTAAGTTTTGGATGGAGTGATCATTCTGGCTAAAATGGTGTCCCACCGGGCTACAATAACTTTCTTCATTATGTTTTCTTACTGAATGCCTGTTTAATTCATTCTTAAATGAATTGTTTGGCCGGTTTCTCCAATATAACAGCCTGTGTCACATATATTACATTGTACTATATAAACCACATTGGACGATGTACATGAATGCAATCCTTTGATGGTATAGGTCTTGTTGTTATGTGTGGCTGTGTCATCATTACAAATGTGTTGACATTATTTACAGGCACGTTTGTCCACGTACATCATCCAATGTGGTTTATATAATAACATTTAATACCAAGTTAACGGCCGAACTGTGCACATCCAAAAACAACCAAAACACAAAAAAAAAACACATAAAAATAAAAAAATCACACACAGCACGGGGAGGCAGCCAGGACGTCTGGGAATGACGTTGCATGCAAATGAAACCGAATTTGCCGAGTTTCGGCACTCTAAAATCACCTAAGCGACAAAAAAATGGAGTCTGAAAAAAACGAAAACGAGGCTACACAACCGATAACCACGAAAAACAATGCAAGACAAATAAGACTTTTACTCAGGAACATAAGAGGTACAAAATACAATATTAGGAAGGACGGAAAATGCTTGAGAGCCGCGTAACACAATAGCAGCCATTTTAAGGCACTATTTGTAACTAATAACATTACCCTTCTAAGAAGGCTGCTTTACCCAACTAAACAATTGGTTTGGCCTCGCACACGCAGCCTATTCGTACTGCACACTTGTCACATTGCTGACACTTTCTCCTCAGGTCAGCAACAGTCCAAATGTACATTGTATGCTGCACCAACATCAAAAGGGATTGTTAGCTCTTCAGGATATTGATTGCTGGATATATTAATTAGAAATAGGTAAACTATATTAATTTATTATTTAATTATTATTATTAAAATAATATATATATCTAAAAAATAAAAATAGCTGAGGAGAGGCTCGCAATGAGGGACAAAGGTGCTCAGACAAGCAAAAGTACACCAGGGAAGAGGTTCGCAATGAGCGCCAAAGCCGCTCATTGCTAGCCACTCGGTGATCGCCAAAGCCGCGCAATGAGCGCAAAAAGGTATTCAGAGGACCAAAAACCTTACATTGTGTTGCAAACAGCATTACCTGCCTTACAATTTTATGACCTTCATTTTTTGATGGGCAATTTGCTAGTAACATAGAATCTTGTGCTCTTTCACACCATGAAGAGCACATATAGTGAGGTAAATGGCCCTTTAATGAGGAACGGTGGATAACCTTGAGCAGGCTCTGCAGTATAAGGGAAGCTAGAGTTCAAATCCAATAACTACCTGGACGAATTTGATAATAGAGAAGGGTTTGATTACTTGAAAAAATCAAATTCCAAGACATTTTGAGATTTGATTTTTTATCAGAATGACCTAAATTAAAAATGAATTCAGAGATGGTCTCTGTGAAAATTGAAAGGACTTATTGGGTTCGGACAGCAAAAAAAAAATTAAGGAGGCCCAATAAAAAAAATATACCATAATAATTAAATATCTAATTTTCCAAGTAAATATCTCAGCAGCTTTTGAAAAGCTGGATAGTATTAGCCGTGAAGGCTCCAGATTTTTGATACTTAATGACTATTCTGCAGATTTTGCTAGGCAAACAAAATAATTCTCACCAATCAATTCCACCAGGATGGTAAAAATGTCATACCCTGCCAGACTATTATTCCAAACAGAGCTAGGTATACAATATTTTGGTAAACCAAATTATTTTTTCTGGCAGGGGAGAATGGAAAGAAATATCTATGTTAGAGTCTGTTAACTGAATTATTTTGCTTGAAAATGAAATGGATTGTATTATTTAGGATTTAAATATTAAATTGGAAGAAAAATAATGTTTTTAATAAACCACTTTACACATATCAGACAGATAATTCTTGATTCTTCCATATGAATGCTCTACAGCTGTGAAATTAAATTGATTACATGAAATGTTTGGGGTATAAACTGCCCAATTAAACACAAGCTTTACTTTATTATCGAAATCACCACCCATCTCAATGTTAATGAAAATAAGGAAGTTCAATTGGGTACACCTTGTCAAAAAAATAAGTGAGGAGTGGCAGTATTGGTTAGAAATTATTGGTGGGATTAGTATGATTAAGATGAAAATATTTCCTATTTATTGTAATGGATAGAAACTTTACCCTTACTGATAAAAAAAAAAGATTTGCAAGATTTGTAAAAGATCTTTGTTGCAAAAATAACTTTAATTAGCATTGACAAGTAGTGGCAGTCTGATGTTCAGGGAAATGGTATTCTCAGGATTTATTTGCTGGAAGTGAGAAATATACTGCTTTGATATTTGAAATGCAATCAGAAGGAGGTACTTTAGATATCTAGATATAAGCAGCCCCATTAAATTCCAGCCTCTTAGATACAAGGTTTGTACTTAAGCCCTACGTGCTTCAAATTTTGAAAAGTTACAACGCTATTAAATTAGCCCTGCTGCGAGCAACGTGTGAGCTACGCAGCATGGCCGTCCATGTCAAACACGGAGAAACAGTGCATGAGGAGTGACAGCCTGCAAGATGATCTCGCAGGCTCCCCCACCTCATCACTTGCCGCGGGGGTTCTGAATGGGACCTCCGCAGCAGTTCTACATTCAAGCCCTGCCGTGGGGGGTACTTCAAGTACCACCTGGCACCCAAAATTAACCCCCTATATGCTGGAGGTCCCCATGGGGACCTCCGCAGCCCACCCCTACATTAACCCATTGCAGCGGTGGTCCCCGATGGGCATAGATCAGGCTGCATTTAAAAAATTCAAACTCCCCGCCGCGGCTCCTTAAAGGGCCTACGGCACACCATTAGCCAATCCCAGCAGCGGCACCGAACATTAACCCGCTCTATGCTGGGGGGCCCCATCGGGCCCCCCAAAATGTCCCCATATTAACCCCTTGCTGCAGAGGTCCATAGGGACTCAAGCAGCTCTCAACATTAACCCCTTGTAACGATGGCCCCTGATCAACATCGATTGTGATCCCGCTGCCTTTAAAAATTCTAATTTCCTGCCTTGCGGGTCCCTAAAGGACCCGCTCTAAAAAATATTAACCCCTGCCACCGGGGTTCTATACGTACCCCCCCTACGTACCCCCCCAGGCACCTAAAATTAACCCCATCACTCATGACGCTCTCCATCACTCATGACGCTCTAAACAGAGCCCCATGAGGCTTTGATTAACTCTATAACTCATGGCGATCAATACAGACCCCCATAAGCCCTTAATTAACCCTATAACTCATGGGGCTCTATACAGCGTCCCATGAGACTATAATTAATCCGCTCAGTCCAATAGGGGTCTATATAGACCCCTATAGGACACTATGAACACCTAGGTTAACCCTACAAGTGCAAAGTCTAAGCACTAAACTACACTATTAACCCTAACTATACCCCATTAACCCATACTAAACCCAATCTAACACTAACCGGGCCTATCTAACCCTATCTGGACCCAATAATCGTTACTGAGCCAATCTAACCCTTACTGGGCCAATCTAACCCTAACTGGGCCTATTTAAACCTATATGAACCTAATAACCCTAACTGGGTCATTTTAACCCCATCTAGCCCTATTTAGTCCCATGACTTATGGGGGTCTATACAGACCCTTATAAGTCTCCATCTAACCCCGCCCCTTTTGGGGTCTATACAGACTCTCGTAAGCCTCTATTTAACCCAATCAGTCCCATAAGGGTCTATGAAGACCCTCATAGGACAGTGACAAGCCTATTATTAACCCCCATAAGTGCCAGGAGGGTCCTCCAGAACCCCCATGACACTAAGTTCAAACACTACACTACACTAACCCCCCCAAATAAACCACTAAATCTAAACTAACCCCCCTCTACCCTAAACTATTAACCCCTACCTACCTAACACTACCTACCTAAACCCCTATTAAACCCCCCACCCCACTAATTACACAAAATAAAAAAAGCTAAGGTACAAAGAATAAAAATCCTAGGTTACCAAAAATAAAAAAAACTAAGGTACAAAAAATAAAAAAAAAGACATTACAAACCCCCCTCACTACAAAAAAAATAAAAAATAATTACACACCTGCAAAGAAAAGGCATACACAAATATACACAACATTACAGTAATAAAGACATTATAAATATACCCCTAACTACATTAGATTTCCCCCTATCTAGACATTGACGCCTTTCTATACATAACCCGCTATGTATAAATTACCCCCTATATATACATAACCTCCTATCTATACATTACCCCCTTTCTAGTCATAACATCCTATATAGACATAACCCCCTATCTAGGCATAAATAAGTCCACTTGCCGTTGCAGATGTCCCTTAAGATCACACCCCCTTGGAAAAGAACAAACATCAAATTAGTACATAATTAAACATTAAATATTTGTTAGTTTGGAACTCACCTTTCCACCATGTCCCTGTCCATCTTCTTCTGTTCTCTGGCTCGGCCCATGTAAAAAAGATGCATCACATTAGTCACACATAAACACAAAACATAAATAAACAATAAACATTATACATTTAAAACGTACCTGTCCGCGATGTCCCCGGCGTTCTCCTCTTCTGCTGGGCCCTTGAAAAATCCGCGCTCTCAAAAAAACCAAAAACAAAAAACTCACCGCTAATGAGGCTTCCAGAGCCTCTTCCGGTAGGAGATTGGTAATGGTGCCTTCTGATTGGCTGAAAAGGCTGTCAATCAAATTTCAGCCAATCAGAAGGCACTATTGCTTTCAGCCAATCTTAATGGGATACAACCCCACGGGGTTATGGGCTGTTGTCACTGTCAATTAATTTGCAGCCAATCAGAAGGCCTATATGCCTTCAGCCTGTGGGGGTGTATCCCATTGTAATTGGCTGAAGGCAATAGTGCCTTCTGATTGGCTGAAGGACCCGCCAATCTTTTTTAAACCAATCAGAATGGGATATAGGGGTGTATTCCATTCTGATTGGCATACACCTTGGCGCCTTCTGGTTGGCTGCAATTTGATTGACAGACTTTTTAGCCAATCAGAAGGCATCATTGCCAATTTCCTACCAAAAGAGGCTCTGGAGGCATCATTAGCGTTGGGGAGCTCTGCAAGTTTTTTATATATTTTTTTTTTAGAGCGCAGATTGTTCAATGGCCTGGCAGGGCAGAAGAGGAGAAGGCCTGGGACATCGCGGACAGGTACGTTTTAAATGTATAATGTTTATTCAAGTTATGTGTATTTGTGTTTAAGTGTGACTAATGTTATGTATCCTTTTTTCCAGGTGACGAGCCGGAGAACAGAAAAAGATGGACGGGGACATGCAGAAAAAGATAAGTTTAATACTGTATTTAGAATGTTTATTTATTATATGTACTGTTTAATTTTGTACTAATCTAATGTTTCTTTTTTTCCTAAGGGGTGCGATCTGAAGGGACATCTGCAAAGGTAAGTGATTTTATATATTCTATTTTAGCTTAGATTTAGGGGGTATTGTATAGATAAGGGGTAATGTCTAGTTTATTTATAATGTCTTTATTACTGTAATGTTATGTATATTTGTGTATGCCTTTTCTTTGCATGTGTGTAATTTATTTAAATTTTTTTTATTTAGTGGGGGGTTGTGGTGTTCTTTTTTGTATTGAGGGGGGTTTGTAATGTCCTTTTCTATTTTTTTGTACCTTAGTTTTTTTATTTTTGGTAACATAGTTTTTTTTTATTTTTGGTAACATAGGTTTTTTTATTTTTTGTACCTTAGCTTTTTCTTATTTTGTGTAATTAGTGGGGTGGGGGGTTTAATAGGGGTTAGGTAGGTAGTGTTAGGTAGGTAGGGGTTAAGTTTAGGGTAGTTTAGATTTAGTGGTTTATTGGGGGGGAATAGTGTGTTTGTACTTAGTTTCATGAGGGTCCTGGAGGACCCTCATGGCACTTATGGGGTTAATAATAGGCTTGCTATTGTCCTATGAGGGTCTTCATAGACCCCTATGGGACTGATTGGGAAAATAGAGGCTTAAGGGGTCTGTATAGACCCCCATAAGTGATGGGAATAAATAGTGTTAGTTGGGGTTAAATAGGCACAGTTAGGGTTATTAGTTTCAGATAGAATTCAAATAGGCCCAGTTAGGGTTAGATTGGCCCAGTAAGGGTTAGATAGGCCCAGAAATGGTTATTAGGTCCAGATAGGGTTAGATAGGCCCAGTTAGGGTTAGATAGGGTTTAGTATGGGTTTATGGGGTATAGTTAGGGTTAGGGGTTTAATGGGGTATAGTTAGGATTAATAGTGTAGTGTAGTGCTTAGACTTTGTCATGAATGTCCTGGAGGACCCTCATGGCACTTGTACGGTTATCCTAGGGTTTAATAGTGTCCTATAGGGGACTATATAGACCCCTATTGGACTGAGGGGGTTAATTTTAGTCTCACGGGGCTCTGTATAGCGCTCCATGAGTTATAGAGTTAATAAAGTGCTCATTGGGCTCTGTTTAGAGCCCCATGAGTGATGGGGTTATTTTTAGGAGCCTGGGGGAGTACTTATAGTACCCCCCGCCGTAGGGGTTCATATTTCTTTAGCGCGGGTCCTTTCAGGACCTTGATGGTCCTTAAAGGACCCGCGAGGCAGGCCATTTTAATGTTTAAAATGCAGCAGGGCCTGATCGATGCCGATCGGGGAGCCCCCCTGCAAGGTGTTAATGTGGGGAGGCTGCAGGTGTCTCAATAGGGACCCCTTCAGAATGGGGATGTGTTTAGGGACCAAGGGGGAGCATCAGACGGCGGTGTCAGGCTGCTAAGATGCAGCATGTTTAGGCTTAAGGATCCCTTGCGGGCACGTTTTTGTGCCCGTTGGGATTCTTCCAAAGTGCGAGGTTCACCTCATAGATTTATGGCACTCCTGGAGCCTATTGCCAGCCGTTTTTTGGTGTCATCTCACAAAGGAGGCTCCAAGGGACATATTGAGGAATCGGTCCTCGCAAACAGCAAAAAAAATTATTTTGCAAGGACCAGGGAACTATGAGGGCTAATTTAATGAGACTGCAAATATCTACTTCACAACTTAATTGCCAAAATGTTGAAGGAGTTAACAAAACCCTGTCACCCCAAACACAAATAGTTTTTTGCCATTCTTAAAGGGCATGAAAGACTGCTTATGTATAGTATTCTAAACAAGTAACCTGTCTATACATTGTATTGACATTTTTTCATAAAGTGAATCATTCCTGTAAAAATCACCATTGTTGAGTTGCATAAATATGCAAATCAGCTGCTCTGATTTGCTAATTAGTATCACAGTCTGCTTGTCTGCCTTTGTGGGGGCCAAAGCAATGACCCAAATGCAGCCATTCAGTTAGATCCAATCTCCTATTATCAAACATTATATGTCACAAATTAGCATACTAAATTGCAAATTAGCATACAGGAGAGACTCAAGCAATTCTATATATTTCATGAATGATTTATTGATGTGTAGACAGTTTCCATTGAGAGCCCATAACATATTTGAGATGTTCAATGAGTCTCATTAACTATGTCAGACTAAACAGGTTATTATATAGTTTAATCAACACATAAAAGTTGTTGGCAATGTTAAGCAATGAATTCAAGAGGATGACAGGTTTTGGATGGACTCCCAAAGTGTAATATTAATTAACATTTTCCAAAACTTCAGACAGCACTTAAGAATACATATCAAGTTATACAAGATCAATTTAGACGTCAATTGTTTAAATAAATTGCATACATCTATTAGTAATTTTTCTAGTTCTATAATATATAATATTATTAAGAAGGTCCAGAAGTGTACTATGTTGACTTATATGAAACTCAATAAAAATGGTACACCATGATTATTGAATGTCTAGGATCTTACATAGAATAGGTAGACTAAGTCTAGTTTAACATTGAGGCTGTACTATTTTGAGTATTATTATTACAGCACATAAAGTATCAGATATTTGCTGCATTGGCAAAAAAAATAACCATGCTTTAATTTAAATATATGCTATGTGAACAGATGATTCTTGAAAAATAATTTATATATGAGTTATCTGGAGACTGTTTTGGAACATTTGATACAAACTTATCTTAAATGGCTAGAGAAGACTATCTATCAAAATTATATTTGACTAGTGACTTGCCCGTCAGAATTGACGGGGCAATAACATTTAAAGCCATGGTAAAGCTGTTTGACACACAACGTAAAGCGTTTTTTACTCTGAGGACCTTCAGCGCTCATTGCGAGCCTTGCGCTGAGAGCCATTGGCACTCATTGCGAGCCTCTCCTGTCGTGTACTTTTGGTCCCCTGAGTACCTTCATGAGTCATGATAAAGAGAGATATACATTTTTATGTATATTTAGTTAAGTAATAATGAATTATTTTTTGAATAAATGAAAATAGTTTAAGTATTTATAATTAATATATGCAGCCATCAAAAAAGCTGAAGAGCTAACAATCTGTTTGCATAGAATATACATTGTGACGCAAAATACAGAGTGTTAGTGCCCTGCTTATAAAGTGTAATGAATCTTCCAACTGTGCATTCTAAATAGGCTGCGTGCGCAAGGTAAAGCCGTTGGTTTATAGTGTAAAGCGGCATTGTATATTCGTAATGTTATTAATGTGTTAAGCGGCTCGTGAGCATTTTGCGGCTTTTGTAATAGTGTATTTGGTAGTTCGTAGTTAGATGTGAAAAGTGCTACGCAATTGGCAGTGTTTTGCGCGGTCCGGGTAACCTTGTTTTTATTATTTTTGGCGGCCATTTTTACCTTCGTTGAGATGATTTTCGAGTCGCGAAAATCGTCTAAATCAGGTTAAATTCGCGTTCCACCTCACTCCCAGACGTGCTGTCTGATGCCCTGTGCTTTCTGTGATGTTTTTGTAATTTTTTTTTGTGTATTTAGCGTGTTTTTATTGTTTTTTTCGTATTCGCAGTTCGTCCGTTAATCTCGTAATTTTTTTCATCTTGTATCTTTTTATTTAGGTCATGCGTCTCGTATTTTTCTTTTCTAAGTCCCGCATTTGTCAACCGCTTGCAGGCCAAGGCGATCCCGCGTTTAGGAAGTGTTTTGGTGTCTAAGTCCTGCGTGTTTCATTGCCTCATCGTGTTTGTGGTGATATTTGTAGTGCGCTGTAGTGCCTTAACTGGTCGCCTTGCTACGCGAGGCTCGCAGGCGATGATCGCCTTTGGCGCTCATCACCTAAGTGCTACATGTTAACGGCTCGCCTCGCAACGGTGAGCGCCTTTGGTGCTCAAAGGTTAAGTGCTACGCATTAACGGCTCGCCTCGCTTCGCAAGACTCGCAAGTGATGAGCGCCTGTGGCGCTCATAGCCTAACTGGTATGTACCTCGCAAAGCGTGACATCTCGCAGTTTGACAACTATTATCTGTGATAAGGAGCACATAGATTTAGACTTCTCTTATCAAGGGGCTATTTGAAGAGGACCCTTTGTAACAACAGTGATTACAAAATCTTATTTGTGCCCATTTTTCCTCCCACTCCTCCCAGGTTTCTAATGCTTTTACAAACAGACAAAATGTATGTCATCACTAATGCAAAATTGAATAAAATAATTAAAATAAAAGGCTGTAATCATTTATTTTAAGTCACATAAATCAAAAGAGCTAAGAATCAATATTTCGCTCCAGTGGTCCTTTAAGGTTTTCTTCTGAGAACCTTTGTGCATAACATGTATTTTTATTAAGAATCTTTAAAGATCTTGTTTTGCATTTTGTATATTGTTTGGAGATAAAATAAATAAATCCAGGTATAAAAATGGCAACATTATTTTATCAGTCACTCCAACAGTGTGTAGGAGGTAATAAGTAAGGTGAAGGGAAAGTAAGATGCTAATAACACTATTATGAAAATACCTTCTTTAATACATTCTGGCTTGTTTCATCTCTATTCAAATGTATCTCAGTTTCAGACAGCTTGCATCATGGTGAATCTAAACCAGCATCTCTTTAAAAAATCCAAAATGTCTTGAATGTTCTTCTAGTATAAATGATTCAGTTATGGCTTATGTGTAACTAAGAAAGCTACTTGCTAAAATCTGCAACTAACCAATAATAAATGCACTACAACCTATTTCCATGACCAACTCATTCTTTTCTCCAAAGAGCTGCTCCTCTCCAACCACACAATTAAATATATCACTACATTAAGCCTCTTACAGGAGTCATAATGGAGACACTGAACTTTTTACTCTACATAATTAATAGTTCCAGGATGTTATTATCATCTAATGTGACTAGGTATTTTTAAGTAAGGCTAATGTAATGTATAAGTGTCTGTACTAGAGTCCTGTGAATATCCCAGCATTTGGCTCCAGTGTAAAAGCTTTTAATATTTTTCAACATTATATTTGTAACCATGGTTAGAAAGGATTATATAATTGTTTGATATTAATTCACTGATTCTCTAGAAAATTTACTATTTATTTATGCTATTCTCCCTAAAATAAGATTCTCAAAGTGTCAGATTATTTATAAAAAACAGTCCATTATTGGAGGAAATAAACAAATATTCTTGAATGGAACTGTTTGCATTGCTATTAATTAGCTAGACACTTATGTTAGCATGGTAGTTAAAAAAAGTGTAGTAATTTAGAAATTATTAATCTATAAATATAAAGATTAATAATGAGTATTGCACTGTATTATGATACCTTTTGTATTGGATAAACGTCTTAATTATATTGACGAGCTTTCGAGAGGTTCAACATCTCTTCATCAAGTCTCAAGCAATACTAACACGAGATAGATCCCTCAGTTTAAATAAAAACAGCAATGCAGAGAAAGTGGAAGTAGCATCTGACATTATCAGGTAAATACATATAGTGGGAATTAACAACATAGTAAAGGAAACACATATACAGTCAGGTCCATAAATATTGGGACATCGACATAATTCTAATCTTTTTGGCTCTATACACCACCACAATGGATTTGAAATGAAACTAACAAGATGTGCTTTAACTGCACACTTTCAGCTTTAATTTGAGGGTATTTACATCCAAATCAGGTGAACGGTGTAGGAATTACAATAGTTTGTATATGTGCCTCCCACTTTTTAAGGGACCAAAAGTAATGGGACAGATTAACAGTCATAAATCAAACTTTCACTTTTTAATACTTGGTTGCAAATCCTTTGCAGTCAATTACAGCCTGAAGTCTGGAATGCATAGACATCACCAGACGCTGGGTTTCATCCCTGGTGATGCTCTGCCAGACCTCTATTGCAACTGTCTTCAGTTCCTGCTTGTTCTTGGGGCATTTTCCCTTCAGTTTTGACTTGGCCATTGCATAACATTCCACTTCTTTCCCTTAAAAAACTCTTTGGTTGCTTTTGCAGTATGCTTCGGGTCATTGTCCATCTGCACTGTGAACCGCCGTCCAATGAGTTCTGAAGCATTTGGCTGAATATGAGCAGATAATATTGCCCGAAACACTTCAGAATTCATCCTGCTGCTTTTGTCAGCAGTCACATCAGCAATAAATACAAGAGAACCAGTTCCATTGGCAGCCATACATGCCCACGCCATGACACTACCACCACCATGCTTCACTGATGAGGTGGTATGCTTTGGATCATGAGCAGTTCCTTTCCGTCTCCATACTCTTCTCTTCCCATCACTCTGGTACAAGTTGATCTTAGTCTCATCTGTCCATAAGATGTTATTCCAAAACTGTGAAGGCTTTTTTAGGTGTTGTTTGGAAAACTCTAATCTAGCCTTCCTGTTTTTGAGGCTCACCAATGGTTTACATGTTGTGGTGAACCCTCTGTATTTACTCTGGTGAAGTCTTCTCTTGATTGTTGACTTTGACACCCATACAACTACCTCCTGGAGAGTGTTCTTGATCTGGCCAACTGTTGTGACGGGTGTTTTCTTCACCAGGGAAATAATTCTTCGGTCATCCACCACAGTTGTTTTCCGTGGTCTTCCGGGTCTTTTGGTGTTGCTGAGCTCACCTGTGCGTTCTTTCTTTTTAAGTATGTTCCAAACAGTTCATTTGGCCACACCTAATGTTTTTGCTATCTCTCTGATGGGTTTGTTTTGTTTTTTCAGCCTAATGATGGCTTGCTTCACTGATAGTGACAGCTCTTTGGATCTCATATTGAGAGTTAACAGCAACAAATGCAAATAGCACACTTGAAATGAACACTGGAGCTTGTATCTGCTCTTTGTAAATGGTATAATGAGGGAATAACACACACCTGGCCATGGAACAGCTGAGCAGCCAATTGTCCCATTACTTTTGGTCCCTTAAAAAGTGGGAGGCACATATACAAACTGTTGTAATTCCTACACCGTTCACCTGATTTGGATGTAAATACCCTCAAATTAAAGATGAAAGTCTGCAGTTAAAGCACATCTTGTTAGTTTCATTTCAAATCCATTGTGGTGGTGTATAGAGCCAAAAAGTTTAGAATTGTGTCAATGTCCCAATATTTATGGACCTGACTGTACACATACTATCGCATATTATAATTGTCGAACTACGAGACGTCGTCACGCTTTGCGTGGTGCGTACGACTTAGGTGAAGCGAGGCGAGCCGTTAACTTGGAGAACTTATGGATGAGTGCCAATCTGTGAGTTGTTGTCACGAGCCGTTGAGTCACGTGGAATTTAGGCTGCAATGAGTGCCAAAGGGAGGTGAGGCGAGCCGTTGAGAAACGCTGCTGTTTGTGACCCACAACTGCGAGCCTTACGAAGCAAGGTGAGCAGTTGAGGCATGCAGGACTTAGGCTGCAATGAGCTGGCGCTCATCCCCAGACACGCGGGACTTGGCAAAAATTACGGGCTGTATGACTTCGGACTCGTAGCACGTAGATGTATTGTACTGTACAACTTTAACGACCGAACCACTGAACTGGAAAAACATGCAAAAACACACAAATATGACACAAATTCACTTACACACTCACACATAGCAGAGGGGGAGAACCAGGGAGCCTGCGAGTGAGGTTGCAAGTTAATTTGAGGCATATTTTGCCTTTTTCTAAGATTGAAAATCGCTGCAGCGAGAAAAAAAATTGCTGCCAAAAAACACAACAAAAATGTGGCCGAAGGACGTAAATACAAGCCCTAATCACTAAGAATTAACTCAAGCAAGTAACAATTAACCCAAGGCAAAAACACGTAACCCAAGACAGTAGGCCCCTAAACTACACAGGCATATAAAATACACAGAGGGAGAGGCTCACAATGAGCTCCGAAGTCACTCATCGTGGGGGTTGCAATGAGTGCCGAAGGGGATCATTGCAAAGCAGAAGAGGTGCGACTTGGCAAAAACGGCAATGAGCAAAGCCGCTCATTGCACAACTCACGATGAGCGCCAAAGGCACTCATCACAGGGCCTGTAAAATAGATGGGGGAAGAGGCTCGCGATGAGCACCAAAGGTGCTCAGAGGTACCATTTCCTCGCATTTTGTGGCAAACAGTATTACCAGGCTTCAAATTTTATTGTCATTTTTGACGGGCAAGTCACTAGTATATACACATATAAATCAATATATACATGAAAAAAAGAGCACTGTAGTCCGCAGTGATACCTGTCCTGTTGGACAAACATCTCACTAAGAGTGCTAAGCCTTTTATGGTAAAATAAGAAAAATTCACATGAACTTGTGATGTGTTAGAAAACACAAGTCCATATTAAGTCCTGTATTTTTAGTGTTGAAGAATGTGATCATCTTTATTTTAAATGCTTTTCTCTTTTAGGTCTTTTAAAATTTTCCTCTGAGTATTTTGACTTTTAAGTTTGGGATGGAGTGATCATTCTGGCTAAAATGGTGTCCACTAGGGTACAATAACTGTCTTCATTATGCTTTATCATTGATTGTCTGTGTAAATTCATCCTTTAATGCATTTTTTGGCTGGTTTGTCCAATGTAATAGCCTACGTCACATAAAGTACATCACATATAATAGTTGTCTTATGGCGAGTTGTCGTCACGCAATGTTAAATAATACTGGCTTGCGAATGCGCAATGAGCGCCAAAGGCGCTCATTGCAAGGCCCGCACGACTTTACTGTAATGTCCAATCACAAAGTATTAACAGCCTTATTAAATTGCGATTCGGCCAATTAAATAGGGCTCTATATAAGCACAGAGCATTTATAAGAGACACAGGGGAGAGGCCGAAAGAGACACAGGGGAGAGGGGGGATGAAGACACAGGGGAGAGGGGGAGGAAGACACAGGGGAGGGGAGAGGAGGAAGACACAGGGTAGGGGAGAGAGGGGGGAAGACTCAGTGCAGAGGGGGGGAAGAGACACAGGGGAGAGGGGGAGGAAGACAGAGGGGAGGGGAGAGGGGGAGACACAGGGGAGAGGAGAGGGGGAGGAATACACAGGAGAGAGGGGGGAGGAATACACAGGAGAGAGGGGGAGGAAGAAACAGGAGAGAGGGGGGAGGAAGACACAGGAGAGAGGGGGGCAAGACACAGGGTAGAGGAGAGGGGGAGAAATACACAGGAGAGAGGGAGAGGAAGATACAGGAGAGAAAGGGGGAGGAAGACAGAGGGGAGGAGAGGGGGAGGAATACACAGGAGAGAGGGGGGAGGAAGACACAGGAGAGAGGGGGGAGGAAGAAACAGGAGAGAGGGGGGAGGAAGACACAGGAGAGAGGGGGGCAAGACACAGGGCAGAGGAGAGGGGGAGGAATACACAGGAGACAGGGAGAGGAAGACACAGGAGAGAGAGGGGAGGAAGACACAGGAGAGAGAGGGGAGGAAGACACAGGAGAGAGAGGGGAGGAAGACACAGGAGAGAGAGGGGAGGAAGACACAGGAGAGAGAGGGGAGGAAGACACATGAGAGAGAGGGGAGGAAGACACAGGAGAGAGGAGAGGTAGACCCAGGGGAAAGGGGAAGGAAGACAGGAGAGAGGAGAGGAAGACACAGGGGAAAGGGGAAGGAAGACAGGGGAGAGGGGAAGGAAGACACAGGGGAGAGGGGGAGGAAGACACAGGGGAGAGGGGGAGGAAGACACAGGGGAGAGGGGGAGGAAGACACAGGGGAGAGGGGGAGGAAGACACAGGGGAGAAGGGGGGGAAGACACAGGGGAGAAGGGGGGAAGACACAGGGGAGAGGGACGAAGACACAGGGGAGAGGGAGGAAGACACAGGGGAGGGGGAGGAGACACAGGGTAGGGGGTAAAAGACACAGAGGAGAGTATGGGTGAAGAGACACAGGGAAGGGGAGAGGGGGAGGAAGACACAAGGGAGAGGGAGGGGGAGGAAGACATGTGGGAGGGGGGAGACAGGGGAGGGTAGAAGGGGAAAAGACACAGAGGAGGGGAGAGGGAGGAAAGACACAGAGGAGGGGAGAAGATACATAGGTTGGGGGGAAAACACACTGAGAAGGGTATGGGTGAAGAGACACAGGGGAGGGGAGAAAGACACAGTGGAGAGGGGAGGGGGAGGAAGACACAGGGGTGAGGTGGAGGGGGAAAGACACAGAGGAGGGTACGGGTGAAGAGACACTGGGAGGGGAGAGGGGGAAGAGACACAGGGGTGGGGAGAAGGGGGAGGAAGACTCAGGGGAGAGGGGGAAAAAGACACAAGGGAGAGAGGGAGGGGGAGGAAGACATGTGGGAGGGGGAGACAGGAGAGGGTAGAGGGGGAAAAGACACAGGGGAGGGGGTAAGAGAAACGGGAGGGGAGAGGGAGGAAAGACACAGGGGTGGGGAGAAGGGGGAGGAAGACTCAGGGGAGAGGGGAAGGAAGATGCAGGGGGAGAGGGGGGGAAGAGACACAGGGAAGGAGAGAGGGGAAGGAAGACACAGGAGAGAGGGGGAGGAAGACACATGGGAGAGGGGGGAAAAAAGACACCATGGAGAAAGGGGAAGAGACACACGGAAGGAGAGGGGGAAGGAAGACACAGGAGAGAGGGGGAGGAAGACACAGGAGAAAGGGGGAGGAAGACACAGGAGAAAGGGGGAGGAAGACACATGAGAGAGGGGGAGGAGGACACAGGAGAGAGGGGGAGGAAGACACAGGGGAGTGGGGAAAAAGATACAGGGGATTGAGGAAGAGACACAGGGGAGGGGAGACGGGGGAAAGACACAGTGAAGGGGGGAAGAGACACAGTGGAGGGGAGAGGGAGGGAAGAGACACAGGGGAGAGGGAGGAGAAACATGGGAGGGGTGGAAGAGACATAGGGTAGGGGGGAAGACACAAAGGAGGGTATGGGGGAAAAGACAGGGGAGGGGTGAGGGGGAAGAGACACAGTGGAGAGGGGAGAAGAAGATCAGGGGAGAGGGGAAGGAAGACAATGGGGAGGAAGGCACAGGCGAGAGGGAGACGCAGAGGAGGGGAGAGAGGGGAGAGACATGGGAGGGGAGAGGGGGAAGAGACACAGGGGAGGGGGAAGAGACACAATGGGGCGAGAGGGGGGAGGGAGAGAAAAATGTAAAATTATACTGTATTTTTTACGGGCAATTTACTAGTAAATATATATATATATTTATATATACACGTGTGCGTGTATATATGTATATTCATAGATAGACAGATACATGTTTTGGTTAATACATTTGTTTCTTTAATTTTATCAGCAACCCTTTGTATAAGGAGATTTTCCAATGTGGCCCTCTTTATAGGCTTGGACCTCCATGGTCTAAAAGGCTCATTACTTTCAGTTTTGGGTGCATCCTCTTGAGCTGCTTTTACAGTTAAAACCATCCACTAATTTTCCACATGCCCAGAGCGTTATTAAAATTAGAATAAAATGAGTATTGGATGGACATCAGTGATAATGATGATAATACACATTATGCCCTGCTCCAAAAGTCATATTCTAAGTGGCTCTGAAACAGCCTAGGTAATTACTTTAATTCCCAGCCTGCAATACCGTATTGCTCTGCTTAAACTTTATCTGCTGTGCTATTTGCTTACACAATGGATAGAGAGCAGACTTCTGAAAAGTTTTCAATAAATAGCAGCAAAGTTTTACAAAAAACACATTTTTTTTTTCATAATGTGTCTTGCACTTATCCCATTTTTATAACCTTTATTTTACTATTAATGTTTATAAAGATCATGGTGAGTGGCTTGTTTCCTATCATGTAAAGAGCTGTGTAAATACTTTGTGTACATAAGGAATTAAATAACATTCATGAAAGAAGCATTTTTTTTTTATTTCAATAAGAAAATCTAGAAATAGAGGCAGCATCTGGAATAGTATTTGGGTGGAAGAGTTAGGAACAAATAGAATAACTCTGGAATGACTGGGTTTTATAAAAAGCTTGAGGCAGCTACTGTTGTTATTCAATCCCTTAGTTGTGTCTGACTCTTGGTGACCATATGGATGCAGCACGCCAGTCACATCAGTGTTTCTGGTTGTGCTTATCCATATGGTTTTCTTGGCAGCGGAGAGGGTTGCCAGTTCCTTCTCCAGTGGACTGCAATTTGTCAGACCTCTCTATTATGACCTGCCCATCTTGGGTGACCCTATATAGCTCACAGCTTCATTTAAGTACACAAGCCTTGCACTAGAACAAGGTAATGATCCAGAAGAGGGAGACCACTATAGTATTATATTAAAAATATTGTGAGTGGCTTGAACTAGAGATGACAGCACTTTTTTTAAATATTGATTGTTTAAATTAAGTATACAAAAGTAGTTATAGAATGCAATAAAACTAAAATATAATCAGTCAGACGGCTTATGGGGCTATGCAAGAAACAACTGCAGATGACAATATCTAAATCAAAACCCTCTTTCAGATGCAACTTAAAAAGAAAATACTGTGCATCCCTTTTACATCCCTGTCTCCTTCACTTCCATTTCTCCTGGAGATGGACAGGAGATCACAGACACCCTAATAAGCCTAGCCACAAAACAGAGAAAACCCATTTTTTTCTGTAGTGTGGTGGGCCCCACGTCCCTCTTGGCCACCCGTGGCCCCTCAGATGTACCAGCCCCAACTCCCTTAATGTGAGCTTCTTAGGGGGGGATCCAGGTGGAATTTATTAGTGGTTCAGTCTCTGATAATGTTAAGAACAATGTATTAACTATTTAAGCAACATGTATTTGTTAATAGTTACACACTGTGTTTTAAAAATTGTGTGCCAGTACTGGTCATTTCCTCTGGAGTTTTGGATGGCTTGCCACTACTGTGAAAGTGTTGGGTAATATGTTTTGGTCCAGACACATGCAATAAAGTGTTCAAATTAGTCCAGTGGGGCCACTTAAAATGCACTGGAGGGCACATTGTAGCCCTAAGTCTTTGGTTAGATAATACTTATTTGGATGCTACAAAATATCAGTGAGCATTGAAGTACATCTGCCGCATAAAAGCAATTTTTAGTCAGCAATTGGATCCACAACCTGTAAGCAACCACTAGTGGTTATAATAGTATGTATATCGTGTGTCAGTATCTGATTAAGCATAATTATTATAGATGCCAACGATAAAAAGTTTACAACTTTGTAGAGAAAAAAGAGAGCATAAAAAGTAATTAAATGTACAACTTATGTTTAAATCTGCTGGGTAGGTGCTGAGTTCCTCTTTTTAAGATTCATCTGCATTGATGGGACCGTATGGATTTGTTACAAATTCCAGAACATGTTTCTTTTGCCTTTATATGGTTCCAATTTGACCCCCCTGCTTTGTAAAGTCGCCTATTAAGCCTAAGGTGACAAATAATTCAGCAGACACATTTGAAATCCTATTACTAGTGTTTCAGATTTTTTTGCAATATGATGTGAAAATCTGTATTTTGCATCTAAATACTTGCAGCTCTATTAAATCGTGATTCGGCCAATTGAAAAGGACTCTAATTAAGCACACAGCATATTTTCTTTAAAGTAGGTTTTAGTTTGTGAACTTCTATCCAAAAGCAATGTCTTCACGAACTAAATACTTCTGTAAAAAAAATATGCTCTGTGCTTATATGGAGCCCTATTCAATTGGCCGAATCACAATTTAATAAGGCTGTTGGTCCTTATTTAGGAGACAGACATTACAAAGGAGAGATTATTTCACTGTGACTGCCACAACCTGAATTTCAGAATGTCCAACAGCCCTATTAAATTCCCCCAACGTGTAAAGCCGTAGGCCGCAACATAGCCCGCAATACTTACGTCTATTAAATTGGCCTCTTAAAGCTACCTTCCTGAAGAGCACCATCTGCAGCATGCCTATTAGACAGACTCATAATTAGTGTCTGAGCGATAAAGCAGATGAGATACAGACAGGAACGATTTCACTTGGTTTTATGAGACCTTCAGCACTTTCTACTGACAACAGTCCTCTAGGTGTTCTCCCCTCCTGAGTTATATTGCACTATCCTCTTTACAAAGAATACACAGATCCTCCAAAGATGGGCTGAACACTTTGAAGCAGTTCTCAACCTTCCCTCAGTCATCAACAATGAGGCCATGACAGGAAGCCCATATTGCTCCAAATGAATCCACCAGAAGAGAATGATGTGAAGAAAGCCCCCAAGAGGTTAAGCCCCAGGGCCAGATGCCATGCCGGCAGAAGTTTACAAAAATGTGTCTGTCCTGATAGATTCATATTGATGGTACTGCAACTTCATGACAGTATGATGGCTTGTGTCCTGGATGATAATGAAGCATCCGAGGCCTTCCCAGTCACCAACGTTGAGCAAGGGTTTATTCTAGCACCCACGTTGTTCAGCATGATATTCTCTTCCACTCTGACCAATGCCTTACAGCACTGTGCAGAATGGATTGGACTGAAATACAGAACTGATAGGAAACTGTTTAAATGAGGCAACTTTGTACCGTTACAAGATGAAGTATTCTTTGCTGACTATGGTGCTCTGAATGTTTGTACAGAGCAATAATCAGCGTATTGGACAAACTTATTCATAATATAGCGACAAGCTTTCGAGAGATGAACCTCTCTTTATCAAGTCAGCAATATTGTTCTGACTTGATAAAGAGAGGTTCATCTCTAGAAAGCTAGTCGCTATATTATGAATGTTTGTCCAATAAAAAAGGTATCACTATATACTGCAATATATAGATTAATGGACATTCACGGCTACCTCACTCTTCATGTACAGAGCAAGAAATGCAAGCTAGTATGGACAAGTTTTATGCACCAGCCAGCTCCCCACACTTTGTACACAGAACCATCCATCACTGTAAATGGACAGAGACTACAGGCAGTGGACCACTTTAACAAAGTGATACAACATATGGCAGACTACATTTAAATACAGGAGATTTTAACTTTAGGTTTGTTAATTAATAATCTATCTATATTTCGGATTAATGGTAGAAGTATGTTTAAATGTCAGGCTCCTCACCCTTCTTTGTTCCTGTACAGACAGGCTCTTGAAATTATCATAAGTGTTCATATCATAAAAGTCATTATTGTCTGTAGATAGTATTTTAATTGTACATTTCTATAAGTGAAGTGCCATTATTTAATTGTTGGTCACCCATATTGAGGACTTTCACGTATTATAAAAATAATATTTCACTATAGCCAGTTTTTGCATCCTAGCAATGAAATATCCTATGGAACAAACCTGCAGCCACATTAAATTTGAAGCTTGTATGTGCAACGTGAGGCCCGCAATGGCTACGAGCTTGAAAAGTTCTGAATTACCGTGCTATTAAATTAGAACATGCTGAGAGTTACGGGATTGAGAGACAAACCTGTAAACCATGTTTCGCTCATTGGGTGAACGTGATTAATTAGTCTAACTCATAGTTATGAGTTGGGATAGAGCCAATGGAAACAGAGATTGTCAGAATTACGTCACTGAAAAATGGAGGTGGGATTTCAAAGTCCTACGGGGTTCGATTACGAGTTACAATCGGACCCACATTCCAGATATAATGCAATATTGATAAAGCCGTAAATATGATAATCTATTACATGCAAGTTCCATTATATGTATTAACACATTGATTGACGGGATCAATATAACACAAAAATTTGCTTTGCGAGCTTGAGAATGTTGTGTTCTTAATTCTAAGACCTAACATCACTTTCCCTTTCAATGAACGTACAGTAGTGTGTGTATATGTGCATTTACAGTGCTACGGATTGGACTTTACCCCCCTTGTGGGACCTCTCTACCACTCATTGGCTTCTTGGCTCCATTTTGAGTTACGAGTTTGAACGCCAGTGATTTTTATGCAATTTAATAGCTAAATTGTCCAACTCCATGTCCCGTAGGCTTTTTTCTGCCTTTTTCGCACCTGTAAGTCGTCTGCGGGTAGCGTTAAGAGGCCAATTTATTAGCCTTAAGTCTTGCGAGATACGATTTTACAGGTAGTGGGAATTTAATGAGGCTGTTGGTTGTAAACGAGTATTACCTAAAAGTAGTTAACTTGTAAGAGTTACACAGATTTAGTGAATGGCGAGTGACAGGGTAACTGAAGAAGGTTGTTTGAATTACCAACATATAATGTATCAAACATACATGTCTGAATTCTTTGAGTCTGACTAAAACATAATGAGGAAGGAAAAAAGTCATAAAGCTTGTTCTTGTGCTTCTGCTGTATCCTCTATGCATCCATACTACTTCTATAGGTGAAAGAGGGTTGTTTACATTTTTTAAGTGAATGGCTTGTATCAGTTCTAAGCGTGTGCAGATGAAAAATTGAAGTTAATGTTAAAGGGATGCAGTTATCTACCAAATACTAATCTCTCACCGATAGATAATAAAAACTAATTTTATCAAAAAATTATGCTAGTTACAAAGCCTTTGGTATTTTTAGTGCTAGTGCAAACAATTTTTCATATGGGGTTCCAGAGACCCAACTATGCTAGTTGGCAGAATTATGTTTATAGCCTATTTGCAGTGTGCTAGGGAATATGACTATGGAGTAATTGAGTGAATATAGTGAATAAGCCATGATTTAGAGCAGGATTTCTTAACCTGGGGTTTCAGGAGGTCATTGATGAACAGGAAAATATTACAACTTTATTTTCTCTAACTGAAATGTATCTTTTCACTATCGACTTGTCCGTCAAAAAATGACGTCAATAAAATTGTAAGGCTGGGAATACCGTTTGGCACACAATGTAAGGAGCATTTTCCGTTGTTCCTAATAGTGTATTTTATACCTCGTACGTGCCTGTGTAAAAGTCTTATGTGCTTGGTGGTGTTATGAGTGTTTAGGGGTCGTGTAGCCTCGTTTTCGGACGCCATTTTTTTTCACTTAGGCGATTTTCGTGTGTGGAAACTTGTCAAATTATGATTAAATTGTAGTGCAACCTGACTCCCAGACGTGTTGCCTGTCCCACCATATTGTGAGTGTTTTTTAATTTTGGTGTTGTTATGGTTGTTTTTGTATGTGCGTGGTTCGGCAGTTAACTTTGTATTTTTTTTACCTTGTATTTTTTTTTTCTAAGTCCTGCGGGTCGTATTTTTTTTTGGGTAAGTGCTGCTTTCCTTTTTGCAAGGGTTACGGGTCGTAATTTTTCCACACGTTTTTTTTTCAAATTGCTACAGGTCTAGCAATGTCAATGGTGTAATTGAGATTTCTGCGCTCATCTCCACCAGCGCAGTGGGGTCGTAGGGATGAGCGCCTATGGCGCTGATCTCCACCAGCGCAAGGAGCCCAGTTGCAGCGGGCTTGCTTCGTGAACCTGCAGTTTTAACGTTGCGTTACCAACGGATTTTGGCAAGCCTGTGCTGCTGAGAACTATGTATGTGACTAGCGAATTGCCCGTCAAAAAATGACGGCAATGAAATTGTAAGTGAGCTAATGCTGTTTGGTATATAATAAAATAAATAATAGATTAATAAATTAATATACTTTACCTATTTTTAAGTAATATATGCAGGAAGCATTCTGTTGAAGAGCTGGCAATCTGTTTTGATGTTGCTGCAGCATCAGTGCTGTGGAGCTGCTGTGTAAGCGTGATGAATGTGTGGAGTGTAATAGTGTGCGTGCGCGAGACAAATCCGTTAGCGTATATAATATAAGTTATTGTTCTAAAATGGCGGCTAATGTGTGGTATGCGACTGTGGCTGATTTAGCGTCCTTCGTTTTGGATGTCGTCTGACTTTTTCGGAATATCCGTAGCTGTTTGGTGGTGTTTTGCGTGTTTATGGTGGTGTTTTGCGTGTTTAGGGTCCTTTAGCCTCGTTTTCGTTTTGTTCTGCGGACATTTTTTCTCTCGCTTAGGTGATGTTCGAGTGTTTAAACGCCGAAATTTGTACTTAAATCGAGGTGTAACTTGACTTGCAGAGGTCCTCGGTGCCCCCCCTTGCTGTGGGTAAGTTTTATGTGTTTGTTGTTTGTATTCATTGTGTTTATAATGTTTTGGGGGTCACGCGGGTTGCATCCTTGTTTTTAAATCTCGTAGGTGTTTTCCGGCAAATACGTAGGTGTTTGGTGGTGTTTTGCGTCCTTAGACTGCTGTAGCCTCGTTTTCGTATTTTCGACGGCCATTTTTTCTCTAGCTTAGAGAATGTTTCAGTGTCTAAACTCTTTTATTTTGAGTTAATTTGAGGTGTAACTTTAGTTTGAGGTCCTGGATGCCCCCTCTTCCTGTAAGTAAGCTTTTTATGTATTTGTTGTGTGTATTTGTTGTATTTTTCATGTTTTGATGTGCGCGGGTTGCGGACGATTTCTTTTCGTAACCACATAAATTTTGCGAGACCGCAGTTGTTGGCAAGGAGCGCCTTTGGCGCTCCTTGCTAGCAAGTGCGACCCTCGCTTTGTGAGGGCCGCAAGCTCGTTGCGCAAGCCCGCAAGCGTTAGCAACAGCTCGCATGCACACAACTATATATGTGATTCAGTAATATATTTAGGCAACAAAGTAGTTTGTGTTAGTTGTGGTAAAGGGAATACAACAGAAACAGAAATGAGGGAGCGGGAGTGGTAATAACATTGTCACCTACAGCTGGTGAAAAAGCTAGCCAACAATCGGCCTATTCTGCACATATTTTAGACATATTTGTTGTTCAGTCACTATATAGTGAAGTTGCATGTTCACATTTGTGACCCAGACATCTACGTTGCTGTCCCAGTATGCTCGATTTACTATTGTTTGTTGATCAGAATGTGGAATGAGGTTAGTTGATTCTATTGTTTGTTGAAGTTTTGCAAAACTGGACAGTGAGAATTCTTGAACTACATTTTACGAGAAGGGGTAGGCTTCACCCAAATTTCAAAGGGTTTAGGACACAACAAGTTTAAGAACCGCAAGTTTAGAGTTCCACTGTACATTTGTAGTCTTGAAGCAAAACTTTAGAGCCTTCAAAGTATTGCATACATTAAAGATTGATATTAGGCCCTTGGTGAAATGGACTAGTTTGTATCCAAATAACTAGGATTTATTATCTACTTTCATAAAATGTAAGTTATGTCTTTATTTGCATGGATTAAAGCAGACCGATGTTCTATTGATAATCCAAAAAGCAGTGGGGATGATGGCCTGATGGCCTTGTCTGATGGCCTGACTGAGGCCTTCTATTTGTACTATGGAGAATACGTATCAGATGTAATTTTTTCAAGGATTAGAAGAAGAATTTCCTAGCCAATACATCAAAATGTTTTCTACAGGTCAAAAGCCAAGAGACATACTGTATTGGGATAAATGGTGCATTGTCTAAAGCACAAGACATAATGACCACAATATGTATAACTTAGGTGAGTAAACTTTTTGATTTGGTCATTCCCATGAAAGTTGTTGCACCACCACTTGCCGTTCACTGTCCCCTTGCTCCAAATTTTTTGTGATGATCTGCCATGGTCTGTATCCCTATCTTCCTTAATCTCTTCTTTCTGCATTTCCCTACTCCCCCTCTTCAAAGGACCACTGTGAACATCTTTTAGCAATAAAGATTTTTGGAAAACCTAAACATGATATTAGACAAAATGTTTTTAGAAAATAAAAAATAAGCACAACCTTTACCGTGCAAATTAGCTTCTTTCCTGTTGCCATTACTTTCTCTGGTAGGTGTGTCCTCGTAAATGAATGAACTTCAATTTAATCATGCTGAGGTCACTGGACAATGTAACTGTAACCCAAATGTGCAGAGAGACACTTTCGGTGTATTCAAAGCCTTCTCCAACCTCAGAATTTTGATCTGTTGCAGCCAAGATGGTATATTCCGTAATAGCATAATTGCAAATTTAAGATAATAAATTAGATGCTGTATTAATATTTTTTACATTCT
Source organism: Discoglossus pictus (assembly GCA_027410445.1). Taxonomy (NCBI): domain Eukaryota; kingdom Metazoa; phylum Chordata; class Amphibia; order Anura; family Alytidae; genus Discoglossus; species Discoglossus pictus. Next base: position 108,672,348 of record CM050171.1, read on the forward strand.
AAAAAAGCATATTTTCAGTGTGCTTCTTCAAAATAGTACATTTTTTTAAACATGAGCACAGTGTTCATTTATCTCTATCTTCTACACATTTGCATTAATATTGTAGAGATTAGCAAATACTATTCCATTTTCAGAATTATTTCAAGGTCCCTAGCCAATGCAAACAGAGATCGTCAGAATTACGTCACAGAAAAATGAAGGTGGGATTTCAAAGTCTTACTGGGTTCAAATTTTTTTTATATTTTATTTTCATTTCAAAATTTCATAAAAAATTACAAAAATTTTTACAAACCGTAAAATCCAGACATCAAAACATCAAAACTACAAACAATCAAACAGAAAAAAAATGGAACCACAATTGAGCTTGATTAATTCAGGTTAAGTCATAGGAAATAACCTTTTTTCCCATATCAAAGCATACCATAGTTCAGTTCTGGGGAGGAGAGGAGCAAGAGGTTTTAAAGATTTATACGATTGTTTACTTCTATCTTTCTTTTCTACATTCATCTATATTCTTTATGTTTTCGTCTCTTCTCTTATTGAGTTCCTTTGCAGCATTAATAGTTTGACAACTTACTGTATCTTCCAAAGAGACCATTTAAGACTGACGAACCGTGTGAAAGCGTTGAATATTCCAAATGTATTTGTTTATTTCTTTTTACAATGGTCACAAGTTCGGTCCAAGTCAGTAAGGATTGTTTTTTCCATCCTCTAACTATAAGCCACTTGGCCACCATTAAAATATTTATAATCACATTACTTTGTCTGTAGTTAATTTTACTTAGAAAAATATGAAATACAATCTCAGGAGTTATTTCTAATTGAAAATTGATCATTGTTGATATATACGTTAGACACAATATCCAAAATTCCTTAATATAAGTACAATTCCACAACATATGTTCTTGAGTTCCTATTTGATTTCTACATCTCCAGCAATAACCATGATTGTTTGTGGGGCTATTTTTTTTTTTTATTTGATTGGAGTGATATACCATTGCTAACTAATTGAAAGTACGTTTCTCTTAAGGACGAGTTCATTATGCTTTTCTCTGTTATTAAAAATGCTTTATACCACTGGGTTGTAGGCCATGTTACCCCAAGATTTTCCTCCCATTTTTGCATCCCTTCTGTTTTTTCTAATCGAGATTTTATTATTTTATGGTATCTTGATATTGTACTTTTCTTATGAGTATCATTTAAGGATTTTTCGAAATAAAATATCATAAAGCAGCCATTTGGTAGATGGTACTTGATATTGATCAGATATAAGTTCAAATGATTTCAATTTTTGTCCCTGAAACAGGTCCCTGAGAGTTTTCATGCCCAATTCCTATATTTAGGAAAGGGGTTAGCTCCAGTGACAATTTATGTATTGGAGTATTTGGGGCTGGAAATGTTACCAATTCATTTCTTTTATTATATTTGAACCACCATTTTATTAAGGTTCTGGGAATAAGTGGTAATTTATTAAGAGTCTTATTATCTATCTTCATATCCCAAAATATATAATGTAAGTTAATGTTTTTAACTAGCTCATTTTTTTATAAGTAAGAATTTAGGTTTATTTTCTTTTATTGTAATTTTTAAAAGATGAACTAGATTAATAGCATTCGAATATTGAATAATGTTCGGTGCAGCCAAGCCTCCTCTAGAAAAGGTTCGAGATAATTTCTTGTTTGATACGTGGTCTTTTATTTCTATATATAAAATTTGTCCAGTATTTTTTTAAATTGTTTAAAATTTTTAATTGAAAGCTTTAAAAGGGAGACTTCTTAGGATGTACTGTATATTATTTTGGGGAGAATATTCATTCTCATTAGTGATATTCTACCCAGACACGACATGTTCAAATCTCTCCAACTTGTTAATATAGAAGAGACCTGAAGAAATAGCCTATCCATATTATTTTAAACTATGTTATTTAGGTTTTGATTGAATGTTATACCTAAATGTGTTATTTGATTACTTCTCCAATTATACAGGAATCTTTATTTTCGTTCGAATTTATGTTTATCAGATATATTAGAATATAACACTTCCGTTTTGGTAATATTTACTTTATAATAGGATAAGTCACCATACTCTGTCATGAGTTGAAGTAAAGTAGGTATTTAATTAATTGGATCAGACACTGTAACCAATAAATCGTCCGCAAAGATAGTGACTTTGTTTATAATGGAGCCAATAACTATTCCTTTTATTTGTTTACAGCTTCTGATCATTTCCAATAATGGTTCTATGATTAAGGCAAATATAAGTGGTGACATAGGGCAGTCCTGGCTGGTACCATTTCTTAGATCAAATGAATGGGTTTTAAAGCCCACACCTGTTATATATGCATTGACTTCTGTATAAAGTGCTCAATTATGAGTTACGATCGGACCCACATTCCAGATATGATACAATATTGATAAAAGCGTAAATATGATATTCTATTATATGCGAGTTCCATTATATGTATTAACACATTGATTGCCGGGATCGATGCAACGCGAAAATTAAAACATGAAATAAAGTATTTTTTGGGGCTGATTTGCGAGCTTGAGAATGTTGTGCTATTAATTCTAAGACCTAACATCACTTTCCCTGTTCATAAAAGTACATTAGTGTGTGTGTGTATATATATGCATTTAAAGTGCTATGGGTTGGACTTTACCCCCTTGCGGGTCCTCTATAGAACTCGTTGGCTTCTTGGCTCCATTTGCAAGTTACAGGGTTGAACGCCAGTGATTTGAATGCAATTTAATAGCACAATTGGAACATAGCGGTTACGGGCTTGACAGTTCAAAGGATTGAAGTCGAATTCTCACGTCCCATAGGGTTTTCTCGCTCTTACCCCGCAAGTTGTCGGTGAGTTGGTTTAAGGGACCAATTTAATAGCCATAAGTCTTGCGAGCTACGTTACGAGCTACGATTTTACACGTATAAGGAATCTAATGTGGCTGTTTGCCTGGCACTGTCTTGGAACTCTGATTTACTGGCATTAATGTCTTGCCACTGAGTGTTACCACTTTCTGTTGTTACTGTTTGATCAACTATATTCTGGAAGCATATTCGATTAGTGATACCGGTGTGATTGAGAAAAAAACTCATACAGAAATGATTGAGTGGCTAGATAGTATCTCTATGGATGCAGTTTATGTTTGAAACATGACAAATATCCTACTGCCTTAGCTTCAGAGTCACATACACATTCCCATCATCTTCTGCCTTTCCACCAATGTGCAGCTATTTTCATTCAGTGTAGTTAGGAATACTATTCCCAACATTTATCCGCCGTCTTGTTCTCTTATCCACCTCTTTGTATCATTTGAAAATTCCTTCTTATGGGCTTCCCTGCTCACACTCATAACTCTACAACCAACTCAAACCACATCTGCCTATATCCAACCAGCCCAGCAGGCAGACTTGAACCTGGGACAGTAAGTTTGCAGTTCAATTAACAAGTGAGCCGGTTACCAACACCTGCCTATACTGTGGACTGCCTACCTTGGCACTACTCAGAGTTCTGTTCAAATGAGCACTGGCCTGCTGATTACTGATTAAACATATCTCGTTTGTCCACCTGGATCTATCACATTTGTAGTTCTCAGCATTGCGGGCTTGCCAAAAAACATTGGTAAGGCAATGTTAACACTGCGGGCTCGCAAAGTGAGCCCGCTGCAACTGCGGCCCCTGCGGCTTCTTGCGCTGGTGGAGATGAGCGCCATAGGCGCTCATCCCTACAACCCCGCACGCATTAAGCATCATACCTACGAACGGCGGGACTACACAACAACAGAAAACAAATACACAATTCACAGAGCAAGACCCGTAGCACTTTGAAAAAAATTGCCTGAAAAATTTTCGGCTCGTAACACTTTGAAAAGGAAACCGCCACTTAGAGAAAATAAAATACAACCCGCAAAAAATACGAACTTAACGCCAGACCCGCACACATCCAAAAACACAACAAAAAAAACATACCACAAACATCACACACATCACGGGGGGGCCAGCCAAGATGTCTGGAAGTGAGGTTGCACGCAAATTTAAAATGGCTGCCGAGAGAACCCGAAAAACGAGGCTACGCGAACCCTAAACACGCAAAACACCGCCAGGCACATACAACTTTTAGCCAGAAACTTTTGAGGTACAAAATACACTATTACGAAGGACGGAAAATGCTTTAGACCCGCGTAACACATACACACTCGCTGCCATTTTACAACACTTACTTCTACAACACTAAATTCTAAAATGCCACATTACACAACTAAACAAACGGTTTAGCCTCGCACACGTAGCCTATTTACACTGCACAATTTGCCACATTGCTGACACTTTCTCCTCAGAGAACAGCGATTGTTAGCTCTTCAGCACATTGATTCCTGGTTATATTCATTACAAATAGGTAAAGAATAATTTATTATTTAATGTATTAATTATTATAAACAAATATATTTATATAAAAAAAGGTGCTCTGCGCGGGGCTTACAATGATCGGCGAAGGTGCTCAGGTGACCAAAAGTACATCAGGGGAGAGGCTCGCAATGAGCGACAAAAGGTCGCTCATTGCGAACCACGCGATGAGCCCCGAAGGCGATTAGCGCAAGGCTCGCAATCAACGCCGAAGGTACTTAGAGGACTAAAAGCCTTACATTGAGTGGCAAACAGCATTACCTGCCTTACAATTTTATTGCCGTCATTTTTTGACGGGCAAGTCGCTAGTCTATTATAGCCAGAGACAGACCTCAGTGCTCAATTATTTTGCTCTGAGCTGCAACTCAACTCTTTCTTAATTTTCTGGTTTTGATCTTGACCTGAACTTTGATCTTCAGCTTTACCTTGGCTCACCCATGTCTTCTGATTTTTGACTTCTTGACACTACACGATTCTAATTCTGCCTACCCCCCTTTGTTACTTTTGCTATTAGACTCTTTATCTCGCTTAGCTTAAACCCTATAATGCTCCATAGTCCTATTCCCACCCTGTGTCTTACATACCTTATATCCCTTCTCTCTCTTGCCTTCTCTACTGAAATAAACTCCAAATTCATATGAGGCAATATGCTAACTTGCATATTTTCCATATTTCCTTGCAGATCCATACATTTTCCTGATTGAACAAAGTAGGCTGATAGCTAGAATTAGTGACTAGTTCAGGGCCTATGAGTTTACAAAAAATAAAGCAATCATAAACAGGCAGATAGAGATTGAGCAAAATCTACTAAATAACGGTCCTGGAGCATATAATATGCAATTAATTAAAGCCTGATTTTTTTTTACAAATTGAAACCAAGATGGATATTCTTTACACTGGCTCATCTGGACAGTTAGCCTTTCCATCAGAGATTTCTGTTTGCATAACACAGAAGTAACTATATATATATATAAATTACAAGTCTCTAACGCTGCTTAGTACATCATTCAGGCTAAATAATATATAATGTTTTTCAGGCTATTCACCGTGGAGATGTAATTTACCTTGCATGAATTCATTCTCATGGTAAGCTATGTTATTCTGTGTCATGGATGTTAATATATGAATGCATGATAGATCAGTCCCATAGAATAGCTGAATACAAGTTATGTTTATTTTGAAAAAGCTATATATGGATAATGCCTTTTTTAAGTCACAGCAGCAGCCTTCAATTTAAGAATAAGGAATTGCCAGCCCCTCTCTTACCAGCCTAGAACACAAACTGCTGCTTCAATTATTATCTATCATCAGCTACGTTCTGCTCAGCATGTTAATCTCACTAAGTCAATAAATACCACGTGCCACACAATGGGGTTGATTCACTAAGCTACTGCAGGATCTGCTGCAAAGGCAATTTCCCCCCAAAATAAATTGTATATTGAAAAACAGTGCAGAGCATCACAATCACTGCGATGTTTAGTAATTTTACCACAGTGACTTCAATATCTTCTTTGATAGAGGGATAAACTTCCGTTATAAAAATAAGCACCAATAATTGTAAAACATTTGAATAGTTCCCTATAAAACATCTATGGGTAAAGTGCTGTATAAACAGAGCAGGTTAATAAACAGAGAACTATACAAACAACAAGGAAGGAAAAATAGTAATATTTTTTATTGACCAAAAATCTAAAGCTATTAAAACTATTAAACGGACTCTGTCACCCCAAAATCAAGTTGTTTTTTAGGTTATTCAAAAAGAACATGGAAACTGACTTTATGTTGTGTTATCTACAGTGGGAAACTCCATATTGGTGTTGCTATATTTTTATGCAAACGTGGTTTGTGCATAGTAATTACCGTATTTATCAGCGTATAACACGCACCTCATTTTAAGAAGGAAATTTCAGGGGGAAAAAATAAATTTCAAATAAAGAACTTTGAAGCAAAATCCTCAACCTCAACCTCCCTCCTCATCCTCAACACTCTCCTCCACCCCCTCCTCATCCTCAACCCCCTCATCCTCAACCCCCTCATCCTCAACCCCCCCATCCTCAATATCCCTCATTCTAAACCCCCCCCCCCTCAACCTAAACCCCCCGGTATATGCTAATGACGTGGCGCGCATGTAACATCACATGCGCGCCGGGTCAAGGAGTGGAGCGGAGGTCGGAGCAGAAGCAGGTAAGTGAAGGGGAGGTATTTAGGGGGGTTTAGGTTGAAGAGGGGGGTTAGAATGCGGAGGGTGGTTGAGAATGAGGAGGGAGGTTGAGGATGAGGAGGGGGGAGGGAATATCGGCGTATAACAGGCACCTATCATTTGCCCCCTATTTTCAGGGAGAAAAAGTGCGTGTTATACGCCGATAAATACGGTAGCTGCTTTGATGTGCTAATTAGAATTATAGTCTCTGTAGTGGCCAAAATACAGACCGACAACATTATCTGGCAGTTAGACTCCTCTCACATCCTTACCAAGCACTCTGAGTTGCACTTTAGCAAACAGGAGCCAAAACATCAATTCTAAATATTTCAGAAATTATTTACTCAGAGAGGACTCTACACATGAACATCACCAAAATGAAAATATAGAGGTTGACTATATACTTTGTAGCCAAAGAAGGAGGATTTCTATACAGTCAGCAAAATCAAGACCTGGAGCTAACTGCGGCTCAGATCATGAGCTTCTCATTGCATGGCTCAAAATTAAACTGATGAAAAGAGGGAAAATCATCAGAACAAGCAGATACAAAATAAATAATATCATCTGTGTAATGGAGGTATAGAATACATTTAAGGGACTAGACACAGAAGATAGAATGTTTGAGTTACTTTGGACAGAATTTTCTGACATTATCCAGAAAACAGCAACAAAGAATATCCCTAAAAGTACGAAAACCAAGAAGGCAAACTGGCTGTCTGGTGAGGCTTTGAAATTATCACAGGAAAGAAGGAAAGATAAAGATAGGAGGCGAATGGAGGCGAGAAAAGATTTGTCCAACTGAATGCAGAATTCCAGAGGATAGTAAGAAGAGACAAGCAGACATTCTACAATTAGTGATGTAGAGATTGAAGAAGATAGCAGAATGGGAATGTCAAGAGATCTCTTCAAGAAAATTGGGAATCTCAAAAGGAACCTTTCATGCCAAAGTGGGTGATATAAAAGACAAAATGGTAGGGACTTATCAGAAGCAGATCAGATAAAGAAGAGGTGACAGGAATACACTGAAGATCTACAGTGTGTTGCAAAAGTATTCACCCCCTTGACTTTTTACCTATTTTGGTACATTACAGCCTTAAATTCAATGTTTTGTTAATCTGAATTTTATGTGATGGATCGGAACACAATAGTCTAAGTTGGTGAAGGGAAATGAGAAAAATATATACATAAAACAATTTTTTTTAAAAATAGAAAACATAAAATTGGCATGTGCGTATGTATTAACCCCCTGTGTTATGAAGCCCATAAAAAGCTCTGGTGCAACCAATTACCTTCAGAAGCCATATAATTAGTGAAATGATGTCCATATGTGTGCAATCTCAGTGTTACATGATCTGTCATTACATATACACACACCTTTTTTGAAAGGCCCCAGGGGCTGCAAAAGTTAAGCAAGAGGCACCACTAACCAAACACTGCCATGAAGACCAAGGAACTCTCCAAACAAGTAAGGGACAATGTTGTTGAGAAGTACAAGTCAGGGTTAGGTTATAAGAAAATATTCAAATATTTGATGACCCCCAGGAGCACCATCAAATCTATCAAAACCAAATGGAAAGAACATGGCACAACAGCAAACCTGTCAAGAGACGGCCGCCCACCAAAACTCACGGACCGGGCAAGGAGGGCATTAATCAGAGAGGCAGCACAGAGACATAAGGTAACCCTGGAGGAGCTGCAGAGTTCCACAGCAGAGACTGGAGTATCTGTACATAGGACGCTCCATAGAGTTGGGCTTTATGGCAGAGTGGCCAGAAGAAAGCCATTACTTTCAGCAAAAAAACAAAATGGCATGTTTTGAGTTTGCGAGAAGGCATGTGGGAGACTACCTTTTCGCCATCAAAGAAAACGCAATGTCTGGCGCAAACCCAACACATCACCCAAAGAACACCATGGTGGTGGTCGCATCATGCTGTGGGGATGTTTTACAGCAGCCGGACTGGGAAAATGGTCAGAGTTGAGGGAAAGATTGATGGTGCTAAATACAGCGATATTGTTGAGAAAAACCTGTACCACTCTGTGTGTTATGAGGTTAGGAAGGAGGTTCCCTTGAAACTTGAGTGGTTTAAGGGGAAACATGTAAATGTGATGGAATGGTCTAGTCAAAGCCCAGACCTCAATCCAATAGAAAAATCGCTGGTCAGACTTAAAGATTGCTGTTCACAAGTGCAAACCCTCCAACTTGAAGGAGCTGGAGCAGTTTTGCAAGAAGGAATGGGAAAAAATCCCAGTGGTAAGATGTGGCAAGCTCATAGAGACTTATCCAAAGCGACTTGGAGCTGTGATTGCCGCAAAAGGTGGCACTACAAAGTATTGACTTTAGGGGGGTGAATAGTTATGCACATTAACTTTTTCTGTTATTACATTGAGGGACTAAACATAATTAAATAAACCTAGTTAGAGCATTACTATATATTAAAAATATAGCAAGAAGAGTCCATTAAAATTATCTTTTCATTCTTTGCTTTTTCTCCCACAGGCTGTTAATTTCTATACAACTTGAATTTAGACGTTCTAGTGTCTCTCATCCGATCTCTTCCATTTGTTTCCTCTTCCCAATGGTGCCTCTTAGTTCTCCCTTACATAATAATCTCGTGCTCTTTGTTCTATGCACAATTCTGTCTCACTTTTCTCCCTTACCTATTTGTTGTTTGCTTCACAATAAAAAAGAAATGACATAGAGAAGTCCGAGTACCTTACAAATTACGTATTTTAACTGAGGAGTTTCTTGGACTGCATGTATATTCAATCAATAAATACTACAGGACATTAAGCCAAACTGTTCACTGGTTCACAAGGTTTGATCATAGGGCTAAAGCTCAATATTTTGGCCATATCATGAAATGAGGATTCCTTAGAGAAGACTCTGCTGCTAGGAAAGATTGAAGCAAACATAGAAGGGGACAGCAGAAGCAGAGATGGATAGATGAGGTAGTTGAAGCAAATAACATGAGCTTGATGGAGCTCAAAGGGGCACTGGCTGACATATGTGCCTGGTGTGCTGTGGTCCACAGGGTCATGGAGAATTGGACACGACTAACCGACTAAACAACAACAGAGAAAAACAGCTAGTAAAATGTAATGCTCTTTAAAATGTAATCAACTTCCTGTTATGGTGACTTTAAACTGGAGAACATTATAGCATGATTATACAAGGGCAGTGTAAGTAGAATTGTTGCACTTTGTCATGCAATAGATTAAATTGCAATGTGTCCAGCAGCTTCCAGCTGTCACATACCAAGTAATTAATAGGGTTCACCATTAATGTTTATTATTTATTGATTTATTAATTTTTTGTTTAAACTGAGAAACAGGCCCTTCACTGGCTTGGTGTTATGTTCTGCATCTTATCTGGCCACTTTAATAGGGCTCTATATAAGCACATAGCATATTTTTTTACAGAAGTTTTTAGTTAGTGAAGGCCTTGCTTTTGGATAGAAGATCACTAACTAAAAACTTCTGTAAAAAAAAAAAAAAAAAAAATGCTATGTGCTATTCAATTGGCCGAATCGCAATTCAATAAGGCTAAATTTCTTTAACTCTTTATAATAAATACCCATTTCGTTTACAGCTCTGCTAGATATTTTTCATACTGATGCTAATAAACAAGTCTTCTCAAATAAAGCTACACACAACTCCATGACTTATAGCCTTATCTTTAATCCAAAGTAATATGATGACTATGTGAGAGAGTGTTTTCTCAGAAGGCACTTACTTCCCTGCATGCTCGCCATATTGTGCTCAGAAAGCCGATGAAGGGTGATCACCTCTTTTTTTATAACCAGATACCCTGGTAGCAAATGTAAAAGTGAGTTTCTAAAACGGAGTAAATGTTATTTTTTATGTAAACTAGTTTTTGTGATATGTACCGATACATTCCAGATCTTGAAGGTATATAGAAGTCTCCCTGTTCCATGTGCTGGATGAAGACTGCACATCCCATGATGCTTTGCTGCAGAGACTGGTCCCCAGACATTGCAACAATGCTGTGGCTGCCTGTGAATAGCAAAAACAAATTATTAATTTTATGCTAATTTAGCTTGGATTTTCAGGGGCATTCCTTCTCAAAATCAACTGCCAGGAAACTGAAGAAATGTGCAAGCTCTAAGGTAAGTTTATTAATGTTTATTTGGGGATTTATTTATTTATTTTTGCATAAAAAAATGTTTTCATACACTGCTTATTCTCCTCTATCAGAAGCATTCCTAATCCATGAAACATCTATATACCTTTAACTAAATTATAACTCATGAAATTGCAATTTGATATCTCACATAAGTGTTCCCATACATTGCTCTGTACTTACCAGTTGCTCAGCTTGCATGTAACATATTATTAACCCTAATGAGCACAAAGAATATTTTGTGAACAATAAGCACTTTGTTCACTTGTAAAATCAGGTGATTGCATTTTTACTCTCTTGAAATATGTCACAGTCTCATGAACACTGTCCAGTTGTGTAAATTTAGATTCGTGCACATGTGAAACCTTAAAATATCTAATATTCTGTTAAGGATTCAAGCTGAATACAGGCAGACCCCGCTTAACGGCACCCCGACCTTTGCAATGTGGAGAACAGGCGCCGTCATCAGAACGAGACAAATAAGTGCGCCCACATCTGCGTACCCGATAACTGCGCGCCACCCTGCATCCCATCTGCACGAGAGACTGCAGGTTAGAAGGCATCAACTCTCCTCTTCTGCACCCAATCTCTACACTCTGTCTCACCCCCTATCTCCTATGCACCCATCCTTTCTCTCTGTCCCCTGGACCCATACTCTCCCTCCTGCACCCCAACCCCTCGCTCTGTCTCCTCACGCCATCCTCTCTCTCTGCCCCATGCACCCATCCCCACTCTTTCCCCTGCACTCCCTATCGGTCCTTCTGCCTTCCAACCTGCAGTCGCAGTGTCTCTGACATTCTATGTTAAAACGAACACGTTTAACACTGTTTCATTTAGCACTTGGTCTTCTAGGAACACATCTAAAGAGTTACAAGGGGTATACCTGTATTTATATACAGGTTTACCCTGCTTAACACTACACCTTTTAGCCCTGTTTGGCTATAACGCTATTTTGACCCATAATTCCCTGTATAACGCACTGCTGCGCTAGAACGCTGTTTTTGCTGCCAAACCACTTTTAATGCTCTGATTCTCAAAACAAAACAGAATCCAGGATTACCAGATACTTCATCACAAATGTAAAGTTTATATTACTGCTAATGCTCAGTTTGTGTTATGTTTGCTGTTTGTTTGAAGGTGATATAAAACAAAAAAGTTTAAATTGCAATTGTGTATCTTCCCCATGTTACACTGCCCCGTTTAGCGCTGTTTCGCTAACACTCCTATTGCTTGGAACCAATCTACAGCGTTAAATGAGGTCTTCCTGTATTTGTAATTAAATGGATTTCATATTATATCTATGCAGTAACATGTTCTGCATATGCTTCTGTTATCTATTTAAAAGGTAATTGATGCGGCTGCTAAACTCCAAAGGGGAGACAACAGAAATGTGTTATTATTTTAAACAATATAATTAGTTTAAAAAGTACAATATTTTATAAATAGCATTACACGTCCATTGTTTACAGTGTTATCTAAAAGTGTTGATTTAAAGACAACGCCCTCACATATCTGCTGCCTATTATAAAATCAGAAAAGTATTTTGCGTCCTATCCTGTTGTATGTGCGCCGCTGTTCAAGCGCCTCCGTGTGCACGAGCTCGCCCAGTCGAGTTGCACCACTCTGGAGGAGAGAACAGGTATTTTGCTATAGCGCAGGATCGCGCTTCAACAGCGGCGCACCTAAAAACGGATAGGTCTGTATTTTGTGCTGTTACTTTTATGTGTTAATTGAAAACTGTGAAAAAGCTCCTAGACAAATGATTGGGAATCTAATGCAATTTCTGTTAGCATCAATTGGGAATAATTACCCTTTAAATGGATCAGGAAGGGACATAATACACAAATGTGGAACTGCAGCATCAGCTCAGATTGAGGAACTGTTAAGAGAAGTGAAAAATAATAAATCTTTACAAGCTTCATAATGTGCAGTTGTAAACATCAGAGAAACCAGACAATATATCATCCATGCTATAAATCATCAGAGTCCAATTCACTGAACAAATAAAGACAGCACGTCCCTTGGGCACTGTATGGTGAGAAATCGGCCAGTTCCCAGCATGCTCTGCCCAATTCCTGCTGGCTCACGACACACATATTTTATCCACTTGTAAGGAACCTGTGCAAATACACACAGGCCTTATTTAAATATTACATACTGGGGATGTATCATTACCAATAACCCTTAAGCTTGTTAATGTATATAAGAATTCCAAGATGAGAATTATCCTATCCAGACTAATATTGTGAAATTAAAATGTACAAATGTATTTGTTTTAGGTCTGACTTCTCTTTTGTGCACATAAATACACGAGACATATTTCTGAGCATTATAGGCTTACAACACTATAATCCAATAGCAGGAAACATTATAGATTTATGGATCCTGAATCAAGAGCAAACCTTGGTAGCTTTATCATGGAGCATTAATCAGAATGATACAGGAGATTTAATATTTAAATATAGTGGCACAGAGCAACAATTCAGATAAATCTGGACATTATCATAACATGGCTGAACAAATCTATAAGAGGTCCCCGAGTTACAGACGACCGGACTTACAGCGTCCCATACTTAAAAATGGGCTCCCAATGCTTTGTGCTTGAGTTTGCTTTTAAGCTCTGTTTATTTGAATTAAAAGAGCACAATAGTTTCTGTAAATTATTATTACAGTACAGGAGTATTATTATTATTATTATTAATATTATTGTTTATTTGTAACAAACCATCATATTCTGTAGCGATATACATGGGTTAAGTTCAAGGCACTTATAATCCAGTGTCCAAAGCACCTTGCAAGATTGTAAATCTGTGAGTTTCAATCTAAAGGCATTACACTATATATTATTATTACTACCACATACGAGCCATTATTATTATTATTATTATAAATCAGGGATCCAAGTTGCATACAAATCAGACCTAAAGACATTTTCAGGAACATGTCTCGTCCTTAACAAATATAGTCTAATAACAGAGAAGATTATAGAAATATGGTTCCTGAATCGCGAGCAAACCTTGTTAACTTTATTATGACGCATTCATCACAGTAGAATGATACAGGAGATTTAATATCTGAATACAGCGGCAGGTGCATCTTTGAGCACAGAGCAAGAATTTAGATAAATCTGGGAATGATTTGGCTTATATGGCTGCACAAGTCTACAAAAAGGACTATGTCTAAGGTTTTGTAACAGTTAATTGTTTTAGTGCATGAGCTGCCAGTAATGTTCTGTAATGCAAAACACTGCTGGCTTCCCTAAATGTGGATATTTCCTGTTATCTGCCCTCCACTAACCCTATCACCTAAAACTAAACCCTATTAAGTAACCATAACAACAAAGTGGGGGCAGATAAGGTCCCAATATCCTTACGCATTAAACAAAATCTACTCTGTACACATTTTTGCCTGCACATCACATATATAGTTGTTAGTGTTGTGAACGCTTACGATGTTGGTCACACTTTGCAAGCCTCGCGAAGGCAGAAACACTGACGCTTACACCAAGGCAGAAACACTGACACCAGAGGGGTGCTTGCGATGAGCGCCGAAGGTGCTGAAGCGCAAGGCCTACAAAGTACACAGGGGGAGAGGCTGGTAATGAGCGCCGAAGGTGCTCAGAGGGGCAAAATCATCACATTGTGTGGCAAACCGCTTTGCCAGGTTTACAATTGTATTCCTGTGATTTGTGACGGCAATATCCTAGTATATATGCAGTTAGATTTCATTATTTACATTATTTCCTATTAGTGATTAGCTAATGTGCCAACATACAGACACACAGCCTTCTCACACTGGTAAGGCCCGGATTACACATGCAGTGCAGAATTAGGAGAAACAGTAACAAGGAGTAACATAAAGTGGTGACTTACTATGGCAATCGTATGAATGGATCATATGTGCATTTGTAGCATGGTGCAATATAGAAACATGCCTAAACATTTGGTTACATTGAGATTATTGTACTTTTCTGGTTAGTGCTTATTCCATGTGCACTTGTCATCTCCACCATTACCTGTTATGCAGGTACAGTTGGGGTGTATATGACTGGTATCCCATATTGTACATATGGTGCCTCAGTACATGATCCCTCAGGCTGCCTTCCCCACACACCCAGCCATCTAATGCAAGGCTTCCTCTACCTGCAGGAATCAGGTACAGCTCTGAGTGCTGCCGGCTGCAGGCACCGCCCCACCAGGCCCCGGCTCCCCCCGCTCCCTGCTCCCACTTCCGGGTAGACAGAGCCGGCATCTTTTATTCAGTGATCACCGTCCGAGCTGGATTCCGGGTCCTCATCACTACCATGGCCAGCTCCGAAGAGGACAAGCAGCTGGAGCATATGGCGAGCCTGAAAGAGCAAGGTGAGAGTAAGAATGTGTGTGTGAGGAGCCCAATGCAAGGGGCTCAGGGACAATGGTGCAGCCAGATCCCACCCTGTCTGACAGCAATGACATCATGCACCTAAGAATGGGGGAGATCAGACATGCCCCTCCACGAGTGGGAGACCCCAATGCATGACAGGACCCCCAGTGCATGACTGGTCCCTACATGAGTGGGAGACCCCCCAGTACATGACAGACCCCCAATGCATGACAGGACCCCCAACTCATGACTAGCCCCTACATGAGTGGGAGACCCCAATGCATGACAGGGCCCCCAGTGCATGACTGGCCCCTACATGAGTGGGAGACCCCCCAGAACATGACAGACCCCCAATGCATGACAGGACCCCCAACTCATGACTAGCCCCTACATGAGTGGGAGACCCCAATGCATGACAGGGCCCCCAGTGCATGACTGGCCCCTCCATGAGTGGGAGACACTCAATGCATGACAGGACCCTCCATGAGTGGGAGACACCCAATGCATGACAGGACCCTCCATGAGTGGGAGACACCCAATGCATGACAGGACCCTCCATGAGTGGGAGACACCCAATGCATGACAGGACCCTCCATGAGTGGGAGACACCCAATGCATGACAGGACCCTCCATGAGTGGGAGACACCCAATGCATGACAGGACCCTCCATGAGTGGGAGACACCCAATGCATGACAGGACCCTCCATGAGTGGGAGACACCCAATGCATGACAGGACCCCCCATGAGTGGGATACACCCAATGCATGACAGGACCCCCCATGAGTGGGATACACCCAATGCATGACAGGACCCCCCATGAATGGGATACACCCAATGCATGACAGGACCCCCCATGAGTGGGAGACCCCCAATGGATGACAGGACCCTCCATGAGTGAGAGACCTCCAATGCATGATAGGCCCCCCAGTGCATGACAGGCCCCTCCATGAGTGGGAGACCCCCAATGTCAAGAGAGTAACAAAAAGCATGACACTGAATGGGAGTCCCCCAATGTCGAGAGAGTAACAAAAAGTATGACATTGAATGGGAGATCCCAGTGCAGGCTCAGGCGGAATAATTTAGGCAATGTCAGTGGGAATAAGGATAATTAAAGAGGGGTGTACTCCAGATGTGATCCCATTGGTTGCATTCAGAGCATTTATAGCTAGATGAACATTATACACCATAAAGCACCACTTAATGCACACTGGAGAATATGGGCATGTAACAGCATGTGTGCATTGTAATGTGCCTTGCTTATATAGCTGAATAAATTAGTTTTTTTACCCATTCATGCAGATTTAATTTAGAGCAACATTCCCAAACCTTTCCTCAAGACCCACCAGACAGGCCATGATATTGGTTTTGTTGTTGTTCAGCCATGTCCAACTCTCAGTGACCCTATGGGCTGCAGCATGCCAGGCACATCTTGTGTTTGGATGTGCTAATCCATAAGGTTTTCATGGCAAACCAGACACATCCGCAGCTGGGTGTCCTCTCAGCTTTGGCCCAACCACTTCATTAGATCTGGTTCTACTCATACTTCCCAAACTTCCTTTGTTTACAACAGCTATAGTAGGGGTGTGACAGTGGACTTTGTATGTTGAGTGAGATGGGAGGGGTAGATATTTCTACTATACCTGAGTAACACTGCAACACAGGAATCTACTGTTTCAATATATAACAGAAAAGTATTTACCTGTCAGGGGTCCAAATATGTTATACATCAGTATAGGTATTACTTTTCTAGCTTTATATATGGTAAGGAACTGTCCAGCTGAGACACAGAACTGACAAGGAAGTATAAACTGTGTCTGGGTCATTCACTAACTAAAAACTTCTGTAAAAAAAAATATGCTCTGTGCTTATATAGAGCACTTTTCAATTGGCTGAATCGCAATTTAATAAGGCTGATAATATCCCAGTGTATCTATTTACTGTTATGTACTTGTTTTTATGAATAAGTACCTCTAAGCTCTGTTTTTGCTGCCTAAAATCAAATGTCCCTGTAAGGGTCTGCCCACTGCAGCGTGTGCCGGCACAGACTCATTAGCCATGCACTTTAACTATGGACTGCAGAATATCAAAATGTTACTTATTAATTAAATCATGTATATTATCAAGCAAATGTTATTACAATATAGATTTTGTTTTTAGCAGGAAACGTACGTTAAAGTTTGCATTTTTGCGGTCAAACAGCCTTTTTGATCCACCTACCAATCATGGTCTGTTCTCTCTTTCTTATGGGTGTTTGTTGGCAACTATTGCTAATTACCCTCGGTTGTCTGGCTGTGTCGTTAAAGTGGAAAGCAATGTGGAATTGAAAAGAATACTGTAAGTGTGTGTGGAAATTTGGGAGTAACTAGGTTGACAAGGTAGATAAATAAACACATAGCGGAGGAAAGGAGCCATAAACTGTGTCTGGGTCATCAAGCAAATGCGGGTAGATACTGCAGGCATTAATACACTATAAAGATAAGAAATGACATTAATGGAACTATTTTGTATGACTTTAGGTTGTAAGAACGAAGCTAGTAAGCACTTCCTAATAAAATAAAGTACATAAAAGTAAATAGATACACAGGGATATTATATACCTACCGTAGTAACATCCAGGAACTTCCATGTACCTTTAAGTAACTTTATGTATTGCTGGGAGGTTCCATCATTGTAAGTATATCCACCCATACTTTTATGAATTTGCATTGATATCATAAGTGTCAAAAACTCTATTGTTATACAAACACGTTTATGAACATGTTACAATTCCATCCAGAACATATGATAATGATAAAAATGTTTCTGTCTAGAAGCTGCCAATCAAATCTCCACATGGTGAGGCCAGTCCTAATTGGCACTCAGCTTGGAGGATGTTCATTGCTCTGAAGAAGGATGCCATGCACACTCACTGAGCTGTGATTATATACAGAAAATGAATAGGGGCCCCTAGACATGCACAAATATACAGCCAGTTATAGGATACAATTTTAACATGTCACTAGCCATGGTGGTATATACTGTACACTGTATACACTGCAGAATTTCCAATTGAATCCTATAATTTAAAAAAGTACATTATTCACTAAATATTATTACAAAATTCAGCACTATTTGGACCACATCACAGTTAAGATCTCCAAAAAGCATGTTGAAATACTTTTTGCATTTTTGAAATGCGTGCCTTGTTCAACGAGAGATCAAATGAATGAAACCTGTGTTAACATGTGTCACTGACTGCTCACTGCCCGACCTGCAGCTACAGCTCTGTGTAGTGACCAACAGAAAGCAAAATGTTAACCTTTAGCAAATCCATCTGTGCAGAGGATGGACTGCTGGATACCTCACCTAAACAGGTCTGGTATGGGTTAACTTGTCAGGGCAAGGAAAAACTGCCATCAATCACTGTCTTCACTGCACGGTTCACCTCATGCAACAGTAAAACAGAATAGGCGGAATAGAATTTATGTAAGCAGACACTTTAAACTTTAGATTTTGTTAGTGATTAATTAAAAAAAAACAAGATACAACAGAACATATAATGCTGTGCTCTTTCACACCATGATGAACACTTTCAGTGAGGTAAATGGTCCTTTAACTTTTTTGTCTTGTTTACACAATTTTGATAACCCTAGGGATAAATAAATGAAACAAGAAAATACATAGCTCTGAAGACAAATATCTGCACCGGCAGGCGTTTTATTTTACTTCAAATAATGACTTTTCTTCCATTTGAAATGTGCTTTGAGATCTTACAAGATCTCTGCCAGACTTGCTTCTGATGAGTAATGTCATGTATAAATTCATCACTTCCTTGGTGACAGTTCTGTTTACAATTAGGAAAAGATAGCGTTATTAAATTGTTTACATAATTAAAGGGATTCACCAAAACTCTTGTGACTTGCAAACCTTGCATGATAGTGACTTGAAAATTATGCATGAGTGCTGTTGCAATTTTTTGACTTGGGTATAGGCATTTTTAATTTATTGCTTGCAAATCCCTTAACATCCTCTTACAAGAAGCTGAGGACAGAGAGAGCCCCCAGGAGAGACAAGTCCAGCAGTCCGAGCTCACTGTAATGTGCATTGTGATTTATCCTGTGCCAGATCTACAGGGCAGAAGGAATGTTTTGCAGTGCTTTTTAGGATGTTTTGTAGAAGGGAAACAAGTAACTGTCCCTGTCAATGCACTGCAGGGCCCACAGTTATGAGGTAGCCATGAGTGTCCAGTGCAATCTGGATAAATAATCAGAGTATTGCAGTATATAGCGATACCATCTTTTTATTAGACCAATATCTTGAAATGACCAGCTTTCAAGAATTGCAGCTCTGTATCTAACTTGAAAAGGAGATTTGCATCTCTCAAAAGCTTGTAATTTCAATGAATAGGTTTGTCTAATAAGAAAAGGTATCACTATGTACTGAAATACTCTGATTATTCATATATATATATATATATATATATATATATATATATATATATATATATATATATATATATGATTTGTGCATAATCCATCCTGTTCTATTCTTAAAGCTGGTTATACAGCTAGCATTTTTTCAAAAGGAGTCATGTATATAATGTTTTTCTGGTTTATTACTGAGTGTGCATTGTGGTCTCATTTGCATGTCGCTGCCCAGTTTCCCAGAGTGCAAAGCATCAACTGTATTTCTGAGAAACTTGAGCAGAAAATAAGTTTATTACCTTATTTTTTAGACATTCAAATAGAATCACAAATGTATTATTAATGGCACATGGATTTGAACTGGAAAAAGCTGCACAGTCTTGCATTTAAGCCATGCACATTTTGTGTCAAGAAAGTAAGATCTGATGAACATATAGTTAACATTTTACAGAGCATATCCTGCCACTGATTATACCAATGTTCTTTAACCAATTATATTGTCATAGTTTTAGGACTTTGGAAAGTATTCTGTTACTAATTATAAGGCATCATATATGGGTATGCATTGTGGACTCATTTGCATGTCCATGGCCGGTTCCCAGAGTGCATTGCAGCAACTGTACTTCTTGGGATGCATAGGAAATACGTTTTTTTTTTACGTATTTTAAAACATACAAATCTGAACACAATTGTACTAATTGTTTTACTAATTTATATATATATATATATATATATATATATATATATATATATATATATTTTATACTATACTTTAGTAAGTATTGCTTGGTGTACAGTAGTAATTTTTCCCTGTAAGTATGTTTTATTTTTATTTCCTTGCGTGACAAACCTGAAAAAACAAACAATGCATATCTTGATAACCAGAGGTAAATGACAAAGTGAAACTACCTTCTGTTCTCTTTGACATTATCCATTTTTACCATTGTATGGTATTTCCAAGCCACATACAGATTTATTTATAAATAAACTTAAAGAGCCTCAGAACTTCAAAACTGTCCCATCATGCAATTGAAAAATGAATGGTTCTGAAGTTTATAAAATGTACTTTTAAAAGTCAAAGAAAGGGTCTGAATTTGTGTGACACAGCAGAGGTTCAAAATATGGTGTAATGTAATGTATTAACAAGTACTTTATCACTGGAATGTTTAAAAATAATTTTTTTCTACAGTACATTTACATTGACCTTTACATTTTTACCTACCAACCAGCTTTTCTGATCCACCCACCGAACGAAGCATTATATAATTTACCAATGCAACAGCATTGTTATTAATTGTCATTTACCCCTTGTATCTTTGATATGAAAATAGTGCGCCCAATAAGACCTTAAAGTAAATAACGGATTTAGGTGAGGTATTACTTGGGGTCTGAGCATACACACACTGGATAGATTCACAGCTACAAGTAGTAATTGACAATTATTAGCAATGCTCTAGCTTTAGGAAGAATTATCATACTTTTCTTAGTGGGTGGGCCAGAAAGGCTCACCTCAATGTAAATTTACTGTAAGAAAACAATCAAGTATTTGTTACTTAGTTTTAAATTATACTATATTTTGAACCTCAGCGCTGTCCCTTTTAAATCATGTAAGTTCAATGGTAATAATATCAGTTAGCTGTTTTTAAGCTGTGCACACCAAGAGATTGCATATACAATGAATGCAAAAGGAGCCAAAGGTAATTTTGTTAGGAGCCAGTGGCTGCCAAGTTACTGGGTTTCTTGAGCTTTGTTTATGGATATAGAGCAATGGTACATTTTAATATCACATATATAGTTGTGAGCAATACGGGTTGTTGCCAACGCTTGCAGGCTCGCAAAGCGAGGGTTGCAGTTGGAGATGAGCGCTGTAGGCCCTCATCCGTACGACTTAGGCAGGGAGCGCCAAAGGCGCTCACTGTGCTGGTTGAGATGAGCACTGTAGGCGCTCATCCCTACGACCCCCGCCCGACTTGCACATCATACCTACAACCCGCGGAACCACACAAAACTCAAATACACAAATCACAGTGCGAGACCCGTGGCACTTTGAAAAAAACACCTTTAAAAAATACGAATTTAACGGCCGCACCACACACTCCGAAAAACAAGAAAAAACACACAAAATAAAAATAAATAAAAAAAAAATACACAGCAAGGTGGGACAGCCAGGACTTCTGGAAATAAGGTTACATGCCAATTTAAACACAATTTAAAAAGATTTTCACAACTCAAAAATCTCCTAAGCAAGATAAAAAATGGCCGCCGAAAAAAAAAAAAAAACTAGGCTACACGACCCCTAAGCACCTTTTACACAGACCCATACGAGCTACTAAATACATTATTAGGATTGACAAAAAATGCTCCACACCCACCTAACACATACACAATCGCCGCCATTTTGCAACACTAACTGCAAACTAATAACATAACCATTACAAAATGCGGACATACACAGCTAAACAAAACTGCTTCCCCTCGTGCACACAGCTTATTAACACTACACACATTGCTGACACTTACACCTCAGCTCAACAGTGCAAACCTACATTGTATGCTGCAGGAACATCAAAACAGATTGTTAGCTCTTCAGCATATTGCTTCTTGCATATATTAATTACAAATAGGTAAAGTATATTAATTTATAACTTTATAATTTTTTGACGGGCAAGTCGCTAGTATCTTATAGTTCCAGTACACTTTCTGCATATGATTCCAGTAACCAGAGGGTGACATTTACAGAGTTAGAAATATGCAAACATGTGCTGTTATCTCAGGGGTGTGGTGAGTGTTGAGTGTGATAAGATATACTTGTTAAAATAGTACAGGTTTAAGAAAACACTTTTTTCTCTTAAGAATGAGACTATTTTTAGGTCAAAAACCATAGCGCTCTAATGTATAACCAGTCCAAAATGAATAAGTCTAAGAGTCTTTATAAAGGAAGTGCAACAAAAAGTCCAGGAGAAACAAAGTCTTGTAATACAGTCAGGTCCATAAATATTGGGACATCGACACAATTATAATTTTTTTTGGCTCTATACACCACCACAATGGATTTGAAATTAAACAAACAAGATGTGCTTTAACTGCACACTTTCAGCTTTACTTTGAGGGTATTTACATCCAAATCAGGTAAACGGTGTAGGAATTACAACAGTTTGTATATGTGCCTCCCACTTTTTAAGGGACCAAAAGTAATGGGACAGAATAACAGTCATAAATCAAACTTTCACTTTTTAATACTTGGTTGCAAATCCTTTGCAGTCAATTACAGCCTGAAGTCTGGAACGCATAGACATCACCAAACGCTGGGTTTCATCCCTGGTGATGCTCTGCCAGACCTCTATTGCAACTGTCTTCAGTCCCTGCTTGTTCTTGGGGCATTTTCCCTTCAGTTTTGTCTTCGGCAAGTGAAATGCATGCTCAATCGGATTCAGGTCAGGTGATTGGCTTGGCCATTGCATAACATTCCACTTCTTTCCCTTAAAAAACTCTTTGGTTGCTTTTGCAGTATGCTTCGGGTCATTGTCCATCTGCACTGTGAAGCGCCGTCCGATGGGTTCTGAAGCATTTGGCAGAATATGAGCAGATAATATTGCCCGAAACACTTCAGAATTCATCCTGCTGCTTTTGTCAGCAGTCACATCATCAATAAATACAAGAGAACCAGTTCCATTGGCAGCCATACATGCCCACGCCATGACACTACCACCACCATGCTTCACTGATGAGGTGGTATGCTTTGGATCATGAGCAGTTCCTTTCCGTCTCCATACTCTTCTCTTCCCATCACTCTGGTACAAGTTGATCTTAGTCTCATCTGTCCATAGGATGTTGTTCCAGAACTGTGAAGGTTTTTTTTAGGTGTTTGGCAAACTCTAATCTGGCCCTCCTGTTTTTGAGGCTCACCAATTGTTTACATCTTGTGGTGAACCCTCTGTATTTACTCTGGTGAAGTCTTCTCTTGATTGTTGACTTTGACACACATACACCTACCTCCTGGAGAGTGTTCTTGATCTGGCCAATTGTTGTGAAGGGTGTTTTCTTCCCCAGGGAAATAATTATTCGGTCATTGACCACAGTTGTTTTCCTTGCTCTTCCGGGTCTTTTGGTGTTGCTGAGCTCACCGGTGCGTTCTTTCTTTTTAAGGATGTTCCAAACAGTTGATTTGGCCACACCTAATGTTTTTGCTATCTCTCTGATGGGTTGGTTTTGTTTTTTCAGCCGAATGATGGCTTCCTTCACTGATAGTGACAGCTCTTTGGATCTCATATTGAGAGTTAACAGCAACAAATGCAAATAGCACACTTGAAATGAACACTGGAGCTTGTATCTGCTCTTTGTAAATGGGATAATGAGGGAATAACACACACCTGGCCATGGAACAGCTGAGCAGCCAATTGTCCCATTACTTTTGGTCCCTTAAAAAAAGTGGGAGGCACATATACAAACTGCTGTGATTCCTACACCGTTCACCTGATTTGGATGTAAATACCCTCAAATTAAAGCTGAAAGTCTGCAGTTAAAGCACATCTTGTTTGTTTCATTTCAAATCCATTGTGGTGGTGTATAGAGCCAAAAAGATTAGAATTGTGTCGATGTCCCAATATTTATGGACCTGACTGTATATGCGTCAATCCACAAGTACTGAGAATTGATCCAACCTTAAATATGATGGTTCCAAAATTTGGGAAAATTGTCCACAGTAGTTCTTGATAGTGGGATCCCTGTCAGGAAAGTTCTGGATGCTGGAGACTGCTGCTTCTTCAAATAGCACTGTTCATAAAGTGCTTACGTAGTTACTTGACACTCCACATAGAAAAAAAAATATTTATAGATATACTCACATTTTCTGACCTCACATTATCAGGTGTTCATCTAGTTTCACGGGAAGTTCCTCTCTTGGCAAGTGCTCTTGGAGAGTTCCCGATCAGAGGAAATCCAGGTTCCATTTAATAATGTGAGGTCAGAAAATGTGAGTGTATCGAAATATGCATTTTTTCTTTTACATGGAGCGTCTGCACTAGAAGTTGCGCCCACCCCACCTTTTTTCTGTTTCTTAAAGTAAATTTTGGTCTACTAAATTTTAATGACATTCATTTGCAGAAGTCTGGAACCGAAAAGAGCGCTATCGCGAATCAGCGCTCTGCGGTGAAGCGCAAACCGGATTATTACTGTATACATTTTCTATTGTACATATCACAGGAATTTGATCCATTGTCTACATTTCTCAAACCATTATGTAGCAACATTTCTGGAGGTCATAACAATGTGTGGTTAGCAACAGAATGTTCTACTTACAGTATCCTTATTATGCTCTATATGGAAGCAAAACATACATATTAAACAAAATGATTTACACCACCATGACGGAATAAATACCTTTTTTTGAAATCATTGTGAGTTGCATACTGTAATACAGATGTTAAGTAGCGCACTTATCTGTGACAATGGAATTGTGTTTGATAAAAATGTTTTTTCATGTGCATTGAAATATGGTACGGAATTCCTCACTTGTGCACATACAGTTTATTAATGTGGCAGTTAAAAGAAACTCGCTCACCTCTTCATATTCAAGGCTTAAATACTAGACTGCTGTCATGATAAATGTAAAGCCATTTTTGCATCAGTCTAGAAGTGCTTATCAGCATCTCTGTGCAGCACATATTACTACAACCGTAGAGCTGAACCAACTATTAAAGTAACACAGATGTCTTGAATTTTTTTTGAAGATGCATGCAAGTGCACATTAGAAAGGCTTATGTAAAATGCATGATAAAATTGTGAAAAATTGAATAATACATTGTAATTTTAGTCCATCAAGTTCCAAATGTTTTTATCTCATCTGGTCCCAGTAATATGTGCATTAAATATCAGAGGAAGACAAACAAAAAAAAACAATTATTTGCATGTGAAATGATTACAAGTGTTCAGTAATTGGAGCACTCTTTGGCACTGCCTTTCTTTGGGTTTGGAATATAGACTGACCTTTTCCAAGTCTTGTTTTTGCTTACTGTATTGAGCTCTTCCATCTTTGACTACATACTTTGTAGACAATCTGATTTCTATGTTGTCCATCTGTTGATGTCCATGTGTAGAGTCGTCTCGGAGGCTGTTGGAAGAGGTTTTTTTTGCTATGTGCAGAAAATTATCTTGACAGAATTCTAACAATCTCTGACCTACTTCATTTTGTACTCAAAGGCCAAACTAGTCAGTTATTCCAGGTATTTTTTGTTTCCCTACTTTAGCATTCCAGTCTCTTTGTAGAACGGGAGAACTTTAGCCTCTTCAGCATCCATGGTTGGAGCATAGACTTGGATCACTGTGATGTTAAATGGCTTGAAATGGCAATTGAAATAATTATGTAATTTATTGCATTAGGACCCGAGCACTGATTTGGGCACCCTTTGATTTACTATGAGGTCTGACCACATCAAGTTTGCCTTGGTTCACAGTTCTAACATTCCAGGTTCCTATGCTGAATTGGTCTTTGCAGCAGCTGACTTTCCTTTCCCCACCAGATATATTGACAGCTGGGTGTCTTCTCGGCTTTGACCCAGCCAGTTCATTAGATCTGGTGCTACTTGTACTCGCCCTCTGCTCTTCCTCAGTAATGTGGTAGGCAACTTCTGACCGGAGGGGCTCAACTTCCAGTGCCATATCGTTATGTCACTGGTTGTGCTTGTCCATAAAGTTATCTTAGCAAAGTTACTGGAGAGGACTGTTTGTTCCTTCTCCAGTGAACCGCAATTTGTCTGACTTCTCTGCTATGACCTATCCATCTTGGGTAACCCTACATGGTATACCTCATAGCTTCGTTGAACTTGACCATGCTTGGTACCATTTCCAGTATGTAGCAATAATTGGAATTATTCACTTTCACTTATATGTAACCCCTGTCCCATCCCTCCAATTCTCTTCCTTTGAAGTTCATACTATCTGTCTCTTCTCACCTACCTCCCAAGACTTTCCTCCCAATGTCTTGATCACTTTTCTGCCTGGCTACCTCACTTTTTCTCTCCTTCA
Source organism: Discoglossus pictus (assembly GCA_027410445.1). Classification (NCBI taxonomy): domain Eukaryota; kingdom Metazoa; phylum Chordata; class Amphibia; order Anura; family Alytidae; genus Discoglossus; species Discoglossus pictus. The sequence continues at coordinate 108,698,881 of CM050171.1, forward strand.
ACGTTCCTTCACTCGTACTTGGAGATTTTAATATTGCTGTTGACACTCCCCAGCACTAGCCAAATTGCTTGCACTCCCCTCTTCCCTTGGCCTCTCACAAATTATTCAACTCATCATGCTGGACATTCTCTAGACCTTATCTTCACCAATCTCACCACAACCTCCAACCCAGTCGCCTTGGCCCCTTCCTCATCTCCATCTACACATCCTCACTTGGTACCCTAATAAACTCTTTTGGGCTTCAGTATCATCTCTATGCAGATGACCCAAATCTACCTATCGACACCAGATCTATCCCCCTCTCTAACACACGTCTCCAACTGCCTCTCTAGTAGTATGTCTAAGACTGAACTCCTAATCTTCCCTCCCTATCCCACAGCGTCAATTCCTAACATCTCTCTCACTGTCAACAACGACATCATCACCCCTCCTCCCAAGCCCGTTATCTTGGGGTTCTACTGGGTCCGCCCTGTCTTTCATCCCTCACATAGTCACTAACTAAATCTGGTCTTCTCCATCTAAAAAATATCTCTAGAATTCAGCACTATCTTACACAAGACACAACTAAAATCCTAATACACTCTCACATCATCTCTCGACTCCTGCAACTCGCTTCTTGTTGGCCTACCCACCACCCAACTATCTCCACTTCAATCCATTATGAATGCCTCTTCTAGACTCCTCTTCTGTACACAACGTTCAGTGTCGGCATCACCTCTCTGTCAGTCACTCCACTGGCTTCCCTTAGCCTCCTAGAATAAAATGTTAAATCATGTCCCTAACTTACAAAGCCCGCAACAATATCGCTCCCCTGTACATCACTGCTCTCATCTCCAAATACTCCCCCACCCGCCCTCTTTGTAATGATAATGACCTTCTTTCTACAACTCTTGTCACCTCCTCTCACTCTCGCCTTCAGGACTTTACTCGTGCTGTCCCTATTCTTGGAAACTCCTTGCCTCGCTCCACCAGATTATCCTCCCGCATCCAAAACATTCAAATCCTCACTAAAAACCCATCTCTTTAGAGAAGCGTATCACCTTCCACCCTAACACGCTCAACACCTCTCTCTCCCCCTTCTTTACCACTCACAATACCTTTTAGATTGTAAGTCTGTGAGTTGCAATCCTGCAATGTGCTTTTGGAAATCACCATGGACACGGATTGCAAGTTTAAAGACAGGGTCCTCCTTGCTTTGCTATGTGGTAATTTGTATTTATCTTTGTCTGGAACCTAACTTATGTACAGCGCTACGGAATAGGTTGACACGTTATAAATAAATGATAATAATAATAATTTGGGGGCTTATAGCATATCCCTACCAATATATTTTTTTAGAATTTATTCCTCCACTATTCTTTCCAACCCACTTCTATTTATTCTCTCCCCACACCCTACTAGTTTAAAAACATCCACAGACTTTCTACCATCTTCTCTCTGAAACACCCTCCATTTTAAGGTGCTCACTACTATAGAGATTGTACCCAAGAAAGAAGCCAACTCCGTGTTACCAGAACCCCAAACCCTCCTTCTTGTGCCAGTTATTTAACCACTCCTTAACCTCCATAAGCTCTTTCTGTCTACCTGGGCTAGCATGTGGCACTGGACGTATCTTGGAAAATACTACATTGGAGGTCCTTACCTTGAGCTTGTTTCCTAAATCAATAAAATTATTTTTAAGACCTTTCATCTTCCACTTACTTTGTTATTGGTACCAATAGGAACCAAGATCGCCCGGTCTTTCCCAGCCCCTCCCAATAATTTTTAAACCGAATCTATAATATGCCAAAACCAAGCACCCAGAAACAGCAAACTTTCATTGCAGGGACCTGGATATCAAATCACTCTGTTTACCTTCCTAATAATAGAGTCCCCTACCACCAAAACCTCTGTTGCTCTGACTATTCTGCCCCCCCCCCCCCTCCCCCCCTCTCCTCCAGTAGAACTGTTCTCCCGGCTGAGGGAACAGCTCTATCTTGCATTGCCATTCCTGAATGGACATCCCCCAACTGTTTCACTTGAATCCCTTTTTTTTTTCTTGAAGGATCACCTTGTGTGAATCGCTATTGTGATATTTAGGAATGTTGCTGAGAGAAATGAAAAATAAATAGCATTTTCTGTAATGAAATTGAGTAATCAAAGAAATAGAGATAAAAAGTTGCAAAAAAAGAGCCTTCTGATACCTCACTATGAACTTTAAAATGTTGTCCCAAAAAGTCAGGAGAATGAATTCCCCTGCAAAGAGAATGAGAGTTATGATTTTTTTGCATGAACAGGAAGCCGATATTGTGAGTGGACAAGAATCACATATAAAAACAAATAGTATAATTAACTTGTCTGACAAAATATATGATATAAAAAATAAATAAAACTACAACTCTTAAGCTAGAGGAGTATTTATGTTTTTTTAACAAAAAAAATCTATAATTGAAAAATATAAAGACATTGACATAGAGGGAAGATTTATTGTCTGGGTTGGTAAGATTAACATTGATTACACACTGGATAATTTTATATTCTCCGAACATTAACCAATATACATTTTTTTTAAAGATGATTAAACACATAGATTAAATCCCCACAAACAACTAACCTATCTTGATTTTAACACCTGTTTCGATCCAAAACTAGATAGAAAGTCAATAGTGAAGCCATCACCCGATGAAGACATGTTAAAAGATGCGCAAAGTATTCCAAAACTACTCCAGACCCATAAGATATATGATGGTTGGAGAACCTTCCATCCGACTGAACAGGATTATTCGTTTTACCAAGTAGAAAACATATAGTAGATTAGATTACTTCCTGCTGGATTATGTGTATGGAATTGGTCGAGAAGATTGAAAATTGGACCAATCAGTTGGTCGGATCATGCTCTGATTATCTTATCACTAGATATGAAAAAAATAAATAGAGATAGTAGATCAGTTCGTATAGACCCTACTTTATTTAAATCAGAAGAGAACAGGAAAAACATTGCTTTTGAGATCAATATGTTCTTTGAGGAAAATGAGAGCTCAGTTGATTTTAAAGTCTTCCTCTGGAATACGCATAAAGCGTACATTACGGGAGTATTACTGGCATGGTCAGCAAACAGAGTGAAGAATAGATCTCAAACAAAAAAAATCAACTTTATATTAAACTCATAGATCAACAAAATCGAAATAAAGTATTCCCAACTTCCAGAGGAATGATAGAAATAGCGCAAACTCAGGCAGAAATAAAGAAGTTACAGCAAGCTCATGTAGATAATTTAATATGGTTACAACAACAAAAAAGCTACCATCTAGGAAATAAACCAGGAAAAATGCTGGCAAATCAAATCAATAGGGAAAACAAGTCTATTAGAATAGAAAATATCTTGTTGGATATTTAATTAGAAACCCAAAGGAAATTGGCAAGGCCTTTGCAGATTTTTATAGATCCCTATATAGCTTAGAGGATAAACCTGGGTTGCATAGACTTTCCCACTATAAAAAGCAACATTACTGAGATCAGATAACACTGCCAAAAATAACAGAAGAACAACTTGAATTAAAGTGAATTAACCAAAGAAATAACGGAAAAAGAAATACAAGAGGAAAATAAATAATTTAAAGCTTGAAAAAGCGCCGGGACCTGATGGATTCCCAAAATTACAGCTTCATCAGTGATAAGGGTGTCTTGTTTATAGGTGTGTAGACAAACAGGAGAAGTTGTAGGGAGAGGTTACATGGAGCAGTCAGAGTTTGAATAGGGGGATCCTGGACATAACTGAAGTCAGTGCTCATTTCACTGGATTTATTAAGTCTAATAAATCCAGAGAAATGAGCACTGACTTCCTCCTGTTATTGATGAAGCTGTAAAAAGATACAGCGAAATGCGTTTGATCCTTTTAGACATATTTGTTTGCTAAAACTGTTTTTCGTTTTACTTAGCTTTGTGATTTTTCATTCCCGCCCCAGTTTGCCTACTGTTCTATACAACCTAGCCCTTGCAGTATTATCCGATGTTTGAGTACACACCGATGTTTTTTTTGTTTTGTTTTTCGACGTAAAAAAACCCAGTCGGAACACTGCAGAGTGCAAGGATTCATAGCAAACCGTGAAAAGCTGGATTACGATAAGAAGATCCATTTTATGAAGTACGACACAGGTGTTTATAATACTTCATTACCCTGAGGACACTTCAGGTGAGAGACCAACAGATTGAGTCCTATTAAACCTCCAAAGACAGTCATAAGAAGTAATCTGCACCAGGATATCCTTGCACTTTCTCCCCCACCTTTCGATTTTCCAGATTGGTATAAAATTCACTCTGAATTTCAATAACTTAATAAAAAATAATTTTGAGACCCTAAATTCGGATATTAATAATATTATATCAAATTGGAGGAAACTCAATTTGACCTGGTCGGGAAGAATATTGGGAGTTTAAAATGACGGTGCTCCCAAAAATCACTTATATATTGAGAAGTATACCTCTTAAAATTCCCAATTACAGATTAAATGAATTGCAGAATAAAATAGATAACTTTATATACAAGAACAAAAAACCTAGAATCAAAAAAGATATCACAACAAAAACATACTCTAGAGGTGGGTTGGTAGCACCCAGTGTCCTGGAATATTATAGAGCTGTAGCTCTAACCCATATTCTGAAATACACTATTAAGGGCGATGTCTGATAATTGAGAGAGAGTTGTCACTGACTGTAGATCTAGAAACCATATTTTGGGATAAAGCGTATAGGGGGGAAAGTATCAAATTACCAAAAGTTCCCAGACTATTAATATCATGCTGGTTTAGTCTGAAAAAAAGTTTAAATCTAATTAAATTTAATTTGCCTGCCATACCAATTAATAAGATATCTAAATAATTACTACCATTTCTGAATGTGGATTAGACAAATTGGGGTATAAAAACCCTAAAAGATTTATAGAAATTAGATAATTTGAAAACATTTGAATTCATTTGTAATGAAAAGTAAATACCAAAAGAAAACTGGTTAATCTTTAATATGCTATATACTGCTATTTTGAATTCTAGTTACAAATTATAGGGAAACAGAATTTTTACAGATTTTGAGCTGTCGTTATGTGATACCAAAAATACGCAAACTATATAAAATATAAAACTTGTAACAGAAAATATAAAATCCATAAGAATAATAAAAATGGGAACAAGATTTATAAAAAGAATGGGATGAGAAGATCTGGAAAAGAGCATTTAAAATTACTGAAGAATGCATTAAGTATAGTTCGCTTAGAGAAATTCAGTTTAAATTAATACAAAGATGGTATATTACACCAGAAAAATTAGCTCTGATTAATCCACAAACATATTCAGGGAATTGTTGGGGATGTCTTAAAGAGAGGGGATCACACAAACATGGTGGTCATGCCTATCATCCAAATTTTCTGGTTAGAATGTATCGCCCAAATTTCTAAAGTTATTACCTATAAGCTAGAACTGTCACAGGAGACCGTCTTGTTTTATTTTTTTCAGGAAAATATTCCAAAAGTTAAGATCCATATGATCATTAATATCTTGATGGCAGCGAAACTGTTGATTACCCTCAACTGGAAGAAAGAAAGTTTACCAACTTGGCAAGAGATAAAAAGGGGAGTTGACAGAAATGCACAAATCTAATTGGACTTTATTAGCCACAATAGTGACAAACAAACCAAAAATAGATTAACATGGTCATTGTGGCCAATATGAAGCACATAAGACATTACAAGAACATTCTTTTCTCTCTCCATATACCCTCAAAGCGAGGTGACTTCCTTTTAACTATTTACTTTTTTACTCTTTTGTTTTTCTGTGTTTTTTTGCTATTTTCATCATCTATCAGGTTTAAAAACCTCTTGGAAGATAAGATTTTAAAATGTATTATGATGGAATATGTATTGGGGGGGCTACGCTGGTATATTGGTTGGTGTTGGCCAAATCAGAACTGGTCTGCCTCCTCCTCCAGTTCCCTCTGTTTCAGCTTGTAACTATATCCCAGTTATCTCCTGTGGGAGGTTGTCACTGGGCTGACTCATTTACAGTGTACACAAAAATACAGTGAAAGTCAATAGTTAAATAGAGTTCTTTTTTCTTTACTGTAATCTACAAAACAAAAAAAAACTGTTATTTACTAAATACGACTTAATCCCCTTTCTTTGAAAGCCCCACCTCTTTTAAATATCCACACTTACTGTATAACGGTTTACTGTACACATAAAATATTTTGTGGGAAAATATGAAATTGTTTTCCAAATATTTTTATTGCAATTAAAACTGAATACAATTAACAATTATGTTGAAGAGATATTATATATATATATATATATATATATATATATATATATATATATATATATATATATATATATATATATAGCAATGTATTTATTTGTTCTTTTATATCATTTTTCATAACATTAACATTGAAAAATAAAAAATTGGAGGGGAAAAAGAGGAATAGTCGGGTAATTTAAGAAATCATTTGCTTTCTGCAAAGTTATTTAGGTTCTTCTGTTATTAATTCATTTATTTCTGTCTATTTTCAGTGTCCAAATGTTCCAACAGGATATTCATTTTTGTACATGTTTTTTTGTCTATAACTGCCAATATCATGTACGTTGTGTGTGTATATTGATTTTTTTTTTTTATCTCTTCTATTGTTGGTTTATCTGATTTCCGAGTTTTTGGTAATACTAATAGCTAAAAATATTTGATTTATTAGGAGCCGTGTGTCTTGTTCTATTCGATATAGGTAATCCTAATAAGGGTTCTCTGGTGGTCTAGTGGTTAAGATTCTGTGCTTTCACTGATGCAATCTGGGTTTGATTCCAGTTAGGGAACCAATAGTTTATACCACCCTGAAGCCAAGCAGGATTGAGCCTGCTCAGTACTTGGATGGCAGACCACCTAGAAATACCAGGAACTGTATGCTGTGACCCACTGGAGAAGGAGCTGGCAACTGACTCCAGAATCTCTGCCATGAAGACCAAGTGGATCAGCATGACCATGAACATAAAGATGTGCCTGGTGCTTTACGATCTATAAGATCACAGTCACACACAAAAATCCAAATAATGCTTCTTCTGTTTTTTTTTTTTTTTTTTGAGATAGTTTGTGTTTATGAGAATGGGAATCCATATTCCTCAGTGGTGAAAAATGAGGGTGTGTGTTTTTGCCATCAGTGGAGAGAAGGGTAAGGAAGGATAGAAGGGAGCCTTTAAGATAATTTGATAAGACTGAAATTGACACCACACCCCCTTCCTCTTTACTGGCCCAGATTTCTTGCTTCAGGAAATGCAACCATGTCTCTCCAGAATGTAAATACCCTCTCACACGCACAACTTCCACCAATGCATCACTGATTCCCCCAGGGCCCAACAGATTTCGAATTAAAAGCTAGCTATAAGACTTTTCTGCTTAATTATGCTCTCAGATATGTTTTCAAACATATCTTTGTTTATTGTACAGAGGTCATTTAAAGAGATAGTAAACAAGTGGAATACAATTTTGGTAGGTCATCACTTAAGAATGGCTGATTTCTGATGGCATTAGGTGGGTGATATGTATGTAATGATTAAAAGCACCACGTTCGTAACATTTTCAATTTAACGACAGGGTCTTTCTCTTTTTCCCCATGTGTTTAGTATATTTTTTTTCCCTTGTATAGTGTTACGGAATATGTTGGTGTATTACAAAAAACGGACAGTAATAATAATAAGATGAGGCGAGATTTGAAGATGACTTCTTTGGTTTGGACCTGGTTAATTGATACAGTATAGTTGATTTTTATTTTCAGTGATGATGGGAAATGGCAGAGAGTCAGCTGACATAAAATCTATCAGGATTCAGGACTAGAAGTATAGATGTGGGATCTTTAGCACAAACTATTTTCCAGTTAAACTGTATGTAGATAAACAAACACTTTAGCAAAATTCTTTGGAATACATAATATAGAGATGGCACAAACATTACAGCTGGAACATAAACCCCAATTTCATCTGGTGGGGTTTGTAGAACAATCAATGATTGTTAACCTGGTCCCTGATCCAGAGCAATCCTGCTCTAAAGTTTTAGAACAGGCATTTTCTAACTTCTAACTAAAGTGATGACCTGTAAAGACTAAATATGGATGAATTGTAATGAACATTACGTTATGTAGAAACTGTATAATATGGTCCCTCTTTATAGTTCTGACCTTGCTCCTTTTGTCTAGTAGGGCCCACCAAAGTACTCACAGCCTATCAAAACCCTCTTTGCAAATCCTTCCTTATTTATCTGCAACAGAACAAGCGTTTATCAATTTCATGTGTCTGATTTACAGTGAAATAAAGATAGGAGACTGAAACGGGGTGCAGGACTACAAGATATAATTGGGTGCACAATGAGGTGTGTAAAGAATGAGAAGATATTTTTTTACCCCCTCTTTAAATCACCATTTTTAAGTATTCTTTTTAGTAAAAGTGGATTGTTTGAGCCTTATTTTAGGAGGCTGTGGGCCTTACTACATCGAGGTGGGTGTATATAAGAAGGTAGTGGCCTCATTCCATTGAGATGGGCCTATATAAGAATGGAGTGGCCCTTATGTCTGTATTAAGAGAAGACTTAGAGCACTGATAATCAACACCAGTCTTCATGGTAGGATTTGAGATCACCTCAATATGATAACAAATTACTCAAACAAATGTATTAAACCACTCATTAAAGTGACACAGTGGAGGTTCCAAACTTATACTGAAGTTTGCAATTGACTCTATTGTCTTGTCTGCAGAAACAAGGCCTCGGGGGCTTAACCGTAATTAATGCCAAAAGCTTGCATTTGCAAAGGATTTAGTCATCGGTTTGTGGGTGGATCAGAAAGGCTGACTTATTTCAAAATGACAGACTTCAGTAGGAAAGTGCAAGCTTTTAAATAACGTTCAAATGTTAAATTATGTCTAATTGTTTATAGTTTTAAATTATACCATATGTGGAACCTCCACTGTATCACATTAACACACTTGTGCTAAAGTAGGTATGCCCTAAAACCCTGGCCTACGTGTTTTGAAAAATAAGGTTGGAAACCACTGGTTGAGAATTTTATTTATTTTAGATGCATTAAGGCTGATGAACCTCTCTTATTGTTACAATGCATTATTCATGCTCTGAAAGTAACCATATACTAACAACCCTTGACCAAATAAAGGACTTTGTCGTGTGACCTTCTAATATGCTGTGGTAAACCTATAAGAAAAGAAAAAAAACGATTGAACAGGTCCACTGATGTAGCTGAGATAACAAAAGGTTAAGACACTTACTTATCTCTGAATAGTAGTACATTTTACCTTTTTAATTGGATGAGCACAAAACAATGTTTAGTGACTCCTCAAAAAAAGATACTTTGAAATTAAAAAAGCAGCAAAAACATCCACAACAGATGGGGTATGTCAGGAAAGGTCATCAAATCCCCATCACCCACCACTACAAGATCATTTAGTGAAAAATTAAAGGACTACTGTGTATTATTTTAGATATTATAAAATTGTCTCGTCTATTTTTTATCATTTATTTGCAATTATGCAGCTGTGAAATCTACCATTTGTATTCTGCTTCTCTCAGCACAACCCTGATTTTATTATTATTACATAAAAATACCATTTTTTTTTAACTTGGCACTATTTACAATGCAGAATAAAGTACTATGCTAAGTAGAAATACAATACAATAGGACGACAGACAGTTTGGTGCAATAGTATTGAGGATCCTACTCCAAAGAGCTTACAATCTAGAAGGTAAGGTAGTGGTGTGAGACAGGAGAGCGACAAAGAGCATGAAGGCAGCTATCAAGGTATCAGGCTGCTGCAAGTGGAGTTGGTTGTGTGTTATATTATAGATTGAGTGAAACAATTTTGTAGGGTATGCAGGGTGTGTGTATTAAGGTTGTATGTGATAAGCTTCTTTAAACAGATTCATTTTTAGTGAAGTTTTGAAGACAAAAAGTTCTATAGAATAGGTGCAGCTGAAGGAAAGTCCTGAAGGTAGAAGTGAGAGGAGGTACTGGGATGAGAAATGAAAGTCATGAGCACAGTCAAGAGGGCGGCTGAGGGAGTATTTGGAAACAATGGTAGAAATATAAATGACTATTTTCATGTTTAGTTGTTAAAGGGACCATATAGAAACAGCGGAGAACAGTAGTCCTTCAATTATAACATGTTCTAGGGAAGTTGTAGTATTGGCATAATCACATATCTAGTTGTCAACAGTGCGGGTTGACAAAAGTTGTTGCTGACGCTGCGTCCCTCGCAAAGCGAGGGACGCAGTTGCTGGCAAGGAGCGCCAAAGGCGCTCCTTTCCAGGAACTGCGGACTTCAGGCCCGCAAATGCGGACCCTCGCGAAGCGAGGAGCCGCATTTGCGGAGGTGGAGGCTCCTACTGCGACCGCAACATTTACAGACTTACGCGACACAAGCCGCACCACTTATAAAAAAAAAAATATTACGACCTCGCATAAATACGACATTAGCAGCCGAAACCTGCGCACATGAAAACAAAAAATACACACAACAAACCCATAAAAAGCTTACCCACAGCAAGTGGGGGCACCCAGCACCTCTAAAAGTAAAGTTACAAGTCAAATTAAGTAGAAATTAAAGAGTTTAGACACCCGAAAAATCCCCTTAGCGATAGAAAAATGGCCGCTGAACAAAATGAAAACGAGGCTACAGGACCCTAAACACACAAAACGCCACAAAACACATACAGATTTTTCAAAAAAGGCGGACGAGGTACAAGAACAAGGACGCAAAATCAGCCACAGCCGCGTAATACACACATTAGGCGCCATTTTACACTAACTTACACAATTCGGAAGTACACAGCTACCCTAACGGATTTTCCTCGCGCACGCAGCCTATTTACACTACACACTGCACACATTGCTGACACTTACACATCAGCTCCATAACACTGAAAACACACATTGGATGCTGCGGCAACATCAAAACAGATTGTCAGCTCTTCAAAACAATGCTTTCTGCATATATTACTTCCAAATAGTTAATCAAATAAATAATACATTATTCAATGTATTATTTATTTGATTACCATACACCAAACAGCATTAGCTCACTTTCAATTTCATTGCCGTCATTTTTTGACTGGCAATATTCTAGTGTACTATATAGTTATTGTGAACTCATGCCAAGTTCTGCATGTTTAAGCCAAGGTATTCTGATATTCTGTCGAGCTGTCTGAAGACGTGAAGAAATACAGCTGCAAGAATCACACAGTATGAGATAGCGGTGTAAGAAATGAAATTTAAGGCCTGCATACCATTAAACTGCTATTTAATTGACTACTGTAATACGTTAAGAGGAGCTGGAATTTTTAATTTAGCATTTATCACTTAATAAAATTTGTATTAAATTTCGATGATTTAAAAAAAAAAAAAAAAAAAGCAAGCAGTTTCCAACACTAAATTTGTTTTTAAAGATCTGACTTGGCTACTGGTGGTCTTCACTCACTAAATGGAGTAGGTAGCTTTGTCTTGCAGGCGGTGCTATATTTTATAATTTTCAGGCATAAAGTGTAACCAAGAGAGTGGTCTCCATTGGCTGAGAACCTACTGTGTTAAAGGATCGCTGTACATTGAGTGAGACCAGACTGATATACTACAGGCTATGTCTCCATGTGAAAGGCACAAGTGGCTAAAAGAGGCTGCTCTCTGTGCAGATGACCAGACCTATAGAACTAACCTACTTAGGTGTTTGTTCTCAGATGATCCCCTCTTTTTGTTGAATACTGCCAGTAAAGAAGGTTATGTCGAAAAAAGAGAATTGAGTGTGTGTGAATATTTAAATATGTATATATATATATTGTAACAGAGCGCCCCCTTTGGATGGGGGGGGGGGGGGGGGTTGTATCCCGTTCTCCTTGCTCTTTAACTTATTTATGGAGGAAAACACAGCAGGTTTGTCAGAAGCTGTGTTTTACTGCGGTTTTTATTTTGTCAGTACAAACAGAAAGAAAAATAGTGCTTATCCACAGCAACTAAATAAAATTCTACATAAACAGGCTTACTATAACCTGGAACACCCTGACTCGCCCTGAGACCGCTTCTCGGCCTGCAGGTAAAATTATACAGTCCACAGTGTAAGCTCTCTGCTTCTTTCTTGGATCTCTTGAGGACCTTTTTCCTCTTCTCTCTCTGTCAATAGCTGGTAAAGCATAGGGCCCACCCTTCTCTCCCTTATGCTTCACCCCAGGCACCCTTGTCACCCTCTTGTGATGAGGGATGATTACTCTTTCTTAATACTCTCTTCTCCCTGGGGCATTTGTAAGCCTTTTTCTGGGTATGATGAAAATAATATGTATTTGGCACCAACCTTTTATCCTCTAAGTTGTATCCGGTTTATCAGGAATGGGGGAGGGGGGGGAGGCTTTTGGATGGCTCCTTACTCAGCTTGATTTCTCCTGAACAGAAGCTGGGCCGCTCTCTGCTTCAGGAAAGTCTCTCAGTGACACCCTCCTCCTCAGACTGCTAGGCAGAGACTGCAAACTTCACTGAGCAGCCTTATTAACTGCTCATGAGCAGGGTCAGGTGTTGGCTTAATTAGGCTGAAGATTTTGGATTAACCTTTTCTATGTCAGTCCAGGGTATATGGCTTTGCACCATCTGCGGCTTATATATCTTCCCTGATGTACTGTGTTGCAGGTTATCAGGGATTCCTGCTGCACTTTATTACAATATATATATATATATATATGTGTGTGTGTATATATATATATATATATATATATATATATATATATATATATAACATTTTAAAACAACAACTTAAGTGTACTTATTTAAAAATGGTATCTTTAGTGTGACTCGAGTTACAGCTCTGATCAAGCTTATCAGTATTAGATGCCCTCCTTTGCTGTTACGTCACTTAAGGAGGTTTACATGTAAATTATGGGACATGTAATAGTGCACACTATTCCTCTAGGCTCTGTGAATGATGCCATAAGCATGCTATATGCAGCCATTTATACCCCCATAATTTAAATAGAAGCAAAGGAGGGTATGAACTTGCTTTGCAAACAATCTTATATAATGAAGTATGCCAATTCATGTTAGATTGTAATTTGTGGTACAAACTACTTTGGTTTCAGTCAATGAGGGAAATAACTATTTGTTTTGTTTTTAAAGCTGATGTTTGGGAACTTGAACCTTCACCTCCCTCCACAGATTTTCTATGGGATTAAGGTCTGGAGACTGGCTAGGCCACTCCAGGACCTTAATGTGCTTCTTCTTAAGCCACTCCTTTGTTGTCTTGGCTGTGTGTTTTGGGTCATTGCCATGCTGGAATACCCATCCACGACCCATTTTCAATGCCCTGCTGAGGGAAGGAGGTTCTCACCCAAGATTTGACTGTACATGGCCCCGTCCATCGTCCCTTTGATGTGGTGCAGTTGTCCTGTTTGATGGTGGGAATGGTGTTCTTGGGGTTATAGGCAGCATTCCTGCTCCTCCAAACATGGTGAGTTAAGTTGATGCCAAAGAGCTCAATTTTGGTCTCATCTGACCACAAGACTTTCACCCAGTTCTCCTCTGAAACATTCAGATGTTCATTGGCAAACTTCAGACCGGCCTGTACATGGGCAGGGGGACCTTGCGGGCGCTGCAGGATTTCAGTCCTTCACGGCTTAGTGTGTTACCAATTGATTTCTTGGAGACTATGGTCCCAGCTGCCTTGAGATCATTAACAAGATCCTCCCGTGTAGTTCTGGGCTGATTCCTCACCATTCTCATGATCATTGAAACTCCATGAGGTGAGATCTTGCATGGAGCATCAGACCGAGGAAGACTGGCAGGTATTTTTTGTTTCCTCCATTTGCGAATAATCGTACGAACTGTTGTCACATTCTCACCAAGCTGCTTGGCGATGGTCTTGTAGCCCATTCCAGCCTTGTGTAGGTCTACAATCTTGTTCCTGACATCCTTGGACAGCTCTTTGGTCTCGGCCATGGTGGAGAGTTTGCAATCTAATTGATTGATTGCTTTTGTGGACAGGTGCCTTTTATACAGGTAAAAAGCTGAAATTAGGAGCAATCCCTTTAAGAGAGGCCTCCTAATCTCAGCTTGTTACCTGTATAAAAGACACCTGGGAGCCAGAAATCTTGCTGATTGATAGGGGATCAAATACTTATTTCCCTCACTGACCTGGAAATCAATTTATAACTTTTTTTGACATACGTTTTTCTTGTTTGTTTGTTTGTTTGGTTGTTGTTATTCTTTCTCTCACTGTTAAAATACACCTACCATTATCAGTGGACAAACTTTCAAAATCAGCAGGGGATCAAATGCTCCCCCCCTGTATATATCTGAGAACAAGTATCTTAATTGGTGGCTTAAATATCTTGATTTATTGACATGCAGCAATAAAATGGTTAGCCTTGAAACATGAACTATTAGTTGAGCTGAAGTTCTAAAGAGATTATAGTTGTAAAACCTCATACTTAAACATATTGTAAATATACTACAAATAAAAGTTATTCAGTGGAATTTATAATATTAAAATATGATTGGGCACTGGTTTATCTTGATTATTTTGCAAATACCAATGTGATCTGAAGTGGACTTTGGTTATTTGCGTATTTTGAAACCTAAATGCAAAGTTTTCTGTGCTGAACAGGTTAGTCCTGATACTGATCTCTGCCGAGCCACCTGATATGCAGAAGGCACGCATCATTAATGAGAAATAACCTCCCGTTCAAGAGACTGTGACACTGTATCTACTTGTGTGTGTGTTGCTTCACTGAAGGTTTTAGCAGCTTCAGAATTGAAAAAAAACAAACAAAAGCAGCCAACTATATATATATATTTATATTTTTTTTATGGTGTCACAATTTTTAGTGGACAAAGAAGGAACAAATTCAGTGAGAGGAATCAAAAATATTTAGTAGTCATAAATAACATTTTACTAGCCCAAAAGATCAATACATTTTTCCACCGTTGGTGATTAATCGATTGTTGTTTTAAATTTTTAATAAAAACGTTAAATTGATTGTCCTCAAAGGTATTTATTTATTTTTTGACTGTTTCTTTTTTAGTCACTAGACTATAGTTTGAGCACACTATACCTCTGGAACTAAATTCAGAACTCAGGCTAATATTCTACGTTATATTAGTTGTTTGACTAGCCAGTTTGTGCATTCAAAGAATGACATTGGTTCACATCAGCTTGAATTATGATCCATCTCCAAAGCTACCTCACACTTGAAATCATTTAACAGGGCAAGCCAAGTCAAGCATTTCCTCTGTACCCTTTTCTCTCTCACTTTATTGTCTCTAAATCAATAATTTACCTTACTAAAAATACTCTTTATTGCAGAATATAATTTTAAAATTGACAGGCTTGCAGTGGGCAATGCATATCGTTAATGTAGTTTCCGTAGTGTGTAACGCTGGCTAGCGCATGCACACTACGGAAACTATAATCAGCAATGCACAGCATACGGGTTAGCTGCACGCACTACGCGTCAATCACTAGCTGCGCATTGCACACTGGGGCGGGTGGAGGGAGGAGGGGAAAGAGATATTGCGCATCAATGCGAGCGAGGAAGGGAAAGAGACACACAGGAGGGAGGAGGCGGGAAAGAGACACATGGGAGGGAGGAAAGGGGGGAAGAGATACAGAGGAGGGAGGAGGGGAAAGTGTTGTAGGGGAGGGAAGAGGGGGGGCAGAGTCGAAGGGGAGGTTAGGAGGGGGGGGGGGAGAGTCACAGGAGGGGGGAGAGACATGAAATATTATACCGAGAGGCAAACAACTAGTATAAAATATATTATACAATACTTATGGTCCCATATGTAAACTTTGTCTCTTAAAATCTTTTTTTTTTTTTCTATTTTGCAGCCATTGAAAAATATGAAGAACTCAAAGTGGACAATGTCAAAGCAAAGGATGAGGTATTTTTAAATTAACATATGTCTCCTAATGGAATTCCTTTCATGTTAACTCTGTTACACACATACATTGTAAAAGCTCTATCTAAATAAAAAATTGTATTGTTCTCCACCAACTTCTGCAGAGCAGTACAGTGGTACCTTGGTACTTTTAGTTCATTTGTTTCCAGAAGGCACGACGAGTGTCAAACATGATGGGTACCGAGTTCCCTTAAGGAGTAATGTACATTGACTCATACAGACTACAGCAAGAGCAACAAGTACAGAAAAGGGGTCAAGTGTCAAAGCAAGTTCCGCTCTTCAAAAAGTGTTGAATTCCAAATTCAACGAGTTCCGAGGCAGACAAGTACCAAGGTACTCTGAAAAGGGCATAGATATATTTATAAATAAAAAGGCCATACAGGGTTATCCTGGTTAATTAGAGAGAGTACTGATCCAGGGATGAGTCCGAACGCCAGTATATGGGGTCAGGAAGGAATACATTTTTTCTCCATTTTGAGACAATTGCCAAAGTTTCACTGGTTTTTTTTTTGTTTGCCTTCCTCTGGATCAATTAACAACTAATCCGCATATTGCAGATAAGAGAAGATCTTAAAAGGTTTAATTTCATGGACTTAAAGTATTTTTTAACCTCAAATACTATGTAACTCTGTACCACTGTATAGTACAATTATATTACATACGGTACTGTGTTTATCTTTGGAAACAAACAATAAAAGGATCTCTAAGGCTATAATTTTAAAATGTACTGTTTTGAAGAACTGTCCATGTTTTTTAAGATGTAAAAAAAAAACGAACCTTCTAATTTATTATCAATTTACATGAAATTATGTTGCTGTGTAATCTACCATTTTGACCTCACCACTTCCTGAAGTGAGAGAAAGGTTTGAATACACAGGAAGTGGGTGAATTTGCATACACATATTAAAATATGGGGGCTACATCTGTCAGTGCTCTCTGCATGACTGACGAGAGGCTTATTTATGTACAAGTAAATATACACATAAGACAGGGGAACGCAAGTTTGGGTCTGGAGAACCATGCACATGCCAGAACTTGAGAATATCGCTGCTGTGTACGTGCAGGACTATCGTTTCTTCAGTCATACTGATTGACTCACCTGTGCACTGAAAAGACATCCTCAAATCCAGGCCTGTGTTTGACTCCAGGACCAAACTTGCCTACCTAAGACCTTAACAGGCAGAAGCATGGAAGAAAGCAAAATGAAGCAACATGTCAACAATGGAAAAATGCATATAAATTATTTAATATAAAGGTTTTGTATTACTGTTTTTCTTTCTATAAATATTTTATCCATTATCATGTTTTTTTTTTTCTACAATGCAAGTGGGTTTAGAGCCAAAAGTAGGGAACTGCTTGGCTGTGGTTTAGTCAGATGGTGAACAGAAGAGTTTTCACAAGGCATTTACAATAGAGGGGCTTCTGATATAGTGAAGTACAGAAGTCAGTTAATTAGATATTCTGTAAATGGTAATAGATAGAGGTTCTAATTGATAAAAAGAATGATTGATTAATTAGCTCACTTCATAACTCCTATAAATGCTCTGTTGATTGACCAGATTTACCCTACTTGAAGGTGTTCTAGCCTGTTGTTGCCATCATCCCATCATTGTTATCCTCTTTGAATTGGATTAATTGTGTTGTGAAATTCTGCAGCAGGTACGAGGTTTAAATTTTTTAATAATATATGAAGAGATCATTTTGCCATGAGGGTTGACTTAAATGAACCAGTGTCCTCTGAGATCTTCTTATTAATTAATTGAAGGGTATAAAGAAGTAATTATGAGGGTTCTACTAACCATCTTAAAGAACAGAGTGTCCCTTCCGTTTCCCTGCTTGCTCCAACTATTAAGTTCTATGGTGGGTGAGAAATTGGGACACATTTCTATATTTACTTTCTAATCCTTGGAGAAAATAACGTTTTGGAACTAATTATATAATACAATGAATTTTATGTACCATATAGTTAGACTCCAGGTACATAACATAATTACTAGTTGAATGGCGTTTATGTAATACATTTATATACATCATATGATTTCATTATATATATCAATCAAGTTTTCCTGGAAAACAGTGGTTCCTTTATTTTTCTAAGAATGTTTAGCTTTTTAATCCATGTCTTTATCAGACAACAGTCATATAGGGGATAGGATGCTAGAACGGCTGGGGGAGTTTTTAAACTAGTAGGTGGGGGGGAGGGACTAGATAGAAGTAATAGGGTAGAAAGTGTAGAGGGGGTAAGGAACTTATTAACTAGTCATGGGAGAGGAGATGGGGGAGGGTTAGTAAGTCAATAGGGAGGTATTGCTAAGTAACTCAAGTACAGTGGCAGGCTCTTCAGAACTTCAGACTCATAGCATAAGGTGTATACTCGCTAATGCTAGAAGCTTGCCAGGAAAAATGGGAGAGTTAGAATTATTAGCAGTTAATGAGAAATGGGATTTAAAGGGCATTACTGAAACGTGTTGGGATGAATCTCATGACTGGACTGTTAATCTGGATGGTTATAACCTATTTAGGAAAGATAGGGGCAATGTTAAAAGAGGAGGAGGGATTTGTCTGTATGTTAAGCCTGAATTTAAGCCTATAGTCAGAGAAGATATTTATGGTGGAACTAGCAGTAATGTTGAATGTTTGTGGGTAGAGTTAAATAGCGGAGCAGCAAATTCTAAATATATTAGTAGGAGTATGCTATAAACCACCAAATATAATTGAAAGTGAGGAAATGCAATTATTGTTACAGATTGGAAATGCAGCTAAGCATGGGCAAGTTCTGCTAATGGGAGATTTTAATTACCTTTAAATAAACTGGATAAATCAGTCCAGCAGTTCAGCTAAGGGGAGCAGGTTCCTGACTACTCTCTAGATCATTATCTGGCCCAGGTTTTACAAGAACCTACTAGAAATGAGGCTTGGATTTAGTCATCACAAACAATATTGATATAGTATCAAATGTTGAAATAGGGGCAACCTTTGGAAAGAGTGATCACAACACGGTCTCATTCGAGATTAAATTAAAAAAACATAACTGTAAGGGGCTAATGAAAACTCTTGATTTTAAAAGGGCGGTTTTTAATGGTCTAAGGGCAGCGATACAATGTATAGTCTGGGACAGAGAACTGACAGGTAAAAATACTGAACATAAATGGACAACGTTCAAATCCTTACTAAATAAACATATTTATCACCATATACCATGTGGAACTAAAAGTAGAAGGAGTAAATCACAACCCATGCGGCTTAGCAATGAAATAAACATGAAGATGAGGAGTAAAAAACAAGCATTTAAATCATACGAACAAGAGGGGACAGAAACTGCTTTTAAAATCAACAAGGCTTGCAAAAGGGCTATTACACTGGCTAAAATAGAAAATGAAAAATGAGTTGCAAAGGAGAGTAAGACTAACCCTAAAATATTTTTTAAATATATTAATAGGAAGAAGGCCAGGAAGGAAGCTATAGGAACATTACAATGTGAAACAGGCCGTCTGATAATTAGTGACCAGGAAAAGGCAGATGAGCTAAATAGGTTCTTTTCTTCGGTATACACAAGGGAGGTACTAGTGGTTGGGTCACTGCAACATAATGGCGCTACACTTCCTTCACCAAATAACTGGTTAACTCAGGAAGACATCCAGGTTAGAAAAAATAAATGTTAATAAAGCCCCAGGTCCTAAGGAATACATCCAAGGGTACTGAGGGAACTGGGATCTGTAATAGCAAAAACATTATATCCAATTTTTCCAGATCCACTCAACACAGGGACTCTACCAGATGACTGGAGAAAGGCAGAGGTGATACCTCTATTTAAGAAGTGAGCAAGAGCAAATCCGGGAAAAGATAGACCAGCGAGTCTCACTTCGGTAGTGGGAAAGCTTTTAGAAGGGTTAATAAGGGATAATATACAGGAATATGTCTATACAAACAGGATTATAAGTAGGAACCAACATGGATTTATGAAGGATAGGTCATGTCAAACAAACCTAATTAGTTTCTATGAGGAGGTTAGTAGGAACTTGGATCAAGGCAACTCAGTGGATGTAGTCTATTTGGATTGTGCAAAGGCTTTTGATACAGTGCCACATGGAAGACTATTGAGCAAACTAATTGATACAGGAATTGCCATAAATATTTGCTTATGTATCGAGAGCTGGCTAAAAGACCGGAAGCAAAGGGTTGTTGTAAATGGAACATACACCGATTTGGACTAATGTGGTAAGTGGGGTTCTTCAGGGCTCAGTAATAGGTCCCCTCCTTTTTAACATATTTATTAATGACTTGGAAGTGGGATTAGAGTGTGGTGTCTCCATTTTTGCTGATGACACAAAGTTGTGCAAGGTAATTAAATCAGAAAATTATGTACTTTCACTATGCACCTGGGAAGGAAAAATAGCCATGCAATTTATAATCCTAATGTAGTAAATCTAGGGTATCAGATATTGAAAGGGATTTGGGAGTACTTGTGGACAACCGCCTAGGTAACAGTGCTCAATGCCAAGCAGCATGTGCAAAGGCAAGTAAAATATTAGCATGTATTAAGAAGGGTATATAAGCAATGGAAGCAAATAAAATTCTCCCACTATACAAATCCCTAGTACGCCCTCATTTGGAATATGGAGTACAATTTTGGGCACCACTACCTAAAAAGGACATTTTAGAGCTGGAAAAAGTACAGAGAAGGGTAACAAATATAATAAAGGGATTGGAGGGGCTAAGTTATGAAGAAAGACTAACACAATTAAACTTATTTACTCTAGAAATAAGGTGTCTAAGAGGGGATATGATTACCTTATATAAATATATCCAGGGTCAATACAAGGCTTTGTCAAGGGAACATTTTGTGCCAAGAGGTTTTCAACTGACAAGGGGACATCTTTTGAGATTATAAGTAAAAAGATTTCACCTTAAAGAAAGAAAAGGGTTCTTCACAGTAAGGGTGGTTAATCTGTGGAATTCTCTACCAAAGGAGGTGTTGACAGCGGATTCAATAGATAACTTTAAAAAGGGATTGGATATATTTTTAAATAAAAGGGCATTAAGGGCTATCCTGGATAAAGAGAGAGGGAATATTGATCCAGGGATGAATCCAATCGCCAGTATCTGGGGTCAGGAAGGAATTTTATATTTTTTTCCCTGTTGAGACAATTGGCAAAGTTTCACAGTTTTTTTTCTCTCCTGTTTGCCTTCCTCTGGATGAATTAACAATAAATCTGTGTATTGCAGATCAGAGGAGATCTAGAAAGGTTGAACTTGATGGACTAAAGTCTTTTTTCAACCTAAATAACTATGTAACTATGTAACTATATAAAATTTGCTGCATCTCCTCCAGTCCTCCTGACTAGGTTTTACATAACTAGTAGTGGACACTAGCGATAGAATTTATTGCTAAAAAGAGCTTTGTCTGCCTTACACCACAAAGGAGACTGTACCATAAGCCAATAAATACATTATGTATACTTGGCAAAGTGGATGTTTTTTTCTGTTTTCAGCTTTCACGTTTGGCTGCCTCACATAATACTGAGTTCAGCAACTTTGAAATTCAAATAATACATTTTATTTTGTTAATATAGCAATATTATTGTAGATCATTGAAATGTTAAGAAAATGCTTTCCTAAATCTAATTACATTTTTCCAATTTTATTTTTTCTTGTAGACAATGAGGGGAGAAATCTATGCAATTTTTTTATTTTTATAGTTACAGCATTTTTTAACAAACTCCAATGAATACTTGTATCACACTATATGTTCCGATATTGATAATGTGTGTTCTTGCCGTATATTATTGTATTTTGCTGATATAGAGTTTTTCACTTTTGTGTCAATTTATTAACTAGTCATGGAAATGACAATTTTTTTCTTATGTATAAAAAAGGTTGTGTAAAATGTTGTACAAGATAATGTTTTTGTGCCCAAAACACCTGAAACCCACTGTTAAAACGATTTGAGTATTAGAGGGATATTTTTATCAATTTGATAAATTACATAGCCCTATGATGATCTGATAATCCACTTAAAAAGTTTAACAGATGAGTCTCCAAGTATATGAGCTGAAAGTTTTTATAATTACCGTATATACTCGAGTATAAGCCGACCCGAGTATAAGCCGAGGCACCCATTTTACTACAAAATACTGGGTAAAATGAGTGACTCGAATATAAGCGAGGGTGGGAAATGTGCTGCCCCCTGTGTCCCTCTTGTGCCCTCTGTGTCCCCCTCTCTTTCCGTGTCTCTTCTCCCCTCTCCCTTATCACCCTCCTCAACCCCACTCCTCAACCTCCCTCCTCATCCTCCCTCCTCATCCTCAACCTCCCTCCTCATCTTCAACCTCCCCCCACAACCTCCCTCCTCATCCTCAACCTCCCTCCTCATCCTCAACCTCCCTCCTCATCCTCAACCTCCCTCCTCATCCTCAACCTCCCTCCTCATCCTCAACCTCCCTCCTCATCCTCAACCTCCCTCCTCATCCTCAACCTCCCTCCTCATCCTCAACCCCCTCCTCATCCTCCCTCCTCAACCTCCCTCCTCATCCTCCCTCCTCATCCTCCCTCCTCAACCCCCCTCCTCAACCCCCCCATCCTCATCCTCTCTCCTCAACCCCCCCATCCTCATGCTCTCTCCTCAGCCCCCATCCTCAACCCCCCTCCTCATCGTCAACCCCCCTTCTCATCCTCAACCCCCCTCCTTATCCTCAACCCCCCTCCACAACCTCACATAAGTACACCCCTCACATTTTTGTACATATTTTATTATATCTTTTCATGTGACAACACTGAAGAAATGTCACTCTGCTACAATGTAAAGTAGTAAGTGTACAGCCTGTATAACAGTGTAAATTTGCTGTCCACTCAAAAACAACTCAACGCACAATTGGCAAACACCCCTCCAAATTGGGCACAAAAAGTGTCAATATTTTATATGGCCACCATTATTTTCCAGCACTGCCTTAACCCTCCTGGGCATGAAGTTCACCAGAGCTTCACAGGTTGCCAATGGAGTCCTCTTCCACTCCTCCATGATGACATCACAGAGCTGGTGGATGTTAGAGAACTTGCACTCCCCCACTTTCTGTTTGAGGATTCCCCACAGATGCGCAATAGGGTTTAGGTCTGGTGACATGTTTTGCCAGTCCATCACCTTTACCTTCAGCTTCTTTAGCAAGGCAGTGGTCGTCTTGGAGGTATGTTTAAGGTCTTATCATGTTGGAATACTGCCCTGTGGCCCAGACTCTGAAGGGAGGGGATCATGCTCTGCTTCAGTATGTCACAGTACATGTTGGCATTCATGGTTCCCCTTAGGGAACTGTAGCTCCCCAGTGCCGGCAGCACTCATACAGGCCCAGACCATGACACTCCCACCACCATGCGTCACTGTAGGCAAGTCACACTTGTCTCTGTACTCCCCATCTGGTTGCTGCTACACACGTTTGACACCATCTGAACCAAATAAGTTTATCTTGGTTTCATCGGACTACAGGACATGGTTCCAGTAATCCATGTCCTTAGTCTGCTTGTCTTCAGCAAACTGTTTGCAGGCTTTCTTGTGCATCATCTTTAGAAGAGGCTTCATTCTTTGACGAAAGCCATGCAAATCAATGTGATGCAGTGTGCGGCATATGGTCTGAGCACTGACAGGCTGCCCCCCACCCCTTCAACCGATGAAGCAATGCTGGCAGCACTCGTACGTTTATTTCCCAAAGACAACCTCCGGATATGACGCTGTGCATGTGCACTCAACTTCTTTGGTTGACCATGGCGAGGCCTGCTCTGAGTGGAACCTGTTCTGTGAAACCACTGTATGGTCTTGCCCACCGTGCTGAATGTCTCCTGACATAAACCCTATTGAGCATTTGTGGGGCATCCTCAAATGGAAGGCAGGGGAGAGCAAGGTTTCTATCATCATGGAAGATTGGAAGAGGAATCCAGTAGCAACATGTAAACCTCTGGTGAACTCCATGCCCATGAGGGTTTCTACTTAAGGGTGTATTCACTTTTGTTGCCAATGGCTTAGACATTAATGGTTGTCTGGAGTTAATTTAGGGGGCAGCAAATTTACACTGTTATACAGGATGTACACTTACTACTTTACATTGTAGCAGAGTGTAATTTCATGGAAAGGTATAATAAAATATTTATAAAAATGTGAGGGGTGTACTCAGTTTTGTGAGATACTGTATATACAAGAAGAATCTCTATATTCTCTATTATGGAAGGGGTTAGAATTATATCAATCTTTATGTCTCACCACAGATTTTCTATTGGATTGAGGGCTGAGCTTTGACTAGGCCATTCCAACACATTTATATGTTTCCCCTTTAAACCACTCAAGTCTTGCTTTAGCAGTGTGTTTGGGGTCATTGTCCTGCTGGAAGGTGAACCTCCGTCCTAGCCTCAAATCACGCACAGAGTGGTACAGGTTTTGCTCAAGAATATCCCTGTATTTTGCACCATCCATCTTTCCCTCAACTCTGACCAGTTTCCCAGTCCCGGCTGGGAATGGATGGTGTTCTTTGAGTGATGTGATGTGTTTGGTTTGCTCCAGACATAGTGTTTTCTTTGATGGCTGAAAAATTTAATTTTAGTCTCATCAGGCCAGAGCACCTTCATCCATACATTTTGGGAGTCTCCCACATGCCTTTTCGCAAACTCAAAATGTGCCATTTTGTTTAGTTTTTTAAAGTAATGGCTTTCTTCTGGCCACTCTGCCATAAAGCCCAACTCTATAGAGCGTACGGCTTATTGCCGTCCTATGTACATATACTCCAGTCTCTGCTGTGGAACTCTGCAGCTCCTCCCGGGTTACCTAAGGTCTCTGTGCTGCCTCTGATTAATGCCCTCCTTACCCAGTCCATGAGTGTTGGTGGGCAGCCGTCTTTTGGCAGGTTTGCTGTTGTGCCATGTTCTTTCCATTTGGTTAGGATAGATTTGATGGTGCTCTTGTAGAACATCAAAGATTTGAATATTTTTTTTATAACCTAACCCTGACTTATACTTTTCAACAACATTGTCCCTTACTTGTTTGGAGAGTTCCTTGGTCTTCATGGCAGTGTTTGGTTAGTGGTGCCTCTTGCTTAGGTGTTGCAGCCTCTGGGGCGTTTCAAAAAAGGTGTGTATATGTAATGACAGATCATGTGAAGGTAATTCGTTGCACCAGAGCTTTTTGTGGGCTTCATAACAAAGTTGGTGAATACATACGCACATGCCAATTTTCTGTTTTCTATTTCTAAAAAATAGTTTTACGTATATATTTTTCTCATTTTACTTCACCAACTTAGACTATTGTACTCTGATCCATCACATAAAATTAAGATTAACAAAACATTGAATTTAAGGCTGTAATGTAACAAAGTAAGTTTTGTACATAGTGTATGGGCAAACCCTTATGTTCCGGCTTGTCGTTGGGGGGGGGGGGGGGGGGGGGGGGGGGGGATGATAAGGGAAATACATATTCTTTTTTTATTGAAAAGAAACCTAACAGATTAGCACAAGAATTTCAAAGGGCACCTACTTGCATGAAGAGTGAGTGTATTCCTCTCTAAATTGTAATATTATGTTATCTCTGCACAGTATCTTTATATTACAAAAATGCTAGGTGAGATACTGTACTATGTTGAATTTGCCCTTCAATGTAAGTATTCCAACCAACTGACCTGACTCTCAGAAAAGTCTACAAATGTTATCCACAAACTCATTGTGAGTTTATTTTTATTAAATGTTGCTGATTTGTGTTGGAATTCTTTAAAATGAAAAATATGTATACTGTTGTTTCTTGGTTTTCATACTCCTGCTATACCAAGGTCTCAAAAACCATATCTAATGCATGTTAAGAAAAATTCCCTAATAAATAAAAATAATTATTTTAACACAGCCATTGAAAAACCCTTATATTATTTAAAGAAATACTTATTAATTTCCATTTGCCATAGTTTTTTAACATCACTGTTATAACCCCAAGGCCGATGACTATTAAAATAAAGGAAGAAACACATTGATTGTCAGGGAATGACAACTCTTCCATTAATAAATGGTCTACATGGTTTAATGAAAAGCAGACAGTTATTGTGGGTGGGTGGGTGGATGGATGGAATAGATTCAACAATCATAGTACTGGAACCTTGTCCCTGACCTTCCCATCTATATACAGTATAGAGAGACCCATGATATTGTGTTCTTTCTTTGAATCTTTAAGGGCTGCACTAAAATGCATTATTGCATTGAAAATTTAAAAAATGTTTCCTTGTTTGTTCCACCTATGTTTTTCAGTATGACAAAGTCAGGCAAGAGCGAGATGAAGCTGTCAAAAAACTGGAAGAGTTCAGCAAGAGTAAGTAACATTTAATATCTAAATTCAGTATTGTTCTCTACCCACAATGCATCAAGGCTTCATTCATGTATTGTATGTTATTTTAAATGCTTCTTGGAGTAATTCCTTTTTCCATGCAAACCTTTTGTAAATAGTTATTGACATATTCAAACTTTCCTCTGAGTAGTACAATAATCTCATTTATGGCATAATTTGTACATTATTTTCTACTAGTGACTTGCCCGTCAACAATTACGGGGCAATACAATTGTAAGGCAGGTAATGCTGTATGCCACAGACTGTAAGTGTTTTGGTCGTCTGAGATCCTTTGGCGCTCATTGCGAGCCTCCCGGTTGGTGTACTTTTTGTCATCAGAGGTGCTTTTGCTCTCATTGTAAGGTCCGCGCTGATGTCATTTTTGCGCTTTATTGCAAGCCTCGCCCCTGGTGTAGTTTGTATCCTATGAGCACCGTTGGCGCTCCTTGTAAGGCGCACAGTGAAGGGCTTTGTGGTTTATTGCGATTATGTGTTTTGTTTTTTCTGTATATGTATTTTTTCTTGATAATTAATTAATGAAATGATAAATGAATATACTTACCTATTTGTAATTTAATATATGCAGCAGGCAATGTGGTGAAGAGCTAACAATCTATTTTGATGTCCCTGCAGCATACAATGTAGATTTGCACTGTTGTGGAGCTGAGGTGTATGTGTCAGCAATGTGTACAGTGTGTAGTGTAAATAGGCTGCATGTGCGAGGGAAACCGTTTGTGTAGCTGTGTACTTCCGCATTCTGTAAGGCAGTGTTGTAAAATGGCGGTGAGTTTGTATGTGTTACGTGGGTGTGGATTATTTAGCGTCCTTGCTAATAGTGTATGTTGTACTTCGTACGGGTTTTTGTAAAAGACGTATGTGCCTGGCGGTGTTTTGTGGCTTCAGAGGTCGTGTAGCCTCGTTTACGTTTTTTTCGGCTGCCATTTTTCTCTTGAGGATTTTCGAGTGGCGAAACTGTGTAAATTTGATTCAAATTGAGGTGTAACCTCACTTCCAGACGTCCTGGGTGTCCCCCCTTGCTGTGGATAAGGTTTTTATTTGTTTTTTGTGTGCATTTAGTGTTTTGTTTAGTTTTATGTTTTCCGCTGTGCGTGGTTTGTCCGTTAAGGCCGTATTTTTGCGAGTTCGTTTATTTATTTATTTTCTAAGTGCCGCGGCTGGTTTTTTTTTTTGTGTAAGTCCGTATTTAGTCATTGCGTGTTAAAAAATTTTTTTTTTCAAAGTCCCGCTTCTTTGGGCGTTTGTAACCACTTGTAAGGTGTAGTAGAGCCCCCTACCTCTGCAAATGCGGCCCCTTGCTTTGCGATGGTCCGCATTTACGGCCTGCAATGAGACTTTGGCTCGTTGCAGCCAACGTTGGAGCCTCCAGCGTCCCTTGCGACGTTTCGTAGTTTGACAACTATTGTATGTGATGGTGTACAAAAATGATTGCATTGATCATGTGTCCTCACGCAAAATGGTCAGCAAGTAGCTAATTTGGTTAGATTTTTATTTATATTAGAAAACTGACTAGTAAAATGTACGGCTAATTTTGTTACTGCTTTTAACAACAAATAGGACAGTTTCACTTTTTTATACATCATTTTGCTACATAAATACATATTCCAGTATACAATTTTTATCAGGAGTAGGAGATAAGGGCAAATCTTAAAATTAATATATGGAGGAAATATAGTGGATGGAATGCAATAAGAAATCCTACCTAAAAACTGTAAGCAATATAAATACATTTATAAAAGATGTACCGTATCTTATGAATAGAGAACATAATAATAACACAGATTTAAAAAGTAATGGGAGACAAATTTGTGTTTTTCTGAATCTATATTTACAAAGGGAGTTATTTCCAGTTGCACATTTTGCAGAGATATAGAAACAGAAGTAAGGACATAGCTAACATTGGCAGTGACAGAGCTTCCATCACCAAAGTATTTCTTAAAATATGTCCAGATTTTTTCACATCTTTGGTCTAAAGCAAAACAAACCAAACAAAAAAACTACTGATAACCACAAAAAACTTGAGTAGCTTGAAACCAGTGTACGAACTTAGAAAATCACTATTTGTGGAAAATAGTCCACTTCATCAGTGGCATCTAGAAAGTCTTTAAACTAACTAATGTATAAGATAAATTCTAAGAATCCCACTGTAGCGTATCTAAACTGAGCGAAAACACAAATATCACATTGTGAAGAGGGAATAAATCCATTTGTGATGCACTTATTCCAGGGGATAAGAGGCCAGCCACAATGTTTACAGGCAGATTTTCTTAAAGCCAAAAAAAAGGTATATTTATATAGATTTTTTTTCCACCACTTATTTAATGCTTTTAGAGGATTTTAGGACCGATTTTTGCAGTACACTTATAGTCCTTACCTGTCTACTTTACTAATTGTGTAAATGTGCTCATAGATTCCTCTCCTCACGCCAACCTATAAATGCTATATGTAGGGGTGGCCAAAATGTTCTCCCTGTATTTTTTTTTTTGGGGGGGGGGGGGATTTCTATATTCCTTATGGTACTAAGGGTGATCTCAGTGGTGATCCTACTGGGGTTATGAAGCAGGATTTTCATGCTGTATTCAGTGTAAACATAAGCTTTTTTTATATGCCAGAGAATCTTAAAACATAACTGTTTTACATTTAATTACTTAACTTTCGATCAGCCAGTGAGATACATGATTAGATTTTCTTGTGTAGTGCCACTAACACATTATAATTTTAATTCTGGTTACCACAAATGACCATGAACCAATCAATTCCTGAGTCATAATTCTAATGTGTCAGTGCCATTAACAATGCATAAGAATCATAATTGGCAACTATTCTCAAAAAAATGTGCATTCAAATTTTAAAAAGGAATCTTATATAACTCTTAGTTACAGATTTACATTTGTTGTATGTTCTTTCACCTGAATTTAAGAATATTTTTTAAGAAACTTACACATTGAAAATATCACCATCCTGCTAACAACGTGATTGAAGTTTTTGACATGTTCTTGAAACCTTTAGTTTCTTGTTATATATATATATATATATATATATATACAGGGAGTGCAGAATTATTAGGCAAATTAGTATTTTGACCACATCATCCTCTTTATGCATGTTGTCTTACTCCAAGCTGTATAGGCTTGAAAGCCTACTACCAATTAAGCATATTAGGTGATGTGCATCTCTGTAATGAGAAGGGGTGTGGTCTAATGACATCAACACCCTATATCAGGTGTGCATAATTATTAGGCAACTTCCTTTCCTTTGGTAAAATGGGTCAAAAGAAGGACTTGACAGGCTCAGAAAAGTCAAAAATAGTGAGATATCTTGCAGAGGGATGCAGCACTCTTAAAACTGCAAAGCTTCTGAAGCGTGATCATCGAACAATCAAGCGTTTCATTCAAAATAGTCAACAGGGTCGCAAGAAGCGTGTGGAAAAACCAAGGCGCAAAATAACTGCCCATGAACTGAGAAAAGTCAAGCGTGCAGCTGCCACAATGCCACTTGCCACCAGTTTGGCCATATTTCAGAGCTGCAACATCACTGGAGTGCCCAAAAGCACAAGGTGTGCAATACTCAGAGACATGGCCAAGGTAAGAAAGGCTGAAAGACGACCACCACTGAACAAGACACACAAGCTGAAACGTCAAGACTGGGCCAAGAAATATCTCAAGACTGATTTTTCTAAGGTTTTATGGACTGATGAAATGAGAGTGAGTCTTGATGGGCCAGATGGATGGGCCCGTGGCTGGATTGGTAAAGGGCAGAGAGCTCCAGTCCGACTCAGACGCCAGCAAGGTGGAGGTGGAGTACTGGTTTGGGCTAGTATCATCAAAGATGAGCTTGTGGGGCCTTTTCGGGTTGAGGATGGAGTCAAGCTCAACTCCCAGTCCTACTGCCAGTTCCTGGAAGACACCTTCTTCAAGCAGTGGTACAGGAAGAAGTCTGCATCCTTCAAGAAAAACATGATTTTCATGCAGGACAATGCTCCATCACACACGTCCAAGTACTCCACAGCGTGGCTGGCAAGAAAGGGTATAAAAGAAGAAAATCTAATGACATGGCCTCCTTGTTCACCTGATCTGAACCCCATTGAGAACCTGTGGTCCATCATCAAATGTGAGATTTACAAGGAGGGAAAACAGTACACCTCTCTGAACAGTGTCTGGGAGGCTGTGGTTGCTGCTGCACGCAATGTTGATGGTGAACAGATCAAAACACTGACAGAATCCATGGATGGCAGGCTTTTGAGTGTCCTTGCAAAGAAAGGTGGCTATATTGGTCACTGATTTGTTTTTGTTTTGTTTTTGAATGTCAGAAATGTATATTTGTGAATGTTGAGATGTTATATTGGTTTCACTGGTAAAAATAAATAATTGAAATGGGTATATATTTGTTTTTTGTTAAGTTGCCTAATAATTATGCACTGTAATAGTCACCTGCACACACAGATATCCCCCTAAAATAGCTAAAACTAAAAACAAACTAAAAACTACTTCCAAAAATATTCAGCTTTGATATTAATGAGTTTTTGGGGTTCATTGAGAACATGGTTGTTGTTGAATAATAAAATTAATCCTCAAAAATACAACTTGCCTAATAATTCTGCACTCCCTGTATATATATATATATATATATATATATATATATAAAACAAAGCATATGAAATGTAGAATTTGATATCTTTAGAGAAACATTTTCTCCATATTAGCAATAAATAAACGTTCATATTTTGCATCTATTTATAGCAGTGAACAATTCAGGGTGAAAATGTCTTCTCTGAATCTTAGGCCACTGATCTCCATTGCAGATTATAGACTAAAAGCATTATCTGTGCGATCAGGGAGGATCATTGAGAGGACTAAAATCAAAACAATATGCAAATACATATCGAAAAAAGCACCTTCCGTATTACAGCTAAGAGTGTGATTATAATCATTCATAGACCATTTGCAGAAGTTCACCAATATAGTAATTAATTTTCGTCGTTGTTGTTTTGTTACATACTTCACAAGCATCTGAAGATTTTACCAAATTACAGTGGTCTTTTAATGCCAATATATCTTTAGATTATACATTTGTGAGTTTTCGATCTTGTTAGGAGCTTTGGGATAAGCACTATGTGCGTTTATTTTTAATCGTAAAGACAGGGCCCTCCATTCTTTTGCATAGTGTTTGTAATGTTTTGTCTTGTGTTTAACTCCTGTATAGCGCTACAGAATATGTTGGCACATTAAAAATAAGGATAATAATAATAGGGAATTGGAAAAATTAGATTTTCTTTTATCTTCATTTGAGGACACTCCTAACAAGACTGCAGGAAGAACAGAATAGAAGCTTCAAGGTTGGTGGAGCCATCTGTTGGATAACCTGCCATAGTTTGCCTTCAATCTTGTACAGTGACTGTGGGAACATAGCTTTGCATGAGCTTTAGTTTATTTTGTGACTGTTTCCCGTTGTCCAATGTTTTGTTCTTAAAATAAAGATACCAGAAAAGTATTATATCTTTATAAACAATATATAATCGAACATTATTTGGTTAGTTAATAACAACTTTTAAAATGAGCAAGCACCACCCTGCTTACAGGTAATAGTTTTTATTTTTTTACCATACTTTTTTTGTATTTTTTTTTTTTTTAATGAAGGCCCATTTTGGCGTATTGATTTACCTCAATTCACCTAACCACTAGCGATCAGTACTGAAATCAGCAAGTTTATCAAATGGTGTATGTGAATTCATCAGTAGCAGATCTATTTGTATTTAAGTGGTGTATTTCAAGTTGTAATAAATTACATATGTGATAGGTTTGCCGTACATAGTGTGTCCAGTAATGGTTTTTTGTTTGATGCATATTATATAATAGAAAAGGACCATGTTACTTATGTGTGTATGAGTATATGGGATTTTACATATAAATATTTATGTATAGTTATTGAGTAGTCATAAAAAGTTAATGATACCAAAAATTATAATAAAACATATTAAAACTAATAAATATTAATAATAATACCTTGACAATAGTATAAAAACATTATCATATATAATATATTATTATATATTATTGTTTCATTACCAAATTATTATTAATAATTACATTTGTTAACCATTTCCTTTATTATTGATATTATTATTATTGTGTTGTTGTTATCATTAAAATAATTTTTACATTTCAAATTATTCTTTTGTCCCTCCATTCATTTTCCCATTATTTCTAACCTATACACTTTGCTCTATTTATTTAAGTAGCTTAAGAAAATAAATAGTGCAATTTGTGTTCAAGAATATGATTGCTTGTTTATCAGTAGGCATTTTTAAGCAGTTTGCCACCAATTGTGCTGCTGAATTGGATGAGCATGTTTCTATCATATTAAATGGCATGTAGGCACGATCGCTCCTTGATAAATATGGTGGGTGGCATATTGCCTGCTGTAATGGATGGCATACTCGAATACGTCACTTGATAAATCTGGGCTTTAACCTGGGAAGTATACATTTTGTTACAGGTTCCTACCATCCCTATCAAACAGATGTTGTCTTTATTAATTGTACAAAATCCTGTTTACACTTAGTATTAATATTTAAACGTTTTAGTATATAAAATATAACTTTGTCTGGTTTACCAGTTTTTAGAAATACAGAAAGTTGTATTTTTAAAATTGTCTATGTCATGTAAAGAATGAGTTCTCTAGTAGCAATGTCACATGTGGCATAGTTATATTTGTAACTTAACAAGGATGCCTTTTTGTTTTTTAAATGCATGCTACATTTATTTAATGTAAGCTATCTTAGCAACTCAACTTTATATATTTAATAAAGGTATATATATATAATATTTTAAAAAATCTTAAGTAGAAGTAAAAAAATCTATAGAAAATGCCCAACCACTGCATAATAAACGGCGCTCATCCTTGTATACTAGTTTAAAGAAATAATCCTTGCAGTTCTCCAAAGCTATGGGAATCATGTCTCTATTTCCACCTGGCGCACTGGAGACAATAACTCGTTTTTCATACAGATTTTACACTTGCTCCGAAAAGGCCACGTGTTGATAATATAAGTGACTACCTGAGGCTACCACTATGCTGTAGGTTCCTTTCGCTTTTGTGTTTGTGTATTTTATTTTCAAGGTATGAAGAACTTATCTTGTCAACATACTGATAGAATGCCTGGGATATATTGGGATTTTAAGGAAATGTTTAGTCCCATTATCACAGCCACAATGTAAAAGGCAATTATATTGATGAAGAGCTACACACGCCTTTGTGTCTGTGAATAAACTTGGCCTATGCTCAGCTCTATTTGTTCTTGTGGTATAAGCACATATTGTGAGTGATTCCAGTTTAATGGGGGCCCGTTTGAATGCCAAGCAGCTGCATTTTTAGGACCTATTGCTTGATTTCATAGCTCGTTGAAAATTGGCTCTATTCAGCACAAGAGATAGGAGGAGGTGGAGGGGGGCTGAGGGGGCCATGAAGGAGGGGAGGCTTCAACACACAATCATTTCTTTTCAATTGAAGCCGGCAAGGCTGATGACAACATGGCCATTTTGTTCTAATGATAAGACCACTAAGGCATCTGTACCTCTCATCAAGGCTTCCACACAACAGCAGATACAATTTAATTCACTGCTCTGTCAGTGGCGCTGATACCATTACGCCGTCTGTCGCTACAGTTATAATCACTGTCCTCTGAGAAATGCAGTTGAAATGATCTTGAGTAGTCAAAGAAACTCTCAATTAAGGCTGCCACTTCCAATGTGTCAGATTGTGTCTTATGCACTTGGTACAATTTTCACTTCCAATTCTGTTTATTTACAATGTCTACCAGTAATTACGCTTAACATGTCATTTATCGAGGGAGGGGGCCCTGCCAAGGAGATTGTTGGGTGCTACAATGCCACTGAGTGGGAGTTTCTCACAGCCAGCGCTATCGGCAGCTTTTAGACTGATGGGATGCAGTGATAATGTTGATAATGCAAGTATTGCACTCATCAAGTTATAATTAGATGCCCCTCAAATGTGGCACTTGTTGTAATAACAGTGTTGATTCATGTTTTTCTCCTAGACCGCAACCACTAATTAGTTAAGTGGTTTTTGGTTGGCCTGCATTTGCTATAGATTAGTATTTGCTTGGAAAAAAATGTCAAGGTTATCGTTATTTTTTCACTTGTAGCTGTGTTTTGAATTTCAATGTGTTGGCTAGAAAACTTTGGAAACCGTCAGAAAGTGACTTGTTTTTACTTGTTGCTTTGGGAAGGTCTGGTTGAGATGGCAATTGCTAAATAATTAGCTTAAATGGATTTAAATTGGGGTAGGGAGGTCAACAGAGGTTATTTACCATTCTCTGATTGCTTGCATCCATGCCACCTGCTCACCAAATGGTTGAAAAGGAACTTTGTTTTTTGTTTTAAAATATAAATATCAAGTGGGAGTAAGTGTTTAAATTCACAAAATGGGTAATATAGTAACATCTCAGTGAACTTACACAGTTATGCCTCTCTTTTTTATCTCTGAAATTTACAAAAAATATTTTTTTAAAACAGAGGACCCAACATAATAATAAAGTATGTTTAATGTCCTGTAAATATAGCCTAAATCTGCTCAACCGTATGGAAGTCGGCTCACAATTTAATTTATAGAGCCATGAAAAACACCTGACTTTCCTACTTTTAGATTATATAATCTCAATACTAGGAGTCAGCCAACATAGAGTCTTTCATCTCAGATCCTCTCCCACTAAATACATTTTTTTATGTCTTTCACTTTCTTCCTGACCCTTGCTATTCCTTATCTGTTACTTATCCCCAGGTCTCTGCCCTTTCATTCCCTTTAGATTGTAAGTAGAGAGTTTCCAGTCTTGTAGGGTGCTTTGGAAAAAAACACTTTCTGCAAAGATTCTAAGCTCAAAACAGTGCCCTTCAATTTCTGAATTTGTTAACATTGTATTCCCCTTGTTCTTATCTCTTGTACAGTGCTACGGAATATGTTGGCGTGATACAAATAAAAGTTAATAATGCTTCCTCCACTAAATGCCAATTCTCCTTTGCTTGGGGTATCCCATATTGCCAGTTCTCTTTCACGCACAGGAATTCCTGGATATGATTTGTGTTTCAGATGTGGTTCTCCGTGTAAAGGAGAAATTGCCAATGGACATGACCTCCTTCTGAATTAAAAAACTTTAAAAGCCACTTTAATTCTGTTACAGATCTGACTGTTAAAAAACATTACAATAAATAAGCCACTCTATCCTTATGGTACTTTCAAAACTAGGTTATGTACAATTTTGTTTTCTTAAAGATCATTATCATATTCAGATATTATGTTTTTTTTTTAAACTGATAAAATCAGTGTGAAGCCTTATTAAGTTACATTTTCTTATACAGTATTTATATTGCAAGTCAGTTTTTTCACTTGTATACCAACAGCTTTGCCAACACTTTCTCGCCACATTGCACACCATTTATTTTAGAGTAGTATGTCACTTTAGTACTAAAGATGCTGTAAGTAACCTTGGTCAACGTTGCAAGGTGTACTTTATCAATTAGTAATTTGCATTGTTTGCTATGGAAAGCATTTTATATTGTTGTTTCTCTGGTTTACTTGTTTGGTCATACTTTCCAACAATTTCTAACATCATTTTGTGTCTGTCACTCACATGTTTTAGTATCTTACTGTGCTGTAATCAGACCCCACAGTTTCTAGTAATAATAAAAGAAAATATCCTCAAATGGAATGAAAAAAAATACACTCTATGGTGCCAGGAGACTATTTAAGTTGTAAAGAGTCGAAGTAAGTGGAAAGCAGTCGTGTAAGGGAAATAAGTAGTTGTATTTGTTATGGTGAAAGAGTGATATGTTCAAATGGAAAGGGAAGAAATATATATTCTGGGGGACACTAGAAAGGATTCATAAAGTTTATGGGGTTGGGGAAATTAAAATGTGTAGAAATAGAGAAATCTATGCTTTTACGGAGAGGATACAATTTGGGAGGAGGGAAGAGGTAATACACTTTATTTGGAGGAAGGAGAATGGCTCTTTATGTTGTGAAGAGGGTAAATTTATACGTGGGGAGAGTATGATATGATATTAAGTGACATGGGAAAGGGAAGAGGTTGAATACATGTATTTGGAGTTTAGCCATAAACAATTACAGTTTATAAATATGTACGTGCTCTTGAAGACTTTGTAAGTGGACCTATACACATTTGACAGCGGGCATTGGGTGTTCTTATAAATCTAGATTATTTTTTGCTTTTATTGTTTAGATATCTTGTGATGGAAAAAATGTTAGTTCTTGAAAAAGTTTATATAAAAAGTCCCTTAACTAATATTTCAATATTTTAGTGTTCTTTATTTCTATTTTGATACTCTTAGTAGTTTGACCTTGCATTTAGCAATACATATTTGTATTATATATTTTTTTATTTTATTTGTTTTATAATTTTGTTGCTTTTTCAGAATTATTGGACATATAGATATATTTACTTACCGTATATACTGTAAATACTGTACTTTCCTATTTAATATTGCACATTATTCTTCTAATACCAAAAAATGGTCCATCACAGCTACTGCCTTCTTCAATTACTTAGTATTTGAGAAAACAAAATAAAATATATGTGGGTCTTATGCTAATAACATTAATGATAAAAAAATATATATACAGTATATAAGTTTGAGAATTTAAAGTCTTCAAGGAATAGGCATAATGTTAGAGTTTAATTAGATTTTGTTTATGTCTTTGTTGACCCTTGGGGACATCCATAATGCATAGTGGTATCAAATATGAAAAGCTATGCAATTCATTCATGAACTTAGATTAAGCCATGGTGATTCACACACATTAATATCTCCTGGTTGTAATTCATTACTGATGTGGAAAATAAATAAATCCTGCTTAATCTAAAGCATTATGCTGTTTCCATTCTATAAATGATTGTAGGGTAAACAAAACACCATCAGTCTGACCTTTAAGTATCACCTCAAGAAAGCCTTTGTAAATCCTTTTGAAAAAAGAGATGTTGAAGATAAAATAAATGTATTATGAAAAAAACATGCAATTATCCCAAGAATTAGAAAATACTACCATATGGCCGTGGTAAGCATGTCAAGGGGATGGAAACTGCCTACGACTAAAATTTGTTTGTTGTAGAGTACAAAAGGCACTTGGCCTTTTACTCTCTTTTCCCAACCTCTGGATTTCATTTTCTTTCAGGTATTTTATTCAAGTTGATCTATTTTTCTAGGTTTGTGACACTTGATGTCATTGTTACAAAAGCTCTTCTAAATAAAATTACTCCAACATAAAGCACCTTTATCTCTCATTAAGTGGAATAAGGTGTGACCTATGGGTCACACGAGAAAAGGCTTACAGATGAGCACTGTATTTGTTTGCAACTAAATAGCTCTGCATCATCTTCATTTGTTCTTTTCATTCATTTGCCTGGGTATCATTGTCATTCTCAGATTCATGCATATTTCATGTTTTAATATTGCTATCCTTTGGAAATGCAAATTAATGATAACAAATCTATAGATTGAAAGTGTATATATCTGTATGACTTTCTGTATGATTTTCTTCTTTCCCCATTTTTATTATCAGATTTGTTTTTCTCTGTGGCTTTTTATCTTTTACCTTTATTTACTTATATAAACAAATTGCTGCCTGCTATTTTTGTTCTTTTTAGTTAACTGTTATCAATGGTTTAATACTACATCATGAATAAGAAGATGGCATGAATATTTGTATGCAAGGAACACTATAAGGTGTTAAAGATCCTCATTCATAGATTGTGAAATATACACATTTTTTTCTTTGACTGTATGTAGACATTGTCCATCTGCTCCTCTATATGCATAAGCTAACACCTGTTAAAAAAATGTTCTATGCTCATATATTACACAGTAACATCCGACCACCATCCAACATGCACACTCTTATTTGCAGCAAAATAACATGGGCCTATTTCCTTTAGTATAGTAACACCCTTCCTCTATTTGACCCCAATCTTGAACTAAATAGCCTGTTACCCCAAGGTTTTATCTATTTGTGTCTCTCTGTAGGTCAATGTGTCTACAAACCTTACAGATTTCAGCCACTTTCTTTCACCTCTGTTGCAACCCCTATCCCACCACATGCCTCACCCCTTCCCTCTCCTTGTTCACTTTCCTTTATTCTCAGACCCCCATTGCTCTACTTTTTGACCTATTGTGCTTTATGATCTCATAGTCATTGATACCTCGTAGCATGCTAACCTACAAAGCTGAACAAACCCTAGCAACATCTTACCCCTACTAAGAACTTTTAGATGACAATTAACAATTAATGCTAAACCCTTTCCTGCTGCGATCACGACAGACAAATTGATTAAATATTAATAAAAGATAATGTAGGGAATATATTCGTTTTTATGTCCGCCACCACCTCTATCGTAAAATAAGTATAGGTGGCCCTGCCTTTCCTCTTTCACCTTGTGTTTTGGGGTGGGGGCCCATTAACCCCTACAATTCCCCATCTACCATAAATACGTGCTAACTGCATTTATATGCCATGAGGGCCCTTAATAAGTCTCATAGATATTGGAAGATGCTCCTTTATTTGATGTCAGTGGGTGAATTTTAAGTGTTAATGGGCCCCAACATCTAAGCACAAAGGGTGGTCCGATGGGCTCACCCTGTAATGCTGAGGAGGCCTAAGGGGACACCTGGCCTCAATGTATGATATTGGGTGTAGCAAAGCATAAATGGATAGGTCATACCCACCACAACATTTTTGATATGTAACAACTTTCCTGCTATGAATAGAAAGATTTGGGTGGGAGGATTTTAGGGCTAATATACTGTATTAGATAGTAGTTAGCATTGCTATTTAGTTGCAGACTTGGAGTCTCCTACAGGTTTACATAAGGCTAGTTGTGAGCATACTTTAAAGCTAGAGAGCCACAAGCAATCCCCTCTGAGTGAGTGGATACATTATAAAGGGGATCTTTTGAGGATGCCAAGTAGTAGTTCCCCATTCTTGCTTGTAGAAACTCCTGTAGGGCTCAGGCAGCCTTCCTGCAGTACCTACAGGAGCCATTTAATTCAGTCCTAAGTTGGGTAAGTACAGTTAAATAATATCAAGAAATAAAGCAAAACAGAATTGTGAAATAAATAGTGCAAAGCCAATTTGTGACATGAACCCACAATTTCCAGTTCTTCAAATGACTGAACCCATGAACATTTTGTTGTCTGTAACCTATAGTATTTATTTAAACCAATAAATGCTACATTTTATGAATGTCTGAACTCTACAATATTAGGCAGGGTCTACAGTTCAGTAAATAAATATGCTGTTGATGCATGATGAGTGTATCTTCCTTCAAATCTATTTTGGCTGTTGTGATGTCTTTGGAGTATACATCACACTATAAAATATAGGAAGTACTTGA
Organism: Discoglossus pictus; assembly: GCA_027410445.1. Classification (NCBI taxonomy): domain Eukaryota; kingdom Metazoa; phylum Chordata; class Amphibia; order Anura; family Alytidae; genus Discoglossus; species Discoglossus pictus. The sequence continues at coordinate 108,738,600 of CM050171.1, forward strand.
GTCATAATTTTCAATGGAAAAGATCTTAAATTTGAAATTTCTGACTGATTTTTTTTTTCCCCATCCAGTTTCTCATATGGTCATTGAAGAAGTCAGTTTCATACAGAACCACTTGGAGATCGAGAAAACATGCAGAGAGAGCGCTGAGGCCTTGGCATCAAAGGTAAGTGTGGAAAGTGATATTTGAAGTGAGGCAAAAGCACAGGGAAGTGGAAATTATAATATTTCTTATTTATGATTAGATTGTTTGAGATTACCAAAGATAATATCTACAGAAGTTTTCTCTGCATATTTATAATCATTACATATATAGTTGTGAGCAATACGGGCTGTTACTAATGCTTGCGGGCTTCATTGCGCTGGTGGAGATGAGCGCCATAGGAGCTCATCCCTATGACCTGCGGAACTAAATCTCGATTGCACCATTAACAATGCGAGACCCGTAGCATTGGAAAAAAAAACGAGTGGAAAAATTACGGCCCGTAACACAAAAAAAGGAAAGCGCCACTTAACAAAAAATAAAATATGACGTTAACTGCCCAACCGCGCACATACGAAAACAACAAGAACACCACCAAAATTAACAAAAATACAAAAACAACCACCAATCACAGCATGAGGGGACAGGCACGACGTCTGGGAGTCAGGTTGCACAACATTTTAACCACAATTTGCCGAGTTTTCACAAAGAAAAAATCGACCTAAACGAGAGAAAAAAATGTCGGCTGAAGAAAACGAGGCTACACAACTCCTAAACACGCATAACACCACCAAGCACATCATACTTTTACACCGGCATGTACAAGGTATAAAATATACTATTAGGGACAACGGAAAAGGCTCCACACCAGTGTAACGCATAGACAATCGCCACCATTTGACAACACGAACTTACAATTAATAACATTACCATTACAAAATGCCCAATTACACAGCTAAACAAACGGTTTGCCCTCGCGCACGCAGCCTATTTACACTGCGCACGTCACACATTGCTGACACTTACACCTCAGGTCAGCAACACTGCAAATGTACATTGTATGCTGCAGGAAAATCAAAACAGATTATTAGCTCTTCAGGACAATGATTGCTGAATATATTAATTACAAATAGGTAAAGTATATTAATTTATTATTTCATTAATGAATTATCATAAAAAAAAAAATAAATATATATATATATATATATATATATATATATATATATATATAAAAAGGACCAGGGGAGCGTGGGGCTCACAATGAGCGCTAAGAGTGCTCAGAGGAGCAAAAGTACTCGAGAGGAGCGGCTCACAATGAGTGTCAATGGCTATAAGCGCAGCCCTTGCAATGAGCGCCAAAGGTGTTCACACCACCAAAATTAAACGAGCAGAGAGGCTCGCAATGAGCGCAAAAACATCCAAAAAACGTACATTGTTCCAAACCGCATTCACAGCCTTACAATTGTATTGACTGTCATTTTTTGACGGACAAGTCGCTAGTATATAATATGTGTGTGCTCTTATAGTTCAGATTCCCTTAAATGTTCCGTCAAAAACTAATTTTTCATGAGCTTATAATTTTGAGTTGGTTTGATGGATCTGTTTGATCTGATTTTTTTTAGGATGGATACATTTATTAGGCAGAAGTCATTCCCAATCAATTTTTGAAAAAAAAATAACAGATCTGCAATTATTTTCAACAAGTTTAATTAAACAACACATTGTACGTGATATAAATATTGACACAATTTATTTTTCAGAAAGGGGTAGTTTATTTAAAACCACTGTAATTTGCTACAATTAAATTGTTACAAGGACAGTGTTTAGCTTTTAAACATTACAACTACTGACATTAATATGTAACAAATTTTCAAAAAATTAAACTATTTGTTCCGCTTATCTCCTATCTGCAGAGTCATTTTGGGAAAGTCAGCTTTTCACAAATAAAACCACCCCAAATAATTCCAAAATGAACTAGTTTAATTATTTTGTGTCTCGTTCATTAAAAACAATTTGTAAGGGTTGTTACCATTAAGAAATGTCATTATTAAATCTATGTGATGTCATGAGTGATGTCACCTTATGTCATAGAGGATGTCATCAGGAAAACATTTGTAGGGGGAGTTGAGGGATGTTAAGGTTCAGTACAACCTTAACTTCCCAATTTCCAGTATTTGAACAACTTTCAGTTGCCCCATTCTGTGCTGCAAACTTAACTATACTTAAATGTAATTTTTTGGTAATATATTTTTATTATATTATATTATAAACAAAGTTACAGCACACAGGAAACTACAGGCACCCAGATTTTTTTTCTAAAACATGTTTTACATATATATAATCTTCTTGTTATTTTAGAATGTGCAGATAATTTTCAATAATTATATATATGGGATAGAACGATTCAATGAGATTATAATTATTTTTACAGATTGATTTTTTTTTTATATTGGAGTTCTTCAAATACTAATCTGGCTGATTGTCCCTCCTATATTTGTCATTAATTGACTTTCGATTATTGGTCAATTTTGTAATTTTGGGTGTGTATACCAAGATATAAAAGGCGGTTTATTACACATCGCTTAAGGAAATCCTTGTGTAGGCCCAAAACTTTGCCAGTCTTAAACTGATATATGCACTAAAAAAAATTATACAAGGGTGGACAAAAATGTCTATTCTTTAGGGGCAAATTTATAATTGTATTTCAAGTTCTGAGAGTGCCTACATTTGGAGCAGGAATTAAAGTCTTTCAAGAAGAGGACTTAGGTTTAGGCTGGATGAGCGACGAAGGCGCTCATTGCAGCCGGTGGCGCTGTCACACATGCCAGCCTCGCAGCACTTAGGCTGCAATAAGTGCCAAAGTTGCTCATTGCAGCCATCGACGCCGTCACACATGCGAGCCTCGCGAAGCAACCATGCAGTACTTAGGCTGCATTGTTAGGGTCGCAACTGCGAGCCAAGTGCGTAACTCTAGAACTTTGAAAATAAAACAAACTGCCTTCAGCGCGTAACACGCAAATATTCAGCAGACACACAGAGAACAAACACACAGGGAAGGGACATGGGGGAGATGGTGGAAAGAGACACATGGCATTCCCAAGCACAAACCATGATGCAAGTCCTCAAACAATCCATGTTAATTCCAGGTTGTGAGGGAACAAAACACGAAAAATGCCAAGGGGAGTGAATACTTTTGCGTGTGTGTGTATGTGTGTGTATATATATATATATATTGGGATTCTTTATGGTCTTAAAGCAGGGCTGGATTTACATATCTGGCACCCCTAGGCAGAAACGCCTTCACTGCCCTTCCCGGTTCATCTCTGCTTCCTTATAAATTATATTAATTTCAAAGTTCTGTATTAGCCAACATTTCAATATACCGTATTTGCCGGCGTATAAGACAACTTTTTTGCCCTGAAAAAACATGCCTCCAAGTGGGGGGGGTCGTCTTATACGCTGGGTGGACTTTGTCTGCGCAGAGCTCGTGCCGGTCACAGGGAGATGCAGGGGCGGGCCGGAGGCGATGCGGTTGTGCCGGTTACAGGGTGATGCAGGGGCGGGCCAGAGGCGATGTGGTCGCGTTTCAGAGGGGGGCCGGAGGCGCTGCGGTCGTGCCAGTCGCAGGGAGATGCAGGGGCGGGCCCGTGGCGCTGCGGTCGCGTTGCAGGGGCGGGCTGGAGGCGCTGCGGTTGTGTCGGTCACAGGGAGATGAAGGGGCGGGCCAGAGGTGCTGCGGTCGCGTTGCAGGGGCAGGCTGGAGGCGCTGCGGCCACATTGCAGGGGCGGGCCGGAGTCGCTGCGGTTGTGTCGGTCACAGGGAGATGCAGGGGCGGGCCAGAGGCGCTGCGGTCGAGTTGCAGGGGCGGGCCGGAGGCGCTGCGGTCGCATTGCAGGGGCGGGCCGGAGGCGCTGCTGTTGTGTCGGTCACAGGAAGATGCAGGGGCGGGCCAGAGGCGCTGCGGTCGCATTGCAGGGGCGGGCCGGAGGCGCTGCGGTTGTGTCAGTCACAGGGAGATGCAGGGGCGGGCCGGAGGCGCTGAGGTCTTGCCTGTCACAGGGAGATGCAGGGGTGGGCCGGAGGCGCTGCGGTCGCGTTGCAGGGGCGGGCCAGAGGCGATGCGGTCGTGCCGGTCACAGGGAGATGCAGGGGTGTGCCGGAGGCGCTGCGGTCGCGTTGCAAGGGCGGGCCAGAGGCGCTGCGGACGCGTTGCAGGGGCGGGCCAGAGGCTTCGGACGCGTTGCAGGGGCGGGCCGGAGGTGCTGCGGTCGCGTAACAAACTCTATATTTTGACTGGCAATGTTGAGGGGTCGTCTTATACGCCCAGTCGCCTTATACACCGGCAAATACGGTAACTAAAAAAATAAGTTAATTGTGTATCTAGCTGCGCTTCTGGATTAAAAAGCAGGTACATTTTGTAACTCACTTTTATACAGTTCAATTAAAAATAAGAAATTATAAAAAGTAATTGTTTTATATATCAAATACAATATTCTTAAGACAAGCAGCCTGATCTAATTTTTCAGATCTCTTTGAAATCTTTTTCTATGTTTTTATACTGTGTCTTTAGATCCTTGGCGCTTATCTTTAGACAAAGAGAAAAGAGGCTCCTCTAAGGTAGCAGGTTTTGCAAATGAAGAAAATTCTTTAAAAAGTAGGTATTCTCCTTACATTTATGTCAGGTTATTCAGGCCCTCAGATCCTGTCACTGCTCTCCTTGTGCAGGGTTATGCATGCAGTCATCAGGTAGAGAAAGGTATGGTCAAAAAAGAAACTGAAGATAAGCGCCAAGGATCTAATTACCTCATGGTGGTGACTAGAGCAGCAGGTAGCATGCTCTTGGTACGGTCATATTTTGTGCTATGCATTATATTTTCTTTTTAAGAGCTTTATCAGTTCCTTAAAATGGTATTTTCTAAAAAAATATGTTTTACGCATTTTAAGGAAAGTAGTGTAATAGGTACATAGGTATAGAACATCTAAAAGTACTCTCTCTGTTGGATAAAAAAACAAAAACACTCGCCTGGAAAAAAGGAGAATGAAGAAATTCAAATAGAGATACAGGTATGAAATATTGTACTCAACTCATAATATAGAGCATCATTTCTCTTAAAGGTAAAGGCAAGATACAGTGGTTTATAATGAACTGATACCTCCTGTGTATCCATGTTCAAGAAGGGACAGGGAGTTGCCGAGACTGTTAACTTGAGCCATGATCTCCCTTCTCTTGTTTGTCTTAGATGGTGGCATTTCCCTATGATCAGCTAATCATGTGAACTTGCTTAGCAGCAGCTGTTTTTCCTAATTTATGTTGAAGCAGTAGGGCTTCAGATACTTTTTCATATAAGACTTCTGAACCTTGGCTTTACGTTTTTTTTGTTTGTTTAACAAATAATAATAATGACAAGTGTGTGTGTGTGTATCATTTACATATACAGTGGATATAAAAAGTCTACACACCCCTGTTAAAATGTCAGGTTTCTGTGCTGTAAAAAAATGAGACAAAGATAAATCATTTCAGAACTTTTTCCACCTTTAATGTGACCTATAAACTGTACAACTTAATTAAAAAACAAACTGAAATCTTTTAGGTGGAGGGAAGAAAAAAAATAAAATAAAAATAATGTGGTTGCATAAGTCTGCATACCCTCTTATAACTGGGGATGTAGCTGTGTTCAGAATTAAGCAATCACATTCCAAATCATGTTAAATAGGAGTCAGCATACACCTGCCATCATATAAAGTGCCTCTGATTAACCCCAAATAAAGTTCAGCTGCTCTAGTTGGTCTTTCCTGGAATTTTCTTGGTTGCATGCCACAGCAAAAGCCATGGTCCACAGAGAGCTTCCAAAGCATCAGAGGGATCTCATTGTTAAAAGGTATCAGTCAGGAGAAGGGTACAAAAGAATTTCCAAGGCATTTGATATACCATGGAATACAGTGAAGACCGTCATCATCAAGTGGAGAAAATATGGCAGAACAGTGACATTACCAAGAACTGGAGTTCCCTCCAAAATTGATGAAAAGACGAGAAGAAAACTGGTCTGTGAGGCTACCAAGAGGCCTACAGCAACATTAAAGGAGCTGCAGGAATATCTGGCAAGTACTGGCTGTGTGGTACATGTGACAACAATCTCCAGTATTCTTCATATGTCTGGGCTATGGGCTAGAGTGGCAAGACGAAAGCCTTTTCTTACAAAGAAAACATCCAAGCCAGGCTACATTTTGCAAAAACACATCTGAAGTCTCCCAAAAGCATGTGGGAAAAGGTGTTCTGGACTGATGAAACCAAGGTTGAACGTTTTGGCCATAATTCCAAAAGATAGATGTTTGGCGCAAAAACAATACTGCCCATCACCAAAAGAACACCATACCCACAGTGAAGCATGGTGGTGGCAGCTTCATGCTTTGGGGCTGTTTTTCTTCAGCTGGAACTGGGGCCTTAGTTAAGATAAAGGGAATTATGAACAGTTCCAAATGCCAGTTAATATTGGCACAAAACCTTCAGGCTTCTGATAGAAAGCTGAACATGAAGAGGAACTTCATCTTTCAGCATGACAACAACCCAAAGCATACATCCAAATCAACAAAGGAATGGCTTCACCAGAAAAAGATTAAAGTTTTGGAATGGCCCAGCCAGAGCCCAGACCTGAATCTGATTGAAAATCTGTGGGGTGATCTGAAGAGGGCTGTGCACAGGAGATACCCTCGCAATCTGACAGATTTGGAGTGTTTTTGCAAAGAAGAGTTCTGTAATAAAATCAAAAGGTGCTTCAACAAAGTATTAATTTAAGGGTGTGCATACTTATGCAATCATATTATTTTATTTTTATATTTTTTCTTCCCTCTACCTAAAAGATTTCAGTTTGTTTTTCAATTGAGTTGTACAGTTTATAGGTCACATTAAAGGTGGAAAAATGTCTGAAATTATTTATCTTTGTCTCATTTTTTTACAGCACAGAGACCTGACATTTTAACAGGGGTGTGTAGACTTTTTCTATCCACTGTATATATATATATATATATATATATATATATATATATATATATATATATATATACCGTATTTACCGGCGTATAACACGCACTTTTTCTCCCTGAAAATAGGGGGCAAATGATAGGTGCGTGTTATACGGCGATATTCCCTCCCCCTCCTCATCCTCAACCTCCCTCCTCACTCTAAACCCCCTCCGCATTCTAACCCCCCCTCCTCAACCTAAACCCCCCTCCTCCTCAACCCGGCACCCAGTATATGCTAATGACGTGGCACGCTGGCGCGCATGTGACGTCATCGGGTCAAGAAGCGGAGGCCGGAGCAGAAGCAGGTAAGTGAGGGGGAGGTATTTAGGGGGGTTTAGGTTGAGAAGGGGGGGTTAGAATGAGGAGGGAGGTTGAGGAGGGGGTTTGAGGTTGAGGAGGGGGGTTGAGGATAGGGGGGTTGAGGAGGGAGGTTGAGGAGGGGGGTTGAGGAGGGAGGTTGAGGAGGGGGAGGGGGGTTGAGGATGAGGAGGGGGGTTGAGGTTGAGGAGGGGGGTTGAGATTGAGGAGGGGGGTTGAGGAGGGTTTGAGGATGGGGGGTTTGAGGAGGAGGATGAGGAGGGAGGTTGAGGAGGGGGTTGAGGATGAGGAGGGGGGTTGAGGAGGGAGGTTGAGGTTGAGGATTTTGCTTCAAAGTTCTTTATTTGAATTTTTTTTCCCCCTGAAATTCCCTTCTTAAAATGAGGTGCGTGTTATACACCGGTGCGTGTTATATGCCGATAAATACGGTATATATATATAGATATATATATATATATATATCACATATATAGTTGTGAGCGTACGAGTTGTTGCTAACGCTGCGGGCTCGCTACGCGAGTCGCGGCCCTCGCGAAGCGAGGGCTGCGACTCGCGTAGCGAGCCGCGGCCCTCGCGTAGCGAGGGCCGCGGCTCGCGCAGCGAGCCGAGGCCCTCGCGAAGCGAGGGCACTGCCCGAGGGTCTCAGTTGCTGGCATGGAGCGCCGAAGGCGCTCCATGCCAGCAACTGAGGACCCTCGCGAAGCGAGGGCCTCAGTTGCTGGCATGGAGCGCCGTAGGCGCTCCATGCCAGCACCTGAGGACCTCGCAAAGCGAGGGCCGCAGTTGCTGGCATGGAGCGCCGAAGGCGCTCCTTGCCAGCAACTGCGACCCTCGCAAACTTCACGTCGCAACCCAAACAGTACGACACACACATTACGACACTCGCAAACAACATACGACACACGTTCACACACATTACGGACTCGCAACACTCGGACGCAACTCGCGAACATTACAAAATGTCAAACACAATACATACACACACCACATACATAAAAAACTTACCTACACCAAGAGGGAGCACCCAGCACCTCAAAAATACAACTTACACCTCGATTTTACTTCAAATAAAACAGTTTAGAGACTAAAAAAAAAACGAAGCGAGAGAAAAAATGGCCGCCGAACAAAACGAAAACGAGGCTACAGCACTCTAAACTCGCAAAACACCACAAGAAACTCGCAAAACACCACAAAACACCTACGGATATTCCGATACAAACGTATAACACACATTACTCGCCATTTCTCGCCAATGCGGAAGTACACGACTACGCTAACGGTTTGGTCTCGCGCACGCACAGTGTTACACTGCACACATTCAGCACGCTTACACAGCAGATCCACACCACTAATGCTGCAGCAACATCAAAACACATTCACAGCTCTTCCACACAATGCTTTAAAATAGGTAAAGTATATTCATTTATTCATGTATTATATATTTCATTATTACACACTAAACAGCATTAGCTACCTTACAATTTCATTGCCGTCATTTTTTGACGGGCAATTCGCTAGTATATATATATATATATGAAACAAACAAAACAAAACAAAATAATAGGCCTAGCTGCCTTAACTGATGAACAGTTTCCTCACTAGCCAGAAACAAAAACAAAAAAAGACCTATTTTCCAGCTGATTTTTACCAATAACTGTTGGTAATAATACAAATATTATAGGAAATTTTTATTCTCAATAAACTGTACATAAATATACAAATATTTACAACAAAGAGAAATATGAGCAAGAAATCACTGTGTCTGTAGGATTCCTTCTAGTCTGGAAGGGTCATACTGATGAAGTCTCAAAAGCTTAGTTATGTCCCTATATCTTAAGACTAGCTCATTCCTTTTATATAGCTTTTTTGTATATTTACACCTCAGGGAGTTAAATATACAATTTGCTTTAATATTTATAGGGAGCAATCAAAATTTCAATATATTGTGCATACTATTTACTTTCAAGGGTTCCTATTGTCCACTTTAGAACTATATATATACCATCGGTATGATTCCCACCTCAACCAATTGTTGACACATTGACAAATAATTCCTCTGCTAGTTTGTTAAAAATATAAAAAATGTATGTGGTATCAAAAAACCTTTATAATGGATCAACAACACCTTATAACACACTATAAAATGGCTTTCTCAAAGGCTTAAGCATTAATAAAGTGAGCTGCTGTGTCTTCAAGGTTTAAATATCCACAGGAAGTTTGTGTCTACCATCAAGATTGGAAAATATGTGTAGATTACCATAATCTCTCCGAAAACAGGGTCAATGGTAAAGAAATGTTATATATATATATATATTTTTATATTATTAAAGGGGTATGTAAGTTTCCTGGATTATGAATGCATCTGATAGAGGAGAATTAATAGTATATGAAAAAAATGTTTGCATGAAAAAAATACCAAAATAAACATTTAAACACGTGCTGTGAAGTTAGCAAAATCTTTTGTAATTTCTGACAGTTTATAATTAAGGTTAACACCCCCTCCATAATTTGTTTTGGCCAATCTGGTTAGCATATACAGGAAGCAGGGATGAGTCATATCCCAGCAGTGACTGGGAGGTTGACAACACTGCTCTACTATTGGCAGAGCAAGCAAGAGCAGGTCAATAATGAGTTAATATTGCTCCCTGGATGCTGCATGCTGATTGGGTGGGGATCATAAAGTTGTGTAGGCACCCCCTGTGGGTGTCAACACAATCATTAGTGGGATTTTTAGATATTAATAAAAATAAAATGTTTTACGAGATGTGCTGTATTCATACATATAGGCTACGTTTTGTCTATAGAGTGCAGACATGTATTATTCCAGCAAATTTAGATATTCCTTTAATTCATTATTTATCCCTTTATTTCATTTATCCCAATGTTTGCTTAATTATTTGTTGTTATAATTTGTTAAATAATTGGTACGAAAGATATGTAAACTATATTCTTTATTTTAACTCATCAAAAAATAAATTAGTATGTATCAAAAGCTCCTTATTAGCAATAACCTAATACTTATTTCTATAATGCAATGAAAGAAACCTTTTTCTTTCCTGCGTTAACCATTATTATAATGCTAGATTTGCTAGTACAAAATAATGACAGGTTTACCTGATCCAAGATGGTAAACCTTCTCTGAGAATATCCACTGAAACATAGTTGGAATTAGAGATACTTTAAGTATAATTGATGGACTGTCAAATATAAAGTGATGAACCTATTCGGGGGAAAAACCTGTGTGGAGCAAAAACAAACAGTCCAATAGTTTAACAATCACTGGCCTTTATTCTTACTTTTTAATGATTTAATTTCAAATATTCTTAGGCTGCTATGTCTGTGTGTGTCTTTCTCTAGCTCCGACAAACCACAAACACTTAGTCCATAAGCATCACCTTCCAAAATCCAGGAACAGTCTTAAATCAGGTCTACTCAGGTGCAGCTAATTAACTGAGCAGGTCAAGTTATTCCTTTAGTTCACTTGAGGGAACATCACTTTACAGTGTCTGTGACTCCCATAAACACCCTGTATGACTCTGTCACACTTTTCGCCACCACTACAGCTCAACACTATGGGGTTGTTAATTCCCAGATGAGTACCTCTACTCCTTTTTTGACTAAATTTAGTTTGCAGATGTCACTGCAAAATCTAACCATTCCATCAAATTTAGAACCATTCACTTTGTGATTCTTCCATGATTATAAGTTCCAACATTTTGTTTTAATTTCCGCCCCTTTCTGTAGTCTTTTAGCTTCCCTTCTGGGATAGGGTTTAACTCCAACCCTTATACCTGATTTAGTAATGATATCATAGTAGATGGCAGTAGTATGATCTTGCCGTGTAGAGAAAATGTTGGTATTTTGTCCAAATATCTTCTAGCTTTCTACTTTTTGTTCAGGGGCCAATTTCTCAGAAGCATGCACTTTTACTTGTGCGGACTCTGATGAATCTACACGGCAAACTGTTTCGCTTTTATTTTCTTTCCATTCAGCAAAATTTACATTTATCGTCTGCTCTCTGAATGGCGTTAGCAGGTTTATATGGTTGATCTGCTCTAGTTTCTGCCGCTCAGGTTGCCCCACTTTATAATTCACTTCTCCTATGACCTCAATAATCTTGTAAGGACCTTGCCATCTGGCCAAAAGTTTTGTTTTTGTCTGTAGGTACTAGCATTAGCTCTCTGTCTCCAGGCGGGAACGTGCTTATTTGTGCACTGTGATTATAACTGTCCTGGTGTCTGAGATTTCTTCATATGGTCTCATACCAGAGAGCAACTTGGGAAATTCTTACCCTTCTATTTTTCACCTGGCTCTGCTTGCTCTTCCCACTCTTCCCACTCTTCTCTTTTTATGTCCAGAATCTCTCTTAAAATACAGCCATAGAGAAGTTGCAAATTTGAAAATCCAGTAGAGGCTTAAGGTATATATAGCAAAGAGCAAGTAAGGTAAAAGTTAGTTCCAGTTTTTCTCATCACATGCTACTACTTTTCTTATTGTTTTTTCAGGGTTCTATTAAATTGTTCTACCAATCCATCTGCTCTCAGATGTTTAATCTGTAGGGGCTTGCACATGTCTTTCATTAACTTTGATACAAAGGGTATTCCTTGGTCTGTCAGGATTTCCTTTGGTATTCCCACCCTTGTATAAAGTTAAATGAGTTTTGTTTCCATGTTCCTTGAAGTTGCTTTGTTCAGGGGTATAGCTTTTGGATAACTTGTGTTTTAGTCCAGTTTACTAGTATAAACTTGGGTCCTCTGGCTGATTTTTCTAGAGGTCCACAAGATCCATAACTACCCTTTCAAAAAGGCTTCTCGGTTATTGGTAATGGTATGAATGGGACCCACTGTACAGGTCGAGGTGTGGTCATATGACATTCTGGACAGGATGCACAACACTGAGCCATTTACGCACATATACCTGGCTAACAAAAAAGTCCTTCAAAATTCATCCTATTGTTTTGGTAATTCCTAGAGGCCCCCAGAGCAGGTTTTGATAAGCCAGGTCTATGACTTTCTTTCTCTGTGTTTTAGAGACCAGGGGTTGCCTCATCACCTGAAGGGATAACGTGTAAAGCAGATTTTTGTAGTATGAAGTATGGGCCTTGGTTCCTCTCTCTTCCAGGAACAGGTACCCTGTTTAGTTCTATTAGATCATTCTGAGCATTCTGAAGTAGGAGGTCATAAGCTGGATACCTTCCAGATTCTGTGCTCACATTTTCTTGTTTCAATCCAGGCTTTCTAACCCAATTATTGGGTTGAGCCTTCAGGGTATTAAACTGTCTTTCCCCCCTTGAGTACTGTGGGAGTTAATTTATAGCCAAGTATCTTTCTGTCAGTGTAACAAACTCATCTGGGGTCTCTGAAGTCACGGTGGTTTTTGTAGGCATCAGGTGCTGCTTCTGGGCCAAAAGTAATTGGTTTGTCTCCAGCTGACATTTCCTGTCTTCTGAGACTTGTTTCCGCAGCTTCTGTGTAGCTTCTTGCTGGCACGCAGTGGCTTGTACCAGAGCTTTCACAAGTTCCTCCACCTTAATCCCACTGCTGACACCACATGTGACAACATATCCATACTCTCTGGGTTTGTGTCAGTGATTGAAACACTTAAAGTTGTTGGGATTTTTTCTTTTTTGCAAGTTTACAAAAAATTTGCCAGTGATATAAAAATAAAAAAAGATTATATGCCTAGATTACATTGAAGCACTACCATAACTATTAAACTATTTCCCTTACTAGCCAGCTCTCATCCAGCTAAACTTGGGTGGAGCAAAGCAGTTTTGACCTGTATATTTCTTCAGATTTCCAGGTATCCATTTTTCTTTGAACGAGCATAAGCTGGAGGCTGCTGTCTCACTCTGTGCCTTTCTTCAGGTTAGACAAACTGCCCCACCCATTCTCCAGGAGCAGTCTGAAATCAGGTCTGCCCAGGTGCAGCCAATCAACTGAGCAGGAAAGTTAACCCCCTGCAGTCATCCTTAGGGAAAAGAGATTTACATAATCTGTGACTCACATACACACCTTGTATGATGCTGTCACAAACAGAACAAAGATTTTTAAGGAATACAGAGAAACTATTATCCTGAAGAACAATATTAATATTAGATCTCACAATAGTACCTTAAGTTGGAAAAAAATTTGGGCTCCATCAGAATCTGCATCAGATTCAGTTTTAGACTATGTAGGATCATAAACGGGATGACATAGTCAAAAGTACTGAGTCCTGAAACTCTGAAAAGCACTTAAAAAAATCATATATACAAAGATGCTCATTGCACTGCGAGCCTCGCAAAGCAAAGAAAGCAGTTGAGGCACGGGGGACGCCACCGAAAAACTTAGCACTTTGCTGCTAAGGCGCGAGAGAAGTGCAGTTTTCGAATTTAACGGGCCAATTTACTTCAAGCTCGGAAATCCCAAAACTCTAAAAACAAGCAAAAAAAAAATTAAAACACACTCACACACAACAGGGAGAGAGCCAGGAAGCCCATATTTGCAGTTTTTCAGGAATCGAAAATCGGCTAAGCGAGGAAAGAAAACTTAAAAAATCTGAAAGAGGATGAAAACGAGGCTGAGAAAAGCCAGGCATGCAGGACTTAGAAAATCCATTTCAGCAAAGACAGTAACACTTACACGAACAAGGCCAGGCACGCAGGACTTTGACAATTAAACAAACAGCGTTCAGTACGTAACTCGCAAACATTCAGCAGATACACAAGGAGAAAGACACAGGAAAGGGTGGTGGTAGAAGAGACACATGGCATTCCCAAGCACAAAACTTGCAGGTTAACGAACCCTGCAATGAGCCCGTACAGTAGCCGAGAGGAAAAGCTCGCAATGAGCACTAAAGTTGCTCAGAGGAGCAAAAACAGCATTGCCAGCCTTACAATTTTAATTTTATCATTTTTATGGGCTAGTTCCTAGTAGGTTATATTGATAGGTCATGAAATAGGTTTTAAATTCAGCTTAATATAATAAACACAGCAAACTATTGTTATTTCAAAAACATCCAGAAGAGAAAAACATTTGAAATGAAGATAATCACATTCTTCAACACTATAGGTACAGGACTTAACATGGACTTGGGTTTTCTAGCATATCATTAAAATTTCTTGTGACCCTGGCACAGTCCTTCTCATGTTTTATTGTTGTCTTTCAGCTCCTTAATATGTGTAAATATTTACGTGTCTTATCTCAAACTTGACCGATCAGTACATTATTCAGGATGCCTTTTATGTTTCTACATGGGCATCTTATTACTCAGAATCTATATTCTCTATTCCATTGCTAAACCTTAATCAGTATTGCCTCTGACTTATAAAGAGGTACAACTCCTGAACATTTGTCACTCTAATTAAGCAAAACCAAAATATTTGATATGGTTATGGATTGCAAGAGCGAAGCCTTTGTGGGCACATTTGCATGTCCCTGCCAAGGTTCCCAGAATGCAATGTAATAACTGTATTTCTCATACATGTAACAAGCTTTTTTTAACTTGTTTTAGGCATTCAAATGTGAACACAATATATATATATATATTTAACACAAACACATGATATTTTATCAGGGGAAACTACATCTGGCACCAATAAGTCTAACTAAAGTGTTCAATTAGAGTGCATGTACATATATTCTTTTTTGAAAAACAATATCAAAATACCATATCCTTCAACCAGTTTTACATTTCCCACCATTTAAAAAAAGAGAGGAAATTATGCTCTGTTTGTGTATATATGTATTTAGGCTGTGTATATAAGTCTTTTTCATCTCATTAATATCTTCCAAATAAATGGCAAGCAATTTACAAAAAAAAGCAATAACAAAAACAAAAAATATAGTGTTTGAAGAACAGGAAAAAAGGGATAAACTGCATTTCAGGGTTTGCAATTGAATAGAAAAGTGAAGTCGTTGAAAGCCATGAATTTCCAGGTGATTGTTTAGAAAAAGCAAACGGAGGGCAAGCAAGGGTGACCTCCTCTTGTACTGCTGATTACCCCTAGGCTGATGAATTTACCAAGTCTGTAATTTTCTCTACTCCATCTCATCAGAGGTGCATTATTATTAAAGAATGTTTTTATCACTGTGTTATGTATTTTTGGTGGTGTAAAATGCATCTGAGCCACTTCATCAGAAAATGGATTACAGCAATTTTCAACCAAATTTCATTAGCGATGCTGGACACGCTTCCAGTAACTCGTCTGAGGCAGAAGCTGAAATCATGCCAGCAAGAAATCTCTTTAATTTTTACATGCATTAGCCAGGCTTTTTGCCTCATTATTTCCTTTTGTTTGGAGTGACAGCAATACTTTAGAATTCCAGTAGACCGGCTGACTTGTTCTTTGCTGTCTCACCTTCTGTAGGGAATTTCAATGTTGAAAATTTATCACTAGACATTATTACTTTGTAATGTCAAATAACTGCTGAGAATTAGTGGTATATTCTGCTGTCAATAAGGATTATTTGCTAACCTAATATAATAATATATTTTTTGATTAGTTAAATGGGAAGCCTAAATACCCTATTACTCATGTAATTGAAATGGTTGGATAGATTGTAGGACCGCTACTTGAGTGCAAAATTGTAATCTAAATACCTCTTATTTGAATGATAAAAGTAGCTAAAATTGACTTATTTTGTAGTTAGTGTCTTATAATAAGTATGACGTGTATGAATCAAATTCAGAAGTCCATAGGTAAAGTAGTCATTCCAGACCCTGTCAAGAAGGCTGACCGCTCAAAAATGGCAAACTTTAATGCTAGTGCATTTTTAATAACATTCAGTTGATATAGTACTTATTACCTGTAGTTTTAAATTATGCCACATTTGGTATCACCACTGTGTCAGTTTAATTGGATGTGGTGTCAGATAGATAGAACAAGACTTAAACTTTGTGTTGTTGCTGTGTTGTGTATTTCCATTTGTATGTAGTGCCTTTTATCTAAGGTGCTTTAAATAGTTAACAAATTACAATGGAAATCTGGAGTCTCCAAACATTTATTTAATAATATATACTCCTGTTCAATAAATGATATTGCAAGCTACTAACACTTGAATGAATACATTGCAATCTCTCTTCCTATAAAGGCAAAACTAAAATAGATTACATGATTGTAGAGTGATTTGCATTGCATAAAACCACTGTTCAAGCATTTGCACGTCTTAATCTGGGTGGTGCAAATGATTCCTACAATGGTGTAGTAAGTTACTCACAGCAGCAAATGATTCTGTCTAGTCACATGCAAATGGGCTTTGAGATTTAGTATACTTTGGCATCTGAAGCAGTTTAACATGGATGACTTGGGCACATACGTGCTGCTCTAGGCAACATTTAGATTATCTGTCTAATCCTTTCTCTAGAGAGCTGCTGGGTTAATGTATATAGTAAGCTACTCAGATGAACTAAGGGCCATATTCAATTAAGGTTTCGGGCTATCCGGTACCCCGTAAGTGAGGTCGCAAGTTAATTTTTGATTCAATTGGCGTCTTTTTGCAGGCTCCAAACAGGTTACGAGCTACAGCCTTGAAATTTATTGCTATGGTTAAACCTGTAACTTACAGCCTCCAGAAGCCTTTGATCTTTCACTTTTGCAAAGGCTAAAATTGCAAATCGCTATTCAATTGCTCAATTTCCTCAAGCGCGCAAATGTTTTCACGGCAAAAAGAGACATTCCTACAAGTGCTACAGAGGACCCACAAGGCGGTTAAATACCTATTTGTAGCACTGTAAATTCAAATAAAAAAATCAATCCTGCACTGTAAATTTTTTGCGGGTTATGAGCGAAAAAAGCCTACAGGACATGGGACATTGATCTTCTCGGCCGCAAATCATTTGTTCTGTCAAGCCCATAACTGTTACGTTTCCAATCATGCTATTAAATTGCAACAAATTCACTGGCGTTTAACCCTGTAAGCCGCAAATGCCAGAGAGGACCCGCAAGGGGGGTAAAGTCAACTCCGTAGCACTTTAAATGCAAATATACACACACTGCTGTAATTATATAAAAAGGGAAAGTGGTGTTAAGTATTGGAATAAATTCCATAACATTCTGAAACTCGCAATATAAAATACGTTTTTGAATGTTTAAATTCCGTGTTATATCGATCCCGGCAATCAATGTGTTAATACGTATAATGGAATTTGCATGTAATAGAATATCATATTTACGGCTTTATCAATATAGCATTATATCTGGAATGCGGGTCCGATCGTAACTCGTAATTGATACCCCTTTGGAGACTTGAAATCCCTCCTACATTTTTCAGTGACATAATTATGACGATCTCTGTTGCCATTGGCTCCATCGAAACCCGTAACTACGGATTTGTCTAATTGATCATGTTCACGGACACACATCCAACGTTCAATAAATGGTTTACAGGTTTGCGTCTCAAGCCCGTAACTCGCAGCATGTTCTAATTTAATAGCTCTGTAACTCGGACAAATATCAAGCCCGCAGCCGTTGCGGGTCTCACTTTGCACTTACGGGCTATTTGTTGTCATCACTAATGAATGTGCTACTCTGCACCAACTAGAGAGCTACTACTAGTTCGCAGGTTATATACAGTGGACACTCTACTACCTCAGTACTCGTTGTTTTCTGTACTCAACACTTCTGATTCTGGAAAAAATGGTTTGGAACGTGACGCTTTCTCTGTACTTGTCGCGTTCATGCCACCCCGCATCCTGTCTCACAGGAATTAAAGAAAGTACAGTGGTGCAGAGTAGCATGCCTACATGGGCCCAAGAGCAGTCTGTGCCCCTACAAGTGCAGCCGGTGCCTATAAGAACCAAAGTTGCAAGCAATAACCTCTCTCCTCCTTCTCCTCTACATCGCCACCATACCATTGGCCCTCAAGTCCACTCAGTACAGTTAAAGTAAAGTTAAATTCTATTTTATTTGATTAAAAAAAAAAAAAAAAAAATTTATGTTGGTTAAGTTTTAAGGTTTTGTATAAAAATAAAACACCATCAGTTCAACTAAAATATGAAATGTTGGGGTGTTAAGAACGGATTATTTCAATTTACATTGTTCACTATGGGAAAGGCTTGTTTGGTACTCAACCTGATTAAATTTGAGTACAAAGGTACCACTGTATTGGAAATACTTTCCTTAAAGGACCACTGTGGTCAGATTTTCCCATATGGTATTTTGAATAACTAAACTTTTTAAATGGGCAAAATCCCTGTATAAAATAAAAAATTTTTTTTTTTTAAAAGCCTTTATTTATTCAATTTTATATGCAATTTTTCTTTACTTTCCCTTCTGTTTTCTCTACTGAGCCCGGTTTTGGCAAGTTATGTCTCAACAGAGTCAGAGTATCAGCTTTTTATTAGTGCTAATGTAAGCACTGGCCTTTGCTACTAGTACATTTCTATTGCACAGATAGTTTCCTCTCTTCACTCCGTCTCCTCCCACCTCAGAAGGAAGTTTATTGTAAACTAAAATGGCAGATTTCTGAGCAGCATAATTGCATAAAAAGTAGTAAGGTAGAGGCAGTATTATTTTTAACTTGTGAACTTGAATGAAGCTGTGAGCTATACCATGCAGGGTCACCCAAGATGGGCAGGTCATAGCAGAGAGATCAGATGAATTTTGGTCCACTGGAGAAGGAACTGGCAACCCACACCAATATCTTTGCCAAGATAACCATAGACATAACGACAGATGTCCCTGCCATCCTGAAGTCCATAGGGTTCGTGGACAATCTGAATGACTAAACAACAACAAAAAACACGCTGGGAACCTTACACCACAGTGGTTCCTTAAAACATAGGATTGATTATTTGGTAACCCAAAGAAGTAGAGAGGGAAGTCTTTAAGTGAAAGCTTTGAATTTCCAAGTGGATTGCATTCTATATGATCCTCTTAGTTTGTACTTATATGAAGAACTAGCGACCAACATGTATTTGCCCATTCATTTGCCAAAATCTGTATAATTGTTGCTTATTCATCACCCCCTTTATCCTTCATGCTTCCACATTTGCTCACTGCACACAATAACCAATCCAATAAACAGTCCCTTGTTGTCAAGTAAACCAAAAGTTCAGTTATGTGTTATCATCTTGTTTCGGAGAAACATGCTGCTAATGTTTCAGTGTGTAGGCGTAACAGAAAGCTTTATTCATTCTTTTTGCCTGGCTCCTGTCGGCAGAATTAGCTGCTGTCCATTAGCTTCCTACAAACTTTTTACAAAAGACATTGCCAAATACATTTTATTTTTGTAATTATGCACACAGAGGATCACATGGTGCCATGTGACTCAACAAAAGATTTGATGCGGCAAGCAGACTTTAACTGTTAACTGGAATCTCCCAGGAGACAACAATATTATTATTCATTACCTTTTACCAATGAATCTGGAATCAACAGTATTGCCATGTATCATTGTCTTCAGAATGTGCAGCAGAATTCCTTACTGCTGCTTGTTATCTGCACAGCATTAGTGACACATTGTGAGGACATTTTCTGCATAGCTTTAGCGGTAGGGCATAGTGAATGTCGCCCTCTGGATCGCTACCTTGTTGTGGTCAATGGGCTTGTCTACCTCAATGAAGCTGTGAGCTATACCAAGATGGGCAGCTCATAGTAGAGAGGTTGGAGAAATTGTTGTCCACTGGAGAAGGAACTTGCAAACCATTCCAGTATCGTTGCCAAGAAAACCTTATGGATAAGCTCTACCAGATACATAACGATAGTGCCTGGCATGCTCTGGTCCATTGGGTCATGGATAGCTGGAAACGCCTGAACGACATAAGAACAAATAGGGAATGTACAGAGTTTGTAAAAAGTGTGAAGTATTGGCTTAAAGATGGTGGGGGGAAAAAGCATCCATTTATAATGTGAGTTTTTTTTCTAAGAAAATATAAACGTTTTACTGCTTAAATCATGTAATATTGACTATTGCATTGGCTCTATAAATAATAGGTCTAATAAGTGTGGAATGAGAGGATTAATAGAAGAAGTATGACCAATAAACATCTTATTAGTAGATGCACTTTTAACATAAAGATGTCTATGTAGGGACTAGAGATGGCGTGGAGGATGTATGCAGCGGATGTAAACCTTTGATTTTGGATGAACACACATACATGAATTACACTGTGCTACTAATTAGTATACTGTCAGCCCTATTACATTTTGAAGCCTGCATCGGCACATGCACAAAGGCTGCAGGCTTGAAATTCGACTGCGTTACAGAGCTATTGTATTAAACCAGGCTGCGAGTAACGGGCCAGAGACGTAAACCATGCGACAGTGAACATGATCAATCAGTCCAACCCATAGTTACGGGTTTAGACTGAGCCAATGGCAACAGAGATAGTCATCATTATGTCACTGAAAAATGGAGGTTAGATTTCAAAGCCTTACGGGTTTCAGTTACGAGTTTCGATCGGACCTGCTTAAGAGATACAATGTATAATTCATAAATCAGTAAATATGATATTCAAGTCCATGCAAGTTCCATTATATATTTAAACATTATAAAAAGTATTTTATATTGCAGATTTGCAAGCCTTAGAATGTTGTGCTAATAATAAGTAGTGTGTTTATATATACATTTACAGTGCTACGGATAGGGCTTTAACCCCCTAGCCGGTCCTCTCCACTACTCCATTTGCGGGTTATGGGGTTGAACGCCAGTGAATTTGTTGCAATTTAATAGCGTAACAGTTACGGGTTTGACTGATCAAAGGATTTGAGGCTGCGCAGTTTAAATTTCGACATCCCATAAGCTTTTTTCGCCCTTGCCCCGCAAGTTGTTAGCGGGTTGCTTTTCTGGGCCAATTTAATAGCCGTAAGGCTTGCGGGCTACGTTACGGGCTACGGTTTTGCACGCTGAGGGAATTTAATGAGGCTGTGTGTCTCAAATTAGCATCATGAGACTTACAATCTTTATTGCACAATACGTATTTTATAGGAAATTAACTTATTACAATAATTTCTTTGTTATGAAGACATTTCTTTTTCTTTTTTTAGGACAACTGTGGACACATTTTTTTTTCTATATTTTGTATAATTTCAAGTGTTGTTCTCCTAAATAATACATTTTAAAGATATGGCCACAGTGGTCCTTGAACTGATAAGGCATTAAACATTTTAAAATCTTGTTCTTTTAAATAGAAAATTTGGTAGTTCTTTGTCTGTTTTAAGTATCACAGTATGCATTAAAAAAAGTAAATTTCTTTCAATACAGCAAAATAAAGTGACAAGTCGTGTGTACTACATTCAAATTTCCTCTTTGACTTATTACTTCCAATTTTCACCCCAATAGAGATAATACCCCCAATATCCTTTGCAATGGTTTGAAACTATAGCTTTGTGCCCTCTCCAGCAGTTTAACTCCAGTCTGATCAGGATAAGCATGCTGTCCTGTAATGAAAGAAATCATAGGTGCTTCCATCAGCGAGGAAGTGATCAATTTCTTCATTTGGACTTTTGGCTGCTGTAAGCGTTCTTTGTCATGATGAGGGTGCATGGGCTGTGGGTAGATAGAACCAAGAGTTTAATCATCAACATTGTTGTGTTAACAAGACAGGGAGGGAAAAACTCTGAGAATGTGAGACAAATTCTCTCCCACTCCTCTCTGCTACAAGAGCAAATGCTGAATTTAGACTGCAGAGAGAATGAGGATTAACCTACAAAATAACATGGTATTTTCTCTGTTTTCACAAAGGTATACAATTAGATATTATTACTACTCTATCATCATATAGATTAGGGAACAGCTGAGTTTAGTCAATAGTTTTCTATGTCTATAACCAAACTTGATCTTGAAGTCAACTTTCATTTTGTGGAACATAAGTTGACATATAAACTTGATATTATCTTTCTGTTACATTTTATTAATTTTTCATTAGTTGAACAAAGAAAATAAGACCTTGAAAAGGATTAGCATGCTGTACATGGCCAAACTGGGCCCAGATGTCATTACCGAGGAGATAAACATAGATGAAGATGATCCTTCTTCTGAAGGCGACAGTGGATCAGCTGTGTGTACATCACTTGAGTGTCAACGGAAACTTAAAGGTAGGACAGTGGGTGGAGGACAATCTGCACTAGCCCATTACTTACAATGAATGAGTTGCTTCCCAATATAACTATGTATTACACTAAGAGATATATATGCAAATAAATGTGTGCCTTAATAAGAAATGTTGATGACAGATGTGACCTACCAACTTTGCCTATTTTCTACCTGCCAAACCATAAATGATTTGTTATCTTCTTTGTTCACCAAGTGTGTGTGTGTATATCCCAACCATTTTGCAACCATTATATTTACAGTGCCCTATATCTACTGCTATATTTACTTTTGCTATTTCTTCCCAGCTTTCCACCATCTAGGTTAATCTTTCAATTTCTCATTCTCTGATAAATGCTTCATTGCTTTTCAATCTCCCCATGTATGTTTCCTTTCAGAAACTGTGACTGTCTCTCATAGAATCTGCCTGTCCCGTTAGTAACCTCTCCCTTCTTTCCATCCCATGCTCTGTGACATTGTTCTTTCCCACATCCCTGTTTCTCAATCCTATGGTTATTTGTCTCTTCTTCCTAGGACCATCTCTACTTTACTCTTTCTTTCCTGATGCTCTCTCTCATTTTCTGTGTAATAAGGCATTTTATCAACTGTAACATACTGTTCTTCCCAGTGCCACTTCTACCCGACCATGGCTGTCATTTAGATTTTCATGTAAATTGCTGCTCTTTCTGTAAGTGACTGTCTCTCTTTTCTTCTCTGTTGAGGAATGTATTACTCCCTAATATATTCTAACAATTCTGTGTGTCTCTTTATTTGGCTACAACTCTCTTTATTTCTTCCAAATCTCTGTGTCTCTTTGTTCTCTATGCTTGTGTGTGTGTGTGTGTGTCTCTCTCTCTCCCACCCTCTCTCTCTCTCTCCCACCCTCTCTCTCTCTCCCCCTCTCCCCCCCCCTCTCTCTCTCTCTCTCCCACCCACTCTCTCTCTCTCTCCCCCCCCACCCTCTCTCTCTCCCCCCCCACCCTCTCTCTCTCTCTCTCTCCCTCCCCCTCTCTCTCTCCCCCACCCACTCTCTCTCTCTCTCTCTCTCTCTCTCTCTCTCTCTCTCTCTTCCACCCTCTCTCTTACCCTCTCTCTATCTCTCTCTCTCTCCCCCTCTCCCTCTCGCTCTCTCTTCCTCTCGCTCTCCCCTCCCTCCCTCCCTCCCTCTCTCTCTCTTCCTCTCTCTCTCTCTCTTCCTCTCTCTCTCTCCCACCCTCTCTCTCTCTCTCTCTCTCCCACCCTCTCTCTTACCCTCTCTCTCTCTCTCTCTCTCTCTCTCTCTCCCCCCTCTCCCTCTCGCTCTCCCCTCCCTCCCTCCCTCCCTCTCCCACCCTCTCTCTCTCTCTCTCCCACCCTCTCTCTCTCTCTCTCCCACCCTCTCTCTCTCTCTCTCCCACCCTCTCATTCTCCTTTCTAGAAGGTATGCTTAATTAGTTTATTCACTAATTTTTTAGTCAGTACATTTTTTTACTATAAATAACACTAAATGATTTGCAACACCAATGCGGATAATATAAAATGTTACTTTAAACAATGAAAGTTAAAACCTTCCAAAACAATTATGTCATAATACAAGTTTAGGAATGCAATTTTTATTTCATTTGCATTAATGAAGTAGACAAGAACAACTAGAAACATAGATATAACAGCCAAAAAGGCTCATCTGGTCTACCCATTCTATCTACCAAGAAGGCTGTCTTAAATAAGCCTTGGGAAATTGAAACTTCTTTGTTTTTATATGAACTTCAAACAAAAAGCAAACATAAGAGTAACACAAACTGAACATTAGCAGAAATATAAACTTTACATTATTGATGTTGAAGCTTCTGGGTCATCCTGGATTCTGTTTTCTTTGGAGAAAAAAAAACGTGTTCTAGTGAATCAGAGCGTTAAAAGGGGTCCGGCAGGCAAAAACAGGGCTATAGCGAAGCCGCTCTAAACGGGGTAGCTTTAAGCAGGGTATACCTGTATATATAATCATATTCAGATATACGTTTTTTTTTTATTATTATCTTAAACCCCGCCAACTAAAATCTGGCCCCGGGAGAAAATGGACCACACTGTCCATTATCTCCCTCCACAACTAGCATAGCACACACAAAACACTTTCCTTCACAGACTATACTTCTGTTCCATGTTCATCCACATCTTCCTGATTTTAGTCTGTTGGTTCCAAATGCAGCAATTGGGTAAAATGAACTGCCTGGAGCTTTTACGTTCTTGAGGAAGGTATATGTGGTCCTTCGAGTGAGATACGTTGCCTGTCGCAGTGTGAGGCCATGCACTTTTTTAGTAGCTCTCCATTATACTGTTCATAATTTATTAATGTTTTTATGGTTAGACAAGCTCAAGAACTAGACACAGCATATTATGTTGAGGTCGGACCTGTGCTTTGTATGGAGACTTTAGTACATTGCCTCTTCCTGTATAACCAAGTATTCTTCTGGATTTTCCTATTACTCAATATCTGTTATGTAAAGCTCTGTGGGTTCAACCAGAATTTACCAGTTTGTATAACAGTAATAGTAATAATTTGTGCTTCACAGAGCTTCAGGAGCAAGCAGTGACTCTTCAGGAAGAAAAGAAGAATGTGTCAATAGAACTTGAAGACCTGCGTTCCAAACTGGTTGAGCTAATTGAAGAGGTAACATGTTACAAGTAAAGTTATCCTTCATGCAGCCGCTCAGTTTACTTCTAGATCTTGTCATTCCTACTAATTTGTATTTATTCTCATTAAAGGTATGTAGTAGTTTCATGGATTATGAATGCATCTGATAGAGGAGAATCAGTAGTGTATGCAAATATTTTTTGGAGGAAACAAATCCCAAAGTTAACTTACACTAAAGTTCCTGGCAGATGATTTTGAAAAGGAATGCCCCAAGCTAAATCAGCATAAATTTCATAATTCTTTGTGGTCAAACAGAGGCAGCTACACCATTGTTGCAATATCTGGGAATTGTCTCTGCAGCAAAGCCTGATGGGATATGCAGTCTTTTGTTCCCACCACAAGGAAGCAGCTTTAAGCAGCACTGCTCTGGATTTCTGCACTGTGCTGCTGTGTTGGCTTGAATGGTTAACAAATGTACTTGAATGCAGTGTTTCTATTGGTTAGTACCCAGTGCCTATGTAGGCTTCTCTGGGGGTGTAGAAATTATTATTTTTTTTAAATAAAATAAATGTGTATGTGTATAGAATGAATCAATGTAATGTGTGTTTCTGATATAAGCAGCATGTGTTAGATCAGAGAAAGGTTAGAACAGGGAAACTTCCAGATACCTTTAAAACGGGAGGCCTAGAAAAGCTTCTTCTGGTTTCCAGCATTACTGATTTAGTGATCTCCTGCCTTCTATGTACATATTTACAAGTTATTTGTTTAAGGCAGCTGCAGTTTATCTAATCTTTGTGCCAATGTTCATAATTGCCAATTGAGTCTTTGTGTGTTAACTAGGTTAGTACTGTTTAAACAAATGTATGTGACCTTTTAAAGGGAAATCATATTCTAGTTTAGGCCTCCATCCTGAATATTGTTACTGTGATTACCGTATTGGTCCGAATATAAGCCGCACCTTTTTTCCAATTTTTGAGCTTGCGAGTTACGGGTGCGGCTTATATTCGCGACCGTAAAAAAAAATCATTGCCGATTTGTGAACTTTGCTTGTTAGGTGTGCGGCTTCTATTTGCGAATGCAAAATGACGGCCGATTTGCTCGATTGCGAATTAAGGCTGCCGATTTTCGTGCTTGAGACTGCGGTATTGAATAGCGATTTACGGTTTTAGTGATTCTAACATCCTGTAAAGCCTGTAACCTGTAAAAAAAGCCACAGTGCTAATTAGAAAGCCTGTTTCTTGCAATGGCTGATCACTTTGAGAGTCTTTTTCTCTCCAATTTTACGGTTGCGGCTTATATTTGAGTACTATCTTTTTTCTATTTTTTCCCCTTGAACTTTACGGGTGTGGCTTATATGCGGACCAATACGGTATATACTATTAAGAAGCAAAAGAAAATCAAAATAGTAAATACAGACAAAATTCTTTGGGAATATGAAGACAATCAGTGCCATGTAAACTGTTAAGACAAAACCACAGATTCATGAACAGTAAGTAAGATAAATGCAATAAATTAAATATTTACTGTTCTGCACCCAAATGTATATACATTTTGACAGTTTTATGATATCTATTTTTTTATATATATTCACTCTCATTTTATAACTTTTTGTTGTCCTGATTATCTTCCAGGTAAATATCACAAAAAAAGAAAATATAATGCTGACTAAAGAGGTTTTTGAACAGCGGAAATTCTTAGAAAAGTGCAACCGAGGTAAAATTTTACATTTTGTTGGTTATTGTTCCCCTAAACTGTTCATATAACTCTGTATGGCTTATTCATAAATATGCCACAAAACATGTCGAGCTGCAGGAAAGAAATGTTGAACACATTGGACAAAGCCATGCCAGAGCCATACTTGGTATATTTGCATTCATGTGCTCATAACAAGGACTCAGCAGTCTGTCCCTACATCAAATAGACTGAAAGGTCTTAAAAAAAAAGCCTGTTTGTTAAAAAAAGGCCAAGTACAAAAATGCAAAAATTGCAGAAATTCTAGGGCCATTTTGATTTTGTTTTATTTGTTCTCAGACCACACTCAGGAAAGCCATGTACCAGAAATAGAATAATCATTATAATAATTTGCAGACTAATGTTATGAGATTGGCTTCCTTATTTCAGGACAGACACTTTTGAAACCTCTTCAGGCCTAAAAAATAAATATAATCGTCTGGAGAGAATATCAATGCTTCTAAAATATAAAATCTGGATGGAAATGTTTATTTTGGATGACAACAAGCTTATAACAATTTCTTTAAAATTATCCAAATAACATTACTTTCTCTGCTCTCTCCGCCACTGAACAAATTAAACAATCATGGATGCTCTGGTTAAGTTTTATATTGAACTAGCGTATTGCCCGTCAAAAAATGACGGCGATGAGATGTGTATGTTTTAAAAGTTGTTTAGTTATTAATATACACATGGAATTGTAAGGTAGCTAATGTTGTTTTCTGTGTACTACTGAAATATAGAATACAAATTAATAAATGAATTTACGTATTTTTATGCATTGTGTTGAAGAGCTGGCAATCTGTGTTGATGTTGCTGCAGCATTAGTGGTGTGGAGGTGCTGTGTAAGCGCGATAAACGTGTGCAGTGTAATAGTGTGCGTGCGCGAGCCGAAAACGTTAACGTAGCTGTGTACTTTCGCATTATCCTAAAATGGCGGATAATGTGTGGTATGCGTCTTAGCGGATTATCGGTACGTGTTTTCCGTGGTTATAGTGCTGTAGCCTCATTTTCGTTTTGTTTGTCCACCATTTTTTCTGCGGCGCTCATTACCAAAGTACTACGGTTTAACGGCTCGCCTTGCTGTGCGAGGCTCGCCGGGCGATGATCGCCTGCGGCGCTCATCGCTAAGTCGTACGCACTACGCAACACAGCGGTTTAATGGCTCGCCGCGCTGCGCAAGGCTTGCCGAGCGATGAGCTCCTTTGGCGCTCATCGCTAAGTCGTACGCACTACGCAACGCAGCGTGACGAGGAATCGTAATTAGACAATTATAATATGTGATTGTTAATAGAAAAAGATGTTGAAACATAAATTTTGTTGTTTAGTCGTGTTCAACTCTACGTGACCCTAAGGATCGCAGCGCGCCAAGCACACCTGTTAGCCACTGCCCTCTGAGATCCATCAAGCTCATGTTTATTGTTTCAGTGACCTCATTTATCCATGTTCTTCTTCATGTGCGTTTAATCTTTCCCAGCATCAGATTCTTCTCTAGGGAATACTGTCTTCTCATAATATGGTCAAAATATTTGAGCTTCAGTCTCATGATCACACCTTCCAGTGAACAGTCTTTCTTGATATTCCTGTAGTACTGGTTGGATCTTCTTGCAGTCAAAGGTACTCTAAGCATTTTTCTCCAACAACACAAGTCAAAGGAGTCAATTCTACATGTCCCAGACTTCTTTATGTTCCAGCTCTCACATCCGTATATTACTACTGAGAATAACATAGTTCTAACTATGCAGACCTTTGTTGATAGTGTAATATCTTTACTTTTAACTAGATTTTCAACCTAGAAGCAAATATTTCTTAATTTCATGCAGTTACCCTCTGAAGATGTCTTGGATCCCATTAAAATATAATCTGTCACTTTCTCCACTTCTTCCCCATCTATTTGCCAGGAAGTGAGATTGTCGTTTGCCATGATCTTCGTCTTTTTAAAGTTGAGCAGCAGCTTTCGCACTCTGTTGTTTTACTCTCATCAGTAGGTCCTTTAGTTCCTCCTCATTTTCAGCAATCAGAGTAGTATCATCCGCGTATCTGAGGTTGTGTATAAAAATAAATTTAACAGTGCAAAAAAAAAAACAATAGGTCCATCTAGGCTGTCCATTCTGTCAGCTGAAAATCATTTGGATTAATAAACCTCAGGATAACCTTGCACATTATTCTCAAATTCCTTAAAGGGCCATTTACATCACTAAAAGTGCTCTTCATGGCGTGAAAGCATAATATTCTATTTTAAAATGATCTCTTGTTTTTGTTTTTTTAATTGCACATATAACAGCTCAAAATCTACAGTCTTAGGTCTGTTTCCAAACACACTCCTGACTATTCCATGATTAACAACATCTGTGAACACTGAGGGGTGAAGGCTCTGTGAGCACAAAGATACAGTCAGGTCCATAAATATTGGGACATCGACATAATTCTAACTGCAGACTTTCAGCTTTAACTTGAGGGTATTTACATCCAAATCAGGTGAACGGTGTAGGAATTACAACAGTTTGTATATGTGCCTCCCACTTTTTAAGGGACCAAAAGTAATGGGACAGATTAACAGTCATAAAACAAACTTTCACTTTTTAATACTTGGTTGCAAATCCTTTGCAGACAGTTACAGCCTGAAGTCTGGAACGCATAGACATCACCAGACGCTGGGTTTCATCCCTGGTGATGCTCTGCCAGACCTCTATTGCAACTGTCTTCAGTTCCTGCTTGTTCTTGGGGCATTTTCCCTTCAGTTTTGTCTTCAGCAAGTGAAATGCATGCTCAATCGGATTCAGATCAGGTGATTGACTTGGCCATTGCATAACATTCCACTTCTTTCCCTTAAAAACTCTTTGGTTGCTTTTGCAGTATGCTTCGGGTCATTGTCCATCTGCACTGTGAAGCACCGTCCAATGAGTTCTGAAGCATTTGGCTGAATATGAGCAGATAATATTGCCCGAAACACTTCAGAATTCATCCTGCTGCTTTTGTCAGCAGTCACATCATCAATAAATACCAGAGAACCAGTTCCATTGGCAGCCATACATGCCCACGCCATGACACTACCACCACCATGCTTCACTGATGAGGTGGTATGCTTTGGATCATGAGCAGTTCCTTTCCGTCTCCATACTCTTCTCTTCCCATCACTCTGGTACAAGTTGATCTTAGTCTCATCTGTCCATAGGATGTTGTTCCAGAACTGTGAAGGCTTTTTTAGGTGTTGTTTGGAAAACTCTAATCTGGCCTTCCTGTTTTTGAGGCTCACCAATGGTTTACATCTTGTGGTGAACCCTCTGTATTTACTCTGGTGAAGTCTTCTCTTGATTGTTGACTTTGACACACATACACCTACCTCCTGGACAGTGTTCTTGATCTGGCCAACTGTTGTGAAGGGTGTTTTCTTTACCAGGGAAATAAATATTCGGTCATCCACCACAGTTGTTTTCCGTGGTCTCCCGGGTCTTTTGGTGTTCCTGAGCTCACCGGTGCGTTCTTTCTTTTTAAGTCTGTTCCAAACAGTTGATTTGGTCACACCTAATGTTTTTGCTATCTCTCTGATGGGTTTGTTTTGTTTTTTCAGCCTAATGATGGCTTGCTTCACTGATAGTGACAGCTCTTTGGATCTCATATTGAGAGTTAACAGCAACAAATGCAAATAGCACACTTGAAATGAACACTGGAGCTTGTATCTGCTCTTTGTAAATGGGATAATGAGGGAATAACACACACCTGGCCATGGAACAGCTGAGCAGCAAATTGTCCCATTACTTTAGGTCCCTTAAAAAGTGGGAGGCACATATACAAATTGTTGTAATTCCTACACCGTTCACCTGATTTGGATGTAAATACCCTCAAATTAAAGCTGAAAGTCGGCAGTTAAAGCACATCTTGTTCGTTTCATTTCAAATCCATTGTGGTGGTGTATAGAGCCAAAAAGATTAGAATTATGTTGATGTCCCAATATTTATGGACCTGACTGTATATCGTTTTTCACTATACTTCAGGAATGTAGCAGGACATATTTACCCCCAACTGTCATATTTATCTGATTCTCTGCACAGATGAATTTGGGAAGGGTTGTCTCTTTCTGCTTTTGCTCTCTGCACAGAGCTGTTGCTGTGAGTCTGTCTGGTGGCACTGCCAGTAACTTTGTGAAAAAGGCACCTATTTCAAAAATTCAAAAACATGTTTTTAGGACAACTTTATAGTGGTGTGCTCCAGGTTGTGCTGAATGAACTGGCCCTTTAGTTTAAAATAAATAAATCCGGTAAAGCAGTAGATTGACTAGTTATGCAGATGAATATAATAACTATTGTGTATTTTCCAAAGTTTCCCAAAATCCAGCCTTTTTCCATACAACCTATTGTCATAAGTCATACATTTTATGAGAGACTGTTTACCAATATGTATTTCAGCTTTACATAAGATTATAGGTTGTTTGTATCACACAGACCATGATTTGACTGTAAGCCATTGCTCTTAGCACTATTAATTGGACGTAGTTCAGTAGCTGCCAAGGAACCTATAGGGTGGTACTCAACGGATGTGGCTTTTGTTATCTTTTAATAAATCTAATGAAATATCCACCTGCAACTTGTGTTTTTTTCCTCTTGCCTTTGCCTAGAAGTTAAACACAGGGCGAGCTGTTTAGAAAGCATCATGTATAACTTGTTTGCCAACACTTCTTTCCAGAAATGTGTATTGTCGGCTCTGCTAATTGCTTTTCCTTTGATTAGCAATTAAACTCCATTGAAAAAAAAAATCCATGAATATTAATAGGCTGAGGGCCTGGATGGAGAAGTGCTGGCAGGTTAAAATGCTTCCTGATTATAATCACCATGTTGGTGTTCTTGCTTGCAGGGGGAGGTGAGAGGAGTGTGTGTTTGCAGCTAGAGTTTAGAGTAGTTCATCGGTTAATGGGATTAGAAACTTATGCTAATTGCACCACATTTAAACTAACAAGCACCTAAATTTGCAGAACAAACAGCACTGCCTTTTATTAATGGTTCTCTTGCTCTCCCCAGCAGTCAAGGAGTTTTGTTGCTGCAAGTGATGTTGACTCCTTTCTTGCCATTTTTAATCTGTTCTTCTCTTGACTTCTTCCTGTATCAAAAATACAGCTAAAATAACTGAAAGATAACATGACTGCTAAGCTGTGTATATCTCCATATTCATATCACTTCCTTGTACCTGTTTTCTGTCTGTAATAGACTTTTTTAACTATTTCCTTGCCCAGTGATACTTTTGTAAAGGACTTAAAAATGCTACAGAAAATGTATTTACAACATGTGTTCCCCAAAATTTCATGTCCGTGATCTCATTAACAAATAAAGATATAGGGTGTATATATATTTATATATATATATATATATATATATATATATATATATATATATATATATTATATATTTATATATATACCGTCTATATATTTATATATATTCATATTTTTATATATATATATATATATATATATATATATATATATTATATATATATTTATATTTGTATATATATATATATATTTATATTTGTATATATATATATATATATTTATATTTGTATATATATATATATATATATATATTTATATATATATATATATATATATTTATATACATATATATATATATATGTATATATATATATATATATATATATGTGTATATATATATATATATATGTATATATATATATATTTCTATATATATATATATATTTATATATATATATATATTTATATACATATATATATATATATATATATATATATATATATATATATACAGTCAGGTCCATAAATATTGGGACATCGACATAATTCTAATCTTTTTGGCTGTATACACCACCACAATGGATTTGAAATGAAACGAACAAGATGTGCTTTAACTGCAGACTTTCAGCTTTAATTTGAGGGTATTTACATCCAAATCAGGTGAGCAGTGTAGGAATTACAACAGTTATTATATGTGCCTCCCAGTTTTTAAGGGACCAAAAGTAATGGGACAATTGGCTGCTCAGCTGTTCCATGGCCAGGTGTGTGTTATTCCCTCATTATCCCATTTACAAAGACCAGATACAAGCTCCAGTGTACATTTCAAGTGTGCTATTTGCATTTGTTGCTGTTAACTCTCAATATGAGATCCAAAGAGCTGTCACTATCAGTGAAGCAAGCCATCATTAGGCTGAAAAAACAAAACAAACCCATCAGAGAGATAGCAAAAACATTAGGTGTGGCCAAATCAACTGTTTGGAACATTCTTAAAAAGAAAGAACGCACCAGTGAGCTCAGCAACACCAAAAGACCCGGAATACCACAGAAAACAACTGTGGTGGATGACCGAATAATTATTTCCCTGGTGAAGAAAACACCCTTCACAACAGTTGGCCAGATCAAGAACACTCTCCAGGAGGTAGGTGTATGTGTGTCAAAGTCAACAATCGAGAGAAGACTTCACCAGAGTAAATACAGAGGGTTCACCACAAGATGTAAACCATTGGTGAGCCTCAAAAACAGGAAGGCCAGATTAGAGTTTTCCAAACAACACCTAAAAAGCCTTCACAGTTCTGGAACAACATCCTATGGACAGATGAGACTAAGATCAACTTGTACCAGAGTGATGGGAAGAGAAGAGTATGGAGATGGAAAGGAACTGCTCATGATCCAAAGCATACCACCTCATCAGTGAAGCATGGTGGTGGTAGTGTCATGGCGTGGGCATGTATGGCTGCCAATGGAACTGGTTCTCTTGTATTTATTGATGATGTGACTGCTGACAAAAGCAGCAGGATGAATTCTGAAGTGTTTCGGGCAATATTATCTGCTCATATTCAGCCAAATGCTTCAGAACTCATTGGACGGCGCTTCACAGTGCAGATGGACAATGACCCGAAGCATACTGCAAAAGCAACCAAAGAGTTTTTTAAGGGAAAGAAGTGGAATGTTATGCAATGGCCAAGTCAATCACCTGATTTGAATCCGATTGAGCATGCATTTCACTTGCTGAAGACAAAACTGAAGGGAAAATGCCCCAAGAACAAGCAGGAACTGAAGACCGTTGCAATAGAGGTCTGGCAGAGCATCACCAGGGATGAAACCCAGCGTCTAGTGATATCTATGCGTTCCAGACTTCAGGCTGTAATTGACTGCAAAGGATTTGCAACCAAGTATTAAAAAGTGAAAGTTTGTTTTATGACTGTTAATCTGTCCCATTACTTTTGGTCCCTTAAAAAGTGGGAGGCACATATACAAACTGTTGTAATTCCTACACCGTTCACCTGATTTAGATGTAAATACCCTCAAATTAAAGCTGAAAGTCTTCAGTTAAAGCACATCTTGTTCGTTTCATTTCAAATCCATTGTGGTGGTGTATAGAGCCAAAAAGATTAGAATTATATCGATGTTCCAATATTTATGGACCTGACTGTGTATATATTTATTTTTATATATATATATATATATATATATATATATACATATATACAGTATATATATATATAAATAATTCTTTGTGATATATTACACTTATTTATTTATTTAACGATTTAGCATTACTTTTGCTTGGATAAGTACCACGTCCGCAAACTGAAAACTAACCAGGGTGTTGGTATGAAAAAACTGCACACAAAGCGGGCACCACATTTTCATTAGTTTTGTTTGGTATATCTATATGAGTGTACAAAATGATAAAATATGTTTAGTTAATGGACTGTTGTAACTAGCAACATTATGAGCTCTTTAAGTCATGTAAAACATTTTTTTAAATAGAAATTCATATATTTATCTGAGTTTGCTTTTTTCATGTTCCTTTTCAATTAGAACACGTATTGCAAATGAACTTTTCATGTTAAACCTATTTTTTAGCTTACCATTTATTAACATTTTAAAATACACAAGCAAACGGCAGTAAAGCAGAAACAGTTTAACTCATTAATGGCCAGAGTTGTACTCCTCCCCACCTCCCTCACTATCCTGCGCAATACTGAAGGAAAGTGGAATATTTTAACTGTGATATTATTGATTTGCTGTCTTTAAAAAATTAAAAAAACAACACATGTATTTGTAATATTAATTAATGAACTAAAAATAGATTTGACAGGAAAAGTGCTTACATTTTCCCTGTTAGGGCTAATGGACCTTTCCTGTTATCTGCCTGACATTTTGTTGTTAGGGTATTTGAGGGTATATAACAGGAAAGCTCCAAGCTTGCTCTTCTATATTTTTATGTTGTCAAGTAAGTACTTGGCAGTATCTCAACATAACTATATACAGTACATAGTTTCTCCCATTCCTGAAGCTTCTAATCCTGTTAGGTCTGTTAGCCTAAGTTTAAATGGTGTTTTACCAGCATTATCTGAGGAAACCTGCAACTATCTGTCTATCAAAATGTGATTGTCTCTTGCCTAATTTAAAGTAGTAGCTACTGTGATGAAAATAAAAAACCTTGGATTAGTCATCAAGTTATTTGCGCATAGCCCTCCCCCTCCAATAAGGACTTTAAGGCAACCTGCTATCAAGTTTATCTGCTGAGACATGCCGTATATGCTCAGGAATGAGATCATAGACCGAAAATTGCATTTTTACAAGGAAGGTTTAAACCCTGTTAATTTTTATGTTTAAATATCATATAAACATTGAATTTATGTTTCCAATTGTTTCTGTTTCTTTCGGCTGCTATATAATGGTACTGCTGAAAATAATAAAGAATAAAGCAGAAGATGAGATTAGATTAGAACATGTGAAGTAACAAATTGTTCTGCCCTTTCTCTGCAGTGTCTGTGTTGGCTGTGGAGGAATATGAAGATTTGCAAAATAGCTTCGAGATGGAAAAGAATCTGCGGGAGAAAGCAGAATCATTGGCACAGGAGGTACAGATCAGGTTTTAGTGTGAAATTGTGTTTACCAAAGTGTTACTTGCATCCAAAAGGAGCACTCCAGACAAAGAGGGATATTGGCAATGTGTTTATTTCATAGTAATTACTTTAAACATTTTATAAATTAATTTAATTATTTGATGAATTCTTTATATTGGCTGCGCTAAATTATTAACTTTAGTTGGGCATAACGTTCATAGAGGTTGCTGGCCACTGGTAAAAAGCATGACCTCTCCATACAGGCAGAACTCACAAATTGATACTGTTTAAAACAGAGTTAAAGGACTGACTGCTGTGTTTTCCAATAATATTTAGTAGCCCTTAGTAGTAGACTACATAAATGAAGTATGGTAATATGACAGGAAATTGCAAACAAAGTCTGGTGTTTTTGAGACAAATAAATTAATAGATCTTATGGGTTTGGCTAGCGCAACTTACTGCAGTTAGCAGCATATATATAAACAATGATATAGAAAGAGTTTTATACAGACGGGGGACCAACCCCTTCCCCGCAAGATCCCACATTCTGATCTCCCACCCCCCACCACCCCCCAGGTGCCCCATTCGCATCTCCTACCCCCCTCCACCCCAGGTCCCCCCATCTGTATAACACTCTTTCTATATCATTGTTTTTTATATATATATATATATATATATATATATATATATATATATATATATATATATGCTGCTAACTGCAGTAATCCACCTTAACACAACAGAGGCTGTGATAGCATTCCACACTCCCGACAGTGCACGCACACCTCGCGCTAGCCAAACCCATAAGATCTAAATTAATTTATGAAATTCTTTAATGAGTTATTATTTTCAGTAATAAATGGTTGTATATGGTTGACACTTTCTAAACATGATCCTCTGTTTTAGTGGCCTGGAAGTGGATGGGTTTATAATTCCCCTACCTAGCCAAGCATTTTTCTGATTTGGTTTTCTTGTGAGCTCTTCTCAGGACAATTATTGTCCATTTTTTGTAATGCACCGACATATTCCGTACGCTATACAGGAGTTAAGTATAAGTAAAAAAAAATACAATATTAAACACATGGCAAAAACTAGGGGCCTGTCTGAGTATAAAATCTTGCATACATGGTTCTTTTTTTCAAAGCACCTTACAAGATTGAAAACCAACAAAACTACAATCTAAAGGACAATGGTTTGATCCTAGAACTACATATAAGAATGTTTATGGAACCAAATAGAATTTAATTTTTATCCACAAAAAATTTTTTCACTATATATTTTAATTATTTTTTAGTGTTATATCAGATTTGTGTTTTGATTTGTTTGCTCTCCAATGGTTATAACTCTTCCTATATTTTAGATGTATATTGAACAAAACCAACTTAAGCGGCAGAGCTGTCTCCTCCTTCAGAACTGCGCACCTGATGAGCAGCTCTTAAAGGCTTTAGATGAAAATTCACAACTAACACAACTGTTGGAAGAGGAGCGAATCCAACATCAACAAAAGGTAAGGTAAGACATGCCCCATTTCTTCCACCCATACTCTTTTCTTCCCTCACATTTCACTCTCCATCATGTTTTATTCCAGTCTCCCTTTCCTAGCTTTTCCTTGTGTTACCCTTCCTTCCATATTGGTGTCTCTTTCCCACATTACTCTTGTCTTATGTGTGACCCTTTTCCAAATATTTATGCAGATCAAGGAGTTGGAAACACAGCTTGAAGAGGCCAAACTACTGAAAGAGGTGCAAAGTCTTAGAAAACAGCTGGAACTATTAGAAGACGATAAAAAAGATTTGGAAGCAAAGTGCCGGACATCAGAGTCCACAGTGAAAGATCTGAAATACTCAGGTATTTGATTCTTAGTGTTACCCGAAGTCACATTGTGCAACATTAAAGGAATCTATACAGTTTCTCAAATATTTGTGTTAATGGACAGAGGCTGTTTTTTTGTTCAAGCTGGTTTTGTGTAATCAAAAGCTTTGATATAATTTAATATAATTTAGCAATTTTACATATGAGCTGCAGAAAAGCTTGTCTTGGAAACCTAAGATGTGTGCTGCTGCAATGTCAAGGTACAGCCTACACAGGAGACCTAGAAACTGCTCCTGATTGAATGACGCACAAACAAATTGAATTGTGATTTAAAATATGTATGCTTTAAAGAATCTATCTTAGTTTATTTCTTCACAGGTTATAACATCCAATTCTCATAGCGAAATAGCAGACCAGGGAATTATTAACTTATGCTCAAGGATTGTTACCTTTTTTTACCCCACAAATAATTGGATAGGGATATTGATGTGGACCCCATGGTGTCAATATTTAAATTGCTCAGCTTTTCTGTAATTTTCTGATGGTTATATTGTCACATTCTAGGTGCCATGTTCAGTTTTGTGGATACTAAAATGTATACAATGTAAGCTAAAGGTCAAAATAAGCATTTTGTAAATTGCTTGTTAGGTAAAACAAAATGTATGGGTTGCATTCACAGGCCCGGCTCTGTTCTGCCTCCCTGCTAATTGCTTTTTAATAGGTGGGGGATCACACAGATTCTCTTCCTCAATCTCCTATTGGCTTTCTTGCTGGTTATGCTCTGTAGTTTCTAATATGAGGCAATTGTGTTGTAGGTCAAAGAACAGATCTGGTATACTGCTGAGGAAAATAGCATGTCTGACACCCATCGCTACTGAGAGCAATTGTGTTAAAGACTTACAGCACATAAAATCCTACATAGCCACAGACTGTTTTGTTTTGTTTTATTATTTTCTTTCTTGAGTTAATAAGCCTTAGCAAAATGCTTATTTTGCAGTTTATTTAAAAAATATCTGGGAACTTTTCAGTGCCCTTTTAACATTTAAAGGTATATAGAATCTTCATGGGTTATGAATGCATAGAGGAGAATCTGTAGTGTATGAAAATATTTGTTTGTTTTTTGCATTACATTTTCCCACAAAATAAACATTAATGCCCTAGAGCAAATGTCTTCATAGATTTT
This sequence comes from Discoglossus pictus, assembly GCA_027410445.1. Taxonomy (NCBI): domain Eukaryota; kingdom Metazoa; phylum Chordata; class Amphibia; order Anura; family Alytidae; genus Discoglossus; species Discoglossus pictus. Next base: position 108,777,111 of record CM050171.1, read on the forward strand.
ATACAAAATTCTGAGCAGAGTTCTTGTATTAAAACATTCAATAAAACATTTCTTAAAATCTATAAGTATTGATATTGAATGAACTCCATTTGTTTGAAATCACCTCAGTTTCACTTAAAGAAACTCAGAGAGTTTGTGAGTGGGACAGAATGTGAAGCTATTAAATAATGCTTTCCCATCAGTATGAGCACTGAAAAAGAGTATGCATTACCATTTGGTATGTATAGTCATGGAAAGCATTAAAAGTGCACTTACATGTCTCAAGAGGGCCAGGAGGCCTGTTTCCCCACAATATTTGTCAGCTGCTAAGGATTCTTGGTTGTGCCATTTCTTGGTTTTTCTTTTAGTTGTAACATGGGATTTATTTAGGTTTATTAGCTCTGCATAGACCTAAATCAATTAAGAGGAAAGTCTGCATAGTTAGAACTGTAATATTCCCAGTAGTAACATACGGATGTAAGAGCTGGACCATAAAGAAGTCTGAGTACCGTAGAACTGATGCCTTTGAATTGTGGTGTTGGAGAATACTCCTTAGAGTCCCCGGGACTGCAAGAAGATCCAATAAATGAAAACTTCAGGAAACCAGGACAAACCGTTCATTGGAAGGTTTGATCATGAGGCTAAAGCTCAAATATTTTAGCCCGTTTGAGACATACAGACATACTTAGAAACCTTTGCCACACTATTTCTTTCAGAAATTCTAATATATTCTTATCTATGTAATGTCATTTTTCAACAATTACAGAACATCTTCCTTAAAAAAAAATGTAAATAGTTTCCCTCAGAGACAGCAAATCAGTCTAGAATAAATTATGTCTTTCTTTATAAAGCTTCATAACTCTTTCAGTACACACAATAATTAGAGTTTTTTCTAAATGAGGTCCTTGAAAAGCTGCATTTCCAGATATTTAAAAGGTAATTATTTCAAACCTTTGCAGCACCATTTTAGAATATTTAAATCCTCCTGTTTAATGCTTAATAGCATTAAGTAGACATGATCGCACAAGGTGTATCTTACCCAAATTTACTAAGAAATCTGTGTTTACTTTAATCCACCAGTGTGTAGAAATGTTGTAGTTAGAGCTTGTTTTTAATACAAGTAATCAAAGTGAAATGTAAAATTGTCTCTTGTGTTTGTATGAAATGCATTCAACCATGTTCATCTGCTCTTTGCATGCTTACATGGGGCAGCTTTTACCAATGCAGGAAAAAGTAAGTAAAATACAACTGAAGAAGGACAGTCCTGATATAAATTAAATTCCATAGTTTTTATTTGGCAGTATGTTTATTAACTTGCTCATTTCATTAATGCAATTAAATGTACTGGAAAAATATCCATTTAGCGTGATATGAAGATACCAAAGTAAAAACAAATTCACGGCCCAAAGTTACAGGTGACATGTTTCTGACTTTGGGGTTGTTTGTGTTGGTAAAAGTTTCTTTGTTAGTAGGAGATTATTTTTATTATTTTTTAATTTACACATTCTTGAAATATTGTTATAAATAGTGCCATCACCAAACAAAGATATTATTTTAATATGGTAGTGGGAAAAAGAAAATGAATGATAGGACAAAAAGGGACAAAGAAGAAGGAAACAAATTGAATAATTTCCGATAAGTGATGAGCAATATATAATTTTTTGTTAATTAGTTTCCCAAAGTGGTATATATCTTGGGATTGGTCAATTGATTTTCCAGGGTAGGGTCAATGTGTGAGGTAATTGATAAAGTATTTATTACCTATACTAAATTATACAATTTTTGGAACTTTTTTTGGAACTATGATGTCATGAGATTTTTTTTTTAATGTTTAGTAATATAGCCGCCCTTCAATTTGATAACTGCCATCAACCTTTAGAGAATAAAGACTTCCTTTGCATCTGTATTAAAATTATAACATAAAGCTGCAAAAGTCGGCTTTGCTACCCAAATAATTTAAAATAAATCATTTCAAATTTTTCCTTTAGTTATTCAAAATAAAAATAAACAGTTTACCTTTAGTGACCTCACTCCGTATTCGTTCCTTCATGAATTTAGATTTTAAGTGGGTTAAGCTGTATGTGATGATCTCACAAACCTCTTTCAATACGGAGCAAACGCAAACACAGGTAAAGCAGAACATGATGATCTTTTGTTTTCCGCTTGTCCTATATGTCGAAAGATGAGGGCTTTTGTTTCAATAACATGAACTGCTAAGCTTTAAAAATGTATATGTATGCAGCAGACCTAGCTTTTTGGATTGCCTATAGAGAATACAAATGTAACCATTTTATGTCACTTTAAACATTAGTCAGAAATGTATTATCTTTTTAATGTCATTAATGGATTACCAGTCTATATTTATAGACTTTGATTCTATAATGGAGAAAAAAATTATAAATGATATAAGTAGTTAAAAACTCTCAAGTGAACACTGTTTCTTTCTTTTTTTTTACTTTGTTTTGTTAATATTAATTAATATAAGGTTTCCAGTAAGTTCTGTTGAAAGGAAAACAATAGTGAAGCTGTCCACACCATCAACTTTATAGTGAAAGAAATACATCTCCCAATCGGATTTCCCTCCCACGTGACATAATGAGAAAAAAAAGGGCTGTTGAAGTAAAGAAGTTCAAATCACCATCACATATATAGTTCTCAGCAGCGCGGGCTTGCCAAAAAATGTTGGTAACGCAAAGTTAAAACTGAAGGCTCGCGAAGCCAAAGACGCTCCTTGCACTGGTGGAGGTGACCCTGTACGACTTCGGCAGGTAGCGCCGAAGGCGCTTACTGTGCTGGTGGAGATAAGCGCCATAGGCGCTCATCCCTACAACGACGCACGACTTAAGCATCATACCTACGACCCACGTGACAACAGATCAACAGAAAACTCGAATACACAATTCACAGTGTAAGACCCGTAGCTTAAAACTAATTACCATTCTAAAATGCCTACTCGAGTAAAAAAAAAGGCCCCCGAAAAAAAAGAAAACGAGGCTACATGACCCCTAAGCACGCAAAACACCGCCAGGCACATACGACTTTTATCCCGAACGAGGTACAAAATACACTATTAGGAAGGACGGAAAATGCTCGAGACCCGCGTAACACATAGACAATCGCTGCCATTTACAACACTAGCTTAAAACTAATTCCCATTCTAAAATGCCACTTTACACAACTAAACAAACGGTTTAGCCACGCGCATACAGCCTATTTACACTGCACACTTGCCATATTGCTGACACTTTCTCCTCAGGTCACCAACAGTCTAAATGTACATTGTAAGCTGCAGGAAAAACAAAACCGTTTTTTAGCTCTTCAGCATATTGATTGCTGGATATATTAATTACAAATAGGTAAAGTATATTAATTTATTATTTAACTAATTAATTCATTAATTATTATAAAAAAAATACATTTATATATATATATATATATATATATATATATATATATATAAATATAAAAAAGAGCAGGGGAGAGGCTCGCAAAGAGCGCCGAAGGTACTCAGAGGACTAAAAGCCTTACATTTTGTGGCAAACAGCATTACGCTACTTCATAAATAAAAGGCTGGGTTTATCAAAAAACACATTGCCAGTTATGTAATTCGAAAGAGCATATTGTAAATACGGGGCTTTAATGTTATTAATCAGGCTGCTAGTGGTTACCTGGCCAAGATCAGAGAGTCATAACAGAAATTGCAGTATATAAGTCATATATTGGCATTCATTGTTCAGGAATGCGCTATGTACATTCAATTTTAAGCTGGAAGAACAGGCCCTTTATTCTTTTACACTGTGTTAGTATTGTTTTTGACTTTGTACTTACCCCTGTATAGCGATACAGAATATTTTGACATGTTACAGATAAAGGTTAATAATAATAATAATAATAATAATAATAATATATGGCCAGCCAAAAAGAAGCCAGCATACTGCCTATAAGTGAAACAAACTGAAGTTATATAGTACTACTAGCGACTTGCCCTCTCCCCCTTTACATTACGGTCTTCGCGATGAGCACCTTTGGCGCTCATTGCAGCCCCCTCAAGCCCCCTGTTTTTGGGGGGGTTTAGGAAATCGTGCTATTGTTCCTTTCATCTAATTAAATATAATACTTTTATGGACATGGAACACATTTTTTTTATGCATTTAAAATAGCATGTTTTAAAGACTACAAAAATCTACACTTCCTTGAGTGCACAGAGCTTACTATGCTATGTAAGTCTTGTTGGCAAACAAATATGGCTCACACAGTCGTGGTACTGCTCTTTGACTTTAGAGACGAGCATTTGGAGCAGTTAAACATATTAATCAGTTGTCCTCAGAGTCCTTTTTTTATGATGCATCAAATAAAAAAGAACTTTCCATGCCCCTTTAAGTGTAATAGAGATGCTTAAAATGGCAAATAGAGGAACAGGTTAAACATAGGTGGAAATATAGAAATAGGACTGATGGATGTGGATTAGTTCAGTGGCTTTGTAAACAGGTGACTTCTCATGACCTTCCATCAAGGGTTTTTCAAAAAAGAAAAACTACTTCCATCAAGGGTTTTATTAGCAGGTATGTCCATTACTAAAAGGATAGAGGACTGACATTGATGTTTGGGTTTTTATTTTCATAAGATGAATGGTTTTCTACGGTACAGTGTGATAATAACACCCAATCAATATTATTTCCCATTAAAAAAGGAAAAAGCATCCCATTAGAACAACATAGAAGTAGTCCACGTCAAGTAATTATGGCAGCTTTCTTTGCAATGATTTGCACTGTGGTTTTATAGCGCACACATAGATGAATGATAAAAGTGATACAGAACCCATTCCTGCTTTTCATATTGCTATTAGAGATATGTTGCAGAACAGGGCAAATTTATATCATCATATCAACTTTGTTTTGTAGTGTTTCTAGTAGATCTGTCAAATAATACTGAACTTGTACATCTAAAATCAAATTGCTATTTTATTATGGTCTTCTGTCATATATTTATCTCAGTATCATAGGATCATATGTAGTGTGATTTTATTATTGGGACTCTGTGTTTATGTATATCTGTGTTTGCCATTCAGTGGAAGAACTCCAGAAACGAGTACAGCAAGCAGAAAATCCTGCACCACCTCCGCCGCCTCCGCCACCACCACCTCCGCCACCACCTCCAAACCCTATTCGGTAAGCAAGTTATTTGCATTACTTCTGAACAAGTTTTTGAGAATATTCTTCTTCTTCTTGACTATTCCTGCAGTCATCCCTAGTGTGAACTCACTCGATAGCCTTGTCCTCTGACCAGCTCTGACTTCTCGGCCTCCATGGAGTATATGTGACCAATCACAATGAATTAGCCTACATGGGCAATGTAATTGCTTAGTAAATTATCTCATATATACACCCAAGGCAGCCTTACCGGAGATTCTATGGGAGCAATTGGGCACTTACAGAATCTCACAAAAGTGAGTACACCCCTCAAATTTTTGTAGATATTTTATTATATCTTTTCATGTGACAACACTGAAGAAATGACACTCTGCTACAATGTAAAGTAGTAAGTGTACAGCCTGTATAACAGTGTAAATTTGCTGTCCCCTCAAAATAACTCAACCCACAGCCATAAATGTCTAAACCGCTGGCAACACAAGTGAGTACACCCCTAAGTGGAAATGTCCAAATTGGACCAAAGTGTCAATATTTTGTGTGGCCACCATTATTTTCCAGCACTGCCTTAACCCTCATGGGCATGGAGTTCACCAGAGCTTTACAGGTTGCCACTGGAATCCTCTTCTACTCCTCCATGATGATATCACAGAGCTGGTGGATGTTAGAGACCTTGCACTCACCCACCTTCTGTTCGAGGATGCCCCACAGATGCGCAATAGGATTTAGGTCTGGAGACATGCTTGGCCAGTCCATTACCTTTACCTTCAGCTTCTTTAGGAAGGCAGTGGTCATCTTGGAGGTTTGTTCAGGGTTGTTATCATGTTGGAATACTGCCATGCGGCCCAGTCTCTGAAGGGAGGGGATCATGCTCTGCTTCAGTATGTCACAGTACATGTTGGCATTCATGGTTCCTTCAGTGAACTGCAGCTCCCCAGTGCCAGCAGCACTCATGCTTGACTGTAGGCAAGACACACTTGTCTTTGTACTCCTCACCTGCCACCACACACGCTTGACACCATCTGAACCAAATAAGTTTATCTTGGTCTTGGTCTCATCGGACCACAGGACATGGTTCCAGTAATCCATGTCCTTAGTCTGCTTGTCTTAAGTATACTGTTTGCGGGCCTTATTGTGCATCATCTTTAGAAGAGGCTTCCTTCTGGGATGACAGCCATGCAGACCAATTTCATGCAGTGTGTGGTGAATGGTCTGAGCACTGACAGGCTGGCCGCCCACCCTTTCAACCCCTGCAGCAATGCTGGCAGCACTCATACGTCTATTTCCCAAAGACAACCTCTGGATATGACGCTGAGCACATGCACTCAACTTTTTTGGTTGACCATGGCGAGGCCTGTTCTTAGTGGAACCTGTCCTGTGAAACCACTGTAAGGTCTTGCCCACCGTGCTGCATCTCTTTTTCAGGGTCTTGGCAATCTTCTTATAGCCTAGGCCATCTTTATGTAGAGCAACAATTCTTTTTTTTCAGACCCTCAGAGAGTTCTTTGCCATGAGGTGCCATGTTGAACTTCGAGAGACCAGTATGAGAGAGTGCAAGAGTGATAACACAAAATGTAACACACCTACTCCCCATTCACAACTGATACCGAGTAACACTAATGAGTCACATGACAATGGGGAGCGAAAATGGCTAATTGGGCCCAATTTGGACATTTCCACTTAGAAGTGTACTCACTTTTGTTGCCGACGGTTTAGACATTAATGGCTGTGTGTTGAGTTATTTTGAGGGGACAGCAAATTTACGCAGTTATACAGGCTGTACACTTACTACTTTACATTGTAGCAGAGTATCATCTCTTCAGTGTTGTCACATGAAAAGATATAATACAATATTTGCAAAAATGTGAGGGGTGTACTCCCTTTTGTGAGATACTGTGTGTGTGTGTGTCTATATATATATATATATATATATATATATATATATATATATATATATATATATACACACATACAAACATACATGTATTTGCTGTCATAATAATGTTTACCACAACAACATAACCGCTTCTTTTCATTTCAAGATCTCTCATGTCAATGATCCGAAAGCGACCCAGGGATGCAGCAAATACACCAAAAAAGGAAAGCACTACCCAACCAGAGGCTGGTAAGAATGGCTCATTCTTTATTAGAATAATCAAACTATGCTGTCTTCTGAAAGTGAGTATCTTATCTCGTTCTCAGGGGATTCTCAAAACTGAATCTGTGAAGACAGTGGTATATATATTTTAAAATTTGGCTTATACTGACTTGATACCTAATTCCATATTGCTAAACATTTCAACTATCTGCATATATAAGCATCACAATTATTTGTATGGGTTACATAGTTACACCATACTTGAAATTAAATTATGCAAGCCTGCAAGTACAAAATATACATATTGGTAATTGATGATGGCAACAGAAGAGGAAAAGGAAGTAACCTACATGATTTACAAAAAGGCAAACATTGCAACAAAGCTGCAGCAAAAATAAAAACAATGCTTGGTTAAATTGGAATAGAATTAGAATAAGCAAAAGAGAGATACTTATTCCACAATGCAGGTCCTTAGTCAGACTTCAGCTAGAATACTGGACCCAGTGGAGTAGGTCATGCCTGTCTTAGCTCCTGCTTAAAGGCTAAAAATTATTGCAAACACCTCTCAGGGGGCGGGGGTAATTTTTTAAGTTATTTAGTAACTTTAGAACCATTGATCTGAAAAAGCAGCCCAGTTTATCCTCACTTCCTGTTGGATACTAGTTCTTACCACCACCGCTACCTACATTTTAAGAACCAGTGTCTACCATTTTTGCTCTATATTTATTCATTTTAATATTCCCAAAAAGCAGCTCAGACATGTTACTGTTGCGGTTGGGGTACAGACATACTACATATACAAAAAAGAAAAATGTGGATTAATGGTGTGCTCATTAGTTGTTGTCTATTATTATTTGTCATAAAATATAACTTTTATTCTAAATATTAAAAATTATTATCTCCTGTTTGGCTACTTCAGCTTTTTTCTGATTTGTTTACTTCATATATTTTAATGAATCAAACTTAAACGTTTGCCTCTGACTTTCAAGTTTAAAAGGAGTTTAAATAATTAATTAAATAATAATTTTAATTAAAAAACTCTTTTACTTAGGATTTCTATTCGTGATCTAACACAATCTTTATGTGTATAGACTGATTCATCTATTCATGTAATTAATTGGTAACCATTCACACTATTCCATAAATAGTCCTTAATATGTCGGTAATGTTGGGGCTTCCCAGAAATTATGAGACAAATAGCAACAATCTTTATGTGGTGCAGTCTCGAGACTTGCAATAAGTGGAACTAAAATAAGTTAAAACTTAACTTTTAGAGTGTTATAAAAATTCAGAGCTTCATTTATTTATAAAAGAACAGCATTCATGGGTTAGTCTAAATACCAGGGCCTTGTAAATATATGTACAAAAAGGTAGTATATTTTTGTGAAACAATGCAATTCCCCAAATAAACAGCCTTATTAAATTTCGATTCAGTAAATTTAAAAGGGCTCTAATTAAGCACATAGCATATTTTTTTTTACAGAAGTTTTTAGTCCGTGAACTTCTATCCAAAAGCAAGGTCTTCACAAACTAAAAAATTCTGTAAATCAAATATGCTCTGTGCTTAATTAGAGGCCTTTTAAATTTACCGAATCGCAATTTAATAAGGCTGAAAGTGTATAATCACTATACCTCAACCTTGGTTACAATATCAATCAACTTTGAGATAGAAAGAAAGGATATTATACCTATTTAAAAGGATTGCAGAGATATTAAATGGATTGAGCCACTGAGAAAAGAGAAAAAATGATACATAGTGAAAGGGCTGATCCCAGGATACTGTGTTTGGATTGATATGTTATTGCTGCTATTGGAGGAGATGTTTGATGGGCCAATAAAATTAATAAAATAATGATTGGAAAATATATAGTGGATAAAGTACATAAAAAGGCAATCAATGATGAAAATTTATATAAAAGGATTGCAGAGATATTAAATGGATTGTATTGATGAAAAATAGTAAGCAGGTATCAATATGATGGAATTCAAATTGACCAATGATAACTCACCTTAGGGTATATAAAATATATAATTTCATGGATAAAGCGTCACCCACTAATGCATTTCTTTCCTGCACTTGTACTGTAGTTTAGTGGTTTGCTATGGTCTTAGCAGCAATTGTGCTAAACCATCTTAAGTGAACAAAACAGACAAAAAGGCATCTTCATTCTGATTGGCTAAAGATCTACCCACTTAGAATACCCTGCTTAAGATAAGAAGCTTTAATTTTAATCATTCAAAAACTATTTCCACATATTTTGATCGAATCTAAATCATGCTGAAGGCCACTTCACATTCATTTTATGTCACTTTAATATACTAATAAAACATATCAAAATAGACCCTTCATATACCCTATAAAAAAGTATATGCTCTGAAGAGGCGGTGTGTCTGATGTCAGTGTAATTAGGGAGAACCTAGGTCAAACAAATAGACACGTACTACAATGTCCTAACCAATGCGCGCATACAGTAATTAAGCCAGACAGTATAGCGATCTTATGGTAACACGGTCCGCCTCTCAGTAGACCAAATACTCTGAATAAACTACTTTCTTCACCTCCATAACGGCATGAGTGTGAAGTGAGCTACCAGAGTGGAGAGCCTTCTCTGTGGTCAACTCACAACCTATCTCAACTAAAGATTGCCCCCACAAATTGACAAGTTTCAAGATTGATAACTTTTTAGTGCACAGCTAAAATCTCTGGATTGACAGTCGGCTATACCATTATTGCTGGTTACTCTGTGACGTCATCTACCTTAATCATCCTATTCACTCCTCTGTATAACAACTGGGAGAAAAAAAATTATATATTTTTTTCTTTTATTAAATATAGAAATATATAGAAAGGAAACATGAGGGTGCTGATCAGCAAAGCTATATAGCGGTAGTATAAAAGAAATCAAATATGGCAGTGAAGTTAAATTAATTTAACAAACATTTTTTTTACCCCTTCATTTGGTCATACCTGCATGAAATGGTTTATGAAAGGGTTGTGTCATGATTAAATAGAGAGAACCAAGAGGGCTATTGTTTCTGTAATGAGATAATATTTGCCTCAAGGCTGGTAGTAAGAATTTCCAGGTCTTTGTTTTTTCCTGGATATGACCAGGTTAGTATCTGGAATAACTGGGGCTTTCCACTAAAAGACAAGGGCACTTTTCTTTGCATGAATAATTTGGGTAGCCAATGCATTTTGTTTACAGCTAAGTGTTCCCAAGGGCATTGCAGAAGGAAGAAGCATGGATCTAAGGGAGAGCTTTTGCTGATCAATTTTCTGATTGAATGGTTGGAACCTTAGACAATTCCACCATTGGCAGGATAAATGTGGGATAAATGGTAAACATGTGATTTCTAGGTATCACTGCAGTAATGTCTTATAGTTTTGCTCTTTACAGTTCTAGCATATCAAGAATTAGATGTGTACCCTCCTAAATGTCATTTCTGTCCTCTATATCTGAGCATTTTTACCACCTGGTCTCATTTTCTGGTTTTGTGATCTGAAAATCTTATATTTTCAACAGTATATGGATGTGCTTAGTTCAAGTATACTAATATATGAAGAGGGGTCTTGATTTCCTATATGATAAAGTGATGTAGTGTTCCTTTGCATTGCTACCACCTCCATTTCTTGGTTTGAAAATATATTTTAAAAACAGTCATGCCTTGTTGTCTTGTCAAAGGAAAGAATATATCTGTTGCTACCCAATAATTTTTTAGTATAAGCTCCTGACAGTGAAATGGTTTATCAAAAGCCATTACTTTCAACATTAACACAACAATTTAAATTATGTATTTTAGCATTATTTGAACACCCACAATTTTAATTTTTTAAAACAATAACAATAGTGTTGGTTTTGAGTGTTCCATAAAAATTGTAAGTATTCAAAATTGCATGTTTTTCATCTGCTGTTTTTATTTCTGAGATGTAAATGGTTCCCTGCAGGAAATTGCAAACACATAACTGTCAGGTTAAAGCAATAGATTCATGCTTTTAACGTGCAGTAGTATTATTAAATCATTCACTTTTAACAATGGACAATAGAAATGCATTAAGCATTTAAACGAATAACACATTGTATTATTAAGAAAATAGAACATGAATTTCAAAAGGACCCTTTACTGATGTATTTATTTTCAATATTCAACCTTGCATTCATATTTGAAAAATGTTAAGTGCGTTTAAAGGTGCAAAGTACCTTGTTATAATGACTTGCGTTCCCATGTTGAGAAAGGGTAGCAGTCCGTTCATACAGTGTCTATACAACGTCCTTCAACACAGTGAAGCCACTTCACAGGATCTCATGTTATAAAAGACTAAGACCTTGCATGCAAGGCCTCTGCTAATTTTCATGTGTGAAAAGCACATGTAAAAAAGAACATAGCTATTACATGCTGCGCGTAAGAAAAATGTGCAAGACAGATGTTGCTCTACATGAAATTTGGTTCAAAGTACGCTCGCTATGGCCCAAAAAATAATTAGCATTATGTAACCCATGCTAAGGCTTGAAAATACTTGGCGAGTGCACTTCTTCTAAATGTGTACACTTCCTTGATGCTATCATGACAAGGAAGGGGTTGATAAATAAGATGAATGCAAGGGTTATGACCCCCTCTCCTCAATTACACTCCGCAAGCCCAAGGTACAGTTACAAAAAACACTAAATATAAATTACAGAAAATAAAAGAAATATATTTACAAAAATTAAAAAAATAAATTACGATAAGCCCTTACTTCCCCATGAGGGTCCCTGAATCCTATGGTGTCCCCATTACTAGCCCTCTTTACAATATTTAGTTCATAGTTTGAATTTAAACAGTTATCTTAAAGATATTATTGTAATTTGTTTATATTTATTTATTTTGTAGAAATATATACATATTTAAATGGTCATTCACTAAATGGCTCAGTTTTCAATGTGTTGATCAGTGGGAATCTGTGCTAAAACTTCCTTGTCTTTACTATAACAAACTTGGGAGTCTTTTTAATAAGCCACTCAGAATGATGGAAGTACTTTCGATGTAAATGGGGATTTATCATATATAGTGGTTCTACCCACATATGGGTCACCCCGACGTTTGCGCGCAGACCCATGCACGGGCACACAACAGCGTGCAGGGAAATTCTGCTCCCGACATCTGCGGGTACTCCAGCAGCTGCACTCACCCTGTACCCATCCTCCTCCTCCCTGTGCCCATGCTCCTTCTCCATATACCCCCTATGCCCATCCCCAGCCCAGTTCCACCCCAGGGAAGCCAGTAAGGTTAGTACATAACTGATAATCTGTTAGTTTACGATGGGTATAGGGAGAAGGAGGATGGGTACAGGGGGCACAGGGAGAAGGAGAATAGGTACATGGTGAGTTCTAACCTTACGAGCTTCCCTAATAGAGCTCTCATTACTGGGAGGAGAGAGCGAGAGAGACCTAGGGTGGAACTGGGCTGGGGATGGGCATAGGGGGTATATGGAGAAGGAAAATGGGCACAGGGAGGAGGATGGGTACAGGGGATACACTGCTTTAGTACACGCAGATGTCGGGAGCAATATTTCCCTGCGCTATGTTATTTGCGCGTGCTAGCGTCGGGGCGCATTTGTCGTGCTCTGAAAAGTCGTGCCACCCACATATGGTACCTATTTTAGAAACTGCCTTCTTCAACATTCAAACTAGAACTTAAGTTAATTTAGATTAAAGTAATTTGTTTTTTAGGAGCAGTATAACTGGTGGCTTTATTTCGTTTCATTGCAATATTTACATTACAAAAAAGTAAAACAAAATCTTAATCGATAAGGTGATACAATATGTAGAGCAAATTATCACAGAAATGTGGAAAGAGGCAAATATTTAAGACAAGGGAAAACTCTTTTGAGAGAATATTGGAAAAGTGAGACAAACAATTCAGTCAATGCTCATTTAGAAATAAGTAAAAAAGCCATAATAGAAAACACAGAATTTTACATAGTTGTTTTTCTAATTGTTATTTCTTTCCTACAACATCTATAGCATGAGTTATTATTGTTACAGATTGGGAATGCAGCTAAGCATGGGCAAGCTCTAATAATGGGAGATTTTCACTACCCCGAAATAAACTGGATAAATGAGACCAGCAGTTCATCTAAGGGGAGCAGGTTCTTGAGAAACACTCAGGGATCATTATCTGGCTCAGGTTGTACAAGAACCTACTAGAAATTAGGCTATTTTGGATCTAGTTATCACAAATAATATTGATATGGTATCAAATATTGGAATAGTCCAACCTTTGGGAAACCGTGAACACAACACAGTCTCATTTGAGATTGAATTAAAAAAAACATAACTGTAAGTGGCTAACGAAAACTCTTAATTTCAAAAGGGCAGATTTTAAGGGTCTAAGGGCAGCAATACAAAGTATAGACTGGGACAGAGAACTGGCAGGTAAAAATACTGAACATAAATGGACAACGTTCAAATCCTTACTACATAATATACCATATAACCAAATACCATGTGGAAATAAAAGTAAAATGAGTAAATGACATTCCATGTGGCTTAATAGTGATTTAAAGAGTAAGAAACATGCATTTCAGTTGCAAAAGGGCTATTAGACTGGCTAAAATAGAAAATGAAAAGTTAGTTGCAAAGGAGAGTAAGACTAACCCTAAAATATTTTTTTAAATATAATAAAAAGGGAAGAAGGCCAGGAAGGAAGCTATAGGAACATTACAATGTGACACATGCCATCTGATAATTAGTGTCCAGGAAAGTATACACAAGAGAGGTACCAGCGGTTGGGACACTGCAACAGAAGTTGGCTACACTACCTTCACAAAATAACTGGTTAACGCAGGAATAAATCCAAAACGTTGGAAAAAATAAATGTTAAAAAAACCCGGGTCCTGATGAAATACATTCAAGATTCACTCAACACGTGGTCTCTACCAGGTGACTGAAGGAAAGCAGATGTGATAGTAATGAGTGAGAAAGCTTTAGGAAGGGTTAACAAGGGATAGTATAAAGGAATAAGTCTATTTGAACAAGATTATAAGCAGGAGGCAACACGGATAGAGGGATAGATCATGTCAAACAGACCTAATTTAGTTTTTATAAGCAGGTTAGTAACAACTTGGATCGAGGCAGCTCAGTGGATGTAGTCTTTTTAGATTTTGCAAGGGCTTTTTAAACAGTGCCACATGGAAGACTATTGAACAAACTACAGGAAATAGGAATTGCAGTATATATCTGTTCATGGATTGAAAGCTGGCTAAAACACAGGAAGCAAAGGATTGTTGTAAATGGAAGATACTTAAATTGTACTCCGTGTTCATTCAGTATTAGATGGTCTCCTTTTTAACATATTTATTAATGACTTGTAGGACTAAAAAGTATTGTCTACATTTTTGCTGATGACACTAAGTTGTGCAAGGTAATTTAAATCATAAAATTATGTACTTTCCCTCCAAAGGGATTTGCATAAATTAGTGAAATTGGCGACTAAATGGCAGATGAGATTTAATACAAATAAATGTAAAGTTATACACCTGGGAAGGAAAAATAGCCATGCAATTTATATTCTTAATGTAGCAAATCTAGGGGTATCAGATATTGAAAGGGATTTGGGATTACTTGTGGACAACCACCTAGGTAACAGTGCTCAATGCCAAGCAGCATCTGCAAAGGGAAGTAAGAAAATAGCATTTATTAAGAAGGGTATAGAAGCAAGGGAAGGAAATATAATTCTCCCACTATACAAATCCCTAGTACGCCCTCATTTGGAATCTAGAGTACAATTTTGGGCACCACTTCATAAAAAGGACATTCTAGAGTTGGAAAAAGTTACAGAGAAGGGCAACAAAACTAATAAGGGGAATGGAGGAGCTAAGTTATGAAGAAAGACTAACCAAATTAAACTTATTTTCCCTAGAAAAAAAAGGTTTTTAAGAGGAGATACGATTACCTTATATAAATACATCCAGGATCAATATAAAGCTTTGTCGAGTGAACTCTTTGTGCCAAGAGGTTTTCAACTGACAAGAAGACATCCTTTTGAGGTTAGAAGTAAATAGATTCCACCTTAAAGAAAGAAAAGCGTTCTTCATAGTAAGGGAGATTAAACTGTTGAATTCTCTAACAAAGGAGGTGCTGACAGCAGTTTTGATAGAGAAAAAGGGGTTGGATTATATTTTTGAGTAAAAAGGGCTTTCAGGGTTATCTGGGATAACTATAGAGGGAGTATTGATCCAGAGAGGAAACCGATTGCCAGTATCTGGGGTCAGGAAGGAATTCTTTCTTTTCCCCTTTTGAGACAATGTTCAATGTATTTTTTTTTTTTTCTGTTTGCCTTCCTCTGGATCAATTAGGAATAAAACCACCTATTGCAGATCAGAGGAGATCTAACAAGGTTGAACTTGATGGACTAAAGTATTTTTTCAACCATAATTTCTATGTAACTATGAGTTAGCAACCAGATCCACACTGATGAGATCAATTTAAGATTGAAACAGTGCTGTCTGTGGGTAGGTATCCTAACTCATACATAATCCATCCTATGCTATGCTTTAAAGCTGTGTAATACAGCAGACATATGCTTTAAATGAGCCATGTATAACATGATATTGGATTAAAGAGTGAAAATGCATTTTAAACTCTTTTGCATGACCCTGCCCAGTTTCCCAGAGTGCAGTGCAATAACTGTATTTTTCCGAATTATTTGCAGGAAATATGTTTTTTAACTTGTTTGTAGAAATTTAAATGTGAACACAATTGTATTTATTTACGTTCCTACATGTTAAACACGGTGAAGATAATAATGTATGGTGTGATATTATGCTATTTTATTATGTTCTTTTAAAATTCATGTACCAATGTTTTATATTTTCTGATTTACAAATAGAAAACACAAAGAACAAAACCATGATCATTCATAAACAGCCTATGTTGTTCAAGCATGTCCATTATTAGGGGCTGGTACTTAACATTCTTGGTTATTAGATGGTGCAGTAGTGTTGAATAGTGTTGGCCATAATTCTCCATCATCATTCTTCATTAATTAGTGCAGTCCATTGAAGTGGTTTTAGTCTGCTGTTGGTGTTCGAGTTATCAGCACTTTGCTTCTTATTTTTCAGTTAACAAAGCAGTTGCACAGGATACACATTAGACCTAATGTTTCATTCTGCTTGTTCTGGGTTTTATTAAAAAGTAATTTAGCTGCATGAATCTCTAAGATAATGTGTACACACTGACACTTTATATATCGATAATCTATGTTGCGGGAAATGTCTTGCAGGCAGCCTTTTATTGTTCAGCCGGCTGCACCTAAAACAGCTTTTTTTCTCCCTATGATATTACTGTGTTTCTAAGATAATTATACTTCTTACTCAAGTGACACAGGTTTGTGACATTATTAGACTATGTACAAATATATATAACATGTTTTATTTCCATGCAATGTGTTATTTTGCTGTGAGAATTTACTCCCAAATATCTGGCAGTGGCTGTGATTCTTGTAACACGATTTCACTTTTTAGTAGAACTGGAAGCTGTTTAGTCTGGTTACTATTCCTGACGTCTGCCAACATAAGCAGAGCAAAAGGCACTTCTCTGCCAAATTAGGTTTAATGTTTTAATTAGGTTGCAGATGAGATTGGCAATTGATTTTATTTTTTTGTCAAATCAGAAATGCAGGTTGCATCCTGTGTTTCTAACTATATTTTATTGTGAAAGTCTGCTCTGTATACTATCTTTGAATTAATCTTATGTTGGTATAGTAAATGGTATCACCATCAAACTTGGTGTTAATAAATTTAAACTCATAGCTTTTATGGTATTAATATATGCTATTAACCTGCCACTGACCTCAATGTACCTATCTAATTTATACCATTGATTTAAATGTTACAGAGAGGCTGCCCAGAGGCTCTGAATGGGAAGTGTTAATATTGTCCATTAAATCTTTTGTATGGTTCTCTATATACAGTATCTATAGATATTCACAACCAAAAAATACAATTAAAGGCATATCTAAGTTTCCCTGTATGTAACTTTTTCTAATCTAACACATACGGCTCATATCAGAAAGACACATTACATTGAGTCATTCTATCCACATACAGATTTATTTTATTTTAAAAAAATAAATTGGTTTCACACCCTGCTTACATAGGTACCTGGTACCTACCAATAGAAACACTGCATTCAGGTACGAGATTTAACATCAGGGTGAGTTTTTGTAAACGTTTATTTTGATTTTTTTTCATGCAAAAAAAATGCTTTCATACACTACTGATTCTCAGATGCATTCATAATCCAGAAAATGTAGGTATATAAGGAACTCAAGCATGCTCGGGAACAGCACACGGCTAAGCTGAGGTTTAATTAAGATTTTACAGCAGACTTAACAAAAAAATATTGCTAAATTGCTTTCTGTGCCACTCAGGAAAACGTGTGTATACCTCAAGAATTATTTGATTTAGACAATAATGGACAGTGCAGTATATATTTGTAATGTTCTTTAAAAAAAAGTTTAAAAGTGAAAATTCTGTTTCAAAATAAGATTTTTTTATTTTTTTTTGTGATTCAAATAAAAACATACATTCTTCTGATATTTCTAGGAACTATGGTTGATCTAAAAAGACAGGCTGTAGATGAAATGATGGATCGGATCAAGAAGGGAGTACATCTCCGACCAGTTAACCAGGCAAATCGTATGAAGAGCAAGGTGAGGAAATCACTAACTCATTTCATGGTTTTATTAGGAACAATATATAATCTACAATCACACCCAGATAACGAACTAGAAATACTGAATCAGACTGCTTGAGCTGTACTGAGACCACCACGATTGAATGATATAAAGGGGAGGGGGATCAGTGTGTCTTTTTTTCTTAGCTATATGAAGACCACCAGATGTTCTATGAGGGGACAATTCATTGTCATGACAACAGATGTCTTCCTAACTTGTATCTACACTCTATGCTCCGGGTATTAACAAAAGGTGGAAAGGGATTAATGTTCGTAGGTAGACAAAATATAGTTAAAATTAACCTGACTTAATATCTCCAAAATTAACTATAGTAAATCATTGCAGCAAAGTACAACAGAAGCAGTAGCAGTGCCTGCTGCCCCTGCAGAAGAACCTAAAGTAAGGACCCTCTGCATGTGCATATCTGTATGTGTGTACCTATGTCCACCCTGCATGCCTCATTACTACAAAATCTGTATACCACAGGCCATTTTAATTTGTATTTGCTGCTAAAACAACATGAGCAGCTGGGGTACAAATAAATGCATGCATCTCATATGACAGTCGGTATCATGATATATGTACCAATCATATGTATCTGATAAGAAATAGCATATTATTTTTTATACAAAGGCCACGTGGATTCCCATTGCATGTAACCTTGTTGCATCTAGTTTTCTTATATGTTTGTAAATAGTGTTTGTTTTATTGTAAGGTGAGATTTAATTTATTTTTCTATTTTTGGTTTTAATAGTAACGTAGTCATGGTTAAAAAAAGATCCAACAGATTCTACCTTTTTATATATTTTATTCATGACATTTGACATTTGTTTAATATGAACTTCAAACAAACAGCAAACATAACACTAACACAAACTGAACATTAGCAGAAATATAAACTTAAAATTTGTGATGTTGAGGCTTCTGGGACATCCTGGGTTCTGTTTTTTTTCCGAATAAGCATTAAAAGAGGTTTGGCATCAAAAACAGCGGGTTTAGCGAGGCAGTGCATTAAACAGGAAATTATGGGTCAAAATAGCGTTACAGCGAAATAGAGCTAAAAGGGGTAGCATTAAGCATGGTATACCTTTATATAAATACAGACATACCCCTTTTAACTTGTAGCTGTGTATCTAGAAGACCAAGTGCTAAACGAAACTGTGTTACGCGGGTCAATTTTAAAATAGAATAAATCACAAGCAAACTCGATTTTAAAATTCCTTCCATGATCCTTGGTGTTTTGGAATAAAAAGCAAGCATCAAATCAGTGTTACTCAGGGATGTATCAGGCAAAAACAGCTTTATAGTGAATCAGTGTTAAGCGGGGTTTGCCTGTATATATATATATATATATATATATATATATATATATATATATATATATATATTTATATTTATATATATGTGTATATGTATGTATGTGTGTGTGTGTGTGTATATATATATATATATATATATATATATATATATATGTGTATTTCATTGAGAAAACTTCTACTCCTTTATCCCACAATGGGTATTTAGGAGAATTGTCCCCTACTAGTGGTGCCTAACACCTAATTGGTAACAAAAAATTGATTTTGGACAATTTTTTGAAAACACTTTAATTTTAATATATCATTTTAAAATTTGGAGGGACAACCATTTTTATATATATACTTCCTGCCCTTAGTATGGTTGTATTGTGGGCTCTAGGCTAATATTAGAGCAACAATCTATAATCATTTTATAAATTGGAGTTAACATATATTTATAGGCCCGTTATAGTGCCTCTCAAGCCAGATAAAATTACTGTATATACTCGAGTATAAGCTGAGTTTTTAAGCCCTTTTTTAAGGCTAAAAGGGGCCCCCCTCGACTTATACTCGAGTCACTCTCCCCCCGTGTCTCTCTAACCGCCCCCATGTCTCTCTAACCGCCACTGTGTCTCTCCAACCCCCCCGTGTCTCTCTAATCCCCCCCGTGTCTCTCTAATCCCCCCCGTGTCTCTCTAATCCCCCCCGTGTCTCTCTAATCCCCCCCGTGTCTCTCTAATCCCCCCTGTGTCTCTCTAATCCCCCCGTGTCTCTTTCCCTCCCCCCTCCTCATCCTCAACCCCCACTCCTCATTCTAAACTCCCCTCATCACTTTACCGCTCTAAATACCTCCACCTCTCCCTTTCCCTTCACTTACCTTCATCTGTAGCTTCTCCTCCGGCCTCTGCTCCTTCCTGCGTCGGCACCTGGTATATGCTAATGACGTAGCGCGCATGTGACGTCACTTCATTAGCATATAACAGGAGCTGATGCAACCCCCCCTCCTCATTCTAAACCCCCCTCCTCACTTTACCCCTCTAAATACCTCCCCCTCTCCCTTTCCCCTTAGTTACCTTCATCTGCAGCTTCTCCTCCGGCCTCCGCTCCTTCCTGCGTCGGCACCTGGTATATGCTAATGAAGTGGCGCGCAAGTGACATCACTTCATTAGCATATACCGTGTGCCGACGCAACCACCCCCCCTCATCCTCAACCCCCCATCTCATTCTAATCTCCCCCTCCTCATTCTAACCCCCCTCCTCATTCTAAACCCCCCTCCTCACTTTAGCCCTCTAAATACCTCCCCCTCTCCCTTTCCCCTCACTTACCTCCATCTGCAGCTTCTCCTCCAGCCTCCGCTCATTCCTGCGTCGGCACCCGGTATATGCTAATGAGGTGGCGCGCATGTGACGTCGCGTCATTAGCATATCCCGGGTGCCGACGCAGGAAGAAGCGGAGGCCAGAGGAGAAGCTGCAGATGAAGGTAAGTGAAGGGGAGGTATTTAGAGGGGTAAAGTGAGGAGGGGGGTTTAGGATGAGGAGGGAGGTTGACGATGAGGAGGGGGTTGAGGTTGAGGAGGGGGTTGAGATTGAGGAGGGGGTTGAGGATGAGGAGGGGGGATGAGGAGGGAGGTTGAGGATGAGGAGGGAGGTTGAGGATGAGGAGGGGGGTTGAGGATGAGGAGGGGGTTGAGGAGGGAGGTTGAGGATGAGGAGACACAAGGGAGGGAGAGGAGGAAAGGAGACACAGGGGAGGGAGAGGGGGAAGGAGACACAGGGGAGGGAGAGGAGGGTAAAGGAGACATGGGAGGTAGAGGAGGGGGAAAAGAAGAAACAGGGGAGGGAGACGAGGGGAAAAGAAGAAACAGGGAAGGGAGACGAGGGGAAAAGGAGACACGGGGGAGGGAGAGGGGGTAAAGGAGACACAGGGGAGGGAGAGGGGGTAAAGGAGACATGGGAGGGAGAGGGGTAATGGAGACACAGGGGAGGGGGATGGAGAGGGCGTAATGGAGACACAGGGGAGGGAGAGGGAGTAAAGGAGACACAGGGGAGGGAGAGGGGGTAAAGGAGACACAGGGGAGGGAGAGGGGATAAAGGAGACACAGGGGAGGGAGAGGAGGTTAAGGAGACATTGGAGGGAGAGGGGGTAATGGAGACACACGGGAGGGGGAGGGAGAGGGCGTAATGGAGACAAGGGTGGAGGGAGAGGGGTAATGGAGACATAGGGGAGGGACATCGGGGAAGGAGACACAGGATAGGGGGAAGAGGCGGAGACAAAGGGGAGGGAGTGGGGGGAGACACAAGTGAGGGAGAGGGGGAAAGGAGACACAGGGGAGGGAGATGGGGGTAAGGAGACAGTGGAGGGAATGGGAGGGAAGGAGTCACAGGGGAGGGAGGTTGTGGAAGGAGACACAGGGGATGGAGACACAGGGGAGGGAGAGGAGGGGGAAAGGAGGGAGAGGGGATAGGAGACACTGGGGAGGGAGATCTGGGAAAGGGAGAGGGGAAAGGAGACACTGAAGAGAAGGGGAGGGGGAAAGGGGGCACAGAAGAGGGAGGGGGAAAGGAGGCACAGAAGAGGGAGGGGGGAAAGGAGGCACAGAAGAGGAAGAGGGGAAGGAGACACAGGGGAGAGAGGGAGAGGGGGAAGAGTTACAGGGGAAGAGTTACAGGGAAGGGAGAGGGGGGATGAGTTACAGGGGAAGAAAGAGGGGGAAGAGTTACAGGGAAGGGAGAGGGGGGAAGAGTTACAGTGGAAGGCAGAGGGGGGAAGAGTTACAGTGGAAGGGAGAGGGAAGAAGAGTTACAGGGGAAGGGAGAGGGGAGAAGAGTTACAGGGGAAGGGGAGAGGGGGAAGAGTTACAGGGGAAGGGGAGAGGGGGAAGAGTTACAGGGGACGGGAGAGGGGAGAAGCGTTACAGGGGTAGGGAGAGGGGAGAAGAGTTACAGGGGAAGGGAGAGGGGAGAAGAGTTACAGGTGAAGGGGAGAGGGGGAAGAGTTACAGGGGAAGGCAGAGGGGGGAAGAGTTACAGGGGAAGGCAGAGGGGGGAAGAGTTACAGGGGAAGGCAGTGGGGGGAAGAGTTACAGGGGAAGGCAGAGGGGGGAAGAGTTACAGGGGAAGGCAGAGGGGGGAAGAGTTACAGGGGAAGGCAGAGGGGGGAAGAGTTACAGGGGAAGGGAGAGGGGGGAAGAGTTACAGGGGAAGGGAGAGGGGGAAAGAGATACAGGGGAAGGGAGAGGGGGAAAGAGATAGAGGGGAAGGGAGAGGGGGAAAGAGTTACAGGGGAAGGGAGAGGGGGAAAGAGATAGAGGGGAAGGGAGAGGGGGAAAGAGTTACAGGGGAAGGGAGAGGGGGAAAGAGTTACAGGGGAAGGGAGAGGGGGAAAGAGTTACAGGGGAAGGGAGAGGGGGAAAGAGTTACAGGGGAAGGGAGAGGGGGAAAGAGTTACAGGGGAAGGGAGAGGGGGAAAGAGTTACAGGGGAAGGGAGAGGGGGAAAGAGTTACAGGGGAAGGGAGAGGGGGAAAGAGTTACAGGGGAAGGGAGAGGGGGAAAGAGTTACAGGGGAAGGGAGAGGGGGAAAGAGTTACAGGGGAAGGGAGAGAGGAGAAGAGACACAGGGGAGTGGAGAAAGGAGGCACAGGAGAGGGGGAAAGGAGACACAGAGGAGGGAGAGGGGGGAAGAGACACAGGGGAGGGGGAGAAGAGACACAGGGGGAGACTAAGGGGGTGGAGAGACACATTTTATCAAAATATATCATGCCGTCATTTTTGACGGGCAAGTCGCTAGTATCACATATAATAGTTGTCAAACTACGAAACGTCGTCACGCTATGCGAGCTCGCAGAGCGAAGTGGGGGACGCGTTTTGGGTCACAAATGTGGACCCTTGCCGAAGGCTCATTGCAGGCCGCAAATGCGGACCCTCGCTAAGTGAGAGGCTGCATTTGCGGAGGTGGAGGCTGTACGTCACCTCACAAGTGGTAACAAACAGCCACAGAAGCGGGACTTTGAAAGAAAAACTCTAACACAAAATGACTGAATACGGACTTACACAAAAAAATACAAGCCGCGGTACTTAGAAAAAAATTTTTGCGGACTAAAAAAATACAAGCAGCACAAAAATAAAAATACGAACTCGCAAAAATACGACTTTAACGGCCGAAGCGCACACAGCGCAAAACATAAAAAAAACACTAAATAAAATAAAAACCTTACCCACAGCAAGGGGGGATACCCAGGACGTCTCAAAAGTGAGGTTACACCTCAATTTTAGTCGAATTCACAAAATTTAGACACTCGAAAATCCCCTAAGCGAGAAAAAAAATGGGTGGCGAAAAAAATGAAAACGAGGCTTCATGACCCCTAAAGCCGCAAAACACCGCCAAGCACATACGACTTTTACAAAAACCCGTACAAGGTACAACATACACTATTAGCAAGGACGCTAAATCATCCACACCCGCGTACCACATACACAATCGCTGCCATTTTACACACTAACTTACAGAATGCGGAAGTACACAGCTACACAAACAGTTTCCCCTTGCGCACGCAGCCCAGTTACACTACACACTGCACACATTGCTGACACTTACACCTAAGCTCAACAACACTGCAAATCTACATTGTATGCTGCAGGAACATCAAAACAGATTGTTAGCTCTTCAGCACATTGCTTGCTGCATATATTACTTACAAATAGGTAAAGTATATTAATTTATCATTTAATTAATTATCAAGAAAAAATACATATACACAAAAAAAAAACACTGTATCGCAATAAACCACAAAGCCCTTCACCTCGCGCCTCACAAGGAGCGCCAACGGTGCTCATAGGACACAAACTACACCAGTGGAGAGACTTGCAATAAGCGCAAAAAGGACATCAACGCGGACCTTACAATGAGAGCAAAAGCGCCTCTGATAACAAAAAATACATCAAACGAGAGGCTCGCAATGAGCGCCGAAGGATCTCAGACAACCAAAACACTTACTGTCTGTGGCAAACAGCATTACCTGCCTTACAATTTTTTTGCCCCATCATTTTTGACGGGCAAGTCGCTAGTAATTATAATATTAGATGGAAAAGCAGGGCTGCATCTTTTATACATCAGAATTTTTTTAATAAACATGTTGCAGTTATTCACGCCACGTTTGCCTTTACACCTATGTCCCCAGTTTATCCATAGCATGACTGTTGTTAAGACCATGTATTGGCTAAGCTGTTATTTCCTTGTACCTATGGCCATTTCTGCACCCATTGACAAACACAGCACTTTCCCCAAAGAAATCATAGCTAACCCGGTATGAAAGAAGAGGAATAATGAGTATGTAGGATCATCTGCAGAAACCTCAACAAAAGAAAAAGGTCTGAGCTATGAAGAACCCTCTAGAGGTGACCACTTGCAGGATTGTTGGCTGTATTTGAAAACATGCCCTTGAATCTCTAACAATGATGTAATTTACTATAAACTGCTTCAAGTGGGCAAGGTGAACCCAGGCTCTCCATAGCAGCCAGCAGAGGTAAAAAGAATGGCTCTTAGCTGTAGAGTACATGTTTTGTGTGCAAACAATAGACTCTGATATGGCGTAGAAGCTGAGGTGTGAACCATTTAGTGGGGTCCCAGGTTCCTGGATAACCCAGCTCCCTCTCCTTCATATTCTTATGAATACTTGTTTTTATTCTAAAGATAAAAAAAAACATTTCCATATGTGAATGTGAGGTAGCAACAGCACAAAATTATCATTTGTGTATATGACTTAGAGATATTACAACATGACCACTTTTGTTTAATGGCATACATCAGGGATGTCCGTGTTTCTCGGATTATGGTTACATTTCAGAAATTGTATTACATACAAATAGATATAGATAGATCAGTAAAAATAATTATAACTTTTATTTATGGATCATTACACTTAAAGCAACTCTATCATAACAGCATTCTTATTGTACAAGCTATTCCTAAAGGGCCACTGGTCATATATTTTAAAATGTACTACATTTGAAAATATGCAATTGTGCAAAAATAATATACAGTGCCTTGCAAAACTATTCACCCCCCTTGGCATTTTTCGTGTTTTCTTGCCTCACAACCTGGAATTAACATGGATTGTTTGAGGATTTGCATTATTTAATTTACAGCACATGCCCACAACTTTGAAGGTGTTTTTTTTTTTTTATTGTGAAGCAAAGAACAATTAGGACAAAATAACAGAAACAGTCAATGTGCATAACTATTCACCCCCCTAAAGTCAATACTTTGTAGAGCCACCTTTTGCGGCAATCACAGCTCCAAGTCGCTTTGGATAAGTCTCTATGAGCTGGGCACGTCTTACCACTGGGATTTTTGCCCATTCCTCCTTGCAAAACTGGTCCCGCTCATTCAAGTTGGATGGTTTGCGCTTGTGAGCAGCAATCTTTAAGTCTGACCACAGATTTTCTATTGGATTGAGGTCTGGGCTTTGACTAGGCCATTCCAACACACTTACCTTAAACCACTCAAGTGTTGCTTTAGCAGTGTGTTTGGGGTCATTGTCCTGCTGGAAGGTGAATCCAAAAGGTTCAATTTTAGTTTCATCAGACCAGAGCACCTTCCTCCATACATTTTGGGAGTCTCCCACATGCCTTTTCGTAAACTCAAAACATGACATTTTGTTTCTTGCTGAAAGTAATAGCTTTCTTCTGGCCACTCTGCCATAAAGCCCAACTCTATGGAGCGTACGGCTTATTGTCGTCCTCTGTACAGATACTCCAGTCTCTGCTGTGGAACCCTGCGGCTCCTCTAGGGTTACCTTAGGTCTCTGTGCTGCCTCTCTGATTAATGCCCTCCTTGCTCGGTCCGTGAGTTTTGGTGGGCGGCCGTCTCTTGGCAGGTTTGCTGTTGTGCCATGTTCTTTCCATTTGGTTATTTTAGATTTGGTTATTTTTTTATAACCTAACCCTGACTTGTACTTCTCAACAACATTGTCCCTTACTTGTTTGGAGAGTTCCTTGGTCTTCATGGCAGTGTTTGGTTAGTGGTGCCTCTTGCTTTAGTGTTGCAGCCTCTGGGGCCTTTCAACAAAGGTGTGTATATGTAATGACAGATCATGTGACACTTAGATTGCGCACAGGTGGACATCATTTCACTAATTATGTGACTTCTGAAGGTAATTTGTTGCTCCAGAGCTTTTTATGGGCTTCATAACAAAGGGAGTGAATACATACGCACATGCCAATTTTCTGTTTTTTATTTCTAAAAAATAGTTTTATGTATATATTTGTCTCATTTCACTTCACCAACTTAGACTATTGTGTTCTGATCCATCTCATAAAATTCAGATTAACAAAACATTGAACTTAAGGCTGTAAAGTAACAAAATAGGTAAAAAGTCAAGGGGGGTGAATACTTTTGCAAGGCACTGTAGCCTCTAATATACAAGAATGCTCCTGTGGGATCTACCAATTTTGGTTTCCGGGAATCAACCTCCTAAAGCTAGAGGAAGGTCTATCTACACAGTGATAATGATGTACCTATAAGTGCCAAATCTTTCAGTAACAATATTGGAAAGCTTGTGAGTTTACAAGAATACACTCTTGCGAAAGTAATAGACCGGATCAACTGATGTTACTATGTGGCTTCTGACTGGTAACTAGCTAGCTGCTTTATCATACCACGGTGTGGTGGCAAAAACAATCTTCCCCAATGTAATTATGTACCGTATTTTTCGCCGTATAAGACGCACTTTTTCTTCCCCAAAACTGGGGGAGGAAAGTTGGTGCGTCTTATACGGCGAATATACATTTTCACACTGCCTCTGTCCTCTTGATTTCACCCCAGCGCTTCCTACCAGCATCGCGTCGGCCGGTGCGTCCTAGTGACGTCACACACGCAACGCTGCAGTACACGTGGAGTGCTGGTAGGAAGCGCTGGGGTGAGATCAAGATGGCAGAGATCAAAAGGAAGGTGAGGATCAGGGGGATCAGGGAGGATCAGGAGGGTCAGGGAGGGTCAAGGGCTCCCAAATGCTGCAGTATATGGATATGTATGTGTATGTATGTATGTATGTGTGTGTGTGTGTATGTGTGTGTATATATGTATGTATGTGTATGTATATTTATGTGTGTATGTATATGTATGTATGTGTATCTATAAAGGTGAGGATCAGGGGGGTCAGGGAGGATCAGGACGGTCAGGGAGGATCAGGAGGGTCAGGGAGGATCAGGAGGGTCAGGGAGGGTCAATGGCTCCCAAATGCTGCAGTATATGGATATGTATGTGTGTGTGTGTGTATGTATGTGTGTGTGTATGTATGTGTGTGTGTATGTATGTGTGTGTGTATGTATGTGTGTGTGTATGTATGTGTGTGTATATATGTATGTATGTGTGTGTATATTTATGTGTGTATGTATATGTATGTATGTGTATCTATATATATATATATATATATATATATATATATATATATATATATTTGTGTGTAATGTAGGTGTGTATCTGTGTGTAAAGTGTATTTGTGTTTGAGTGTATTTGTGTTTGATTCAGATTTTTTTTTTTCTTGTTTTCCTCCTCTAAAAACTAGGTGCGTCTTATCTGCCGGTGCGTCTTATAGGGCGAAAAATACGGTACTTAGGCCTCCACCACACTTATCAAGTACTCCAAACTAATATCTATTATCTCACCTTGATGCAGGTTTTTTACCAGTCTAGGATGGTATTTAAACCCTGCACACAGTGTAGGAAACTGCAATATTATCTAGTTTTATAGAGAATAAATAAATAATCAAAAACTAAATCAGAGGCGCTCAGGATATTTCTCCCATGTGAAGGGCACAAGTTAGCTGAAAGAGGCTGCTCTTTGAATAGGTGTTCTTTGTTCTGTTTTATAATTAATACATAATATCATAGGTATAAGTATTTCAAATATTAGTTGGAAGTAGGTTTTTAGCATCACATGAGGAAGGGCTAATGGTGAGAGAGAGATTAAAAAAGGAAGTGGAAAACAAAGAGAAAAAGATGCAGATTTGCACTGCTCGTGATCCAGACACATTATACAGCAGTGCTTCTCAAACTTTTTGTTCGTGACAAAGAATACTATGAATCGTGGCACACTGAACTTTGGTAACACTATCACCTATAATAGTTGTAAGCTTGCGGGTTGTTGCTAACGCCGCGAGCCCGCAGCAACTGACCTCGCGAAGCACATACACATTAGCCGCTATTTTACAACACTAACTTACACAATGTGGAAGTACACAGCTACACTAACGGCTTAGCCTCGCGCACGAAGCCTATTTACACTACACACTGCACACATTGCTGACACTTACACCTCAGCTCCACAACAGTGCAAACCTACATTATATGCTGCAGGAACAGCAAAACTGATTGTCAGCTCTTCATCACAATGCTTCCTGCATATATTACTTCCAAATAGGTAAAGTATATTCATTTATTAATTATTTCACTACCATACACAAACAAATAGACACAAAAACAAAACAAAAAAAACACAACACCCATTCGCCGCGGGTCTCCACCAAACAGCATTACTTGCCTTACAATTTTATTGCCGGCATTTTTTGACGGGCAATTCGCTAGTTAAGTTAGAGCAGTAGGTTTTGTTGAGTTCTATTTGTGTTGAAGGGCTACTTCCTCCATACTAATACTGTCTAGGTGCACAATGCCCCCAAATGCTAGATAATAAGAGTGTAGATCTAGCAAAGTGTTATAAATATATAAATATCTTAGAGAGAGAGAAAAGAACACCAGCGTAGCTAATATCGACACTAGTGTGTAATTATCACAACACTGAGTTGGTAGACTAGATAATTAATACTTAACCTTCTGTATAGCGTTATGAAGTTTTATTAGATCTAAAAGACATTTGGACCAATGTCCATTCTCTACACGAACACGCAGAGTGTGACGTCATCTAGATATGACGCATGCCCCAATGACAGCATGACGCGTGTTTCATGTTTGGCTTCTACAGAGGCCGGATAGAAAAAGACCACTGCTCGGTAACTGAGAAACTCTACATATTGCACACTAACAGCAGTCTGTGGCAACTATAGTTTTATAACCATTGTTGTCCCATTTATATTTTTTTAGGCTTATTATCAAATAAATGTAAGATTTAATGAGTCTACCTACTAAGTGTTGTGATGATTATACACTAGTGTAGATATTAGCTATATTGGTGTTCTTTTCTCTCTCTAAGATATTCCTCCATACTATGGTCCCTATTCAATTGCAAGCCCATTATACAGGCCATAAGTCTGCAGGCTTTAAATTTGCTACAGTTATGGAGCGATTCAATTAAACAAACCTGCAATTTCAGGGCCAGAACTGTAAACCATGCACCTGTAAGTAGCATTTCAGAGCTTGATCATGATCAATTAAGCAAGGCCATAACTACTGATTTAAAAACAGCCGTTATCACAACGTCAGTAAAACATGGAGGTTAAATGTCAATCAATAAGCATTTAGAGGTCCGATATGCAATCGGCATCGCAATCCGGCAATGTACAAAATATTAAAAATGAATGGCTATACTGTTCTAGTCCATGTGGGTGGCCTGATATGCATTAACTCATTGATTCCCGAGATTGATATGACATGGAAATTAAACCTAAAAAAAGAATTTTTGATGGCAGATTTACAAGCTTGAGACTGTTGTGCAATTAATTTTAATGTATTTTATCACTTTCCCTGTCATTTAAAGTG
The DNA here is from genome assembly GCA_027410445.1 of Discoglossus pictus. Classification (NCBI taxonomy): domain Eukaryota; kingdom Metazoa; phylum Chordata; class Amphibia; order Anura; family Alytidae; genus Discoglossus; species Discoglossus pictus. The sequence goes on from CM050171.1 coordinate 108,807,058, forward strand.
CAGTCTTGATTATTTATTTGCATTTACAGTGCTACTAACAGGTGTTTTACCCCCTTGCAAGTCCTATTTGGTACTCATAGGATTTTCTTCTACATCTGCCATTTATGGGTGTGAGAACATTTGCGGGCTTGAGGAATTGTACCAATTGAATAGCAATTTGCGATTGTAACATTTACAGGCTTGAAAGATCAAAGGCTTAGATGGGTCGGAGTTACGATTTTACCAGTTGCAGGGATTTTGAGCTTCTAACCCACAATTTGTTTGCGGCTAGCGAAAAGATGCCAGTTGAATAGCAAATTAGTTTACGGGCTACATTACGGGCTCCAGTAACTTACAATTGCTCAATTGAATATTGGCCTATGTTGTCGGATCATGTAATATTCATATAAAACAGATTATTCATAACTTTTAATTTGCAATATATTTTACATAATTTCAAAAATTACAAGACACACCCTTTCAGAATCACTTTTATATAATGTTCAGTTGTGGGTAATAGAATAACTAAAAATTATCAGAAGGGGGCATTGGACAATTCTAGTATAGATTATCCATGAATTACTGTGCCATCAGTTTGTCTAATTCCTAGTGATAGTCTGCTTTGCTTACTCTGAAAAATGTATGACTGAAATAAAACTATTATGTGGAATATATATTTTAATTATAAACAGGTTTGGGCTAACAGAAAGACAGACATCCCAAGCTATTATTATCATTCACTCTTGGGAAAAAAGCTCTGATTACACTTCAACAGTTTCATATTCCAAGTCACAACCAGAAGAAGACAAAAAATATATGACCTTGATTGTAAATGCTCGGTGAGCACTTGGAATGCACCAAAGAACCTGAAGAAACAATTAAAGGGATGTTAGTCTCACAATTACCTTGATTAAAACCGCATATTTTAAACATTAACGTTTGTGCTGCATAAGGGATCTGGTGTTGGAAAAGCTATATTTGTTCACAAAGACTGAGCAACAAAAACGGTTTGCTTATTTGGTTATTTTTAAAAGTTTATGACCAGGGTCGCCAACCTGCAAAGTTTTTTATTTATTTTTTTGCTTAACTTTTTTAGTTTTTCAAAATAGGATATGACTTTTTAAAGGCCCAATATAATGTCCTAACAACGAGATATGGATGTTTTTATTTGGAATTTATTTTTAATCCTTGGCACATGGAATTTAATTTGTTAATAAAATTCATATTCAATGATTTAATAAAGCAACATTCAATGTTTAACTTACTTTCAAACATTAACTTCTAAGTCTGCAGTTGAGCTATTTGTAAAGACATGAAGGAGCAATTCTGGCTGGGAGGCAGTGCTAAATTGACGATAGGCACAAGCTTGTGTCTACACAGTGTTCCTCCTTTCAAAGCTGATCAGCTGCTTGTTTTTATTATAAAATAAATTAACACTGTATCTCTCCAGTCAATGAAGAGCATTCAATCCTGGATAAACATAAGCTTGGTATGACCATTTAATGCCTTAATTACTTTTGCAATCAACTCAAACAATTTGACAGTAATCTGTTTTGCTTCTGCTAGCTGTATCTACATATCTGATATTGAAAGTCTAGCAACTGATTTGCATATAGTTTCTTTTTAATAGTCTGTGTATGTTCTCTTTTTATATATATATATATATATATATATATATATATATATATATATATATACTGACTTCAACATGTTTTTATTCCCAAATGAGGGGCATGCACTTCAAACCAGAGTTCTTGTGGCTCATGTATGAATTTAGACTTTTCCAGTCTATTTTTATATGATCCACTTGTTTTGTAATTCTCAGACTACATAATCACCTACAGTAATAATATATGTGTTTCTAGCAGGCTGAAGAAGTTAAGTCTTCAAACAGTGCGGTCCAGGAGCTGAAGGGGATATTGGTAAGAAAATAAACATAAATTATATATGGGTTGATCAAATACATATTATTTGTTTACAAGTTTAAAGGAACTTCATTGAGTTAATGATTAGTGCCAATGTGTTGTCAACAAGCCGGTCATCAAAAGATTGTGTCTGATGGTGAGTTAACTGTGATAAGCAACTTTTACTGTATGCATCTTAAAGTATTAATACACCATTGCCATGGGCCATAGCTCTCAGGTCTGTTGAGAGGGGACCAGGGTGCAGAAGTGTATGCATTGGCATTGTTCAGAGGAGGGCCAGCCAACATGGGGGAATTATCATAACACTTCATCATACATCAGGAGTGGATGAGGCATTCTAAGATTTTGGGTAGTAGTCTAAGAGAGAATTGAGTATGAGACTAAAAGGATCAAGCAAAGGTTTGTAGAAAGATGTCAGTCGATAGGAAGGAACTGAAGAGGGATATGAGGGAGAGGTGAGATGGCACTGTGGAAGCACTGATTGAGTCCATGACGGCTGTTTTTGGTTGAGCTCTTTAGGATTTGGACAATGTCATAAAAATCTGTGGTCTCAGTTGAATCTTTGTGATTATCCTGCCCTATTGTAAAATTCCTTCCAAAATACTATTTGGTGTTGATGATAAAGGACAATGCATAAGTCACAATAAATGATCCCATGGACTGTCACTATGTAACAGACAGCAGAATTAGACAGCTTGCATTTTAAGAAAAAACTGTTGGTATTATATTTTACTATTGAATGTTGGAGCAATAGAGTGTCCATGAAAGTGAAGTTCTTCTGCATGACTCTTCCTAAGCTGCTTTTCCTTTGGGATTTGTATAAACGCTGAATAAAATGGGTTTGGTAGGTTACCCCTTATAGATAAATAACTGAACAGTCTTTGTAGGTTCGTTAAAGAGCTTTTGAAAACCATGAAGGGATATTTTTGAACAGATGTTCTCGTGAAGAAGTAAACTTTCTGATCTTGAAAGCTCTGTTATTCATCTAGAAAGAAATGTACTATTGGTTATCTAAGATAATTCACCTATTACAATCAGATTCCATAGTTATTAATGATGAAACCACTAAATTAAATCAATAAATGTTTTCTTTGAAATCCACCTTTAGGACACTCTGAACACTTCAGGAAATGTAAGAAAATTGAAAGGACTTGGTACAGCATCCACTGAAACAGAGCTGGAAAGAATCTTAAGACGTAGGAAAGTAACGACAGAGCAAGATGCCTCTAGTAAGTGAATATAATGTAGTTTGCCTCACAATTTCTCACAATCTGTTCATTCACATCTTCAAGTGTGCTAAGAAATAAGTGCAGGGCTGCATCTTTTTCAAGCTTGTTTGAGGAATACACCAGGGTGCGGAGCAGTTTAGTGATGGTGGCCATTCTCATACCATTGTTGACCAGTCATAGAGCTCTCAGGGCTATATGTTTTTAAAGTCTTTCAGTAGTAAAGGTGATGTCCATAACTATGGGGCTCCCTGCAAATTGAACTATAAACTGCTGCCTGGGATGCTATATTCAAACATTGTCCCTGGTTGCTCCATCTCTCTGGATATAGATAAGAAGGCGCCTGAATCTGTACAATACAAACAAAATAAGAGAAGACCAGATTTTATACACACATTCTTCAGCACCGCAGTCCACCTATCATTACATCTCTGGTTGTGCTTATCCATACGGTTTTCTTGGCAAAGTTACTGGAATTGGATACCAGTTCCTTCTCCAGTGGACTGTGATCTGTCTGACCTTCCCATCTTGGGTGACACTACATGGTATAGCTCACAGCTTAATTGAAGTACACGCAGCAGGGATCCAGAAGCGGATATATTTTCTACACTTTAAGTATAAAAATATTTTGTGTCAATATTGTTTTACCTTTTGTGTCCTAGCACATTTACAACATTCACAGTAACAGTCTGTATAGGAGTATAAAACATATCCTTTTACCTTTTAAAACAAAATAGTCCTCTTGTAATGCTTAGCTTTATTTACATTAACGGAGAAAAAAGTTTATTGTTGTAATAATATGACTGGATAAAAAAAAAAAATGCAAATACCATAAATTATTGTGCTCTGAAATATATAAAAAAAAATAATGTGCATTTTAGAGTTATTCTGAATAAGTCTAGAGGTTACAAAGAGATTATTCAAGGTCACTTTGTTTTCTTGATCTACTTTTTTGTGCTGTTGGCTAAGATTATGTTTAAAAAAATATTCCCATCCTCTTCCAGTTTTTTATTTTTATTTATTTGGTATGAAAATTCTGCACTTTGCAAGTCAGGGTTTTGGAGATTTGTTTTATAAAATGATTATTCATTATATCCCAAAGTATGCTGAACATTTTTGTTTTGTTCTATTCCCACCCTCCCCATCAGGTCCATCAGGTACACTGACCACCCTTGAATCCAAATCAATGCCAGTTTTGGGCTCGCAAACCAATTCTTCTCTCAGCCAGAATCTAAAAGAAGCTGAATCCAAGACTACTTGCAGAAGTCCTGCGGGAGGTGAACAGTTCCTATTCAAAGGAAGACATGCACATTTAAAGGTTGCATCTCAGTAAGTACAAGAAACTGTTTCTTTTTATGTGAGAATGATTGAGATATTTGCTTCTCAAAGCATTTTATTCTTGCTCATTTATAGTGGCATAGTAATGTCTGGCATAATTAATCAGTTTTTCTGGACATGGTTCAGATCCTCTGGTGCTAGAGAAGTAAGGAGGTTAATCTATTAGATGATCAGTTAATTTAACGAGTGTGTGTCCATTGTCTGTTCCAGTGTAAAGTGCCACTTTAAACAGAAAAGCATCACTGCCCTTTTACCAAGTGTGCATTTCACAGACATCCGGCTGAGGATCAATTTGTTTTTCTAACAGTTCTTGGCTTTTTTGAAATTGGTCTCCATTTTCACTTGTCTACGCTTGCCAGAATGTCAGGTAGCTCGTCAGGTCAAAGAAAAGGAAGTAGGTGAGACAAATGAGATCAGCCAAATATTGTAATCACGCTTAATTAAACCTTTGATTTCCTGTTCTGGCAGAAGACAAAACATGTTGAGTGAAAGGAGGGTAAAAAAACTCCCTTATACACCAAGCCGGCTTTTAAAGCAGGCATTTATTTCAACAAATGCAATGGAAATGTAATTCTCACAGAGTGACTTTTAATTATTAGTATGTTACAGCTCCTTCTTTGTCATGGAGTATTCAGCTTAAAGCAGATTTGTGGTATAAGCTCTGCACATCGTTCATCACCAAATTTTTATCTACCTTCACTGGTTTATATGACTAAAAAATTAGGTGAGAGTTCAGTGAGATTTTGGAACTCCCTACCAAACAAGGTTGTAACAGCAGATTCATTTAATAATTTAAAAAGGTGTTGGATATATTTTTTAAATAGAAGAGCATATAAGATTAGGTTAAATCGCCACGGTTGATATGATATTGATCGTGGGTATACATCCAACTGCCAACTTTTGGGATCAGGAAAGATTTGTTTTCTCGAAGACAATTGGCAAGGTTTCAGTTGTTTGTTTTTTTTTGTCTTCCTCTGGATCAATTCACATGAACGTTATAGGCTAAAATTATCTTTTTTATCTCGGTTACTATGGAGAAAAGGAGATCTAGGGAGAGGGGACCAGAGCTAGGGAGAGAGGCGACCGGGGCCTGGGGAGAGGCGACCGGGGCCTGGGGAGAGGCGACCGGGGCCTGGGGAGAGGCGACCGGGGCCTGGGGAGAGGCGACCGGGGCCTGGGGAGAGGCGACCGGGGCCTGGGGAGAGGCGACCGGGGCCTGGGGAGAGGCGACCGGGGCCTGGGGAGAGGCAACCGGAGCCTGGGGAGAGGCGACCAGAGCCTGGGGAGAAGTATATGCAGTCTTTGTTTAAAAAAAGAAAAATGTCTCTGGCAGATACATACTAAACCTTTGTTTTGTCTAGTTTGGAGCAGTGAGGGCCACAGTATGGCCCCCAAACCTTAAATTGAACAACCCAATCTTTGTATAGTGTATTTGAACCATATAACATTTATCTCTTAGACATAGTTTAAATCCATATAGAATATAATCTATGTTGTGCAGGACTGATTAGTGAACGCTATGATTGACCTAGTCTAGAGGCCAGATCACACTACTAACAAATTTGTCAGAAACTGGCTTTCCGCAAGTTTATTTATTTATTTTTTGACGGGAGACTTCACAATTATTCGATTATTGTGTTTTTTTTTAATCTTGAGGATTTAGTGTTGTGTTAAAAGTGATAACCTTCATGGAGAAACACAACAGCCGTGATCACCTTTTGTCTGCTTTTTGTTCCTCCAAAGAAAAAAAGAAAACAAAACAGAATTACATTTGCAAAGAAAAGGAAATGAAATAATTGCAGGCCCAAGGTCTGCAGGATGCGTGATGAATTGCCCATGAAAAGGATCCTTCTGCTGACTGTCACAGTTGTTATGTGCAATAAAAGCCAATGTGACGCTCAATTTGTTTCTCTGCTTCACAAATTGAATGACTGCCATTAAAAATAAAGACACATTTTGATTTTATTTATCGTTTAAAGCTCTGATAAATAAAAATCCTCAACTTGCTGTTTGAATGCACTATAATATAATAAGGCGAAGGATTCCCTGAGCGCAAGATCATTTTTCTATAGTTCTACCTCTTTAATGGTAAATAAGGTATAGAATTATTAGGATATGTTTATAGCAGGTGTGTTTTTTTCGTAGCAAGGAGTATGGAGTCTGCTAGTTCTGTACATAGAACAGATCGTCACTGCTTTATGGTACTCAGCAGACGCACAAGTATTATGTTACTGCAGTGCTCAAACTATATAACAACATAGCTTGGCATTGGAAAAGTCATTAAAATTACATTTTTAGTCAAGTACCATCTTACGTCTAAAATATTACTTTTTTCTATAAAAAAAAAAGTATAAAAAATAAACAGACACCGAAAAGGATACAAATATGGCATCATTTTAAAACTACAGTAATAACAAGTATAATTTAAATACATTTTCGTACAGAAAACTTGCGTTTAAGTTTGCCGTCTCTACCTATCAATTACCATTTCTGATCCCCCACCCTTCTTTTGTTCTTGTGCTAGATTGAATCTTTGCTAATAACTGCCCTGTGTCTTCTTATATTGCTATTCTCACAAAAAATGGACCCATGCAATTATATTTAACATTTTCACAAGCAAGAAAAATTGTAAAACACTTAAATTACAGTCAATTATGTTAAAATCAATGTCTGGAGGTGAAAATGAAAATTCACTATAGCTTAAAAAGTTTAGTTTGGCATCTAAAGGAGGAAACTAAAGATATAAAGATAATTTGTCATAAGACAAAATGAATTGCAAAGGTGGCTGCATAATTGATTTATATTTTTCTATATATATTTATTGAACCATCACAATAACATTGAAATATTTGTTTCCAGCTAAATAATATAACAATCTGGAAGATATATACTGAAACTAAAGGAATACAAACGCAGGAATTATATAACATTGGCTTTTGTAACTGTTTATAATGCTGTATTGCGCATTATAAATAAAGGATAATAATAATTTATCACAGGGAGAATAGTGTATTTTTGTTTTTTAACAGCAATTATATTGTCAATATGTGTAGTTTGTGCTGTGGTTCATTCATAAGGAATTTTTGGAAGTGAAACTAATTAACATTATGGTGATACAGAAAGGGGGCTTATAAAACTAGTAGCAAAAATAGATCTGTAGTTGAACTTGAATGACAATATTGTATGCCTTTCAAGCTTGATTAACTATGGAATCCACTTTCCAGTGGATCCTGTAATATAACATTCCAGAAATAAGGTGGTCTCTTGCCCACCTTCTAGCAAACACTTGCTTGAGGAGCAGTAGACACCTTACTGGACAGAATAAGCCACACCAGGAGTACTGCTTAATCTGATGATGTTATACAATTAAAGGATTTAGTCTCTTTCCCTCTGCTGTAATCTTAGTGCTTCTGAATTGTCTTGTGACCCCGCAGGAAGCATCTCAGCCCCACAGCAAGACACTGCAAGAAAAGATTTCCATGTGTCGTCTTTACATGCATAATTAGCCTTTAACAGGAAAATTAGCAGAATTAGTGACTGCCTGGGGAAGTTGAGTTCTATTTGTGTTTGTTGTTTGTTTGTTTTTTTAAACATTGCATTTTTATTTGATACTTTAGCTTGTATGCATAATTTTAAATACTTGACAATGAAATACATTACAATGAAAATGTAGATTACAGTTTAACCTGTTGTATGTTATGATAAATATATTTCCATTATTTAAGATGTTTTTGCTGCCTAGATAGAACACACCTTGGCCAAATTGCCTTTAACCATCTCTAGAATTCATTTAAAATTTTAATATGACTACATTCAAGGACATTTATAATGTAGTAGGGCTGAAAAACTGCCCTTCTGTTATTGAAGAATTTAATGTTAATGTCACAAACATTTTTAATTGATTATATAATCCTAAGATGTTTTTTATGGACACATAAGGAAGCTTTTATTATAACTTCTAGAATACGTGGGTTCAACACTAAAATCATTTAGCAAGCATTAGGGGTGAACAAAAAGTAGCTCATTTGTTAGTGTAGTTTCAAGGTAAAATGAAGGTGGACAAAGCTCACAACATATTAATGCTAAATTCTTGCATAAAGAAATCTAAGTAAATATTTTAAACTTGACTATTGCAGCAATGTTAATATTTAATTCATTGTAAAATTGAACATTTTCATAAAAGCTAAAGGTGCACAATAAATACATTTGCATAGATCTTCCAGTTATGCCTCTTTTCAATTAAATTGTGTAAATGACTAAAAAAAGTATACCATTGTCTATTAAAACATATCTCACCGAGTTTTGGTAGTTAACATTACAATGAATTGTGTCTATGGGTATACATTGTATATTTTTTTTTCACATGGTGCTTTATAGAATGAGTAGCTGTTGTATTTTTTGTACTGTAAGTCAGAAAGTGGGGCGATTAGCTTTTTATTTTGTAGAATTATCGCAAACTCTGACAATATCCATCTTCTAAGTGCAAATAATATATAAACATACCTACTCAATCCACAGTTATCTTTTCCATAACATTATTTGCTACAGGTTGTAGAAGATCAACTGCTGTCAAAAATATAATTAAATATTTGTATTTTATCACTTCATTAATTTGTCATTAAAACATGGCTCAATTTTTTGGGTTTCATATCTAAATATATAACATAGAAAATAAAATACTGTATGGAAGGAATCATATTTTTTCTCAGACTTACTTAGGGCATCTGCTTGAACAAAGCCTTTGAGATTTTTGGCACAGCCTCTCGAAAAGCAGCCGAAAGCAGTTGTTTCTACATCAGAAGCTCTTTTAAAACCCACTGACTTTGCCTAAATGTTTTTTTCCCCAGCAAGCTACTTTCCTCTGACAGATGTAAATTTTTTCATTTTTCTCTCCTTGAAGGTGGTAAATATGATTGCAGTTTTTGTCCATTTTTATTGCAAATGAAACAGAGTTCAAACTGTTTTGCCTGTGCATCAGTTTTTGGATCACTGCCATGCACTAATGCAGACGCCCCACTGTGCCCACGGCATAGAATTATACTTTGATTCACCAGACTGCGTTAAATAGTCCAGCTGTTGAGGTTTGAAAGATAGTCACCTCAGAAGTAAGGAGAAAAAAAAAGAACTTGGCATTTTTAGCTTTTGACCATTTTTTTTCTAAACATTTACAATATACCAATTATTTTTTCATATATAATACAATTCGCGTTCTGCTGGAAACATTTGATAAAATAAGACTAATTACCATGAATACAACTTTGTCTTTTGCTAAAATGAAATTGCCTTTTTGTGTTGAATGAAGTTAACATACATTATTTTTGGCTTGTATGATTCTTTTTAGTTCCCTGCTCATTATTTTAAACTAATTGCTTTTGTATGTCAATTTTCAACTACTCATTTTATAAAGCACCAAGTTAAAACAAAAATAACTATATAATCTACAACCATAGAGACAATTCATAGTAATGGAAACTATCAAAACTCTGTGGAAACATTCTGTACTACAGCTTGCGTTAGCAAATAGAAATACACTCTATAATTGTAAGTGTAGAAATATTGAATAATGCAGAATACAGCAGCTTGTTTTGCAGAAAATTCATTTAGCATTATATAGAATATGTATATGTGTTTTTCAATCCCAGGTAAAATGGCATATATTATATGTGAGATTATGCTGATTTAGCCAGACATTTTTTTGTGACCTTAAAGTGTCAGTTCATACATTCAGCATCACTCTGGAGGGGCACCAGATCAGAATTATATTATTTGACTTGATAGGTAATCAGAAGGAAATAATATCTGTATATCTGTTTGGCACAGCAGTATGCTACATCCCACAAAAATGTCAACTGACTATTCAGTGTATGCGTGTTTATATATATATATATATATATATATATATATATATATATATATATATATATATATATATATATATATATATACACACACAGAAATGGTCAGCTGACAATGAAGCAAATTCATTATATATGAGTGAGGTAGCTGTTAGTGTCCAGTAATCTAGCTGCTTCTGACTAATAAAGAGAGATACAACTCTCAAAACTCATCATTTCAGTGAATAAGTTTGCCTAATAAAAAAAGGTATCACTATATAGTAATACTAATACTCTTGATTGTTCATCATATATATAAATATATATATATATATATATATATATATATATATCAATAATAAAGAGAGATACAACTCTCAAAACTCATCATTTCAATGAATAAGTTTGCCTAATAAAAAAAAGGTATCATTATATAGTAATACTAATACTCTTGATTGTTCATCATATATATAAATATATATATATATATATATATATATATATATATATATATATATATATCAATAATAAAGAGAGATACAACTCTCAAAACTCATCATTTCAGTGAATAAGTTTGCCTAATAAAAAAAGGTATCACTATATAGTAATACTAATACTCTGATTGTTCATCTAATATATATATAATATATATATATATATATATATCAATACAGAGATAGATACTGTATTTACGCGAAATGTAGTGCACCTTAGAATATAATGCGCACCCCAAGTTTGGTACCCATGAATCAAAAAAATGTTTTCGCTGGCGTATGTAATGTGCATTTGTCATTTGCACAAGCACTCTCTTCCAGCTTGTCTGTTTCCATTTTTTTCAGCAGAAAGAATAACTTTGCTTTTGAATTTTGCATCATATGACATCCTTTTCTGTTTCTCAGCCATTTTGGGGTAAATTTGTGTACACAATAGTACTACAAAAAGTTGCAGTAAACAATAGAGCTGAATTACTGGCAACTCAAATGAAATTTACCTAGCAACAACAATATTCTTTATTGCACTGTGGGTTTATTTTATTTTTTTGTTTTTTTAATTATTTTTCTTTATGCTTTTGTGTGCCAGGCTCTGTGTGCCAATGTGCTGGGGCTCTCTGGGTGCCAGGCTCTGTGTGCCAATGTGCTGGGGTTCTCTGGGTGCCAGGCTCTGTGTGCCAATGTGCTGGGGCTCTCTGGGTGCCAGGCTCTGTGTGCCAATGTGCTGTGGCTCTCTGGGTGCCAGGCTCTGTGTGCCAATGTGCTGGGGCTCTCTGGGTGCCAGGCTCTGTGTGCCAATGTGCTGGGGCTCTCTGGGTCCCAGGCTCTGTGTGCCAATGTGCTGGGGCTCTCTGGGTGCCAGGCTCTGTGTGCCAATGTGCTGGGGCTCTCTGGGTGCCAGGCTCTGTGTGGGGCTCTCTGTGCATCAATGTTATCCATGGTGCACTAGATTCGATGTTAACCCTGAAATCATTGAATCTAGTGCGCCATGGATTCTAATGCACACTCTGACTTTGGGACACGATTTTTAATGAAAAGGGTGCGCATTAGATTTGAGTAAATACGGTATGCGTCAGTGAACTCCCTAGATTATAGATTTCCTTTTAATGGGCAGAGTAAGACACTCTACCTACATGCTGTTTAGATCTCCTTCAGCTATTTCTAACACAAGCAATTTATAACATGGGTTACTTTGAAATAGTTCAAACATATATTATTTATGCTTATTTTTTAATTAATGTCGGTGCCTTTTACTTATTCTTTTTTTAACAATTAAACAGAGCTTGCTTTGTTAAGCAGCTTTATTAAAATATTTTTAAAAAAAATGTAGCTGAGACAAATGCAAACATTCAGCAACATTATTATTGCTTATTTCACCAAACTGAAAGCTGCTGGATGATCTCCGTATAACCTGTTGTTAGGGTTAGAACAGACGTGCTGAATTCTATTTTTCAAGTTTCTAGCTCAGATGACAATACTAACTTTACTTTTGGCACGCACTTGCTTTGTAGGTGACATTTCTTGCCTGAGTTTTATTACAGTATTGATGACCTTTAGCAAATACATTTCTGCGCAACAGAATCCTAACGGCAAAGATATTATTTTATTACATTTATTTTATTAAATGTAATGTAGTGGTATAAGTTAAAGGTATATGAAAGTGAGGTGGTTTATGAATGCATCCTGTAGAATACATGATAACCCACCAAATAAAAAATGTAAAATGCAATTTGGAAAATGCAAACATTTTTTGCAGAAAAGAAAAAACATGTGCTGGGGGTGATGTAGACACCCCCAGCAACTGAGATTTGCATATTGGATATCTCATTTTAAATGAGATATCCAATATGCAGCACATGCGCATGCTGATTGGCTAAAGGGAAGGAAAGTGTAGGGCAGACTACAGGTGCTAACTGAGCATGCCTGCATAATCTCCTGGCAAAAACAGAAACAATGTATAAGTTATGCTAATTTTCCCTGGGAATTTCATGGGGGGTCAACATTGAGAGAAAACACTTTGCAAAAGCAAGAAATTCAGCAAATTTCAAATAGTTTAACAGTTTACTTTTGAATTTTTTTTATGCAAACAATTTTTTTCAGACACTATAAATTCTCCGATGCATTAATAACCCAGCTCACTTTAATATGCCTTTAAGCCTTATAATGGATAATGCCAACACGTGAAACATCTAGATACATTACATATCAAATCCTGATTCTTTTCTTTCTCATTTCTCTAGGTCTGCAGAGACGCTGGGTAGTGCTGGAAAGAAGGAGACTTCAGAAGCTGCATTAGACATTGCTGTGCAATCTGCTGGTAAAGCCAATTCAACGCAGCCTGAGAGTACAGTAGATAAAAAAGTGAAAGAGACAAACACTTCTAACTGCTAGCTATATTGTAAAAATATTAGCTTCTACTAACTTCCTGTATACAGAAAATGCAATCGTATCCCCGTATCCTAAATTAAACTTTGTGGTATAGTTACCATAAAGTTGAAGTTGCAGGTATTTGCTTTTTTTATTGTATCACAAAAGGTGCCTAAATGTTTCTTGCTAGGTACTGTAATAATACACTGGGGCCTTCTATACTTTGCTGCCAAACAGGTACAACAAACCGCACAAAGGAAACAAAACATTCCTTTTTCATGATCATTTTTCTACCAGTATTGCAACTTTGTATGACCACATTATGTGTCTCTTTTGTATATACATATATATGCAATTAGCCAATTAATTAAAATTACATTAGTCTATTAACATCTCAAAACACAATCTATAATAATCTGTATATGGGAACACACATTTTATTTGCCTTGTTAAATGTTCATGAACTCCCAAAATATCTTTTAAGAGTATAACAAATTTTATGAGCAAAAACTTTGTAATGTTTTAACCCCAAATTAAATAATTTAGAAGTTCCATAGAGTTTTCCAGAGGGAGGCAGCATTGATCCTGGATTTCAGGTTTTCAATGCTACTTGTACCAAGGACAGGCCATCCCAAACCCTATACTCTACGGAAACTGATGTTTTTATAAGATAAATGGTCTGAATCATTGTACTTCAGCTGATAAATGGGATGTAAATGTATAAGTAAATTAGAAAAGGAAGAAAGTCTGCAAGATGATTAGAAGACACACATAGTGGTAGATGTAGAACTGATATATAATAAAATGAGCACTAAAAATGACACTAAGCATTCAAGTGGTTATCGGTTTATCTTCTTGCCACTACACGAGTTTGAAGTGACTCAGTAAAGGTTATGACGTCCTGTATTAGATTTACAGGAATATCCCACATCAATGCATGCACCTAAAATTACTTGCTGATCATTTAAACAAATGTCACTAATTTAGCATTTTGTGTTTGCTATGAAGCATGTGTTGCAGCTGACTTAGCCGTGGAGAGGTTAGCACTACCTATGTGAAAGGAATAATAAAAAAGAAACTCTGGAAGTTCATTTATTTTATAATTTTAAAGTTTTTGTTTTTTTAAATGGGTGTGAATATTGTTGATTGTTTTTATGAAATGGTAATATATGTGAATGCAGTGTAACAGTTGTTTAATTCATTGAAATTCAGTGCTTGTGATTCAACTATTAAAGTGAAGAAAATGCTTCTGGCTTTTTTGTCTTGCATGCATTACATAAACATCTTATTAGTACATATGGTGCAATTTACAGTGACTTTTTATGGTGTGTGGTTGTCAAAGAGATACATAAGTTTTCTGGGTTTTACTAGTTAATTATTTACTTTTATGTACTTATTAAGAATTGTTTAAAAGCTCTGTTTTTGCTGCCAAAAACAAATATTACCATATTGGGTCCGCCCTGTGCAGCTCATGAACATACTCTGTAGTACTTGCTATGCAGTGTCTCATGCTAACCAACCAGTGACCATCTATCTGCAACATATTGCTGAGATACATTCTCTGATAGGCTAGGACACTACACCATACATGCAGCCCTACAGAGTCAGAGTCTGCATATGCTGCAGTGGGCAGGCCCATGCAGAGCTTATAATTTCTTTTTACTAAAAAAAGAAGTACATAAAAGTAAATAGTTACACATGTATATTATATAGCTAGTAAAATCAATCCAGGAACCTCCCATATGCTTATGCAGGATCACTGTTGCTATATCTTCTAATATGGTTGCATAGGTCTATACACTGATTATAAATTAGCTTCATGGTAGGACTTTACTTGCTTTGTAGAAAATACATATATAATACAGTGGTTTCACATGAGAGCACCAGTTCAAGACCTTGATATTTGAAAAATGTTTTAGAATTATCAATAATTTAAAAAACATATTTGCTATGTTTTCTTGTAAACATATCATTGTAAAATTCTGGGAAAAGCACCACACAGAAAATAATGAGTAAATATATGAATACTGAAGCTTTGAGATGTTTAACCAAATTCAGTATGAAGGGTAGTCATCATTTTTATAATATTCATCAATCCAAAAATATTGGTAAAAATAGTTTTTGTTTAAGGATATGAAAATGACATAAAGAACTGATAAAACATTTAATAATTTTATTATAGAGGTCCAGAAGGTAAGAGACTGGATACATATCCAAATATGGACTACCTGTGCACTAAAAAGTGAAGGATGCTTCACTGTAAGATTTCACATTGTAAGTGCAGGCTGTCTTCCTAGCATTTTTCAATCTTATTTTTAGTGAAGTGCCTGCTCTACAAATAATTATTTTTGAGGAATTTCATGTAAGGAAAATATTATTTACCAAGGTTACTTGCTTTTAGCCCTGTGATAGTGAACAAAACATGAAACAAAATTTTTAGGTTTTGTTAACTATTTTTTTGCTGATTTTTATTTTATTTGCTTTTTATTCAGTGTTTTGTACGATTTTCAAATTACCTGAACATTTGGATGCAGTTCTTTAATGATGTTTTAGAACCCCAGTTGAAACCAATGTCAATAAAGTATAGTTTAGTATAGAGAAATTGCTGCTTTATTTAGAATACCTCAAACATCTGTGCAAGTTGATCAAATAATGGCTCAGTCTTCACGTTTTATACAAAATCTTTATGTATTTACCAGCACTTAAATATCAACAGGTTTCAGGGGAAGTTTGTTATTACCAGTTATGTCCAAAGTAGCATTTGTGGAATTTAGATGTTAATGATCAATCTTCATGTAATTATTTCATTCCAAACTTATATTATGATCAGTATATATTTTGCAGGTATCTTATCTTTGTGACTATATTTTGCTGAAACTGGAATAAAAATGCTGATCGTTTTAATTCCAAAAATGCAGAAAATATTTTTTTCATTGAGTGATATCTACATTAGATATAATCATTTTCAGGCATTGTAATGACACTGGGTTCTATTGTCTTGAAGTCCAACAAATAAAGAGATAAATAATTAATTTACAAGGATGCAGATCTTCCAGTTTCACATGTACATCTTATTATGAAGTTGGACTTTCTGTGGGAGTACACAAAGTGGGAAACTCAAGTTCTGGCCGGCAACCTGGAAATAAAAGAAATATATATAAGTAATAAAATAAGGTGTCAAAGTTACTAGCCTCCTGAACGGCCACTACATGCATAGTAACAAATTGAACATTGGAATAAACATGTTAAATCACTTAAAGGTATATGTAAGTGAGCTGGGTTATTAATGCATCTGATAAAGAATTTATAGTGTCTGAAAAAAATAGTTTTCATGAACAAAATCCAAAGTAAACCGTTAAACCGTAAGCCTGAATTTTCTGAATTTCTTGCATTTGCAAACTGTTTTCTCTCAATGTTGACACCCCCTGAAAATCTACTGAGGGAAGTCAAATTATTTCAGACATTTTCCTTTCCTTTAGCCAATCAGCAAGCGCATGCTCTTTTATATTGGATACATATTTTTAATGAAGTACCCAATATGCGCAGTGCCATTGCTGGAGGTGTCTACATCACCCCAAGTACTTTTATTATTTTTTGCAAAAAATGTTTGCATTTTTTCGTGCAAACATTTTTTTGCTAGGTGGGTTATGATGCATTCTACAGGATGCATTCATAACCCACCTCACTTGCATATACCTTTAATGTCTATTATAATAGGAATGAAATGGCAAGCGATTACCATAATTAGGTAATATAGATTTGCATGTTCTCATTTTAAAGTGTGCTCTTTTAAATGCATGCTAGACAAATATTTAAGTTGTTTCATTTTGTAAGTTTATTACAGACTTGGATGCCTTAATTCCTTTATGATGACCGAGAAGATGAATCTGAAAAAGTATTAACAAAAGGGGCATGTTAAAGTTATGTTCAATTAATTCTCATAGAGCATACTGAACATTGCACATTCCAAGTGTGATAGACTTGTGTGGGGGCAGTTTTTTTTGACATTCAGGTAAATAGATTCTATAAAGACAATAAAGCACATTGTTTCTAGCTCATTTGCCGTGTTTGGATTGCCCTCCCTCCTGCTGAGTCATTTCTGTCCCACATGCCCTAGTCTTTCTACACATATCTGTCCCATCTGAAAAGAGAGTGAATGAAGTAATTTGTACCCAGTGTTCCATTTTGCCTTAGCTCTTCCTCTATAGTCAGCAGCCTGTTGTATTTGGTGGTCCTCTCTCCACGCAGTAGACCTCCCAACTTGACAAACCTTGCTCCTAACCCGACAGCCTGAGGACGCAAAAATACAACACCTTAAGCAATTAAACTGTAAGAACCTTTTGGCCTTGTAATTATTCAGTTTCCTTTAATTCACAAGCCCATAATTAAGACAAACAATGCACATTTAGATTTGAGCTGCCAGCATAATAGAGGGACGTCTGCTCTGAAGTGAATATGAAAAGCTCCTCTAAATGATAATAGAGCATCAAACGTTTTATATATATTGGAAGTGACTTGAAAATGTATTATTGCTGACAAAGGGCTTACATAGTAACATTTTATGAAAATAGCTTTTCCAATTTGTGTCTTACACAGACAGTTGCCAGGATCCCATGCAGCACAAAGGAATAACAATTTCTATCATCTCGCAATACTTGTATTATGAGCAGCAGCGCTCTGCTTGCATGATAATTCCTGATAAACCTGACACGGATGTCTCGAGTGGTTTCAATTGTTAGTGAATAGGGAGATTGTGCAAGGCATGTGCAGCAACCCAAGAGGCCAGGATCTGAACAACTCACAAAAAAGGACACAGTGGAGTTTTCAAATATTTATATCTATAGACATTAACAAGCATGTTATCAATTCAGTGATATTAAAGTAAACCTGCAAAAAAAAAAAATATTTTTACACATGTCTTTATCTTCCAAGCATGTGCTGTTATCTTTTTCTGTTATCTTGTTCAGTGCACAGTGGAACCTCTATATTCATCATTAATCACTTCACGAGGGATGGACGGATACTGAATTGGATGAATATCTAATCATTTTTTTCTATAGGAATTACCTAAAATTGGAATAATCCGTTCCCAGCCGTGAATCTCATAATAAATATATGTAACCAGAATTTTTTTTCCCTTTACTGAGAAGCGATGATGGCAGAAGAGGAACAGATGAAGTCTAGTTTAGATGGGAGTCACCTTACAGTAAAATCAGGTAACTCCTATTCTGTATTTTTTTTTATTTTTTTGGTCCCTTTACCAATGATTCATTAGCACTGGATTTAACCAAGAACTTGACAAAGTTGTCTGTCTTTTTTTTATTTTTTGGCTAATATTGGGCTTTTGGATGAATATAGGAGCATATTTGTATCTAAAATATTTACCTAATATTAGATTTGACCAATATAGGGGTGGGTGAATAGAGAGGTTCCACTGAATTTAAACTAATATCTTCGTATCTGCATTTCAATTTTTTTTTTTATATTTCAAGTGTCAAAATACGCAGCTACCAATGTGATGGTTGTTTTTTTTAAATTCTGCTGGAAATATTAATACAAACTATTTTAAAAAGAACCAATTTTATTGCATGTTTAGTGTAAGAAAATCAATTTTTAACAACATTAAACTGAAGTACTTTTATTATCTATAGCTATAAATTAGCCCTTACTTGGAATCTCCACTGTCCCCCAAACTGTTCGTCCAACCAATGTGTGCTCCAGCAGGCATATAAAGGCTTACTTTGAAATTATATGCATTTTCCTTCTAGAATGTAAGCTCTTCAGAGTAGGGAACTAAACTCTGTTGCACCAAATTGTCTATTGGCCTATTGTATTTGGAGCTCATGCCAGCCTTTTTCAAAGTCTTGCGGGCGCTCATTGCGCATGCGCAAGCCCGTAACTTTTAACATGACGTGACCGAAAATTCGTAACTACCATAACTTGCGAGTTTGCCGAGGTCTGCAATGAGAGCCGATGACGCTCAATGCGCCCATAAAGGCTCATAAAGTAGGGAGCGGGAGAAGCTCGCATTGATCTCCAAAGGCGCTCATCGCGAGGTTCGTAAAGTAGTGGGGGGGAGAGGCTTGCATTGAGTGCCAAAGGCGCTCATCGTAAGGCCCGTAAAGTAGAGGGGGGAGAGGCTTTCAATGAGCGCCTGAATGCACTCATTGCGAGGCCCACGATGATCGCCGAAGGCTCGCAAGGTAGAGGGGGGGAAATGACCACCATTTTTTTTCAAGCCTTTAACTCTGAACCCGTTGTGAGGTCGCCATAAGATGCCAATTGAATAGGAAATTAGATTACAACCTCACTTATGGGCTCCCTGCCTCCCCCTGGCTTCACTATTGTGTTGTTTAGTCTTTCAGTCGTGTCTGACTCTCTGTAACCCGATCGGCATCAGCAAGCCAGGCACATCTTGTGTCTGGCTTTGCTAATCCATGAGGTTGGCATGGCAAAGATACTGGAGTGGGTTGCCAGTTCCTCCTCCAGTGGACCGTGATTTGTCTGACCTCTCTGATATGACCTGCTCATCTTGGGTGACCCTACATTGAATAGCTCACAACTTCATTGAAGTACACAAGCCCCTTCACCACAACAAGATAGCGATCCAGAAGGGGCTTCACTATTAGGGCTCATGCAAATAAGCCATTAACATTTTGTACTAGTAAGGCTGTCTCTGTCCCTTCAATTCATTAGTGATTACATATAAACTACTAGGGCTTATAGAAATCTCTTCTGGATTGCCACCTTGTCGTGGTGAAGGGGCTTGTTTACTTGATTGAAGCCGTGAGCTAAACCATGTAGGGTCACCCAAGATGGGCAGGTCATAGCCGAGAGGTCAGACAAATCACGGCCCACTGGAGAAGGAACTGCCAATCCACTCTAGTATCTTTGCAAGGAAAACCATATGGAACACAACCAAAAACACAGACATATGTGCCTGGCTTGCTGCCTCCTTGCGGTCACCAAGAGTTGGACATGACTGAAGGACTGAACAACAAGTGCTTATCTAAATGTGTAGAGCACATCACATATTTATTGACCTGTATATTAAAATATGTTCATGTCTAAGATAATAGAACAAACTTAGAGCACATGCTACCCTGGATTTACTTATTTGGCAACCCTAGGCTTTGTCTTTTCAGTCATGTCCAATTCCCTATCTCCCAACTTTTGTCTAATAACAATATGTGTGCACATTTATATCTTGCATGTGCCTGCCCGGTATGTTTATGACCATGTTAAAATCATGCTATAATATTCATCCCATATGTATTACAACACACTGACCAATATTTGTATCCTTGTACTAAAATATACGTGAAACTACATTTATAAGCATAAGACCCTTTAGATTGTAAGTTTGCAAGTTTTCAATCTTGCTTGGCGCTTTGGGTAAAGCTCTATGGACACCGGATTCTAAGCTCAAAGACAGGGCCCTCCAATCTTTGCAATGTGTTAATATTGAATATGTCTTTGCCTGTAAATTAACTTATATATAGGGCTAAGGAAAATGTTGGTATGTCACAAATAAGCGATAATAATAAAAGATATTCACCAAATCTGCAATGCTATCACCAAGTGACTCCTCGCTTGTGCATCCTAATACAGTCACATGCTTTTCCCCTAAAAAAAAAAATATATATATAACAGTGTGAATATATTCATTTGCTGCAATTGTTAAATGCAAAATCCTAGTTTTTCTTTTCTGGAATATTTTTTTTTTTTAGTTTATATCTGTCACCACCACATAAATAACAGCACTTCAGATGAAAGGAAACCACCTTGACAAAAATACCAAGCAAAGCCATGTTGAATGTCCGCACTGGCAGAGGAGTGTGAAAAGCATTCTTTCAGTTTTGTAATTGCATTCTTGCTCTTGGATTTTTAAACCTTTCTTAAGGCAGAATATACTCCTTGAATAAAGGATACAAATTTAGTTTTGTATCAAAATTTAAATGAGAACTTCTGACATGGTCATTCATTTTGTTAATTGTATCTGTGCAGGCTAGAAGCCAATTGCATTCCTTGAATTCTTATCATAATGGCATAAATGATGTCTACTCTTAAACATACTTCTACAGCAAATAACACACTTTGAAGGTGATTTGCTAGTAATACCAGCATTATTATTAATCAATAGCATTGTACAGTTTGCTCTCTGTAGCATTAACATTCTTTGCAATTAAGGACCAAGGGTAATAATTGACCACAATGCTGAGTTTATTACAAAGTTATCTAGTAACATGTCAATCGTAAGATAAATAGATGTAAAAGTATTCCCACATTATCCTTTAATATGACAGTGTGCATTTACACTATATATTAGTTTTTAATAAATATAATTTTAGAATAGATCCATAATTATTTTCTCATTTTGTTTCAGTCTAACCTTAACTGGAAAAGCATTTTATTGGATTATAATGTCATGCTGATATCACATTATAAACTGTTTAATATGTCTGTACGATCCGAACCACCAAGCTAACGTAATGTACTAGGTCAGAGGTGCCTCATATTGCCATAATATTGAGTGCCAAACAGCATCAGTGTCTCTAATGGAGATATACAAATTTAGTTGTATTTGTGCTACTGTAATGGGGGTCAGGGTTGACATTGTAGTTGTGGTATATGTTGAATAAATGTTTGAAATCTTTTTTGCAGAGTAGAAATGTAGAGGAATGAAGAAAGAATAGTGGAGATATGATATGGAGACGTAGCTCTCTATTCCATGGCACCCCTAAGAACTCGTGGAAGGCTGACTCACGGCTACATGAGTTTTGAAAAGCTAATTTCCAGAGCTATTCTATGGCTCCTGCAAAAAATAATCCCACAGAACTTCCTAACCCATACCCACAGGAGTTTAACTGGAGCTTTCAAGCTCTAAAGTGTGTTCGCAGCCTGCCGCATTGGACTCAGGGTCTGAATCTCAGTAGTCTTCATACCTAGACTACTGAGATTCAGCCCTATCATCCCCTCTTATATCAATTTAGCTATATAAACCCCCTCGCCCTACCAGGGAAGTGGTTAAATAATAATAAAAACAAAAAACAGACGGTTTTATCACCCCTCCACCTATGACCTGCTTGATTTAAGAATATGTCCTCTTCTTTCTTGAGTAAAGTGCTTGTTCCACTTCTTCGGCTCGTGGAAATGGGCCTCCGCCTAAAAAACCTGCTGCTCTAAGTATAACTTGGGGTCCCTTGAGACCCTATAGTATAGGGTTAATATTAGGTACGACTGCAGTCCATAAGGACCTCCGTAGTATAGGGGTTTGTTTTCTGTGCCAGGGGGTCCATGAGGACCCTTATGGTCATAGCTTAGTATACCATCTGTTGAGACTCCCATGGAATAGGGGTTGATATTGGGTACAACAGGGTTATATCATAGTATGGGGATACCTAGGCTCATATGGGGTAGTGGGTATTAAAGGAAAATTCAAATGAAACCTGCTCATATCCAGTAGAGGAATTAAGGTGTTATCCCAGGAGATACCTGGGCTAATACAGGGATAGTCGGTATTAACGGGGGGGTCCCTGTCTCATAGGAGGTAGTTGTATTAACCCCTTACATAATGATATCAGATTTGAGCAACGGAGACTCAAATCAGACACAAGGTGTTCGCTTATTCATAGCCAAGGATTTGAGGCATCCAGGCTTCTCTGAGGCATTTTTATGCCTTTGAAAGTACCCATTGGCTTAAGCGAGATTGGATATGGTTACGGAAGAAGACTTTTAAAATAGTTATGGGACATGTCCTCAGAACTTATGTTTCACATTTTAAAATGCCACCGTTTTAAATAAAGGTTTCATTGCTGAGTTTACAACATGACATCGGAAATGCATTATAGAAACTTTTGAGTCCCGTCACTTTGTTTTATCTTATTTATTTTATTTGGTTGAAAAAAGACAAACCTACTTCACCTTCAATACGGTATCTCTGAAAACCAGAGTGATAAATGTGTGTGCACTAACTTACTCAGTTTGAATTAACTTACTCATTTTACACGAATGGAATGGCCAACTTACCCTCAATAAGCCTGAAGGCATCAATCATGTCACTAATTGTAGTTTCATTGGTATGTTTTATGACTATGCCACTGGAGAAAGGAATGTTTATGTCACGGATTTCCAACAATTCAGATATTGTTTTAGAAGCTGTATCTGCAATAATGTAACACTTGGATCCCAGAGCACTGAATAAACTCTGCCACTGCATGACGTCCTGTTCAAATAAAAAAAAATGTTGGTTTAATGTACAGGTACTGTAGAATAGCTCTTGAGGCGCTACATTATTTTGCTCATTTGTCAGGATAAATGTGCTTAATCCGCACTTAGCATCAAGATGTGGGCACAGTAAAGATCCATCTTACATTTGGGATATCTATTAAACAGGCAGAGGTTTATAGTATATTCTTATTGTTGTGTTTTTTTTTGTTTTTTTTTAACCATTCAAAAATACAGAAATATATTTCAATTAAAAGTAAGCTGTAATATAATTCAGTTATTTTTGTAATAAATAATAACAATTTTTTTGTAAATGTTCTTTCATGTATAGTAGCAAAAATATTCAAATATTCAAGTTAAGGTTTCTTATTTTTGAACATATAAACATATTCTGACACAGTTAATACAAGTTCTCTCCTCTGCCCTCAGGCTGCCCTTACCTCTTTCCTCAAAGGGTCCAATAAAGCAACTACTGCAGGATGTCTGTTAATTAAATCCACATACAGATCAACCATCTCATCAGGGCTCTTGAATGTTCCACTTAATATTTCATATTTACCTTTGTTCTAAAATAAATATGCAAATTATTAAAATGCGTTCTGTTCAAACAGCATCCGCAGGAAATACATTTAAGTAGCAGAATGGTCAGAAGTGATAAATTAAACACAACTGTTAAACAGAAAAAGAACACTTTCAATCAAGGAGGCAATATGTTAAAAGGCTACTTACATAGTCCATTAATTCATGGGCAGCACAGTTTATTGCTAAATCCAGACTTGTTCCCATTTCTAGGCTTAGATGCTCACAGGCTTCATAAATTAAATCCAGAGGTTGATCTACCCGGTCACATCCTAATACAAGGCAGCCCAGTGATGACACATTCTTAATTACTGACTGATGGAATTAGGGGAAAGAAAAGCACAAAGAATGGTTAAAGCACACAGTCTGTTATCTCTAAATGCTGCATACTTAATAGCTGAAATATAAGCTTCTGTCAAAGTCAGTTTTTACATCTTGACATTTCACAAATGATGTCCTTTGGAACACAAGCCACTGTTTTACTAAAGTGTACCAGCCAACCGGCCGAATGTGGCAATGTTGTTTTGTATGCAGGCTATGTTGCATGACAGAACCAAACATGTTGTCCTTGACAGAAACTGTTCTCTGACAATTGAAAGCTCTTGACTCTTGCTATGTTCATGATCCTTATTCTTTCCGAAATTTAAAAATTTAAATAATGGCAATTGCTTCAGTTGAAAAGATGACGAAAATATAGATGGCTGATAAAGATTGCTAGCGTACATTGTTTAAATACAGATCATTTTTGACCACTGGCATTTCTTTTTTAAAGCTAGTTTTATGACTTGCCTAGGTATGTACACATCTTTGATTTCCTTGTCTGAATTATGTCTATAACAATGATCTTGACATTTCTCATATAACACATACATGTTTTAAATGCTCTTCGTAATTATTTAATTTAACCATATCAGATAGCTACTCAGACTAGGAAATACTAAATTCTCATCAGGATACTAGACAGGCCAAATAAGAGGCTCTCATTAGTAACCAAAGCACTACACTTTGTAGAAAAGGACTTCAAGCCTTGCCATGACGCTCCAATAATGAGAGTATTGCACCTTTTATCAGTAGATTTGTCTGGCTCGTACAGGAGCCCTTAATCCTAGTAGGGAATCTGACTGGTTATCACAGAGGATCTCTACCACCACCACCCAACTGCAATTGTCTTGCCCATACAAATGTGACTTCTAACTTCTACTACTACAGATAACTAGGTTGTCCAAAATTAAAATATCAGATAAAAGATTAAATATCCCACCAAAGCCATGGATAAACAAACACAATTAGTTTTACATTTTCTAGGGAAATACAGTGGATTATACATAAAATAAATCCAGCAAGAAAGTAAACATAGAAAAAAATGTAATTCTCCTTCTTCACCAGAGCATTAGTTAATTAAATATAGAGTATAGCAACAAATAGGACAATAGGCAAATACAAAATAACACCCTCCTGCCATTACTGACCAACTGGGTGCCACGCTGTACGATTCCACATCTTCCCCTACCACTAGGGCACTAAACTGATCAGTAGAGTATCCATTTGACACCATTAGAATTATTATTATTAATATTAATTTTATTTATTTTTATAAAGGGACAACATTTTCTGTAGTGCTATCTACAGATTAGAATGAAGTAGTGGATACAATCAATAAATTACAAAGGTATAGACAAATTCTAAGGTAAGAAAAAAATACAATACAATACAATACAATACGATTAATAGGTACTACTTTCTCATAGGAAATGGAGGAACACTTAATAATTTATCATTTTACCCACTCCCAAACAACTATATAACTTGCTCCTTTGTTGCCCCTTTCAAAGCTTCTCTGTATATACGTGTGTATGCTCCAGTCATTTGGGGATTGTTTATGTGCATGTAATGCTCACTTTTTTCCATATCTAGTTGTTTGAATGCCACACAATTTTGCCACAACTCTAACTGTTATAATGATAAATAATAATAAATATCTAAATCTAAAAATGATATATTTCTTCATACTTACTCCTGTCTTTACGTTGCTATCAAGCTGCTTGATAATTTGTTTCTGAAGAGCCAAAGCCATATCAACACTCTAGAAAAACATATTTACATAGATTGGTTATTGGAACTAATATTGCTTTTTTTTACTAAAAAAATCATTATAAACAAGTCTGAGTACTGCTTGGCATACAATGAAACCTGGTGTTAGTTTGTAAGAAAGGCTGCCAGTTCTTTGAAGGTCTTTTCTATTCTTATATTTTTGTAACATATATTGTAAGGTACGGCATGCTCAAGATGGTCTGAAAAATCTAGAATTGATAAAGAAAAAAATAACTTTAGAAAGTAAAAAATAAATATTTACTTTAATTTATTTCTTCTATGCAATTATTTTTTACTTGTAGCAGCCATTACTTTTTTGAGCTACTTGCTTAATCTCCGTTCTCAAAAGGAAGGATAACATTTCCTTTAGACATATAGGGCCTCATTCTATTATCGGCCGTAGGAGATGCGGGGCCGCAAGGACCGGCCGCAAGCTATTTGCCTATTCTATTCCCTTCCGGCCGGGGACTCCGGCAGGCTTGCGGCCGGCACCTTGTTATCCCTTGCGGCCGCACGCGGCGGAGGAAAGCCTTTGATCTTAAACGGCCGCAAGAGTTTCGGCCGCAAGCAAATCCCGGTTGCTATTCAATTGCTCCGGGAACCCTCTCTGCAAGGCTAAAACCGAGCCGCAGCTTACTTGCAGCAAAAAGGTCCCACAGGCACACAAATAAGCACATAATAAAGCCATCCTGCACTCTGAGGAGACTATAAAGTGATTGTAGGTGTTAGCATTCATAGCACAACATTCCCCTACACTCAAATCCGTAAATATATATTTTTTTAATTTATGTCAAATATCCATGGAAAAAGTCCAGAGGGCTTTGAGCACCTCAGACCCGCCCACGCTGCGGCCGGAAAATAAACAGTTAATGAAATATCAGATTTGGGCTGATGTGCAAGCTTGAGAGGGGGTTGCTATTAATCCTCATGTCCCCCATTATGATCCCTAGCATTTACAGAGCTTTACAGAGCCGTCTTGAATATATATTTGCTTTTAAAGATTTCTGAGCTTATGGCCGGTTGCAAGATTTACGGCCGGCCGTAAGGTGATATCCTTGCGGCGCTGTCTATTTGAATTGCAAGGTAACGGGAGCCCCACAAGGAATCGCAGCTTTGCGTCCCATTTACGGCCGATAATAGAATGAGGCCCATAGAGACTACTGGCACTCAGAAATGTCACATTTCAGTAGTTTTCATATAATAATGGGAAAAAAAATGTTGATCCGACTACAGCATAATGGCACCTAACAGTTAATTTATTTAATACTAAATATATTGTGTATACTTTTGTCCATTATCAAGTTTAGCTCTCCAAAATATATAGTTCATATTGTAATTATTGGACTATAGCAATACTTTAAATAAAAATGAACAGGGTTAATAGAATTGAAGCTTGCTGCATGATTTAAAAATAAGCATTATTATGGAAAAACTAAAAAAAAAAAATCGTCGGTGGAGGTAGTTAAAAAGTGAGAATTAACTGTAATATATTTTTCTTTCTTCTGTGTATGCCTCCTTAAATGTACAATAAAAAAACAGATGGTTAAGAATTCAGTTACTAATCAAGAAATCATAATGAAAGATTTTTTTTATTTTCTTAAAAGATTTCCTTTTATGACACTTCATATCAGAAGATTTTGGCTTAATAATTCCTTACAAAGCTGTACAAAAAAAGACATGTATGCCATGTAACCATATAACCCTAGGCTTTCCATCATGTATTTAAAAGTCTACACTTTAAATATTACAGAGCCTGTTTGTTTTGTTTTTTTGCATAAAAGATAAGTGATCTATTTTATTTTCTTGAATCATACAAACAGAAATAGGTGCAGAATAATTTAGTTACTGCTACTTTTGTTGTGAGCTGTTAAATAATGCATAGTTGGAGAAGTGAAAATGCAAACTAGATTGTATTATTATCTTATTACTCTTTGAAATACTAAACTGGCTAAGCTAATGCATTTTTTTAGCATCACTTGTAAAGGTATGCTCCCAACTTCTGTAGTTTGAGACTTATAGAACTTTAAAAAAAAAATTTTTAAGTAAAAACATGACTTTTATAAATGTGTAAAACTCGCTCCTTAAATACACAAGAGACATTTTTCCAGTGCCCCTCTATGGCAACAAATAACAAAAAAAGAAGGATATATCCTGGCCAACCTGCTGCAGTGTAAGCCCAGTCTTTGGTATAACTATAACTTCTTTCATTAGGTTGAGTTTGCCAGGTGATGATTTTCCATAGCTCAGCAGCGATATCATAGGTATTGGCATGACCAGTTCTGTAGCCACCTGCATTTTGGGGGGGAAAATACGGTAAGCCTCATTAATATTTTTTTTTCAGGTTAAATCTGAAACATCTTTAAATTATTCCTTTCCATTTTTTAAATGCAAAAAACTAAAAATAAATTAGAGGTGTTCAATCAGAGAACAAACTAACCTTAATAATTAACTCTTAGAGCAGATTTTTTTTGCTCACGTGTACCCTTCACAGGGAGAAGTATCCTGTAGTATATCAGTCTGGTCTCACTCAAAAGTGATCCAGCCCCAAAATACCATGCAATTCTACCATGAACAGGAGAAACAGCATTTTTTTAAATGGAATTTTTTTTCTGGTCATTATTTCTTACTAAAGAGCATCAGAAACTTGTTTCCATTAACCATGTTTTGTTATGCTAATTCGTAACACTATTGCTATTTATTGCGAGGAGTGCTTGAAGAGGAACTAACTTACAATCTAAAGGGTAAATTAATAGGGGATACAAAAAACAGCAAAATTAAACATAATCACGCATTATCAGATTTGGCCACTACACCAGCGTGCACCAGCGATGTGGAACAGTATGTCAATTCCATGACATTTTGACCCATAATTATATATATTTATATATATACATATACAGTGGATATAAAAAGTCTACACACCCGTTAAAATGTCAGGTTTCTGTGCTGTAAAAAAATGAGACAAAGATAAATCATTTCAGAACTTTTTCCATTTTTAATGTGACCTATAAACTGTACAACTCAATTGAAAAACAAACTGAAATCTTTTAGGTAGAGGGAAAAAAAAATATAAAAATAAAATAATATGGTTGCATAAGTATGCACACCCTTAAACTCATACTTTGTTGACGCACCTTTTGATTTTATTACAGCACTCAGTCTTTTGGGGTATGAGTCTATCAGCATGGCACATTTTGACTTGGCAAGATTTGCCCACTCTTCTTTGCAAAAACACTCCAAATCTCCTGTGCACAGCCCTCTTCAGATCACCCCACAGATTTTCAATCAGATTCAGGTCTGGGCTCTGGCTGGGCAATTCCAAAACTTTAATCTTCTTCTGGTGAAGCCATTCCTTTGTTGATTTGGATGTATGCTTTGGGTCGTTGTCATGCTGAAAGATGAAGTTCCTCTTCATGTTCAGCTTTCTAGTAGAAGCCTGAAGGTTTTGTGCCAATATTGACTGGTATTTGGAACTGTTCATAATTCCCTTTATCTTAACTAAGGCCCCAGTTCCATCTGAAGAAAAACAGGCCAAAGCATGATGCGCCACCACCATGCTTCACTGTGGGTATGGCGTTCTTTTGGTGATGTGCAGTGTTGTTTTTGCGTCAAACATATCTTTAGGAATTATGGCCAAAAAGTTCAACCTTGGTTTCATCAGACCATAACACCTTTTCCCACATGCTTTTGGGAGACTTCAGATGTGTTTTTGCAAAATGTAGCCAGGCTTGGATGTTTTACTTTGTAAGAAAAGGCTTTCGTCTTGCCACTCTACCCCATAGCCCAGACATATGAAGAATACGGGAGATTGTTGACACATGTACCACACAGCCAGTACTTGCCAGATATTCCTGAAGCTCCTTTAATGTTGCTGTAGGCCTCTTGGTAGCCTCCCAGACCAGTTTTCTTCCCGTCTTTTCATGAATTTTGGAGGGAGCTCCAGTTCTTGATATTGTCAGTGTTGTGCCATATTTTCTCCACTTGATGATTACTGTCTTCACGGTGTTCCATGGTATATCTAATGCTTTTGAAATTATTTTGTACCCTTCTCCTGACTGATACCTTTTAACATTGAGAACCCTATGATGCTTTGGAAGCTCTCTGTGGACCATGGCTTTTGCTGTGGGATGCGACTAAGAAAATTTCAGGAAAGACCAACTAGAGCAGCTGAACTTTATTTGGGGTTAATCAGAGGCACTTTAAATGATGGCAGGTGTATGCTGACTCCTATGTAACACGATTTGGAATGTGATTGCTTAATTCTGAACACAGCTACATCCCCAGTTATAAGAGGGTGTGCAGACTTATGCAACCACATTATTTTTCTTTTTCTTCCCTCCACCTAAAATATTTCAGTTTGCTTTTCAATTGAGTTGTACAGTTTATAGTACACATTAAAGGTGGAAAAAGTTCTGAAATTATTTATCTTTGTCTCATTTTTTTACAGCACAGAAACCTGACATTTTAATAGGGGTGTGTAGACTTTTTATATCCACTGTATATATATATATATTTTATTTTATTATATTGGGGGGGGGGCAGGGGAATTGAGAATTTAAACAAAGAAATAAAAAAAAGTTTTTGAGGGGCACTACAGCAATGGGGCCCCCATTAGAGCAGCGCCCCTGCTTCCTGTCCTGAGAGTAGAGTTGAATTATCCCCCCAGATTTTTGGGGGCTTCTACGCCCATGGTGTGTATCCCATAATTAGATATCTTTAAAACTGTAGAATCATGATTCAAGATTAACAATTTCAAATTATGAAAATGCACAATAAACCTGACATAACTGCTATAAGTACCTGATCATTTTTTAGAGAGTTGGTATACAAATACAAAGGCGACTTGTTGATAATGGCACCGCTATTAGCTAAAGCTAGTGACACTCCACCTATGCAAAGACTGCCTCTTATTGCTGGCTTACTAGGTTCTTCTGGAGGAATTGGTTTCTCTGTTACAGCTGTCTTT
Source organism: Discoglossus pictus (assembly GCA_027410445.1). Taxonomy (NCBI): domain Eukaryota; kingdom Metazoa; phylum Chordata; class Amphibia; order Anura; family Alytidae; genus Discoglossus; species Discoglossus pictus. The sequence goes on from CM050171.1 coordinate 108,838,081, forward strand.
TTACCTGAGGATGAGGTAACAATGCATGAGAAAACTGTAACAATTAGTAATTATCATCAGCAATGGTGACAGTAATATAAAATGTCCCATCTCAACGGATTATCTGTTAAACATAAATTCATTAAAATACCACAGCATATTGGATGCGATAGATAGATAGATAGATAGATAGATAGATAGATAGATAGTGAATTAGTGGTTGTTAACCTATATACTTTTTGTCTTCCATTAACTTCCATTAATTGAGATCATTCAGTTAACAATATGGTAAGATTGTATTATTCATTAGCAGTAGACTGACAAACCTTAAAAACTAGTGTGTAGCCGACATCGAAAGCTTTCCTGAAAGCAGGCCTGTAAAAAACAGTGACAAGGGAAGAAATCTATATACAAGATCTTTTATTTGACTTACTCTACACTGCTCCTTTGAAAGTAAATTTAAGGCTGGCATAGACTGGCAGGAACCCACATGAACTAAATTCTATTTAAACCGAGAGCTAATTTAATTAAATATGAAGTGGGAGGAAGCATCAATAGTTCATGTGTAATTCATCTTATAGAGGCATGTGCACATGGCATCAATAATGGCAGAGATTTACTGTGCATGCACTCACATATGGACATCGGATCTATAGCATTATTGGTGATGCCCCAACCCAGTCTCTACACAAAATACATTAATCCATTTGCTGTTGCAGCCTGCTTGTGTGAACTAGTAGTTAACACACGCATATTCGACCAGGCAACAAAGTGGTTGATTGGGGTCAAGTGGGTTGCATGTTGGCCTTGGACTCCATGTTCTTAGGTACTGCTGGTGCAGGGCCCTAATTAATTGGCCAATAACTGAGAGATGCATACCTAATATTATCAAAAGGTCCCTCACATTAGATTGTTCAATGGACTGCTGTCCTTACTTTTCTTAAAAGGCAATTAGGTGGCACTTGAGAATAATCTTACACACATACTTTGTGTGTGTGTATATATATATATATATATATATATATATATATATATATATATATATATATATATATATATATATATAAAATATACACTAAAGTGGCAGGATTTCACATGCCTATAGCACCATTAGATCTAGAAAAGGACTTACTATACATAACAAATTAATGTAAATAGCATTGTCTGTTACAGATCAGCTTCCCTCATTATTCAGTTCTGTTGCTATAGTGTGTACATGCACAGCTAAAATCAAATTGTAAATTATACCAATATTATATATTAAACTATGTTATTGACACCTTTTCCACTTCCTTTTTTCTTTTCATCTGTTGCACTTGGTGTTGGCATAAGCTCTAGTGGAAGTGGAAGTGGAACCAACTCTCTTTCAGTTCTTCTTCTTTCATTTTCTTCTTCCATTTTTGGCTTAAAATATCCACTAAAAATAGAGGCACAAAAAACTTTAGGATTTTGAAGCTCAAAGAACTCTGTCAAATATACAACAAGAGATTGGCTTTGTTAAAATGCTGTGGAACTATTTTGCATTTCTGTAAAGGTAGGTAAAAAGAGTAAAGGCAGAATTTATAAAGATATTTTATTGTAAATTGAATAATAATAAAATAAAATCCTTCTCTGCCAAAGCCTGCTGCAATTTATTTCTTCCCAACCTAAGTCAAGTTCAAAGACAGATTTAAAATGTGACTAAAGTCTTATTTCTCTTTATCAAAAGCCATTATTCAGCTGAAACCTCTACATAATTTCATTTTTTTTTATGGTATTTAGTATTTAATTTACTATTGAATTGCCAGAATTTGCATGGAATTTAATGTGAATGTGCCTATGGTCATTTCGTGCAGACAGCTTGAAATATGCCATGTGTAGCAAGAAACTGAAATTCCTGGGTATGAAGGTCCACATTTCAAAAAGCAGAGATAGTCTAAATCTATATTGTTAAAATTAATGTTTTTTTTTTAATTTCTGATACTATAGTAACAGATAGTGTCAGTAATGATATTACCAATAAAGAAAAAGGTATCCAAACAACAGGGTTAGGTTTTCCTAAATAATAGTGTGATAATTCATACCTTCCACATTTAAAATAACAAATACATTTTTATTGAATTTACCACTGCATACACTTATTGCATCCAGCTATTTTGCCTATATGTGTGAACTTAAAGATATATAGAAGTTACATGGCTTAGGAATGCTTCCGATAGAGGAGAATCAGTCATGTATGCGAACATTTTTTGCATGAAAAAAAAGTCATAAAATAAGCATTAACAAAGTTACCTGAAAATTTGTAAATGTGTGCAGTTTTCTGGCAGTTTATTTTGCGAACCAATGCCCCTGAAAACCCAAGCTAAATTCTAATAAAATTCATCATTTGTTTTGGCCAATCAGAGGCAGCTACAACATTGTTGCAATATCTGTTAGTCTTTTGTTCCCACCACAAGGAAGCAGCTTGTGCAATGCTGCTCTGAATTTCTGCACTGTGCTGCTGTTATTGACTTGCAAGTTAGTATAGGGTTAGTTATATATAATGTATACTGCTTAATTCCTACCTTAGCAGTTGATCAATTTTACACTGCTCATTAGGTGGTATTCCTTTAAGCAATGGGCTTAAATCATCTTTTATCCATTCAATGGCGGTATCGACTGACTTAATCCTTTCTTCCTCAGCAGTTTCAGTTGCTTCAAATGAAGCAAGACACAACAGATCTGAATGAGCAGACATGACGGTAGAGCATATAGTCTACAGAGTAATAAAACAAAGGGGTATAATATGAAATGCTTCATTTAATCATTGGCACACATTAAATAACGTATTAGTTATTACTAATATTTTGTTTAATTGAAAACAGCAATGAATATGGCAACATATTGTTTTCATTTAAAACAATGTATTTTCTGCTTGTTTATTTATAGATATGCATTTCACAGTCAATAGTAAGATAAAACTAATAGAAAGAAAGTATATGAATATTATGCATGCATGTGAAGCTCCTTCAGTCCTACGCAAAGACCTTGAAGTCTGTTCTCATTTATTTCTCCTTACATTGGCTCTGACAGCTAACATTTACCATTAGCACTGATTGTACTTACAAAGACAATATTATGTAAATGATCTTGGAGATTTATTCTGTTTTTACAGATCTTGGAACTCAGTTATTGTGAAAGGTTTATGAGCAACTGAACTTTATGTTACATTTACAATAAATGGCAACTTCTGAATTATTTTCAAATTATGAAAAAAACACACATTTCCTTTCACTAACATAAATATAAAAGGAGAAAAGTGCTTCAAGATTTCTTGTTCAGAAACAAAGCTTGCAGCAAACCAAATAAAGAAATGGAGAATGCTATTGTGGTAACACTATGATTTGAGGTTTTCTCTTTACAAGCTAATTAAATATCAAACACAGTGCGATTTATGATAAATAAGCAAGCAATATACATGGGGCCTCATTCAATTGTGATTTGGCCAATTGAATAGGGCTCTATATGAGCACAGAGCATATTTTTTTAACAGAAGTTTTTAGTTAGTGAACTTCTATCCAGAAGCAAGGTCTTCACTAACTAAAAACTTCTGTAAAAACATATGGCATCTTTAAAACATTCCCCACACAATTCAAGACAGAATCAACCTAAATCAAAGGCTCTTTTTTACTCTGGCTCATAATTTAGATATCTTGGATGTTTGGATCAGTGGATTATGATCATTTATATGGGCATAAATATTTTTTGTACATTTACAACACTTTATAAATGGATTGAAAGAACACTTTTAACACTTGCAGCACTGTTTTTTTATGTAACCTGCCTAGTTTGCCATTTAATCATCCATGTTTGTGAAGATTGGAAGCAGCTATTTTAATTTTCATTTCTGTCACTGGCATTTAGAAGTGAATGTTACATTTATATTTCACCTAACATAGAGCTACTGTAGCAATATGGTAAGCGCTATAACTTTTACACATGTTTTAGTACATTAGCCCAGCAAGGGTGTGAACTAGTCTAGTATGGTGGGTGCTTAAACAATGTGTTAATTCTGGCTTAATTGATTAAAATAAAAAAATAAAAACAGGATGACAATCTAAATGTGGGGGGGGGGTTTTCTGCTCAAAAAATTATGAAATAATTTATAAGGATACAATTTCTATTTGCAAGTTTTGCAGTTTTTAACAGTTTTCATCCACTTCTATTTAAATATTCTTTCTCATTGGATCAGAAATCAGATATTACAAACCAATTCTGACGCAATAGTGAAAATGAAATAGTGGATACAATTTAGAATAATTGCCTTTAAAGGCTGTATAACTGTGAGTTAATTAATGAGGCCAAATAATGAGCAGAACAGTATGTAGATGAAAGTAAGATGAAGGGATAAGAAATGTAAAGAACCATAATTAGCAATAATTCTGAAATTTAATAGTCGTTTTCTACTGAGAAAAATGAAACCATAACTAGCCTATTTTGATAGGAGCTACTATATCCATACAGTCTGACATTTTTGTTTACCTAAAAGCTTTGACTTTAGTAACCTTCCAGCAGTATTCCAGATGTATTTACATAAATTAAAGGGATACCGAAGTCATGACATGTGCTCTGCAACCCCAGGGGTGAAAAATATTTTGAAAAAAAAATGTTTTTCTTTAAAGCTCCTGGTAAATTAACTGTATTATGAGAGTTTGAAGTTAGTGGTTTAGGCGGTTTCTGATCTCCTCTGCTGTGGCAGAATACATAATGAGAAGCACTAGCTATTGGCAAGAATTAGAATTAGTAGTGCTGTGGAAAGTACTATAACATTGCCAATATTAACTCTATATTATCTATATTGTCTTTTCCACCTGGTTAAAAAGCACTAACATAGCCTAGTCATAAGTGTAGCTTCCTATAAGGCTGTAGCTCTCAATTTCTCTGTCTGCCACTTTTTATTTTTAACATAAACAGTGCACTACATGTCTGTACAGAAAGTATTTGGTACAAAAATCAACAAAGCCGACATGTAATCACTGTAACAGTTACTGCCTGAACATTATTATCTACTAGTAACTTGCCCGTCATAAATGACGGGATCATATGTTCTGTTCAATTGTCTATTCTGTCTCTCTCTGTGCTGTCTCTTTTTGTGCCCTCCCTCTCTTTGTGTGCAGTCTCCCTCTCTCTATGCCCTCTGTATCTCTCTCTTTCTCTCTCTGAACTCTGACTCTCTCTCTCTCTCCCTCCTCTCCTCCTCCCTATCTCTTCATTTCTCCCTCCCTCGCTCCCTCCCAGCGCTGTGGCTCTGCAGAACGCAGCTCGCAGGCGTTGCTTACAACTGAAATCTATTATAGTAATGCAGATCTTTGCGCCAGGGCTTCAGTTGCTATGTAGGCAATTACTAAATATGATAATATCGAAGTGAATTCTTGATCAGTTTAAAAAAAATGACTTTCCACCCACTATCGGATGGTGAAGAGAGCATATGGTGACAGTGTCCATTTAAACCCTTTATAGTAGTAGTAGTAGTAGTAGTATAAGTAGTAATATAAAAGTTAAATTGAAATTAATATTTTTCATACAAAAATGCAACTATTTTAATGCTTAATTAATTCTCTTTTAATCGCATTATGCAATGATTCCTTATCCCTTTAAATAAAAATATAAGTGAATACACATCATTCTTTAAAATTATACTTACATACCTTTTCTATGTTTTGAACTGTGCAAAGCACTTCAACTTCTAGTGTGGGGTTACCAGAACCATCAAGTATTTTTCTCCCATTTATTCCACATATCACTGGAGTCTTTGAGAACTGAGCAAAATAATTAGCCTTAAAAAACATGAAAAAAAGGTATTTAGAATTGCACATCAGCATTGTAAGGCCAAAATACTTAGCCCACACACTCAAATGTCAGAAAATTGAGGAATAATGACCATACATTTAGCTTAATCCCATGTTAGCACCCATATCTGAGGATAGAAAATACATCATTGGGAAACAGTGATCACAACATTTGAGATTGAATTTTAAAAAAAAAACTGTAAGGGGCAAACAAAAACTCTTAATTTTAAAAGGGCCGATTTTAACGGTCTAAAGTCAGCGATACAAAGTACAGACTGGGACAGAGAAATAATAGGTAAAAATACTGAACATAAATGGACAACGTTCAAATCCTTACTAAATATATATACTTATCACCATATACCATGTGGAAATAAAAGTAGGAGTAAATCGCAACCCATGTGGCTTTAATAATGATTTAGATGAAGATGAGGAGCAAAAAACAGGCATTTAAATTATACAAAAAAAAAAAGGGGACAGAGACTGCTTTATGTAAGTACAAGGAAATCAACAAGGCAGCAAAAGGGCTATTAGACTGGCTAAAATAGAAAATGAAAAGTCAGTTGCACAGGAAAGTAAGACTAACCCTAAAATATTTTTTTTATATTTTAATGGGAAGAAGGCAAGGAAGGAAGCTATAGGAACATTACAATGTGACACAGGCCGTCTGTTGATTAGTGACCAGGAAAAGGCAGATGAGCTAAATAGGTTCTTTTCTTCGGTATACATAAGGGAGGTAACAGTGGTTGGGTCACTGCAACATAATGGGGCTACACTACCTTTGCCAAATAATTGGTTAACGCAGGAAGTAACGAAGAGGTTGGAGAAAATAAATGTTGATTAAGCCCCAGGTCCTGATGGAATACATCCACGGGTACTGAGGGAACTGGGCTCTGTAATAGCAAAACCATTATATCTAATTTTTCAAGATTCACTCAACACCGGGTCTCTAGGGGATGACTGGAGAAAAGAAGAGGTGATAGCTATATTTAAGAGCAAGAGCAAATCCGGGGAATTATAGACCAGTGAGTCTCACTTCGGTAGTGAGAAAGCTTTTAGAAGGGTTAATAAGGGATAATATACAAGAATATGTATATTCAAACAAGATTATACGTAGGAATCAACATGGATTTATGAGGGATAGATCATCTCAAACAAATCTAATTAGTTTCTATGTGGAGGTTAGTAGGAACCTGGATCAAGGCAACTCAGTGGATGTAGTCTATTTGGATTTTGCAAAGGCTTTTGATACAGTGCCACATGGGAGACTATTAAGCAAACTAAAGGATACAGGAAATGCAGTAAATATCTGTTCATGGATTGAGAGCTGGATAAAAGACAGGAAGCAAAGGGTTGTTGTAAATGGAACATACTCAGATTGGACTAATGTGGTAAGTGGGGTTCCTCAGGGTTCAGTATTAGGTCCTCTGCTTTTTAACATATTTATTAATGACTTAGAAGTAGGATTGGAAAGTATTCTCTCCATTTTTGCTTATGACACCAAGTTGTTCAAGGTAATTAAATCAGATAATGATGTACTTTCCCTCCAAAGGAATTTGTATACATTAGAGAAATGGGTGACTAAATGGCAGATGAGATTTAATATGAATACATGTAAAGTTATGCATCTGGGAGGGAAAAATAGCCATGCAATTTATATTCTAAATGGAGCAAATCTAGGGATATCACATATTGAAAGGGATTTGGGAGTACTTGTGGGCAACAACGTAGCAGTGCTTAATGCCAAGCAGCATCTGCAAAGGCAAGTAAAATATTAGCATGTATTAAGAAGTGTATAGAAGCAAGGGAAGCAAATACAATTCTGTCACTATACAGATCCGTAGTACACCCTCATTTGGAATATGGAGTACAATTTCGGGCACCACTACGTAAAAAGGACATTTTAGATCTGGAAAAAGTAAAGAGAATTATATATCATGTCCCACAATTGACACTGCCTACTTGACTTTATTGAATGTATTGTTGAGGCAGTTCCATTTTGTCAAGTCACGCTGAAGCTTCTGATTGGAAACAGCTTTATGAGCACGTCTAAAAAAAAATCTTAGTTGGTATTCCTGTATTTTTACAGCCATTGTGCAATATAAGATAACATACATTGATCCAGGGTCCATACCTCTGTGAGAGGTGTGAGCATGTTGCCTCTCTGGAAGCTCAAATTGGAGATCTGGAGCGGAGAATTGCAGCACTTAGTGATATTGCTCCACTGGAAAGGGGGTTGGTGCTCACTGGACACAGTTTAGCTGGGCCTAGCATGGAGGGCGGAGCTGGGGCGAGTGAGGATGTCCAGGGAGGTAGCTGAGTTACAGTTACAAGGGGAAGCAGGGGGAACAGGAGGAGGCAGGCCAGTTCTGAGTTGGCAAACACCAACAGATTTGCCAGATTGAGTGAAACTGTTGGGGATGTCCATTCAGGAATGTCAATGCCAGATAGAGCTGTTCCCTCTAACAGCCGGGAGAACAGCTCTACTGGAGGAGAGGGAGGGCAGAATAGGCAGAGCAACAGACAGGTTTTGGTTGTGGGGGACTCTATTATTAGGAAGGTAGACAGGGTGATTTGTCACCCAGATCCCAGCAATCGAACAGTTTGCTGTCTCCCGGGTGCTCGGGTTCGTCATGTTGTGGATCGGGTAGACAAATTATTGGGAGGGGCTGGAAATGAACCGGTGGTCTTGGTACATTTTGGTACCAATGACAAAGATAGTGGAAGATGGAGTGTCCTAAAGAATGATTTTAGAGAACTAGGTAATAAGCTGAAGGCAAGGACCACCAAGGTAGTATTTTCTGAGATACTACCAGTGCCACGTGCTAGCCCAGAGAGGCAGAAGGAGCTTAGGGAGGTTAGTGCATGGCTAAAGATTTGGTGCACTAAGGAGGGGTTTGGGTTTTTAGAGCACTGGGCTGACTTCTCACTTCGGTATAATCTCTACAGTAGGGATGTATTGCACCTTAATGATGAGGGAGCTTTTGTACTAGGGGATAGGATGTTAGAAATGCTGGAGGAGTTTTTAAACTAGTAGGTGGGGAGGAGGGACTAGATATAATTAATGGGGTAGAAAGTGTAGAGGGTGTAAGGGATGAATTAACAACTCATAGGGGAGGAGATGGGGAGGGGTAGTATAGTCAATAGGGAGGTAGTACTAAGTAATTCAAGTACAGTGGCAGGCACTTCAGAACTACAGACTCATAAGGTGTATGCTTGCTAATGCCAGAAGCTTGCCAGGAAAAATGGGAGAGTTAGAACTATTAGCAATTAATGAAAAATGGGATTTAATAGGCATTACTGAAACATGGGATGAATCTCATGACTGGACTGTTAATCTGGATGGTTATAACCTATTTAGGAAAGATAGAGGCAATGGTACACGAGGAGGAGGGATTTGCCTGTATGTTAAGCCTGAATTTAAGCCTATAGTCAGAGAAGATATTTTCAGGTTAACTGCAGCTTCCCTGAAGGAAAAATGCTCAGTGAACACTGTGAATTGAATTTTGGCTAATGCTTTTACATGCAACACACCACACACACCTCTATCAGTGGTGGTAATGGAAGACATAGATTAGTGAATACTGAGAAGACTGTAATGATACAAAAATGAGCTCTGCAGCCCCTTCTCTGGCTCCTTAAAGCTTAACGAGTCTGACACAATGTTACATTACATGCTAAATATCATATTTATGTATTATTTCAATACAGCTAGAATATTCTGGAGTACTGCACAATGAAGTAACAACCATCAGTTACTAACTTATAGTATTTATTATAGTGGTAATCTATACCTAGAAAGAAATGTTTCTAGTAACACTAATAACATTAAAAATAGCATAAAGTAACAGGTGCAAACAAAATATACTGAGATTTGATTATTAGAAAATATAAACAGACCTATCTGTTAAATTTCAATATTTCATATGCAATTCCACCAGTTGCAATTTTGTGTTTGGTAAGTCGCATAAGCAACACAAAAGGAGTATGCTCAATAAAGGCATATACAACGTTTCCTGCACAATGAGTGCATCTGATAGGGGAGAATCAGTAGTGTTTGAAAACATGTTTTGCATAAATAAATTCCAAAATAAACATTATTAAACTTACCCTAAAGTTTGCTAAATCTCTTGAATTTGCAAGCAGTTGACTTTCAGAGCTAACACCTCTGGAAATCCCTACTAAAATTAGCATACAATTCATAATTTGTTTTAGCCAATCACTGGCAGCTAATACATTGTATCAATCTGTGATGGCATTTGTGCAGCAAAGCATCATGGGATGTGTAGTCCACTGCACAAGGAAGCTAGGAGGAGCCCAAACATTGCTATGTAGATCTCTGCACTTTGCTATTGTTGGCTTAAAGGTTAGTAAAGGGTTAAAAGCCATACCTAAATGCAGTGTTTTGGTTGGAAGGTACAATGTAAGCAGCTCTGGGGTGTGGAAATAAAATTATATTTTTTAAATAAATCTGTATGTGTATAGAATGACTTAATTTAATATGTGTTTCTGGTATAAGCAGCATGTGTTAGATTAGAAAAAAATAAAAACAAGTTTGGGTTTTTCAAAGATGAAAATAAAGGCAGAGCTGAATTTTAAACAACAATGGAGACGATCAAGTAATAAAATCTGAGCATAAAAATAATGGTGACCCATAAAAACAGAACAACATGAATGCATATATACCTTACTTGCACTTCTGTGACATAACATAGTGGCTGTGCCATGTAGAATTATCCTGTTGATACCCTTGTTCTATATTTGAAGACCTAAATGTATCTGCTTAGACTGTTGTCACACATATACATACACCCCACCCCCCCCCAAAATGTTTCTCTTTTAAAGGTCCATTCCTCTGTCCTTCCAAGGTACCCTAAAATATCTTCTTTCAAAGGAACCTTAAACACAATCCCCTCTATTCCTGCCCTGACCATGTGCAACATCTTTTTTGTGTTATTTCTTGTCAAAGTCCATGAGAAAGAGAGAGTTCAACAATATGCATATTCTATATGGTGTACACACCATGGGGCCTCATTCGATTGTGATTTGGCCAATTGAATCGGACTCTATATACGCACAAAGCATATCTTTTTACAGAACATTTTTGTTAGTAAACTTCTATCCAAAAGCAAGGTCTTCACTAACTAAAAACTTCTGTAAAAAAATGTGCTTATAGAGAGCCTTATTCAATTGGCCAAATGGCAATTAAATGAGGCCCCATGTATATAGATCACTGTGTAGGCATGGGTGTAGGAACATGGGTGTGTAGGATACATCCCCCCCAGATTTTTCTATGTATGTATATATAAGCTATTTTACTGCCCGTATCCCCCCAGAATTATTCTGGTTCGTACACCCCTGTGTTTAGGCATGACATGTATGTTTTTCAAAACATTGATTGCATATTGTAGTGAATGCAGCTAAAAAACACAAATAGTGCATATTTTTTTAAGAACATAAGTGACTGTTTTGGCAATTTAAAATACTAGTGTTCAAAACAGAGACACATATAGATAAAGATGCAATTTTATCACATAATCAGGTAAAGTGAACAAATTGGTTTAAATGGGCAGTCAAGATACAGAGGGCCTCATTCAATTGCGATTTGGCCAATTGAATAGGGCTCTAAATAAGCACATAGCATACTTTTTAAAATAAGTTATTAGTTAGTAAAGACGTTACTTTTGGATAGAAGTTCACTAACTAAAAAACTTATTTAAAAAAAATATGCTATGTGCTTATTTAGATGCCTATTCAATTGGCCAAATCGCAATTTAATAAGGCTGATAGTCTACAAATATACAAAATAAATAAGAAAATACCCAAAAAGCATTTTGTGATAAAATCTCTGGAGCAGAAACAGCCAAATAATTCTACTAATATTTCAAATACTAACAAAACAGTATGACTATTCCTATGTCAGAGATGTTATCACTATATGGTTATGTTATCACTATATTTCTCTATCCTTGTTTAGCATACGAATGGATCATTTATCTTGATAGCTCATCTAAAGCTCGTTGATTTATATATATATATATATATATATATATATATATATATATATATATATATATATATATATATATAATCTTCTTTAGGTTAGTTCATTTAATTTATATAATGTTCCTTTTTTATTCTTGCACCCTAATATTACAACATCCTGCACAACTTAAAGTGCTAGGAGACTGATGAGAGACCCCAGACGTGTCCCATACCAAGTGCCCATAAACATCCTCCGGGCTGAGGTAGAAGGTGCTGTTCAGGGCCTCTTCCAGCCTCTCTGGCACTTTCCTGGACCTGTAGAACTCCGCGGCCTCCTGCTTCAGCTCATAGTAATCCCGGCCACCCCGTGTCGAGTTACACCGCCCGTAGCTCATGTTGTACAGTTAAACCCTACGAAGTTTCGACGTCCGGTGTCTCAGCACTAGGCCGCAGTCACAGTTTCTGGTTGCCAAGCAACGCGTCCAGCTCTGGCGTTGTTAGGGAGACACTAGATTCTCCTCAGACATGGAGTACACACGGCGCATGCGCGGGAGCTGTGTCAGTGTGCGGGAATTTACCTCAAGAGTGTAGAACATAGATTTGACTCTGTAGTGATAAAGTAAGACATAATTATACTTTGAATTACAAATTTTCCTTATACGTGCATTTAATGTTATCGTCCACTGATTGAAACGGCAAATTATTTATCTGCATAACCATGAGAAGGTTATAGTCTCTACAAATTCTATGAGGGGGAAGACAATATTACCAGACAAGAGTTTTCGAAATCTGATACACATCAGAGTGTAACACATATTATGAGCAAGTTTCATATATACCGCTTCACTGATGAGAGGCAGTAACCTCGAAACAGTGTTGACTGTGGGTAGGTTTCCTGGCTTGTGCATAATCCATCCTGGGCAACAGCTGTGCAATACAGCAGGCATATGCTTAAAAGGAGCCATGTTGGAAATGGTATTGAATTAAAGAGCAAAGCCTTTGTGGGGACATTTGCATTTCCCAGCCCAGGTTCCCAGAATGCAGTGCAATAATGGCATTTCTTGTAAATCTTTGCAGAAAAAAATAATTTTTAACACAAATGTACTATTTATATATATATATATATATATATATATATATATATATATATGCTGGCGACTTGCCCCTTCAAAAATGACGGCAATACAATTTGAAGCCATGGCAATGCTGTTTGCCACAGGCTTTTGCACCTCTGAGTATCTTCAGCGCTCATCGCGAGCCTCTTCCCTCGTGTACGTCAATTTTCCTGCTTTGCAACGAACACCTTTGGCGCTCATAGCGAAGACAAATATATAAGTACAGTGTAAAATATAAATAAAAAAATATTACAGTGAATTAAAAAAATTAATATGAATTAATACATTAATATACTTAACCTATTTATATTTAATATGCAACAATCAATATCCTGAAGAGCTAACAATCTCTTTGGATTTTCCTGCATCAGAAAATGTGCAGTTGGAGTGTTGCTCACCTGAGGAGAAAGTGTCAGCAATGTGCCAAGTGTGCAGTGTAAATAGGCTGCGTGCGCAAGGCCAAACCGTTTGTGTAGGCGTGTAAAGCGCCATTTTAGATTTGCAAGTTAGTGTTGTAAAATGGCGGCTTTTTTCTATGTGTTCCTTGGCTCGCAAGCATTTTCCATCCGTTGTGATGGTATATTTTGTATCTCCTACGTTCCTGGCTAACTCGTACGTGCCTGGCCGTGATTTGCGCATGTCGGTCTCCTTTAGCCTCGTTTCCATTTTTTTCGGCCACCATTTTTTCTCGCTTGGCCGATTTTCAAGTGCCGAAATTCGGCAAATTCGGCTTAAATTCACGCGCAACCTCACTTCCAGGCATCCTGGCAATTCCCCCGTGCTATGTGTGAGTGTGTTTTAATTTTTTCTTGTTTTTCATTTTTTTTATTTCTGCGGTTTGGCCTTTAAATTAGTATTTTTGCGAGGTCGACTTTTTGGCCCCCGAGATTCTGAGGTCGTTCCCAGCTAACTCGTACGTGGCTGGTGTTGATTTGCGATTCCGTCCCGCGTCCCGCGTTCCTCACCTGCTTGCAGCCTAAGTAAGTCCCGCATTTCTTAACTGCTTGCAGGCTAAGTCCTGCATGTTTCAATGCTTCAACGGCTCGCCTCGCTTTGCGAGGCTCGCAGGAGCGCCTTTCGCACTCCTTTAAGCCTAAGTCCCCCGTGTTTCAATGGCTCGCCTAAGTGCTCAGAGCTCAATGCCTCAACTGCTCGCCGAAGTTCTCCGAACTCGGAAGGCTTCTATGTGTTAACGGCTCGCCTCGCTTTGCGAGGCTCGCTAGCGTGATGACGAATCGCAGTTTGACAACTATTATATGTGATATATATGGATAGAGTATGGCAGTATATAGTGATACCTTTCTATTGTACAAACATAAATATTATGACTAGCTTTATAAAGTTAATAAAATATTTACATGGTACATATTATAATTTCTCCTAATCCAGCACTTAATTTACTTGTTTGAATCACCTGGTCAATTATATGTCTAGATACAGTTCTTTTTTTGTTTTTGTTTATTGGTTTGATCATACACTGAAAATATGAGCGAAATGTAACCTTTCAGTAAGAGAGAAAAATCAACATTTTCTCAGAAACAATGGTAGTAATTAACGGCATTGCTGCATTTAGTACATTGTGCATCCTCCCTTTGTCAAGATAAAAGCAATGTTTCTATTATTATTTTTCCTTATCCTTTATTTGTAATGCGCCAAGATATTCTGTAGCGATATACAGGGGTTGAGTACAAGGCAAACACAATATTAACACATTGCAAAGGAATGTAAGGCCTTGTCATTGAGATTCAAATCAAACGTCTTTTCTTACACTGCAGGATGAGGTGGGAGAACACATATAAAGGTATCTGAGACCATTCCTCCTTACAGAATCTCTCCAGGTCCTTCAGAGTCCTCGTTTGTGGACTCCACTCTTTTTACTCAACCACAGGTTTCCAGTTGGGTTTTGTTTAAGTGGCTTTCATTGATACTGCAAACACTTTATTCTATGGTCAGTTAACTTTTTTTTGTGTTGATTTGGGGTTATGCTTTGGCTCATTGTCCTGCTAGAAGATGCAACTATGACCACTATCCACCCGGAAGAGGCAACCAAATATCTCTTGTTATTTGAGGAAGTCCATTATGCTGTGTATCTTAACAAGATTTCAGAGTCTTTGGGAGAAAAACAGCCCACAACATCACTAATATACCACCATACTTAACAGTAGAAATGAGGTACTTTTCTGTATTAGTTTGACTCTTTTTACTCCAAACCCACCTCACGTGTTGCCAACATTCTCTATTTTGTCTCTCCTGACCATAGATCCTGTTTCTTACGAAATTACCAATGATATTTAGAAAATCCAGGAGCTTGCACTTATGATTTGATGACTTTAGAGGATTTCTTCTGGAAAGCATTCTATATAGTTTGATGGCGCAGAGATGGTTTGCAATTGTAGTTTTGGAGTCTTGGCCGCCCCAGGATGAAACCAACTTTGCAAGTGTCTTCCTTGGAGAGCATTTTGCCTCTTGAATCATCCTCCTGTATGTGAAGCCAAACTACACTTGTGTTCTCTTCCAGGCAGGTGCACCCCCACTCCATTTGTTTTGTGTTAGTTATTGCCTTTATAGTAGAGATGGGAATTTTCAGAAGGTGAAGTTTTTTTTTACTCTGTATTGTATGTTTTATGAAGATCATAACCTTCATTTGATTTGTGTATTTTCTGATCTCCCCCCATGTTGGGTGGATAACTTAGGTTGGTGTTGGCCTGCACGTCACCTTATAGTCATTAATGACATTGTAAGACTCCCTGAAGAATCTGGTATGCTTAAAGGGGTAAAAATATGTCAATTTGATTTTGTTCCTAAGAATTTCTAGGATTGCCATTAACTGACACATGTGCGTCTGAGAGAAATGTATCTTTTGTTTATAAGATTTTTTTTTCTTTGAATAATTTTGCCTCCATGAAAAGTTAGATATATCATATTTTCAATGTAATATCAAGCTGATAAGCAACAAAAGTTTTTTTTTATAGCCTTTTCTGCTCATCTTTATCAAGGGTGGTAATAGTTCTGGAGGGCACTACAGATTTGTATACTTATAGAAATAGTCAACATTATTAAAATGAATATACAGAGAAAAGACCAGCAGATATATCTATACTAGCGACTTGCCCGTCAAATTTTTTTAAGCCATGGCAATGCTGTTTTGCCACACAATGCGAGGCTATGGCCCCTTTGAGCACCTTCGGCGCTCATCACGAGCCCTGGCTCTGAGTGCCTTTGGCGCTCATCGCGTGGCTCACACTGAGCGCCAAAGGCTCTCATTGCGAGCCTCTCCTCCCTTGTAACTAATTGCCGGATTCCCACACGATGCGAGGCTCTGCCCCCTCTGAGCACCATTGGCGTTCATCACGAGCCCCGCAATGAGCGACTTTGGCGCTCATTGCGAGCCTCTCCCCCCCTGTGTACTTTAGGGGGCCCTCGCAATTGATTGTTACTGACTTTGGTTGTGGTTACTGCCTTGAGTTAAGTGTTACTGCCTTGGGTTAAATGTTACTGGCTGGCGTTAAATGTTAATGGGCTTCGGGGCTCTCTTTCATCCTGTTCTTTTTTTTTCGTCCGCCTTTTTTTTTTTCTTGCTTAGTCGATTTTCGATCATGTAAAAATGCCAATTATGGCTCAAATTAACTTGCAACCTCACACACAGGCTCCCTGACTCTCCCCCTGTGCTGTGTATGAGTGAGTAAGTTAATTTGAGGCATATTTGGGGGGTTTTAGTTTTTTCGTTTGATTTTCGTGGGTTTGGCTGTTTAAATTTGTAATTTTTGCGTCCTTCGGGGCTTGCGAAGACCTTCGGCGCTCATTGAAGCTAAGTCCAGCTGGCCTCGCGTTGAGCGCCTTGCCGCGCTTATCTCCACCCCTGCAATGAAAGGCGCTCATTGTAGCTAAGTCCCGTGGGGCCTCCACCCCCACATACGGCGTCCCTTGCTTCGCGAGGGCTGCAGTTTGCAGGGCTCGCACAATGGGACAACCACTCGCAGTACGACAACTATATTAGATGATATATATATATATACATATATATATATAGTATAAATATATATTCTCTTTTTTCCATGCCTAGTTTATAAAAATGCCTATGTACTCCTTTTGTCCTCATTGTTGCTAAGTCCCTCGGGCCTCCCACCGCTTAGCAAGGGCCGCAGTTGCTGGGCTCGCTATCCTAGTTAGACTCAAAGGGCTTTACAATACTTCCCCAGATATTGTGTTACCCAAAAGCTTGGATAAACATAAAAGCCTTAAGGTTCTTTTGAAAATGTTTAATGATGGGGACTCTCAAACTGTATGGGGAGTGAGTACCACAGAAGTGTGAGCTGCATAAGTAATAACACTACCACCAAATTATGGGCAAACTCTTTAACTATGATGCACTTTCTGATAGAAGAGCACAGGCAGAGGTGTAGGGAGCCAAGAGTTCTTTCAGGTAGCTGGAGCCCAACAGCTTCATTAAATTAGCCCTCATAGTTCCCAGCGGTCCTTGCAAAAGACAGTTTTTTGCTGTTTGCGACGGCCGATTCCTCAATTTGTTCCTCGCAGCCTCCTTTGCGAGATGAGACCCAAAAATGTTCGAGAATAGGCTTCAAGAGAGCTATTTAGTAAAACGCAGCCATAAATCTATGAGGTGAACTTTGCACCTCAGAAGAATCCCTACAGGCACAAAAAGTGCCCGCAAGAGATCATAAAGCCTATACGTGCTGGCATTGGAGCAGCCTAAAACCGCCATCTGATGGTCCCTCCTGCTCCCTAAACACATACCCATGCTGCAGGGGTCCCTATCAGGACCCCTGCAGCCTCCCCACATTAACCTTTTGCAGTGGGGCTCCCCGATCGGCATCGATCAGACCCCCGCTGCATTTAAAGAGTTAACATTTCTCACTGCAGGTCTTTAAAGGGCCCACGGCACGCTATTAACCAATTCCAACAGCGGGGGTACTGATAGTACCCCCGCGGCACCTAAAATGAAACCCCTCAATGCTGGAGGTCCCCATCGGGACCCCCACATTAACCCATTGCAGCGAGGGTCCCCGATCGGCATCGATCAGGCACCCCCCAGCATTTAAAAAATTCTAATTTCCCGCCACAGGTCCTTAAAGGGCCTGCGGCACACCACTAGCCAATCCCGGCCACGGGGGTACTGTAAGTATTCCCGCAGCACCTAACATTAATCCTCCCCTATGCTGGATGTCCCCATCGGGACCCCCAAAGTCTTCTCTCATTAACCCCTTGCAGCGGGGGTCCCCGATCGTCATCGATCATGCCCCCACTGCATTTAAAAAAATCTAATTTCCCACCTTGCGGGTCCTTAAAGGACTTGCGCTAAAAAAATTTAAACTCCTGCCGCAAAGGGTACTATAAGTACCCCCCAGGCACCTAAAATTAACCCCATAACTCATGGGGCTCTATAAAGAGGCCCATGAGCACTTAATTAACCCTATTAATCATGGGGCTCTATACAGAGCCCCATGAGACTAAAATTATCCCCCTCAGTCCAATAGGGGTCTATATAGACCTCTAGGACTCTCATGACAAAGTCTAAGCACTACCCTACACTATTAAACCAACCTATACCCCATTAACCCATACTAGACCCTGTTTAACCCTAACTGGGCCTATCTAACCCTATCTGAACCTAATAACCCTAACTGGACCTATGTAACCCCATCTAGCCCTATTTAATCTCATCACTTATGGAGGTCTATACAGACCCAATCAGTCCCATAACGGTCTATGAAGACCCTCATAGGACAATGAGAAGCCTATTATTAACCCCATAAGTGCCGAGGGTCCTCCAGGACCCTTATGACACTAAGTACAAACAAACACTACACTATCCCCCCCCCCAATAAACCACTAAATCTAAACTAGCCCCCCTAACCTATTAACCTCTACCTACCTAACACTACCACCTAACCCCCTATTAAACCCCCTACCCCACTAATTACACACACACAAAAAAACTGTTACCAAAATTTAAAAAAACCTAAGGTACAAAAAATAAAAAAACATCACAAACCCCCCTGCCACTACACAAAAATAAAAATAAATACACACCTGCAAAGAAAAAGGCATACACAAATGTACATAACATTACAGTAATAAATACATTATAAATATACCCATAACTACAATACATTTACTCTATCTAGACATCAACCCCCCTATCTATACATAACCCCCTCTCTATATATTACTTCCTATCTAGACATTACCCCCTATCTAGAAATGACCCCCATCTATACATCACCCCCTATCCAGACATAACCCCTATCTATACTTAACCCTCTATCTAAACATTACCCCCTATCTATACAATACCCCCTAAATTTAAGTTAAAATAGAAAAAATAAAACCACTTACCTTTGCAGATGTACCTTCAGATCGCATCCCCTAGGAAAAAAAGTCCCCGTCCATCTTCTTCTGTTCTCCGGCTCGGCCCTTGGAAAAAAGATACATCACATTAGTATAACACATAAAACACAAATACACCAAACATAAAATAAACAATAAACATTATAAATTAAAAACGTACCTGTCCCGTGATGTATCCCGGCCTTTGGACCCTTGCAGTAAGGGTTTAATATGGGGACACTTTGGGGGTCCCGATGGGGACCCTTAGCATAGACGGAGGTTAATGTGTAGGGGTGCCACGTCCGGGGATTGGCTAATAGTGTGCCGCGGGCCCTTTAAGGTTGTTCTCTGTGGCACAAAAGGTTGGCTTCTGAAGAGGGCAAGGCCCAAAGGTACAGGGCAGAGAACACTGGATACAGGTTACTAGTGGCCTATGGCAGGACCACTCCCAAGTCAGGATACAAAGCACAGAAACAGTCTCACATCTTGGATATGTGAAAACTAGAACTGAACCTTTATTGAATTATCAAAACAACATATTTATACTCTCCAATATACACTCCCCTTGTTGTACCTTTGTGTATGTGTGTGATGAAACACATCTGCCTTGTCACCTTGGTTGCTATAACAATTGAGATAACACTCATCAGATATATCTAAACGATTAGGCCAGGTGTCCATGGGTTAGCTAGGGCAGATGTAAAGCTCAAGTGTTTACTCAGGACTGCAAATGGAGCAGTTATCTGCCTTGACTCAAGGCCGGTATGTGTGAGGGTGCAATAATCTGCAGATAACTTCTGTGAAGAGCATTTTCACCATTTCCACATATGTTCTATATCACATTTCCCCTCTTATAATCACATATTATAATTGTCAAACTGCAATTTGTCGTCATTTTTGCAAGCCTCGCAAAGCGAGCCGTTGAGGCACAGAAGCCTTCAGAACTCAGAGGACTTAGGCAATGAGCGCTGAAAAAAAAAAACTCAAAAAAATACGAATGTAACGGCCAAACCGCGCAAATCGGAAAACACGAAAAACAACAACATTTGTTTTTTAAATTTAAAGCCAAATTTCGGCTAATTGAGAAAAAAAGGTGGCGGACAAAAAACAAAAAAAAAATCTGAAACTGGAGGAAAACGAGGGCTCTGCAATGCCAGGGCGCAGACCTTGGAAAATGCACAACGCCACCACACAGTAACACTTACGTGAACAAACGCCAGGCACTCGTGACTTAGAAAATACATGACGCCAAAGACAATAACACTTGCACAAACAAAATCCGACCTCAGAAAAATATAGGGAGTGTGGTTGCAAGTGAATTTAAGCCAAATTTGCTGTGTTTTGTCACTCTAAAATTGGCTAAGCGAGAGAAAAAAATAGCTGACGAAAAACTTACAAAAATCTGAAAACGCAATGAAAACCAGGCTAAGCACATTCCGACCTCGGAAAAATATAGAACTCAGAAAAATATGCAGAACTAAGAAAATACACGACAGCAAAGACACTAACACTTGCACGAACAATGCCAGGCACGCAGGACTTTGGAAAGAAAAGCAACCGAAAGATTCAGCAGACATACAGAGGAGAAACACACAGGGAAGGAACAGGACGGAGATGCTGGAAAGAGACACATGGCATTCCCAAGCACAAATCTTGCAGGCTAATGAATCCTGCAATGAGCGGTCCCTACAGTAAACAAATCTCGTATGTCTTTTTCGGGAAAATTGAAGTACATGAGGGGAGAGGATCGCAATGAGCGCCAAAGGCTCTCATTGCGAGCCAGGGGATGAGCGCCTAAGCCGCTCAGCACGGGGCTCGCAATGAGCGCCGAAGTTGGTCAGAGGGCCAAAAAGACTCACATTGTGTGGGTAACAGCATTGCCAGGCTTCAAATTTTATTACTGTCATTTTTTGACGGCAAGTTGCTAGTATCTTATAACTAGGATACATAATAACCATGTACAGGCAACAATAACCACACACAATAATACATAATCCCCAGTGCGACAATGTCTTGCCTCCCTTGGCCATATCCATAATTACTGGCAATATTAGTCCTTAAACAATGTAATCATGACAGTCATGTTAAAACAAATATTTTATGTGCACTTTTATTGTAATTTTAACTTATACTTTGTGACATGGTCTATAGAGGTGTAAAACAACTTACTGTTTGCAAAGGGCAGATCTCAGAGAAGAAGAAGTCCCTGTTGGGTTAAGGCAATACTTCCGCTTCTTATAATCAATGGCGAGAGTTCAGCTCTTGTAGATCTCCTGCAGAGGGGCACAAACACACTCCAGTGTGTAAACTAACAGAGCTTAACTTTAAGGGCACCTAGCTAAACAAGAGATTGCTTACTTAGGGCCTCATTCAAATGCGATTTGGCCAATTGAATAGGGCTCTATATAAGCACATTAGCATATATTTTTTACAGAAGTTTTTAGTTAGTAAAGACCTTGCTTTTAGATAGAAGTTCACTAACTAAAAACTTCTGTAAAAAAATATGCTAAGTGCTTATTTAGAGCCCTTTTTAATTGCCCAAATCACATTTGAATGACGCCCCTTAGATGGGCTGCTAATTAAATAATTAATGACCATAAATTATTGTTGGACTAAGTGATTGTGTTTTAAGTTTGTAAGGTTTGTGTATCCTCTGTTTATGTTTAACATCTTCTATTGTTTAACACTGTTTCTAAAACTTTTTAGTTTTAATTTCTGGTTAGAAAAAAACAAGTGTAGGGAGCTTCCTCTGGGAATTTTATTACAGAAGACTGCAAGTTTGACTGATTGACTGCTACTGGGTCTAAGGTCTGCTCTCTTTATTCAGATCTGAAACATCAGCCTAACAGGCAGGATTTTCATATTTATTGGTCCAGCTGGCTGTGTACTGTGACAATGGACTAGAGATTCAATATCCTTACAGTCCACTATCACATATAAAAAATCAAACTCGGGCATCAAGCTGTGTGATTTCATATCCCTTAAAGTATGGGGGGGGGGGGGGGGTTATAAATCTTCAATGTAGGGGTTCTATTTGTGGTAGTAGTTTATGGAGAATTTAATAGTAAAGTGATCTGACCACACATCTGGATCTATTGTAAAATCTGAAAATTTAGATTAGTATCACATATATAGTTGTGAGCATGCGAGCCAGTGCTAACGCGTGCGGGCTCGCGCAGCGAGCAGTTGCTGGCAAGGAGCGCCTTTGGCGCTCCTTGCCAGCAACTGCGGACCTCGCAAAATTTATGTAGTTACGAAAGGAAAATACGAGACACGTTACGACCTCGCATAAATCGTCCGCAACCCGCGCACATGAAAACATGAAAAATACATTAAATACACTAAACAAATACATAAAAAGCTTACCTACAGGAAGAGGGGGCATCCAGGACCTCAAAAACTGAAGTTACACCTCAATTTAACTCAAAATAAAAGAGTTTATACACTGAAAAATTCTCTAAGCAAGAGAAAAAATGGGCGCCAAAGGCTACAGCAGTCCTAAAGACGCAAAAACACCAACCAAACACCTACGGAATTCCCGAAAAAGACATACGAGATTTGAAAACAAGGACGCAACCCACGCGACCCCAAACACATTAGAAACACAATAAATACACACAACAAACATATAAAAAGCTTACCCACAGCAAGGTGGTGCACCCAGGACCTCTGCAAGTAAAGTTACACCTCGATTTAAGTACAAATTTCGGAGTTTAAACACCCGAAAATCACCTAAGCAAGAGAAAAAATGGCCGCCGAACAAAACGAGAATGAGGCGAAAGGACTCGAAACACGCGAAACACCACCAAACAGCTACAGATATTCCGAAAAAGTCAGAAGACATTTAAAACGAAGGACACTAAATCAGCCACAGCCGCATACCACACATTAGCCGCCATTTTAGAACAACAACTTATACAATGCGGAAGTACACAGCTGCGCTAATGGATTTGTCTCGCGCGCGCACACTATTACCCTCCACACATTCATCACGCTTACACAGCAGCTCCACAGCACTAATGCTGCAGCAACATCAAAACAGATTGCCAGCTCTTCAACAGAATGCTTCCTGCATATATTATTTCAAAATATGTAAAGTATATTACTTTTTTAATCTATTATTTATTTTATTATTATACACCAAACAGCATTAGCTCACTTACAATTTCATTGCCGTCATTTTTTGACGGGCAATTCACTAGTGAAACATAAGATCCAGCGTGTGGCCTCTATTGTGGGTGGTAATGGGGACAGCTTGTGTAATCCCAGAGCATGCATCAAGAAAAGTTGATGTTACTTATGCTTGAAGAGCTTATTATGCACCCCTGCATTAAAGTCACCAAGGATAAGATATTTGGAATTGTCTAGCTCTAGTCCAGTCAGCAGCAATGTCAATTGTTCAAGAAATAGCTTTTCATCTTACTCATTTCAATTTACTACACACTCAAAATATTTAGATTGTTCAATAGAAAATGGGTTAGAAATCAAGTTTAATTTGGTGCACACTGCCACTCTTTCCGAATTTCGTTCCGATCTTAAGCAAGAGAATTGAACAATTGCCAGGTATAGCTGCTTCTAAGATGAAATCTAAATTTACATCTAGCCAGGTTTCAATAACAAATGTCATATCTGCTGAATTATACATGCATGGTCTGCTATGTTGTATTCCTTTAAGACTTTTATGATGACAGCCTTGGTTGTGTCTTGCTTTGGGTGCCAACAGCTAGGGCATCTGAAGCGGGACTAATCCCATGTCCCCCCAGGAAATTAAGGATGTGTGAAAGAGTTGGTAACGGATCCTGCAGCAATATAAATTATTTGATTGCTCAGAGGATGGAGTCTAGTATAAGGAGCGGTATCTTGAAGCCCCTGTTTAGTTACCCTCAGGGGACTACTGGAATCATCATATCCAGCCTATTAGGCTGGACCGATAGCCCCACTGAGAGCTTTAGGGATACTAGATCCTGTCTGACCCACCCTGGCCTGGTGAGCCCCGTGGTGATCCCCTTTGCTGTCCTGAAGGGTGGACATTGGACACTTATGTGTCCCTGGATAACATTGCCATTTTCAGCCATACTTGGCATGAAGATGTGGAATACCCTGAGTTGAGCTCAGAGGAATGGGAATCCCTTGCACCAATACACAGAAAACCAAAGCGGAAGGACAGAATCCATTCTTTCCACAATACAGTTCAGATACAGTATTCCCTGGGATCAGAGTGCTTCGTCTCTACGTTTGGTCGTTTGGTGCAGTATCCCTCTTGATGAAAACCACCTGTCTGCAAATATCTATGGAACCCTGTGTACTTGGTGTTTATTTAATCAAAAACGTATTTGGCTTTTATATTTAGCATTCTGCATGTTTCTTATAACTAGGATGAATAAGATGTGTTGCTGGAAAATCAATCATGTTTATAAGTGTCTTTAGTTTTTTAAATCATAAGAAAAGTTCTATTATCAAAGACGGGTGCATGAACATTTTTATGGTATAACACCCATGGACTATTTTTAAATAAAAGCTGATCTTGTGCTGAAAATAAACAGGATATAGTTTTACATAATTATGTATAAAAATGCTCAGAGAAATCATGCCTAGCAAATGTATAGCAAAATATGGAAATGAATCTGGCCTCCTGGGTCAGAAATCTGCCCAGAAGCACAAGTTCTGAAAGAGTTAAATCAACTTGCTGCTGTAGAACAATGGAACAGTAAATTTCAAGTGTTCATGTAATTATACATATGTCAATAAATGAGGTAACCTAAAAACTTGGAATAACAAAGTGATTTTAAAGTAACTTGCATTTTATTGTGTAGGTCATTAACCAAAAATGCCTTAGGAACCTCTCATGTCTCCCTCTACCTTGTACAATGGGTGCTGATAATTTAATGTTAACACAAAAGGGGCCAATTGCCCCCCCCCCCCCCCCCCCCTGGTAAAATGGAGGTGCCTATCCTATGTCCTTACTCCCTGGCATGTTGGGATGAGGAGGATCATAAATAAATACTAAATAAATAATATATTGTAAAACAAAATTCCTACTTTCCTAGCCCATCCTAGCCCCAATTAGTCAAGTGGACTAGGGTTGGCATTATTCCACCCCTTATCTAAATCAGCCCCTACCTAGCCCCTTAGTAGGTTAGGGGGAGTGAATAACAACTGCACCCACTCAATATTTAGCAACAATTTGTTATTCAGTTAGTATTGAGAACCAACAAGTATTACTGAATGTAGCTTATTAATTATTCTGCCCATGCAGTTTAATGTTAAAAGTGCTGTGTCTCATACTAACCAATCAGTATCCCATCTCTCAGCAAAAGTGCTGCAGGAGACGTGGTTCCTGATAGGGCTAGGGACACTACACTGCACATCCAGCCCGTACAGAGTCTGTACTTGAATATGCTGCAAAGGGCAGACCCATACGGGGACTAGTTTATATGATTTTAGGTAAAAACAAGAACTTATAAAATAAACATAAATACATAAAATTAAATAGAGGCACAAGTTTATTGTATACCTAAGTAAATTCCAGAAGAATTCCATATCCCCTTAAAGGTTGTACGGTCTTGGATTGAGCGTCTCTGACATTTTTTTCTAATCTATTATGCAAATAAACAGGGGATCTGGTCTTCCTAGGAACAAAGGGAGCTCCAGATCTGGACACCTTAGTTAATGTGTCTTAGGGAGTACAGCTACACCTCACTGAAAACTGAAAAAATACAGTATAAATATATGTTACAAGCAATGTGTATGA
This sequence comes from Discoglossus pictus, assembly GCA_027410445.1. NCBI lineage: Eukaryota > Metazoa > Chordata > Amphibia > Anura > Alytidae > Discoglossus > Discoglossus pictus. The sequence goes on from CM050171.1 coordinate 108,864,066, forward strand.
TCCAGGCATTCTGTATAATGTCCAGGCAATCTGTATAATCACATTCTTCACAATGCCTCTGGCAATGTGTATAATATTTTATTCTTATGACAACAAGTTTTTTGAATGAATTAGTTAATCGTAATGATCGTCATTTATTCGAGCAAGGCAAAAAACTGTGGCACTTGGAATTACAGAGCTGACGGGTAGCTCTGCACGCGCACTTTTTTTTATTAGACTCAACGGTTTCGCAGTTGCATTTCTTATACCCCTGTGACCCTGACACGCTGCTGTAAGATGCTGCCTCCCTCAGAGAAATCAGTTTGCTGTGCGCCTTTGCCGCCGTAACAGCTGTTACGTCTAGCCGCCTCCCTCAGAGAAATCAGTTTGTTGTCCGCCTTTACCGTAACAGCCGTTGAGTCTAATAATCTTTCTTTGCACGGATGTGTTTCTGCACGTGTGTACTTGTGCTCGAGTTGGCCATGTTCAGAGCACAGTGTGGACAACTGCTCATCGTCAACACTCTTCTTTACCGCTAGGATGTTGTTGGGGGACCCACGAGCCCTGTCGATGTCGAGAATTAGCTGGAAGAAATTGGTCCTGTGTTTGCATCGACATTTTACAGTACATTCGTACTGCTCAAAAGCTCTTCAGCTTCTTTGACAGCGCATATTCGATCTGCGTACTGATGAGTGGTGGTAAGAAAGGTGCAATTATCTTTTTGTTACACTTGCGAGACTGGCCAGCTTTTCCTCAAACTTTTTTCCTCATTTCAGTCACGTCCATAATACCATTCGCGGCGATCCGCTTTCTTAAGTCGGGTTTGACAAGTTCTTTAAACCCTCTCGCCAAGACAGCCGATGTTTCTAAAATGGCCTTACTCAGATGAGGGAACACATATCTTCTTCTGAAACTCTCAACTGCAAAACTGCTCTCTCTGACAGTCGCCCAGTCAAATAAGAATAAAAGATTATACACATTAAGAATATAAAAGATTATACACATTGCCCGGGTATTGTACATAGAATGCTATTATACACATTGCCCGGATTATACACATTGCCCGTATGGAATGTAGAACCAACAGTTTCAAAAACTGCCCCTCTCCTGCTTCCCTGTGTCTCTTCCCCCCCTCCCTCCCCTGTGTCTCTTTTCCCCCCCTCCCTCCCCTGTGTCTCTTTCCCCCCCCTCCATCCCCTGTGTCTCTTTTCCCCCCTCCCTCCCCTGTGTCTCTTTTCCCCCTCCTCCCTCCCCTGTGTCTCTTTCCCCCTCTTGGCCCCCCCCCTGCCCCCCCCCCCCCCCCCCCACCATAACACACACCCAGTATTCATTCATCAAAAATCAGACTGATAATGTAGGATGCAATCTATAGAACAGGACTTGCATATACATAATAAATAGATTGGGTTTGCTGTTGTACAAGCTTTGTTTATTGAGCAACACATTTTCACTATTGTAGACTTGTTTGGAAAACAGGTTAAAAAGCTCTCTCCACTGTTCTTTTCTTGTACAGCGCCATAGTGCTAACTACAGATGCTTTGTAAATGTTTAAATTAAGGATGATAAACAAATGTAGCATCCACAGGAAGATTATTTCTCTAGCAGCTAAATAACAGCATCAAACAAATTAGAGGGGTAGCCCTGCTGGGATAGCAGCACAAGCAGAGCATTTTCCATCTTTAGTTATGTACTTCACGCCAGCTGAGTATGAATAAGGACGATGCCTTCTATTGATGCCCACAGAAGGAAGCAGTGACGGATATACTGACGGTGCAGCAAGGACAAAACACTGGGACCCACAAAACTGACGGGGCCCTTTGCTACCGAGAACAGCAAGGAGTAGAATTAATGTAATATAAAAGAGGAGAAGGGCATATAATTATCAACTATAATAATTGTGGTAAGTGTGTAACGCTCCATGGGAGCGTACACACTTACCACTTCCTAAATCCATACAGAGCTGCGCACAGGGGAAGAGACACAAGGGAGGGAGAGAAAAATTATACTGTCATTTTTAACGGGCAATTTACTAGTGTTATATAATTGTGAACTGACTATCTGCATACATTTTTGGCTGTTCATTGACCCGTAGAAGCATATAACTTGTATTGAAATATTGCAAGAGAGGCCCCCAAATTATTTTGCACCAGGTCCTCCATTCACTATCTCAGACACCGGAATGCAGCATGCTTGTAGTTTGCTGTAAAGTTCTTCAAACACAAAAGTATCACATATATAGTTGTGAGCAAGCGGGATTTAGAAAAAAAAACACTACGACCTCGCAAAGATACGACTTTAACAGCCGACCCGCGCGAACCCAGGACCTCTGCAAGTGAAGTTACACCTCCATTTAAGTCCAAATTAAAGAGTTTAGACACCCGAAAATCACCTAAGCGAGAGAAAAAATGGTCGCCGAAAAAAACGAAAACGAGGCTACAGGACCCTAAAGACGCAAAACACATACGGATTTTCCGAAAAATCAGAACGAGATCCAAGAACAAGGACGGAAAATCAGCCACGGCCGCGTACCACACATTAGGCGCCATTTTACACTAACTTACACAATCCGGAAGTACACAGCTACCCTAACGGATTTTCCTCGCGCACGCACACTATTTACACTACACACTGCACACATTGCTGACACTTACACAGCAGCTCCACAGCACTGAAAACACACATTGTATGCTGCAGCAACATGAAAACAGATTGCCAGCTCTTCAACACAATGCTTCCTGCATATATTACTTGAAAATAGGTAAAGTATATTACTTTATTAATTTATTATTTATTTGATTACCATACACCAAACAGCATTAGCTCACTTACAATTTTTAATGCCGTCATTTTTTGACGGGCAATATTCTAGTTACATTTATAGTTGTGAGCATTGTTCCATAACGTTGCTGGCTTGCGCCAAAGGCGCTCCTTGTGCTGGTGGAGATGAGCGCCGTAGGTGCTCATCCCTGCGACCCAGCACGACTTAGGCAGTGAGCGTTGAAGGTGCTCACTGCGCTGGTGGAGATGAGCGCCGTAGGCGCTCATCCCTACCACCCGCGGGACTACAGATCAACAGAAATCACAATTACCCAATTCAAAATGCAAGACCGTAGCACTTTGAAAAAATCAAGTGGAAAAATTACGGCTCGTAACGCATTGAAAAAAAGAAAGTGGAACTTGGGGGGGAAAAATAAGACCCGTGGCCAAAAAAATATGAAGTTTACGGCCAATCCGCGCACATCCAAAACAAACAAAAAGAAAATAAAAAATAAACATCACACACAGCACGGGGGGACAGCCAGGACGTCTGGGAGTGAGGTTGCACTACAATTTAAACACAATTTGCAGAGTTTCGGAACTCGAAAATCGCTTAAGCGACAAAAAAATAAGGGCCGAAAAAAACGATAGCGAGGCTACATGTCCCCTAATCACGAAAAACATCACCAGGCACATAAGACTTTTACCCAGGAACGTACGAGGTACAAAATACACTATTAGGATATTACGAAACACCTGCGTAACACATACCCAATCGCGGCCATTTTAAAGCACTAACTTGCAACTAATAACATTACCATTCTAAAATGACGATTTACACAACTAAACAAACCGTTTGGCCTTGCGCACCCAGCCTATTTATACTGCACACTTGGCACATTGCTCACACTTACACCTCAGGTCAGCAACAGTCCAAATGTGCATTGTATGCTGTAGGAAAAGCAACACAGATTGTTAGCTCTTCAGGATATTGATTGCTGGATATATTATTTACAAATAGGTCAAGTATATTAATGTGTTAATTAATTAATTAATTATGAAAAAATATATTTATATAAAAAATTAAAAGAGCAGGGTAGAGGCTCGCAATGAGCGCCGAAGGTACTAAAAGCCTTTCATTGTGTGCCAAACACACAATTGTAATTACCTGCCTTACAATTTTATGACCGTCATTTTTTTGACGGGCAATTCGCTAGTTTTTATAAACTGTTTACAATTACTAGTATGAAGTAAAATTAAACAGTAACTGTAAAAATGTAATATAATGGCCAGGCCAGAAAATGATATAATTGCTCAGAAACATGATAATCAGGGGTAGACTGCTGCTTAGTCAATCATGTTTAACTTTTTGTACCTGGGGAAAATATCCATCCATATCTGGCCTTTGCCCTAGTGCTCCAATAATGTGTGTATATATATATATATATATATATATATATATATATATATATATATATATATATATTAATGTACAGTGGATATAAAAAGTCTACACACCCCTGTTAAAATGTCAGGTTTCTGTGCTGTAAAAAGATTAGACAAAGATAAATAATTTCAGAACTTTTTCCACCTTTAATGTGATCTATAAACTGTACAACTCAATTGAAAAACAAACTGAAATCTTTTAGGTGGAGGGAAGAAAAAGAAAAAAGAAAAATAATGTGGTTGCATAAGTCTGCACACCCTCTTATAACTGAGGATGTAGCTGTGTTCAGAATTAAGCAATCACATTCCAAATCGTGTTAAATAGGAGTCAGCATACACCTGCCATCATTTAAAGTGCCTCTGATCAACCCCAAATAAAGTTCAGCTGCTCTAGTTGGTCTTTCCTGAAATTTTCTTAGTCGCATCCCACAGCAAAAGCCAGGGTCCACAGAGAGCTTCCAAAGCATCAGAGGGATCGCATTGTTAAAAGGTATCAGTCAGTAGAAGGGTACAAAATAATTTCCAAGGCATTAGATATACCATGGAACACAGTGAAGATAGTCATCATCAAGTGGAGAAAATATGGCACAATAGTGACATTACCAAGAACTGGAGCTCCCTCCAAAATTGATGAAAAGACGAGAAGAAAACTGGTCTGGGAGGCTACCAAGAGGCCTACAGCAACATTAAAGGAGCTGCAGGAATATCTGTCAAGTACTGGCTGTGTGGTACATGTGACAACAATTTCCAGTAATCTTCATATGTCTGAGCTATGGGGTAGAGTGTCAAGATGAAAGCCTTTTCTCATGAAGAAAAACATCCAAGCCAGGCTACATTTTGCAAAAACACATCTGAAGTCTCCCAAAAGCATGTGGGAAAAGGTGTTATGGTCTGATGAAACCAAGGTTGAACTTTTTGGCCATAATTCCAAAAGATATGATTGGCACAAAAACAACACTGCACATCACCAAAAGAACACCATACCCACAGTGAAGCATCGTGGTGGCAGCATCATGCTTTGGGGCTGTTTTTCTTCAGCTGGAACTGGGGCCTTAGTTAAGATAGAGGGAATCATGAACAGTTTCAAATACCAGTCAATATTGGCATAAAACCTTCAGGCTTCTGCTAGAAAGGTGAACATGAAGAGGAACTTCATCTTTCAGCATGACAACGACCCAAAGCATACATCCAAATCAACAAAGGAATGGCTTCACCAGAAGAAGATTAAAGTTTTGGAATGGCCCAGCCAGAGCCCAGACCTGAATCCGATTGAAAATCTGTGGGGTGTTCTGAAGAGGGCTGTGCACAGGAGATGCCCTCGCAATCTGACAGATTTGGAGTGTTTTTGCAAAAAAGAGTGGGCAAATCTTGCCAAGTCAAAATGTGCCATGCTGATAGACTCATACCCAAAAAGACTGAGTGCTGTAATAAAATCAAAAGGTGCTTCAACAAAGTATGAGTTTATGGGTGTACATACTTATGCAACCATATTATTTTATTTTTATATTTTTTTTCCCTCTACCTAAAAGATTTCAGTTTGTTTTTCAATTGAGTTGTACATTTTATAGGTCACATTAAAGGTGGAAAAAGTTCTGAAATGATTTATCTTTGTCTAATTTTTTTACACAAACCTGACATTTTAACAGGGGCGTGTAGACTTTTTATATCCACTCTATTTATATATATATATATATATATATATATATATATATATATATATATCACATAATAGTTGTCAAACTGCAAAACGTCACGCTTTGCGAGGTGCGTACGAGTTATCGCTTGCGAGCCTCGCGAAGTGAGGCGAGCCGTTAACGCGTAGGACTTAGCCGATGAGTGTTGAAGCAAACACACTAAATAGACCCCCCAAAATTACAAAAACATCACAGACAGCATGGGGCAACAACCAGGATGTCTGTTAGTGAGGTGGAACGCAAGGTTTCGCCACTCGAAAATCGCCTAAGCGAGGGAAAAAAATGGCCGCGTAAAAAATGAAAACAAGGCTACATGCCGCGCAAAGCACTGCAAAATGCGTAGCACTTTACACATCACACTACGACCTACAAGATACACTATTACAAAAGTGATGATCGCAGCAGGCGCTTGCCGTTACACTCGGAGCACTTAGGCGATAAGCGCCGAAGGCGAGCCATTAAATTTGGAGCACTTAGGCGATGGCGAGCAGTGGAGGGAATGAAACACGCAGGACTTAACCTATAAACACTACTAAATGCGGCTTCGCCTTAGACTGAAAGTAGTTGCCGAATGCGGGACTTTGGGGGGAAAAAATACGAGATAGCAAAAATACAAGGTTAACGGCCGAACCGCGAACATCCAACAAACACAAAAAACACAAAGAAATTACAAATAAATACAACAAAAATATCACCCACAGCACGGGGGAACAGGCAGGACATCTAGGAGTGAGGTGCAACGTGAATTTAAGCCGATTTCAACGACTTTCTCCACACGAAAATTGGCTTAGTGAGAAAAAAATGGCCGGCGGGAAAATAAACTAAGACGAGGCTACACGACCGCGGACCGTGCAAAAACACTGCCATGGCGCTTTACGAGACGCGGGATGCATGAAAAAATACAACAGAGCAAAAATATGAGGTTAACGGCCGAACTGCAAACAACTAAAAAACAATAAAAACACAAACAGAACAGGGGACACAGCCAGGACGTCTGGGAGAGAGGTGCAATGCGATTTAAATGTGATTTTGATGAATTTCACCAAACGAAAGTCTCCTAAGCGAGAAAAAAATGGCCGCCGAAAAAAATTAAAACAAGGCTACAAAACCCCGGACCACGCGAAACACTGCCAAACGCGTAGCACTTTTACACAGCAACTAACAAAATACACTATTACAAAATACGGAAAATACATGCGAGACGCGTAACACATTAATAACATTACTAATCTACAATGGCAATTTACACACCTACACCAACGGATTTCCCTTGTGCACACAAACCATTTAGAATGCACAGTTAGGACATTCATTACACTTTATCATCAGAGCAACAACACTCACTGTACATTGTATGGTGCCGGAAAATATGAACAGATTGTTAGCTCTTCAGACTATTAATTGCTGAATATATTAATTACAAATAGGTAAAGTATATTCATTTTTTCAAGAAATAATTAATTTATTATTGATTAAGTAAATATAGATGAATATATATCTCTCTTTATAATGAGTGCTTAAGGTGCTCAGAGGAGCAAAAATAGACGAGAAAAGACACTTGCAGTGAGCGCCGAAGGTCCTCACAGTACAAAAAGTTTTACATTGTGTGTCAAACAGCATTCCCTGGCTTACAATTTTCTTGACGTCATTTTTTGACGGGCAAGTCGCTAGTTACAAATAAAGGACATAATAATATTAATAATAATTTCCTTCTTATCTGCTAAAGGTTGCCTCCTTGGTCATGGCACAAGAGTACCTTAGCATTTATTACCTGGTAAACCTGAGTGCACTAGTATAGTAGCCTCTAACACAGCAGCCTTGAGAATTTGACCCAATGAACAATTGTATACCAGAGTTTCCCTCGGTGAAAAAAATGTAAAAAAGTTATTTAAAGTGTGTTCTCCCTTCCTCAGCATAAAAACTAGATATCAGGGAAGGTAGATATACCTAACGTAAGTCTCTATGTAACAAGGGCCCATATGTTTTAAGAAAGTAATACCAAATATAGTGTAATGTAAAACTACAGGTTAAAGCAATCTCTTTTCTTAGCTGAATGGTATTCAGAATCTAGTTGTCTTAATGTAATCTCACATTTAGGTTTATTATTATTATTATTATTATTATTATTATTATTATTATTATACATGTTAACAAGTCTTTCTGGTTTACCCACCAATTAATTGTATTTATCTTTGTGCTAGACCTAAGTCTCTGCTAATTACTTCCTGCGGATTTGTAAGCATTGTTCTTGGTTTAAAAGCAATTGCTAGAAACAATATGAGCATGTGCAGACCACTGGGAATAATTAGCAATTATTAGCTAAGATTACATTCTAGTAAAGATATAAATGCGATTTTTGGGGGGTTGGTTACAAGAACCGATTGATAGATAAAAAACAATATGATTTTAAGTGTTGATTTTCTGTAACAAATGCATTTTAAATGCCCTTATACTTTGGAAACTGCTTTAGTTCTTATACTGGAAATGAAATGGAGTAACACAAATCTTCTAAAATAAATCTGTCTCATATTGTACCTATTATAAAAAGAATGAAAGAATATAGATAAAAGATTTAAGAAATATAGTTATATTTTATTTTCTAAATAATGTTAGTGCTCAATTGCAGGCAGTTATAGTTATTTTACAATGTTCAATAGTATCCTAATTTGGTGTAGGGAATACAGAAATACAATGTAATGTTATTCTGAAATAGCATTTAATATTATTATCCTTAAGAGCATGTGTACAGAAATATCCTGAGTTTCTTATTTTAGTAAATGAATCAGATGTTATATGAAATATTTGTTTGCAAACTGTGTTTTCGTTAGAAACCAGAAAGTGTTTGTTGTCAGGATCCTCACAGCTGGAGAGTGATTTAACCACATTGACAGCACATGAATACTTGCTGCCTTTTCTACTATCTCTACACCAGGGCTCCTGCTGAGAGGGATATTATTTTACTGGTGGAACTGGAAAGATAGAGAGGCATTTGTTTAGAAGAGCCAAATGGAAAGGTCATAATAACATGTGTTAATTGTTAATAATAATCATGAATATTGTCATAATTATTCTAAAGCACAATTAGCGACCTTAAAAGCATTTCCTCCATTCATGACCACATAAAACAGAATCTGTCCCTATCTTTCCCTATTGAAAAGAATCCTAGAGAATAGCATGCAGCAGCAGCCAGGCTACTCAGTGGTGTTAGCAAGAAACAATCCCAGCGTGTCTAATTAATTTATCTGCCAATGCCTGAAACATCTGGTATGCTATTTGCTAGGACTGCTGGTGAACACATTATCCCTGAAATCAACCACTGCAATCAAAAGGAAGTTTAGGAGATTAGTGTAGGATTAGGGAGTCAAACCACAGAGGGAGGAGCAGAGGGGTCATTAAGCCAAGTCTCCTTTTGGGGTTACAGGTGTCTGAAGATCATTATATGCATGTTCAGGAGCAACCTGTTTGCATAAGACTGCAGACAAAAATAGAGAAATAGATAGATAGATAGATAGATAGATAGATAGATAGATAGATAGATAGAAATCAAATATATTGCATTTACAAAATAAATCTGCTTCTTGCTTTTGCCTTATTTGCCATGTTTATATTGCATTATGTATGTGTGATATATTTGTAATGACATATACATGTACATAGTGTTAATATGTAGATTTATGTATATCTATATATTTATATCAATGACATATACCTGTACATAGTGTTAGTATCTAGATGTATGATATGTATATCTATATACCTATGACATATACCTGTACATAGTGTTAATATGTAGATGTATGTATATGTATGTCTATATATCCATATCTATGATATATACCTGTACATAGTGTTAGTATCTAGATGTATGATATGTATATCTATATACCTGTACATAGTGTTAATATGTAGATTTATGTATATGTATATCTATCTATATGTCTATATCTATGACATATACCTGTACAAAATGTTAATATGTAGATTGATGTATGTCGATATATCTATATCTATGACATATACCTGTACAAAGTGTTAATATCTAAATGTATGTATATCTATATATCCATATCTATGACATATACCTGTACAAAGTGTTAATATCTAGATAAATGTATATGTATATCTATATATCCATATCTATGACATTAGTGTTAATATATAGCTTTATGTATATGTATATCTATCTATATGTCTATATCTATGACATATACCTGTACAAAATGTTAATATGTAGATTTATGTATGTCTATATATCTATATCTATGACATATACCTGTACATAGTGTTAATATCTAGATTTATGTATGTCTATATATCCATATCTATGACAGATACCTGTACATAGGGTTAATATGTAGATTTATGTATGTCTATATATCTATATCTATGACATATACCTGTACATAGGGTTAATATGTAGATTTATGTATGTCTATATATCTATATCTATGACATATACCTGTACATAGGGTTAATATGTAGATTTATGTATGTCTATATATCTATATCTATGACATATACCTGTACATAGGGTTAATATGTAGATTTATGTATGTCTATATATCTATATCTATAACATATACCTGTACATAGGGTTAATATGTGGATGTAATATGTAACCATTGCCAATAATATATCAATAAGAGTACATTTGCAGTATGTAACTGATATCGGGTGCGATTTATTTGTATCTCTAGTGAGTAAAAAAAAAATGCCAACCCATTTTTGCCAAAATATAAAACTAAAGCCACAAAATACAATCTCTCTGTATTTGTCAGGATGTGAGCAGCTCGTATCTCATGTGCGTGTTTAGTAAAATAGATTTATGTTCTTAACACCCTTATCCTGTTAACTTAGTTATCCTGTTAATGGGGATATCCTTTAAGCTACTGTTACTCACTTACATCTCTCAAAGGCCACAAACAGGTCACATTTGTAAATCTGCCTCAAATTAAACATTGAAAATCAGCCTAGCAAAGCCAAATCTGCATTTCGTTTAATATATATATATATATATATATATATATATATATATATATATATATATATATATATATATATATATATTCATATATATATATATTATTCGTGTGTTTAGTTAGGTGCATACAAATAATTATCATTGCACATAGGTGAGTGCTGGGGCACAATCGAGAGGCCCCTCAGAAATCTGCAGTGGTTGTAATAATAATACAATATACACATAAGGTGTTTGCCCTATGTATCTTTGCACTTTTACCATATTGCCCTTTTGAATCCCCTGCTTCTTTCTCAGGACCACTACAGCCTCCTCTTTGCATTATGTTCCTGTGAAGAGCTGCACTTGAAAATAGGTGAAAGCTTTTCAGAAACTAATAAATACAAATATATACCTCACTCTATGTAACTTTGCTTTAGTGGGGGCTTACATTATTATTTCTATTTACTTTAATCTAGATTATATTGAATTTGATGGTTAATAAATGAAAAGCTGTGTTTTTTTTTTTACTTCCTAAGTTTATTTTTCTATTATGATGCCTAGAATGATGATGTACCCTTCAAACTGGGCTTTTTCTTAATGACCTTACAGTTTGTAAGCAGAGCAGCCCTTGTTAGGTTATACTGCAGGGTTATTCATTATTTTACCAAAGCCAAGCAATTCTTAGTATATTTCACCATACTAAGGACAGTAATAGCAACTGTAGCATAAATAAATATAAACACAACGCCTTTTTCTTTTGCTATTATAACAAATATGATCAGATGGCTACAGGCAAATGAAATCTGTCCAAGAAGTAGTGATTTCCTTTTGTGTGATCAGTAAGGAGCCCTATGTGCTACCTTCTGTCTCAGGCACTGCTATGGGATTCTGCTGCCTCCCAGTGTTGGCTTTTTGTCTACAACACAAATTGGTAAGATTTAGGAGCATAAAACATGTATGAGGAGGGGGGCAGAGATTAAACTGGCACAAAGAATAAAGTACAATGAAATAAACCACATGAAGTCAAAACACTAAACATTAAACAGGCTTGCTTGAGTTAAACCATCATTCCCATAATGTTAAACAGTGTTTCAATTATACATCATTATACTGTATCTTCATCCTGGTTTAAAGCAAAGTTTTTAATTTAAAAGGAGAAAGTAGAGATTGTGTGCCCTATAGCAGGGCTGTATTCCCTGGATGTAAGTAAGGATCAGTGCTAGTTAGTAAACAGGTTGGTTATCTGATATTTTAAAACGTGAGCTTTCAATAGCACTTACCTTCATTTTATATATGGTATTAGGGACCATAAGTGGCCATGAAAGCATCCATCTTTAGAGCATCAGTTAGCTAATAAAAGTATGGTCTCATCCCAACCATTTATTGATTCCTTTCTCATAGACCTTTATTTATCTGGCTCAATACCATTTCCCTTTTTGAGGCTATGTATTGTTTTTACCACTCTGCTGTGAAGTAGTAAAGTGTCCAAATTCATCCATATAATCCCACTCAATGTAATGTTACCCGAATAAGTAAGAGCTTGATGGACCGAATGTTATTTATTCACCCTCAAATACTATGTAAAGGCACCATACTAAAGGAAAGATTATAACTAATAGGTTTTCTCTAGAAATACACACTTCACCGATTACTGTATATATTATATTCAGTGGTCGCAGGTGTACTCTCAGCACATACACTTACTATGTCCTGAGAAGCACTGGATATGCTGCATATACTATAGACATAGCAGGTAGAGCAGTGATTCACTCTGTGATATTATTGCAGCTTACTAAATATCTAATTACTAATAATTATAATTAAATTAAGCTCCGAAAGCATTTTTTAGAGAAGTATTTCTGATGTGTTTTTTCGAAAAAAGACATACTCATCCTTGTAACTTGTGAAATGTCTTCACTAAATGACTGCCCTCATAAGGAAATTCATTTTAATAGACACACACACATATATACACACACACACACACACATATATATATATATATATATATATATATATATATATATATATATATAAATATATATATATATATATATATATATATATATATATATATATATATATATATATATATTTAAAGAGTGAATGTCCAGTAATCCAGTTGAATAATCAGAGTATTGCAGTGAATAGTGATACCTTTTTTATTGGATAAACGTATTCATAATAAAGCAACGAGCTTTCGAGAGATAATGCCTCTCTTTATCAAGTCACAAAGCGATATCGCTTTATTATGAATACGTTTGTCCAATAAAAAAGGTATCACTATTCACTGCAATACTCTGATTATTCAACTATATATCTATATACAAACATATATATATATATATATATATATATATATATACACACATATATATACATACAAACACACACATATTTATACACACACATAAATATACAAACACACACATATATATGTATACACACGTATAAATATATATATATATATATATATATATATATATATATACACACATATATACAATATGTATATATATGTTTATTTATTATTGTTGTTATATTTTTTTTCAAAGGACGTGTGGGCAAATATAAGCTTAAGACGTTAAGTAGCCCCCTGTATGTGTGTGAAGGTCTCACACATTTTAGGGCTGATTTTGCTCAGAAATACAAACTTAAATACTAAACAATCGTACAGGAAATCGTGGTAATAGTACATATATATTTTACCAGACAAATATTATAGTACATGCATTGAGGATTATCAACATAAAATGGGCATTTATAGATCCAATTTTAGTTCTATTTTGTATGGATTACATTGACATTCCCTAAAGGAAAATGTATTGTAACAGATATGTGATGTTATTTGTTAGTACTTAATTAAAATGTAAAGTATTTATTCTAGACTATACAACACTCCTTGGCTGATGCCTGTAATGTTCATGTGATCTGCTCTTTAGTGTGTAAAGTGTTATTTAATTTCTATAATTATGTGCCTTCCATCTCAATCCAGCACCAGGTTGGTCATAATATTTGCTTTTATTGTATAGACAACAAATTGCTACCCCCCCCCCCCCATCCCACTCAGTCACACAGTAAAGACACCTAAACAATACCTCTTCACACAGAGATCTCATTTTTATTAAAAATGATAAAAACAGATTTCTGTATTACATGCGAACATGTTTTAACCTACAAAGGAATGAGTGATCTGAAGTCATGTATAGTGCCAATTGCTAGTAAATATAGAACTATATTTTATTCATCTTTAATTAGAACCAATTTTTTTTTTGAAAATTATATATTTTTTAAATGCCATGACACAACATAATCATTGTGTTTATTCCTCTATTTCAGGCTTTATCCATCCTTTATCCAGCAGCTTCCATTCTATATGGGACCATCCTAAAATCCTTGTAATAATGTTGGAAGGTGGATGCGCCTTTAATTGCACTTAATCTTGGTTGCATATGAGGACTGGTGTATACATTATCCAGGTAAGGAGCACTTGCCAATGATGTGGGGTCGATGATTGGCACTGGTGCAATGTAGAATAAGATTATAACAATCTTCACAATGTATGTAATGAAAATATATCTCCATTCTTATCGACTTTCTTTCATCTTTCATAGTCTTTTCTTTGGAGACGTCTCAATGTAAAAGATCCACTGATTTGCAGTGTCTTGGCCTTGTAGACTCTTGGCATATTTACCCCACTGAAGACAAACTATTCATGTAAACTCTAATAGCCTGACTACCATTGCCTTAATTGGTAAAGACCTATATGATGTGTCTTTAGTACAGATACACTGACCATCTCTTCCTTATTCAGTCTTTCAAACACTTAATACTTAAACTACAACAAAATTTATTCAAACTAAAACCATATAGAATAATAAAGTGCTTGAGAAGTATAAGAACTGCTCAAAACATAAAATATTCAAGGAGCTAACATCAAGTACAAGACGTGTCATCTCAATATAGGAGACGTGTCTTGTCTTAATGTACAGAAATAAATGTTCTACAGATATGGCCTCCTTTTGAATACTTTTTTGCCCCCCCCCCCCCCCCCCCTGAAAACTACTAAGAGCTTTTAAATTGCTGTGACATTTGCAGCCAAGGAAATAGTTGCAGAAGAAGGTTTTCACCAACAATTACTATCTGATCATTGGAGCAATCCCATAAAGTAAGCCAAGCGATCAAGATAAAGCTTTTGAGGAAAGTAAAAGAAGAGAGTTGAGGGAGGGTGAGAGCAAGAAAGGATTCATCTCATTAGGGGGGTGGATGAACTGTTATATGTAACTGCAAACAATAGGTCTGGCACTTTAAGACAATGACTCGACTTTCTTGGGCTGTTGACAATTCTAACCTCTTTCACAGTCATTGTGGCCACAGTAGGAGCATCAGCAGAAAATGTGCCAAACATACAGCACTATAACAGCTTTCCAATACTGAGCTCAGCTGGAGAGAAGAGACAGGAGTAAGCTATGCCTGGGCCTGGCATGTGATGGAGATAGGTCAGCACAGGCACCGCTTCAATGCAGAATTATGGCCCAATTTACTGGGGTGTTCACTCTAACTAGCTGTATGTCCCCTATTCCTGCCTCCTATCGTTAGGTATTTAACTTAAAAGCCCTAGATGTTTATTTTGTATCCTTCACATTTCCTCTCGTGTTTATATTCAGCATTGTCGGTGCCAATTGCCAAGCTTCACTCAATGCATAATAACAGTGTGATAAATTAGTAAATACGTGAAATAAACATGGCATCTCTTGTGTAAGCATTACATTATTTAGAGGTCTTCAAATATAAAACATAATGTTTATGTATCTAATTATGAAATTGTTAATATATATATATATATATATATATATATACACACACACATATATACAGAAAGAGATATGGATTACATCTGCATATTATCACTATATACAGGTATATATCATTACAGATATATCACACATACATATTGCAATATAAACATGCACACCTAGGATAACATGCAAAAGTAAAAAGCTGTTTTTTTGCAAATGCAATAAATTAGATCTAAAACGTGTCTATTAACATTACATTTAGAATAGTCAGTGATTTCATAAAATAGTGATAAAGGTATCTATCTTTCTATCTACACACACACACATATGTACATATGTATATATAAGCCACAAAGAGCACTTACATACTTAAATATCTGAATACTTTTTGTTTTTAAGACTTTAATTCGTAAAAAGGAAACACACTGCAGTATGACATATCAAGTACACTCTTTCCAGTACAAGAAAGAAAATATATATTTCCAGGTCCCTTTAACTACACCACAAACTTACCTATATATACTGTAGTATTGTTATTAGATTGCAATTGCACCTGGCACGTTCACACTTGGACCCAACCTAATCACTCTCTTATGCCCATCCAAGATACTGCTTCTTTCCAATCCCACCAGCATGTATCATATACTATACATATTTAATGGGAAATGCAGCAGATACAGTATGGCATGATTACACACTCAGGCACGGTATTATTTGTAAGTATATTTACTAAAGTCATACACTAAATTGTCAATTAACAATCTCTCCATATTATATTTGGATATACATATGCCCACACACCATACTATCTTTATTATATTGTCTTTAAGCACCCAAATTCTCATATAGAATAGCTTCTTTAAACACAATCATATACACAAGCCCCCCATATATAAGTACATATACATAATATTGTCTGTAAGCAAATGCTCATATACAATTGTTACTATACAAACATTCACATACACAAGCCCCATATTATTTGTAAGTTCACAAACTCAAACATATCATATTACCTATTACTATGAACACTCATCATGTTGTCTATATGTACATATTCACTAAAATACAACATACAAGTACACACGTGCTTTCACTCATAACATGTTATTTGTAAATACACACACAACAAGTTGTCTTTAAGTATACATACACCACAATCTAGGTGCACACACAACAAGTTGTCTTTAAGTATACATACACCCCATTCTAGGTGCATACACAACAAGGTGTCTTTAAGTATACATTCACCCCATTCTAGGTGCATACACAACAAGGTGTCTTAAAGTATACATACACCCCATTCTAGGTGCATACTCAACAACAAGTTGTCTTTAACTATACATACACCACAATCTAGGTGCATACACAGCAAGTTTTCTTTTGGTATACATACCCCACATTCTAGGTGCATACACAACAAGTTGTCTTTAAGTATACATACACCACAATCTAGGTGCATACACAACAAGTTGTCTTTAAGTATACATACACCACATTCTAGGTGCATACACAACAAGGTGTCTTTAAGTATACATACACCACATTCTAGGTGCATACACAACAAGTTGTCTTTAGGTACACATACACCACATTCTAGGTGCATACACAAGTTGTCTTTAGGTATACATAAACCACATTCTAGGTGCATACACAACAAGTTTTTTTAGGTATACATGCACCACATTCTAGGTGCATACACAACAAGGTGTCTTTAAGTATACATACACCACAATCTAGGTGCATACACAACAAGTTGTCTTTAAGTATACATACACCACATTCTAGGTGCATACACAACAAGGTGTCTTTAAGTATACATACACCACATTCTAGGTGCATACACAACAAGTTGTCTTTAGGTACACATACACCACATTCTAGGTGCATACACAACAAGGTGTCTTTAAGTATACATACACCACAATCTAGGTGCATACACAACAAGGTGTCTTTAAGTATACATACACCACATTCTAGGTGCATACACAACAAGTTGTCTTTAGGTACACATACACCACATTCTAGGTGCATACACAACAAGTTGTCTTTAAGTATACATACACCACAATCTAGGTGCATACACAACAAGGTGTCTTTAAGTATACATACACCACAATCTAGGTGCATACACAACAAGTTGTCTTTAAGTATACATACACCACATTCTAGGTGCATACACAACAAGGTGTCTTTAAGTATACATACACCACATTCTAGGTGCATACACAACAAGTTGTCTTTAGGTACACATACACCACATTCTAGGTGCATACACAACAAGGTGTCTTTAAGTATACATACACCACAATCTAGGTGCATACACAACAAGGTGTCTTTAAGTATACATACACCACATTCTAGGTGCATACACAACAAGTTGTCTTTAGGTACACATACACCACATTCTAGGTGCATACACAACAAGTTGTCTTTAAGTATACATACACCACAATCTAGGTGCATACACAACAAGGTGTCTTTAAGTATACATACACCACATTCTAGGTGCATACACAACAAGTTATCTTTAGGTACACATACACCACATTCTAGGTGCATACACAACAAGTTGTCTTTAACTATACATACACCAAAATCTAGGTGCATACACAACAAGTTTTCTTTAGGTATACATACACCACATTCTAGGTGCACACACAAGTTGTCTTTAGGTATACATAAACCACATTCTAGGTGCATACACAACAAGTTTTTTTAGGTATACATGCACCACATTCTAGGTGCATACACAACAAGGTGTCTTTAAGTATACATACACCACAATCTAGGTGCATACACAACAAGTTGTCTTTAAGTATACATACACCACATTCTAGGTGCATACACAACAAGGTGTCTTTAAGTATACATACACCACATTCTAGGTGCATACACAACAAGTTGTCTTTAGGTACACATACACCACATTCTAGGTGCATACACAACAAGGTGTCTTTAAGTATACATACACCACAATCTAGGTGCATACACAACAAGGTGTCTTTAAGTATACATACACCACATTCTAGGTGCATACACAACAAGTTGTCTTTAGGTACACATACACCACATTCTAGGTGCATACACAACAAGTTGTCTTTAAGTATACATACACCACAATCTAGGTGCATACACAACAAGGTGTCTTTAAGTATACATACACCACATTCTAGGTGCATACACAACAAGTTATCTTTAGGTACACATACACCACATTCTAGGTGCATACACAACAAGTTGTCTTTAACTATACATACACCACAATCTAGGTGCATACACAACAAGGTTTCTTTAGGTATACATACACCACATTCTAGGTGCACACACAAGTTGTCTTTAGGTATACATAAACCACATTCTAGGTGCATACACAACAAGTTTTTTTAGGTATACATGCACCACATTCTAGGTGCATATACAACAAGTTGTCTTTAAGTATACATACACCACATTCTAGGTGCATATACAACAAGTTGTCTTTAAGTATACATACACCACATTCTAGGTGCATACACAAGTTGTCTTTAGGTATACATACACCACATTCTAGGTGCATACACAACAAGTTTTTTTTAGGTATACATGCACCACATTCTAGGTGCATACACAACAAGTTGTCTTTAAGTATACATACACCACATTCTAGGTGCATATACAAGTTGTCTTTAGGTATACATGCACCACATTCTAGGTGCATATACAACAAGTTGTCTTTAAGTATACATACACCACATTCTAGGTGCATACACAACAAGTTGTCTTTAGGTATACATGCACCACATTCTAGGTGCACACACAAGTTGTCTTTATGTATACATACACCACATTCTAGGTGCATACACAACAAGTTTTCTTTAGGTATACATGCACCACATTCTAGGTGCATATACAACAAGTTGTCTTTAAGTATACATACACCACATTCTAGGTGCATACACAACAAGTTGTCTTTAAGTATACATACACCACATTATTGGTGCATACACAACAAGTTACCTTTAAGTATACATACACCACATTCTAGGTGCATACACAACAAGTTACCTTTAAGTATACACACACCACATTCTAGGTGCATACACAACAATGTGTCTTTAAGTATACATACACCACATTCTAGGTGCATACACAACAATGTGTCTTTAAGTATACATACACCCCATTCTAGGTGCATACACAACAAGGTGTCTTTAAGTATACATACACCACATTCTAGGTGCGTACACAAGTTGTCTTTAAGTATACATACACAACAATCTAGGTGCATACACAACAAGTTTTCGTTAAGTATACATACACCACATTCTAGGTGCATACACACCATATTGTTTATAGGTATATCTACACATATGGTATTGTTTATAGGCTGGATCTCACACACCATATTATTTCTAAATATGTCTGGGATTCTTGTGGACCCACAAATAAAGAATGTCTTGATTGCAGGTTTCCGTGGAGAAGCCCCCTGGGAGGGGGACAAACGCACTATTCATGGTCAGGGGATGCTCCTGCCACACACATCTTGGGATTCAGAAGCTTTCACACTTAGGAGAAAAAAGAAATGTTTAACTAATGATGTTAAATGGTTTGCCAAAGGTCTCGGCAGGTCAGTTGCACAAGTGCCATTTCTACCTAATTAGGGCTCTTGTGTCAGCTTCAGGGGCTCCAGATGCTACACGTGACAAGTAAGGAAAGTGACAGGTTCAATTGTCTCCAAAGGGGAGCTTGAACTGGACATGTCTTCCAAGGCGGCCAGGTGTTTGCTGAAAGGAACTTGTCAGGACCTGAGCTGTTTGGGATCCCTTTCATTTTATTTTCCATAATTCAGTTGCCTTCTGTCACTGGCCCAGCCATAGTGAAGGTCAATAGGAAGGTTGGCAACTTTTTTTTTTTTTTTTTATAATATTGCTGCCCCCACCCTCAGGGTCAGCAATTATCCTGGATGTTATGTATATACAACAAAAAAATCCAATTAACAAACTCGGTACCAACTTGTTGATTTATATTTCAATTAACTCAGCTTAGCCTTGAAAAGTCTTACATACTTCATAAGAAGGAAAGCAATAAACTAAATATATTGGTATTAGTATGAGCCTAAACTTGTATTATTATTTAAAGGCATATTTAAGTTTCCTGGATTATGAGACAAGAGCATCAATAGTGTATGAAAACATTTTTTTATGAAACAAATACGAAAATAAACATTTCCAAACTCACTGTGATGTTTTACTAAATATCTTGAGCTGTTGATTTTGTGAGTTAATACCCTTGAAAACCCCTGTTAAAATTAGCATAAAATTCATAATTGGTTTTGGCCAATTACAAGTAGCTAATACATTGTATCAATGTATAGTGCTATTTTTACCCTCAAACAGGAAGTAAGGAGGAGCCCAGCTATTGCTGTGTGGATCTCTGCATTGAGCTGCTGCTTGTTTGGAGGTTAGTAAAAGGTTAAAATCTGTAATCAAATGCAGTGTTTCCATTAATAGGTACACTGTGCCTATGTAACAAGTTTTATTTTTAAATAAAATAAGTGTGTATGTGTATAGACTCCATGTAATGTGTGTCTGATATAAGATAAGGGGGAAAACAGGGACACTTAGATATGCCTTTAATAGTATACAAGATTTAGAGGTATATGTACAGAGATTAAAATGGAGCTACTTTGTTGCAAAATAGATGCACCTTATCAGAGAAACTGCTCTATTAGATACAGTGGGATACATTTATTAAGAAGTGATACAAGTGGAAAGTTTAACTTCTGAATAGATTTACAGAAAAAAAGCAGGGAGAGAGGATATTTACCTCAATCTTTGTAATCCCACTTATCCCCACCTTGACAAATTTTACTCTAATCTGTTTTTTAATTGCCCCAAATTAATTAAGGTTAGGAAAGGCTGCACTGTAATTGTTTTCCCCAATTTTTGCATTTATACATTTGCTCTTAGTTTTCTTTAGTTATTCTAATTAGATGGTATCTTTGGAGTATGCAGATAAATGATATACCCTCTTGGGTCTGCAACAAGGACTATGAGTGGGTTTAAACTAAGCATCTCATGGTCTGTGTGCTCTGTTATATAGGGGACGATGCCTTTGCAGCCCCTGCCATAGCTTAGTGGATCTTCCCCATGGATCCCAATAAATAGTAACACACACCACACAATAGGGTCATTGGGTGCTTTCCTGGAGCTATATTTGCAGTTATAAACTTTGAATCCCCTGGAAGCTTAGTGCATCTGGAGGAAATTGGTACACTGGGGTATCATATTATGTCCTTCACCATATTCACATTGATTGCTTTATTATTATTATAGGGTTATTTTATGCCACAAAGCTTGTTCTAGCACCCCATTCCCTGTCTTAGTTCATCTTTACAAGTGCTGGCAAAATCCAGCTTTATAGAGAGATTGAAAATGCACCAAGAATAGCAGCAAAGTGTAATCTGAAATGTGCAGTCACAGGGACAACACTTGTCAGTGATTACACTTTGGTATTTGCCACATAAAATAAACGTTATTTAACCTGCTGCCCTTTTTAGTTCAAGTTAGGAGTTCCCTATTATGCATTGTATTATGTTTTCCTGTGTGGGTATATAATAATACAAATCACCTGTAGTTGCCTGTTACTTAATAAGGTTTTCATGTAATAGTGCATTGGGCAACGTTTTAATATTATATTGTAACCTGTTGCCCCTTATAGTTCAAGTTATGAGTTCCCTTTTATGTTTTTTATGTCTCTTTTCCTCTATGTGAGTATATAATAATACACATCATCTGTAGTTGCCTATTACTTATCATGTAATTTGTGCAGTGGGCAAGTTGTGTAGCAGATTTGTGTTAAAAAAAAGTGCTTAGTAAATGGAATGCAGAGGATCACAGCAAGTGGGGGAGATTCACTAAGGATTGCAGGGGCAATGATGTGCATTGTGGAATGGCATAATGGCTATGGCGGAAATTGCCATCTCAGCCCTTGGTGGCTTGGTAAAATCTGCATCTATTTTATGGGAATATAGTTTAGAAAGTCGCCTGCTTTTTCACTGTAATTATCTGCCAAGTTTATAAACTGTTTAAATCCTCGTGTATTATATTTAAGGAATTATAAGTGCCTATTATGAGAGGATAAGATGATAATGGACATTAATCACATTATGGTGCAGATATTATGAATGCAGCTTGTTTGACAGATTCTTTGCCTTCTCATTTCTTAACAGATGTACTTTGGATCTGACACACAGGTATGAGGTTTGGGACTCAAGCAGATTCCTCCTTTAGATGCTCCTTCCCTGGGACTGTGTGGCCAGCTCTTGTCTTCCTTTATTTGCTCACCCACCGCTAAGGACACTTCGCATCTGTAGCTTGCCAGGACATGGGCTTCTTATTCAGTCCATCTGTGTCTTCCTATGGTGTGGAGGGTGACCCTTCATCTCCAAGCCAGAGGCCAACACAAGGTAAGTTATTTTACTGTTGAATACTCAGGGCTTAGAAGCTATTCTTTATTACCATTCTATGCATTTGACTTATTTCTTATGAGGGTCTGTTGTACTTTTAAGGCTGATATGAAAGATTGACCACAGTGTCCCAATCATCATCAGCAAATCAGCCTCCTTATGTATGCACTAAGATGTTTATGTTTCTCCTAAGATCTAATACACTTATGAGAGCAGTTACAGGCCAGATACAAACATATGACATCCTGCTTATGATACCAAACAAGGCACTGAAGTAAGTAAAGTGCTGTTGGGAATCGTATTAAACATATCTAGTAAAGTATTTAACAACATGAATAATAAGAGTAATAAGAAAAAAATAAGAACATAAGGGTCTGTAATAAAGTAAGATCCTGCTCTGACCTTTCTTATGAGACTGCCCATTCTCTGACCTTTCCAGACATCTTCACTGATTTAACCCTTCAGTACACACAGTGTATAATTAACTTGGGTAGATTTAGGGGCTATTTGATTCATCGCCCTACAACTCACATTTAGCTTTATCCTCTTACCATACAGACACAATTACTTTAATAGGATCAAGACATAGGAATGGAAACAATTCCCATCCAATAACCCAGACTACCTGTGTACTGTATGATCAGTAACTAGTTAGCAATTATTAGCAGCTACAGGTTAGGTAAACTAGATAAGTATCATGCCAAGAGTCATACCCATGGCATCATTTTATATCTTTAATTGTCTAAAAGGAACAAACAAAATCACATTTCTCTTAAACTTCGGAGCTTTGCCAATAATATCATTTCTGTTACTCTGATTTATATATTACTGAAATCCCTCATATATTATAAATTCAGTATTCAGGTAACAATACAGGTCTGTGTTATGGTTATGACAGAAGTCCCAATATCTGTATTATTGTATATATTGATGTATTTCTTATGGATGTGCAGACACACAATCAGACATTTCTATATGTTAGCCATGTTTGTGTTATTTATTACTGCAGGGTTACTCCCACACTGTGGTACTGCAGCCACGTATTAATACTTCTTTTTGTTGCTATTAGATATTGTAAGCGTGTAATCTCTTGTATTAATGATGTTTATCCTGCCCCAAATCTGATCACCAACATGAGACAGCTCAAATATATTAAAGTGACAGATCCCAACACATATATTGTTATATACTGTATATATTACATAGGGGGAAGAGAAACATAATTAGATGCTAATAAAAATATATTGCTTTAAGAAACACAAAAGAAAGCAACATGTTCAACATTACATATATTTACACGACTTAAACTTGCTTTATCTCCATTGCCTATTACAGTATCCTAGACAATATATGTTGTATTATTTGGACATTATTTACTGTAGCTGTTCATTTTCTATCAATTTCATTTTATTAACTAATGTCCATTATTAGAGGATACTTTGATTTTTTAGAATCAATATTATTTTGTTTGTTTTAGTTTTTTTTGTTATTTATAAATGGATGGAAAAAATAGAATATAAGAGTATTTAGTAACAGCTTTTTTTATAGGACTAGCAATCAATATTAAGACAAGATTCCGAAAAGAAGGAGCTTTACTTATTTATGTCTGGAGGGCGACGAAAAGGGAATTACTTGATACTGCAGTAATGTATTTAATTATATATATATATATATATATATATATATATATATATATATATATATAAATATTTATATATTTATATATTTATAATTTATAATTTATTTCTAAAACATATATGATGTATGTGGAGAGGATTGTATGCTGTATTAGAAGTTTGTCGTGACATAGATTAGAAGAATCGATGCGATATTTGTATTTGTACATTCCCAGGATGCGTTTATTACTGAAGTCGGAGTATTTATTTGTGTATCAATCCACGCATACTGTTTACAAATCAATGAGAGGAAAATATGGTACAGAAATCAGACTATACTTTCATTCGTATCCGCATTTGATTTTTCTGTAATGAACATTGTCGACTAATTATATTTTATATAATTAAATTAAAAAATCGATTTGTACAAATATAGCAACATTTGTTTGAAGGTAACCTAATACTAGGATGTATCTCTCTGTTTCCAATACAAATAGGAGGCACTCCTTTTAGTTTGCAAAAAAAAGGTATTTTATTTTTATTTTAAAATTAATGTAAATCAACGTTTTCGACCCCTGTGAGATCTTTTATAGAGAGAGCCAGGAAGAGATTACACTGTAATATGTAATTACATAGTATACACGCCTCTACTTATTCACATTATGTTACAGTACGTAAATATTAAAAACAATATATTTACAATTAAATGAAACATAATATTAAATCTATCAGATTTTATTAAGCGAGACAGATAATAGATATTGCGTGTATATGTTACTACAGTCAATTTAATCCCTAACACACACACACACACATTTGCATGTCCCAGCTCAGCTTCCCAGAATGCAGTGTAATAACTGTTTTTCTTGGAATTCTGAGCTGGAAGCAGGTTTTTTAACTTGTTTTAGACATTAAAATGTGAACACAGATCGATCGATCTATCTATCTATCTATCTATCTATCTATCTATCTACACACAAACACACACACACATACATACATATATATATATATATATATGTATAAGACTATATCTATCTATCTATCTGTCTGTCTATCTGACTGTCTATACACACACACACACATATATATATATATATATATATATATATATATATATATATATATATATATATATATATATATAAGACTCTATCTATATATCTATCCATCTATCTAAGACTATATCTATATATACATGGTATACATAATTTAATTATTATTCCATTTCAGATGGATGCACATACAAACATGTTTATACAGTACCTTTGTCTCTTTATATAGACATAATACACTGGTAAGCAAGGCAAGCAATTACATATATAAGATCCATTAAATAAATATCTCTAAAATGCAAGTGACAGTGTCAGATGAATATTCTGCACTTCTAGGACTTCCAGTGGGTGTGTGACAATCTGCTGCTCTGCTGGTGTCAGTGCACTGTGCCATGTGCATAGCATCCTTAGCTAAGCACCCGCACAAGTGCTTATCTGGGGCTATTCAGACTCTCACTTCATTGTGTGACCAGAAGAGCAGAGCTTGATGAGAGCAGTGTGTGTAGTCCCTGAGCATGTTGCAGTGTGTGTGTAGTCCCTGAACATGTTGCAGTGTGTGTGTAGTCCCTGAACATGTTGCAGTGTGTGTAGTTCCTGAGCATGTTGCAGCGTGTGTAGTCCCTGAGCATGTTGCAGTGTGTGTCTGTGTGTGTAGTCCCTGAGCATGTTGCAGCGTGTGTGTAGTCCCTGAGCATGTTGCAGTGTGTGTAGTTCCTGAGCATGTTGCAGTGTGTGTGGTGCCTGAGCATGTTGCAGTGTGTGTAGTCCCTGAGCATGTTGTAGTGTGTGTGTAGTGCCTGAGCATGTTGCAGTCTGTGTGTATAGAGCCTAAGCATGTTGCAGTGTGTGTGTAGTGGTGAGCAGTTTGCAGTGTGTGTGTAGTCCCTGAGCATGTTGCAGTGTGTGTGTAGTGCCTGAGCATGTTGCAGTGTGTGTGTAGTGCCTGAGCATGTTGCAGTGTGTGTGTAGTGCCTGAGCATGTTGCAGTGTGTGTAATGCCTGAGCATGTTGAAGTGGTTGAAGTGTGTGTGTAGTGCGAGCATGTTGCAGTGTGTGTTTGTGTGTAGTGGTGAGCCGTTTGAAGTGTGTAGTCCCTGAGCATGTTGCAGTGTGCGTGTGTAGTTCCTGAGCATGTTGTAGTGTGTGTGTTGTGCCTGAACATGTTGCAGTGTGTTTGTGTAGTGGTGAGCACTTTGCAGTGTGTGTGTGTGGTGCCTGAGCATGTTGCAGTGTGTGTGTGTAGTGGTGAGCAGTTTGCAGTGTGTTTGTGTTTGTAGTCCCTGAGCATGTTGCAGTGTGTGTGTGGTGCCCGAGCATGTTGCAGTATGTGTGTGTAATCCCTGAGCATGTTGCTGTGTGTGTGTAGTGCCTGAGCATTTTGCAGTGTGTGTGTGCAGTCCCTGACCATGTTGCAGTGTGTGTGTAGTGCCTGAGCATGTTGCAGTGTGTGTGTGTAATCCCTGAGCATGTTGCAGTGTGTGTGTGAGTGTAGTGCCTGAGCATGTTGCAGTGTGTGTGTGTTTAGTGCCTGAGCATGTTGCATTGTGTGTAGTGCCTGCGCATGTCGCAGTGTGTGTGTGTAGTCCCTGAGCGTGTTGCAGTGTGTGTGTAGTCCCTGAGCATGTTGCAGTGTGTGTAGTGCCTGAGCATGTCGCAGTGTGTTTGTGTAGTCCCTGAGCATGTTGCAGTGTGTGCGTGTAGTGTCTGAGCATGTTGCAGTGTGTGTAGTGCCTGAGCATGTTGCAGTGTGTGTGTGTAGTCCCTGAGCATATTGCAGTGTGTGTGTGTGTAGTCCCTGAGCATGTTGCAGTGTGTGTAGTGCCTAAGCATGTTTCAGTGTGTTTGTGTAGTGGTGAGCAGTTTGCAGTGTGTGTGTGGTGCCTGAGCATGTTGCAGTGTGTGTGGTGCCTGAGCATGTTGCAGTGTGTGTGTGTGTGTAGTCGTGAGCAGTTTGCAGTGTGTTTGTGTGTGTAGTCCCTGAGCATGTTGCAGTGTGTGTGGTGCGTGAGCATGTTGCAGTATGTGTGTGTAATCCATGAGCATGTTGCAGTGTGTGTGTGTAGTGCCTGAGCATTTTGCAGTGTGTGTGTGTAGTGCCTGAGCATGTTGCAGTGTGTGTGTGTAGTCCCTGAGTATGTTGCAGTGTGTGTGTAGTGCCTGAGCATGTTGCAGTGTGTGTGTGCAGTCCCTGAGTATGTTGCAGTGTGTGTGTAGTGCCTGAGCATGTTGCAGTGTGTGTGTAGTGCCTGAGCATTTTGCAGTGTGTGTGTGTAGTGCCTGAGCATGTTGCAGTGTGTGTGTGTGTGCAGTCCCTGAGCATGTTGTAGTGTGAGTGTAGTGCCTGAGCATGTTGCAGTGTGTGTATGTAGTGCCTGAGCATGTTGCAGTGTGTGTAGTCCCTGAGCATGTTGCAGTGTGTGTGTAGTGCATGAGCATGTTGTAATGTGTGTGTGTGTGTAGTCCCTGAGCATGTGGCAGTGTGTCTGCATTTAGTCCCTGAGCATGTTGCAGTGTGTGTGTTTAGTGCCTGAGCATGTTGCAGTGTGTGTGTAGTGCCTGAGCATGTCGCAGTGTGTGTGTGTAGTCCCTGAGCATGTTGCAGTGTGTGTGTGCAGTCCCTGAGTATGTTGCAGTGTGTGTGTAATCCCTGAGCATGTTGCAGTGTGTGTGTGTAGTGCCTGAGCATTTTGCAGTGTGTGTGTGTAGTGCCTGAGCATGTTGCAGTGTGTGTGTGCAGTCCCTGAGTATGTTGCAGTGTGTGTGTAGTGCCTGAGCATGTTGCAGTGTGTGTGTAGTGCCTGAGCATTTTGCAGTGTGTGTGTGTAGTGCCTGAGCATGTTGCAGTGTGTGTGTGTGTGCAGTCCCTGAGCATGTTGTAGTGTGAGTGTAGTGCCTGAGCATGTTGCAGTGTGTGTATGTAGTGCCTGAGCATGTTGCAGTGTGTGTAGTCCCTGATCATGTTGCAGTGTGTGTGTAGTGCATGAGCATGTTGTAATGTGTGTGTGTGTGTAGTCCCTGAGCATGTGGCAGTGTGTCTGCATTTAGTCCCTGAGCATTTGCAGTGTGTGTGTTTAGTGCCTGAGCATGTTGCATTGTGTGTAGTGCCTGAGCATGTCGCAGTGTGTGTGTGTAGTCCCTGAGCATGTTGCATTGTGTGTAGTGCCTGAGCATGTCGCAGTGTGTGTGTGTGTAGTCCCTGAGCATGTTGCAGTGTGTGTAGTGTCTGAGCATGTTGCAGTGTGTGTAGTGCCTGAGCATGTTGCAGTGTGTAACTGTAGTCCCTGAGCATGTTGCAGTGTGTGTGTTTAGTGCCTGAGCATGTTGCATTGTGTGTAGTGCCTGAGCATGTTGCAGTGTGTGTGTGTAGTCCCTGATCGTGTTGCAGTGTGTGAGTAGTCCCTGAGCATGTTGCAGTGTGTGTGTAGTGTTTGAGCATGTTGCAGTGTGTGTAGTGCCCGAGCATGTTGCAGTGTGTGTGTGTAGACCCTGAGCATGTTGCAGTGTGTGTGTAGTCTGTGAGCATGTTGCAGTGTGTGTGTGTAGTGTGTGAGCATGTTGCAGTGTGTGTAGTCCCTGAGCATATTGCAGTGTGTGTGTGTAGTCCCTGAGCATGCTGTAGTGGATGTGTGTGTGTAGTCCCTGAGCTTGTTGCAGTGTGTGTGTGTAGTCTGTGAGCATGTTGCAGTGTGTGTGTGTAGTGTGTGGGCATGTTGCAGTGTGTGTCTGTGTGTGTAGTCCCTGAGCATGTTGCAGTGTGTGTGTAGTCCCTGAGCATTTTGCAATATGTGTGTGTAGTCTGTGAGCATGTTGCAGTGTGTGGGCATGTTGCAGTGTGTGTAGTCCCTGAGCATGTTGCAGTGTGTGTGTGTAGTCCGTGAGTATGTTGCAGTGTGTGTGTAGTGTTTGAGCATGTTGCAGTGTGTGTAGTGCCTGAGCATGTTGCAGTGTGTGTGTAGTCTGTGAGCATGTTGCAGTGTGTGTGTGTGAGCATGTTGCAGTGTGTGTAGTGCCTGAGCATGTTGCAGTGTGTGTGTGTAGACCCTGAGCATGTTGCAGTGTGTGTGTGTGAGCATGTTGCAGTGTGTGTAGTCCCTGAGCATATTGCAGTGTGTGTGTGTAGTCCCTGAGCATGCTGTAGTGTGTGTGTAGTCCCTGAGCTTGTTGCAGTGTGTGTGTATGTGTGTAGTCTGTGAGCATGTTACAGTGTGTGTGTAGTATGTAAGCATGTTGCAGTGTGTGTAGTCCATGAGTATGTTGCAGTGTGTGTGTGTGTAGTCCCTGAGCATGTTGCAGTGTGTGTGTAGTCCCTGAGCATGTTGCAGTGTTTGTATGTAGTCCCTGAGCATGTTGCAGTGTGTGTAGTCCATGAGTATGTTGCAGTGTGTGTGTAGTCCCTGAGCATGTTGCAGTGTTTGTATGTAGTCCCTGAGCATGTTGCAGTGTGTGTAGTCCATGAGTATGTTGCAGAGTGTGTGTGTGTGTAGTCCCTGAGCATGTTGCAGTGTGTGTGTAGTCCCTGAGCATGTTGCAGTGTGTGTGTAGTCCCTGAGCATGTTGCAGTGTTTGTATGTAGTCCCTGAGCATGTTGCAGTGTGTGTAGTCCATGAGCATGTTGCAGTGTGTGTAGTCCCTGAGCATGTTGCAGTGTTTGTATGTAGTCCCTGAGCATGTTGCAGTGTTTGTATGTAGTCCCTGAGCATGTTGCATTGTGTGTAGTCCATGAGTATGTTGCAGTGTGTGTAGTCCATGAGTATGTTGCAGTGCGTGTAGTCCCTGAGTATGTTGCAGTGTGTAGTCCCTGAGCATGTTTCAGTGTTTGTGTAGTCCCTGAGCATGTTGCATTGTGTGTAGTCCATGAGTATGTTGCAGTGTGTGTAGTCCCTGAGTATGTTGCAGTGTGTAGTCCCTGAGCATGTTGCAGTGTGTGTGTGTAGTAGTCCCTGAGCATGTTGCAGTGTGTGTGTAGTCCCTGAACATGTTGCAGTGTGTGTGTAGTCCCTGAGCATGTTGCATTGTGTGTAGTCCATGAGTATGTTGCAGTGTGTGTAGTCCCTGAGTATGTTGCAGTGTGTAGTCCCTGAGCATGTTGCAGTGTGTGTCTGTGTGTGTAGTCCCTGAGCATGTTGCAGTGTTTGTATGTAGTCCCTGAGCATGTTGCAGTGTTTGTATGTAGTCCCTGAGCATGTTGCAGTGTTTGTATGTAGTCCCTGAGCATGTTGCAGTGTGTGTCTGTGTGTGTAGTCCCTGAGCATGTTGCAGTGTTTGTATGTAGTCCCTGAGCATGTTGCAGTGTTTGTATGTAGTCCCTGAGCATGTTGTAGTGTTTGTATGTAGTCCCTGAGCATGTTGCAGTGTTTGTATGTAGTCCCTGAGCATGTTGCAGTGTGTGTCTGTGTGTGTAGTCCCTGAGCATGTTGCAGTGTTTGTATGTAGTCCCTGAGCATGTTGCAGTGTTTGTATGTAGTCCCTGAGCATGTTGTAGTGTGCAGTCCCCAGACAGATGGTCAGTTTATGTTCAGGAGTACATTGGGATGCAGTTTTTTTTACATTTGGTTGAGGGGTGTTAGATGGGTAACACATTTTGTCTTCTCTTTGTTGTTCAGCTACATACTACACTAATTCTAGAGATTCATTATAACTACACGTCATATGTTGGCATCAATTGATCCATTATCAATAACAGAGCCCGTTAGATACAATACAAAGAGTATAATTTGGGCAAGAACAGAAATCCATTGTTTAAAACAATTATTCTTCAATGTTACCTTTATGGTTTAGTATATTACCTAATCTTAGTGTAATCTTAGCAAAATAACTTATATTAAATTTGTATTTTAGCCTGGTAATAGCTTTTATTGATTTTATTTATCTGATTTCAAGAGTTTTTATACCTGCCTTATTGCTGTCTTATACCAATGTTTTTTTTGCATCGTTCAGTTGTTTCTGACTCTCTGTGACCTCATGGACAGTAGCACACCAGGCACATCTTTATGTCCACGGTCATATTGATCCACTTTGAGCCTCATTCAATTGCATTTGCTACAATTACAGAGCGATTCAAGTGAACAAGCCCGCAAGTTACGGGCCGAAAGCCGAAACCGTAAACCATGCAATCGTGTGTAACATTTCAGAGCGTGATCATTTACAGTGTAGTGTTGATTTTTTATTTGCATTTACAGTGCTACAGAGTTCTACGTGAGTTCTATCTGGTACTCGTAGGATTTTCTTCTACATTTGACATTTACAAGGGTGAAAATATTTGCGGGCTTGAGGAATTGTAGCAATTAAATAGTGATTTGCGATTGTAACTCTTGCGGGTTTGAAAGATCAAAGGCTTAGATGGGGTGTACGTTCTGGTTGTAACAACCGCAAGGATTTTCAGCCCGTAACCTGTAGACCGTTTGCGGCTCACAAAAAGACACCAACTGAATAGAAAATTAGTTTACGGGCTCCATTATGGGCTCCCCTAAAAAACAATAGCTCAATTGAGTCAAGGCCTTGGTTTTCATGGCAGATATACTGGAGTGGGCTGCCAGTTCCTGTGACCTCTTGGTTCCCCAACTGGAATTGAATCCAGTTGTAGTGGTGAAAGCACCAAATCCTAACCACTGGATCACCAGGGAACCCATCAATGTTATAGAAACACATTGATTGTCCAAAATGAAATAACCTCTATAAGGAATTGAAGAGTTTATCTTAGACTATTAGATGAATTTCCTATTGGAAAACAGACATTTCCCAGCCACTGTATAGCTTAGTTATTTTTGGCCACTGTGGCTGAATTGTTAAAGGCTGAAGGTACTGCACATTTTTTATGGAGAAGTAAGCCTCTAATTGGTCAACATTTCTTAACCTCTGCAGTGGATGCAAAGTGGTTCAGTGAAACTGGAATGTCGATTTTTATTAAATTTCTCAGAAAAAAAAAATCAATTTTATTGTCAAAACAATCTTTCCGTGCCCCCTGCAAAGTTTAGCAAATGTTGGCCACTAAGCTATTGTTTCATGTTCCCATTGAGAGCCTATTGTTGGTGTTTCTGTATGTACAACAGTACCAGTGATAACTACATGCTTTATGTACTAAACAGTGATGTTACAGCTAATAGTTTTTTACATAATGATAATTAATTTTAAAACAATGAATTATAGCGTAAATCATTTGAAAATGTTTCTCTTTGAATGACAAAATATTCATACAAAATTTGTTACACAATATAGTGTGATGGGAGAGCTTTCATATCTGTTGTAAATTTGCATGACTGTGGGTTGTTGGATACCTACCTAAGCAAACAGCGGCTTAACAATCACTTGGCAAGTTAGTCTAGAGGTGGATTAGCCACTTTGCTCTTGAGATACTGCTACATTTCCTATGTGTGCATTTTCTAATCTTAAAATCTTTTTTTTATGTTAAAATGCATTTACAAAATATGAAAACTTTTTTTTTTTTATAGAATAAGTACCAATATATTTTTCTACTTTAACTCTTAGCTTTTAATATAATAGAAATCATGGAGTAAATATATATTTTTTCCATTATAATTAATTAGTTATAAATGAATTACCATTATTTGAGTTCACTCTTTGGTATCAATAAGATAGGGTTCCCTGGTGGTCCAGTGGTGAGGATTTGGTGCTTTCACCTGAAGCCATGTAGGGTTCAGCCTGGTCAGTACTTTGATGGGAGACCAGCTAGGAATACCTGGAGCTGTATGCTATCGCCCACTGGAGAAAGAACTGACAACCCACTCCAGCATCTCTGCCATGAATACCAAGTGGATCAGCATGGTGTGTTATGGTTAATGAGTGTGGGATTATATTATGTGTTTTTTATTTCTTACAATCAGTTAGTAGTTGACTGATGGGGCATATTATGCATTCAATTCAACATAGTTTACACAGTTGGTTTTGCTATTACACAGAATTCTACAATCGAGATATTACACAAATAATGTAATAGTTGTGGTAATTGCGAGTTGTCGTCACGCAATGTTCAAATTTACGGGCTTGCGCAATCATTTCAGCAGGGATGGAGAGGGTGGAAAGAGGCAGGGTAGGGACTGGGTAAAGAGACACAGGGGTGAGGGGGGGTGGGGGAAGAGACACAGGGGAGGGCGATAAGGGGAAAAAAAATCCCAGGAGAGGGAACGGGGTAAAGAGACACGGGAGGGAGAGGACGGAAAGAGACACAGGGGTGAGAGAGTGGGGTGGGGCTTCCAATGAGCGCCAAAGGCGAGTTGCAGGTTTCCCGACACCTGCAATGAGCGTCGAGGCCTGGAAAGTAGAGGGGGGCCAGAGCCGTAGGCACTAATTGCAGAGCACAAATGTTGCAAGCTGGCCGAGGACTGCAATGAGCAACAAAGCAGCTCATTGCGGGGCTCGACTATATAGACTCCTCTAACACAGTAATGAACGCATGTAATAACACTATAAGTGCCATGAGGGTCATCCAGGACCCTCATGACCCAAAGTGTAAGCACTACACCATTTTAACCCGGTCTCTTATGGGAGTCTATTCAGACCCTCATAAGCCTCTATTTAACCCCATCAGTCCCACAAGGGTATAATATGACCATTATGGGCCTGTTACAACCCACTATTAACCACATAAGTGCCATGACGGTCTTCAAGGACCATCATGACACTAAGTATAAACACTACACTGCACTATACCCCCCAATAAAACATTAAATATCAACTAAACACCCTCTACAGTAACCTATTAACACCTAAACTACTTACCTATCTACCCACTAATAACCCCCCCACCACTCTAATGACAGAAAACAAAAAACTAAAGTCACCAAAAATAAAAAATATACATTACATAAAATAAAAAAAACTAAATAAAAAAAACTACAAAATGTACATTACATAAAATAAAAAAAACTAAGTCAGAAAAAAGAAAAAAAGAAACATTACAGAAAATAACAAAATATATTACAACCCCCCCACTACAGAAAAACAAATAAACAATTACGCACCTGAAAAGGAAACACATATAATACATACAATACAATACAATACATACAATACAAATAGAACGAAATACAATACAATACACCCCTATCTAATATACAATACATTCTATCTATCTAATATACATCCCCCAATCTATCTAATATACAATAAATACTATCTATCTAAAATACATCCTATCTATCTAATATAAATCCCCCAATCTATCTAAATAAATACCACAATCTAACATACAATACATGCTATCTATATAAAACACATACCCCTATCTAACATACAATAAATGTTATCTCTATATAGAAACCCTAATTCTAAGGTAAAATAAAATAATTAAGACCACTTACCTTTGCAGATGTCCCTTCAGATCAGCAACCTAGGGTAAAAACGATAAAAAAAATTACTACAACACGTTTACATAAAATAAATAAACATAGTACATATTCTAAATATTCTACTCACCTTTCCAGCATGTCCCCGTCCTTCTTCTTTTCTTCTTCTCTGGCGCGGAACCCTGTTAAAAAAAAAACATAACATTAGTACACATACAGAAGCATAAAACAAAGTAAAATAAACATAATATACATTGTACTTACCTCCCCGCGATGTCTCTGGCCTACTCCTCTTTTGCCCCGGATGGGGGCCCTGGAACAATCCGCTCTGTAAAAAAAAATAGAAAAAAAAAATAACAGAGATCCCCACTCGCGGATGTCCCCGATGCTAATGAGCCTCCTACAGAGTTTTCTCGAAGAAAATTGGCTATGGCGGCTTCTGATTAGCTGAAAACGCTGTCTATCAAATTCAGCCAAGCAGAAGACGCCAATGTGTGAGCCAATGAGAAAGGGATACACCCCAAAATCCCACCTTGATTGGATAACACACCTATCAATCTTTATTTGAACCAATCAGAAGGCTTTATTACCATCAGTCAATCACAATGGGATACACCCCCACAGGGTGATTGGCTGAAGACATCTGCGCCTTCTCATTGGCTGTAATACTGATTGACATTGACAACAGCAAATCAGAAGGCGCAAATGCCTTCGGCCAATCAGTACGTGTGGGTGTATCCCATTGTGATTGGCTATTGTCAGTGCAACCAATCAGAATGCGCAGATGCCTCCAGCCAATCACCCTGTGGGGGTGTATTCCATTGTAATTGGCTGAAGGCATCTGCGCCTTGTGATTGGTTTAAATAAAGATTAGCCAATCAGAGTGGGATTTTAGGATGTATCCCTTTCCGATTGGCTCACACATTGGCACCTTCTGATTGGGTGAATTTGATAGATAGCGTTTTAACCAATCAGAAGGCTCCATTGGCTATTTTCTTCCGAAAAAGGCTCCGGGAGGCTCATTAGCGTCGGGGAGGTCCCCGAGTGCAGATCTCCGTTATTTTTATTTTTTACAGCGCGGTTCCAGGGCGGGACAGAAGAGGAGGAGGCCGGAGACATCACGGGGATGTAAGTACAATGTAGATTATGTTTATTTTATTTTGTTTTTATGCTTATGTATGTGTACTAATGTTATGTTTTTTTTTAACAGGGGCCGCACCGGAGAGGAAGAAAAGAAGAAAGACAGGACATGCTGGAAAGGTGAGTAGAATATTTAGGATGTTTAGAATCTTTAGAATGTTTATTTATTTACTGTAAATGTGTTGCACTGATTTTTTTAATTTTTTTTCTCTAGGTTGCTGATCTGAAGGGACATCTGCAAAGGTAAGTGGTCTTAATTTTTTTTTTCAGCTTATAATTAGATTATTTTATATAGAGATAGCATTTATTGTATGTTAGATAGGGGTATGTGTTTTATATAAATAGAATGTATTGTATAATAGATTGTGGTATTTATTTAGATATATTGGGGATGTATATTAGATAGATAGGATGTATTTTAGATAGATAGTATTTATTGTATATTAGATAGGTTGGGGGATGTATATTAGATAGATAGGATGTATTGTATATTAGATAGGGGTGTATTGTATTGTATTTCATTTTATTTGTATTGTATTGTATGTATTGTATGTATTATATGTATTTCCTTTTCATGTGTGGAATTTTTTTTAATTTTCCGTGGGGGGGGCTGGGTGGCGTTGTAATGTAATTTTTTATTTTCTGTAATGTTCCTTTTTTTTTTGTGACTTAGGTTTTTCTTATTTTCTGTAATGTAGATTTTTTATTTTTTGGGACTTTAAGTTTTTATTTTATGTAATGTAGATTTTTTATTTTTTGGGACTTTAGGTTTTTTATTTTCTGTAACTAGAGTGCTGGGGGTTATTAGGGGGTAGGTAGGTAGTGTAGGTGTTAATAGGTTAGTGTAGAGGGTGTTTAGTTGATATTTAATGTTTTATTGGGGGCGTTATAGTGCAGTGTAGTGTTTATACTTAGCGTCGTGATGGTCCTTGACTTAAATTGTAGTTTTAACTTCACTTGCAGAGGTTCTGGGTGCCCCCCCTTGCTGTGGGTAAGCTTTTTATGTATTTTGTTTAGGTATTTATTGTGTTTTTAGGTGCGCGCGGTTCGGCCGTTAAGGTCGTATTTTTGCGAGGCTCACCTGCAATGAGGGCCTTCGGCGCTCATTGCCTTAGTGCTACATCTTTAATGGCTTGCCTCGCTACGCGAGGCTCGCCAGCAATGAGCGCCTTTGGCGCTCATTACCTAAGTGCTACTCATTGCCTAAGTGCTACGGGTTTAACGGCTCGCCTCGCTATGCGAGGCTCGCCAGCGATGAGCACCTGTGGCGCTCGTCGCTAAGCTCGCAAAGTTTGACGACGATTCGTAGTTTGACAACTATTATATGTGATCAATACCCATGCTCCTGGGTGGCACAGGGGCTTGAAGTGGAGGACCCTGATTTTGCACTAGAGAGAGAGCCTCAAAGATCTTATGAGCAGAGTCATAAATGATTTGTGTACTTGTTTGTATATCAGTGTATCTATATGGATTATCTGAATAAAGACCAACACTAATAATAAGTGTAATTACATGTGTGACCAAGCAATAATGATGTAGCTATATGTAATGTACTGACCTGATGGTGTCTGTGTCATGGGTTCATGTTCTATGTGCTTATGCCAGTAAGGTTAGCAGAACTATTTTTTTTCTAAAGTGAACATACTGCAACTAGTAGCAGTTTATATAATTTTCAATATACAGTTTTTGAAACAGCTCCTTCCTACACTTCTTGCACAATCAAGCATCCTAAATCACAATCCAGTTCACTTAAAAGGTTATCAAACAACCTGTTCACTGGGAACATCCAAGCACAATGTTTTGGGGAAAAGTTGCTTAAATGTTCCTGATCAAATTGTGCATGCTGCAATCATTTAATAAACTTTTAGGTATCATTTCAGCAATGGGGGGAATTTACTAAAGGATTATGTGATCCAGCATCTCAGTTGCATGTGATTATCATAAGGATTTTTTTCAGCTTAAGAATACATCTCCAATCCTTATTGCAGGTTAATGTGAACGTGGTGTTTAATGGGCGTGTCTAGGAGTGTTATGGGTACCATACTGTTAAAATCCCAGTTTTCCACATTTTTTTATAGACAAATCTTGCTTTTAAATACCCACAATGCTGATATTTAGCATTGGTTGTTTCAACCCTGCAATAGTGGTATATTTTAGATTTACATAAAATTATACAGTGGAACCTCTATATTCATCAGTCCCTATATTCAGCAAGTCCAATATTAGTCCCTTGTTTTAGGCAAAAAATGCTCCTATATTCATTTAAAAACCAATATTAGTCACAAAAGTTAAAAAACAGACAGAAACAGACAACATTGGACAAGTTCTTTGCTAAATTGAGTTCTAGGGAATTTAATGGAAGGCGACTCATCGCCCCTCAGTAAAGGTAAATTCTGGTTACATTTGTATATATTTATGTATCAGATTTGGGTCTGGGAACGGATTATTCCAATTTTAGTTAATTCCTATGGAGAACAAACTGATTCTATATTCATCAGATTCAGTATCCGTATGTCCCACAGAAATGGATTAATGCAGAATATAGAGGTTTCACTGTATTACTATTATTCAGCTATTAACATAGAACTTACACGCCTAAATATATCTGGCAAATTCCATCATCACAACTCATGCTTAGAGTAAATGAATACATATTATTCTCCCAGTTTATGGAAATGGTACAACTTAATACAAATTATATATATATATATATATATATATATATATATATATATATATATATATATATATATATATATATATATATTATAATGTAAAGACTGTGTAAAATTAATGTTTATTAATTCTTCTTGTTAATAATATGGCTGTCAGACTTACATTATAGACAAAAGTTAATAATACGTGGTGCTGATGAAAATGCATGTGCATGTTATCTTTTTGTTTGGTTGAATGCTATTATATGTCATTAATAATTTAATGCCAATCATTGTATCTTTGTCAACCAATATTGTGCCTTTGATGGTGCATGCTTGGAATATAAACACATGCCCATGTAGCATCACTTGTTTTGCATAAAATTGCACTTGCGCTAATGGAAACTGTTAAACTGCGCATTCCTGACCCCTAAAACAAATATACACTACTCTGTTTGTGATGTGAAAAGGGGTGGACATGGGGCAAATACATAATGCTACAACATGTATTAACATGCATCAAATAGTGAGTATTTAGTGAGTGATTTGTGATAATGCTCTATGTGTCGCTGTAGTTCACGGATTACACATCCTCTTAGTAAATTCCCTCCAGTATGTTCAAGATCTATGTAATGTTGTTATTATATCCTTCAATGCCATTGTCATGCCCCTGCATACATTTTGCCTATTGGAAATTGTTTTGTTATATTCTTCCTCTTCTGCTCACACCATAAATATTTTAAAAAAATGTATTTGGTCTTGACATTTCAGGTTTGCAATGGTTTATTTTGAATCACAGAGTGGAAAATTGCAGTGCTCTTAAAAATGTTATATTTTTTTGAAAAAACAGATTAACGGGCAAATGTTCCTATTACCCAACTTTTAGGCTGTGCATTATCACTTCATATCGTAAAGAAACGAGCATCCACTGCAGGCTGGTGTAACTGTCCATTAACTTTTTTTCTTGCTTAGCTAATTTTCGAGTGACGAAACACAGTAAATAAGACATAAAATCACTTGCAACCTCACTCCCAGGCTTCCTGGCTCTCCCCCTGTGTTGTGTGTGAGTGTGTTTTTATTTTTTTAAAATTATTTTTCTTGTTTTTGGAGTTACAGCCAATCAGTAGTGTTGTCACATTCTGTGATGGGTGTTTTTGGAGTTACGCGCTACGTGCTTCAATGGCTTGCCTTGCTCCACGAGGCTTGTAGATGATCGCCTTCAGTGCTCATCTCGCAGATGATCGCCTTGGGTGCTCATCTCGCATGTGTGATGGCGCCGCTGGCTGCAATGAGTGCCTTCGGCACTCATTGCAGCCTGTGCTGCGCGGCTACGTATTTCAACGGCTCGCCTCGCTTTGAGAGGCTCGAGGATAAATACATTTAATTAGAAATAATACTGTGATTAATTTACACTACTGTAATAGTTTGCCTCTTATGTTCTAAATTAATGGCTTCATTTTATTTAACTGTAAAATATACTGCTTTTGTGGAGTTGAAATTCATAATGCTGAATATTAGCATAGCTGGTAGTTAAAGGTATAAGGAAGTTACCCTAATTTTAACTTTTTCAAATCTAACACATGCTGCTTATATCCAGGGCTGTAC
Organism: Discoglossus pictus; assembly: GCA_027410445.1. NCBI lineage: Eukaryota > Metazoa > Chordata > Amphibia > Anura > Alytidae > Discoglossus > Discoglossus pictus. The sequence goes on from CM050171.1 coordinate 108,904,523, forward strand.
CTAGCTTTTTGGAGCCCTTAAGCAGTGAAGTTGAGGAGCACCTCCACAGACCCACTTTTGCCTTTTCTGTATGTGTAAGTTCCCTTTCCTGTTGTATCTGTTTTGTTCTAGGTGGTTACCCCCTAGTAGCCAGTCTATGGACTGCAACATTTCATTTTTTTTTTTTTAAGCCAGAAACCATTTGTTTTAAGAAGTGGCGCCCCTGGATGACTTCCTAGTTGGCCTAATGGGTAATCCGGCCATGCTTATATCCGAAACACACGTTACATTGATTCATTGTATACACATACAGATTTATTTTATTTAAAAACAATATGGATTCCACAATCCCAGAGGTGCCTACACAGGCACCCCTTGCAAACCAATAGAAAACTGCATCCAAGTATGTTTTTTTAACCCTTTATTAACCTTCCAGCATGTAGCAGCACAGTGCAGCGATCCAGAGCAACACTGCCTGAGCTGCTTCATTTCACAGAGGAGAGAGGTGTGGTGGGAACAAAAGACCACAAATCCCATGATGCTTTGCTGCAGAGCCTGAATCCCCATACTTTGCTACATTGTTGTATCTGCCACTAAATGGCCACAATACATTATGAATTTTATTCTAATTTAGGGCCTATTTCAATTCAAGATCTGTAATTTGCAAAAAAATATTTTAAGTGCAGGAGCTTTTTCAGTAATATTACACTTGTTCACAAAACAGTTCACTTTAAATTAAGCATTTCACTCAGAGATACTTAAATCTATTTCTTGGCAGTAAAATGCAAGGTGTAGAATTAAATGTCTACTCATAAAATGACACCAAACCCTGCATTTTAAATTCTTGATGAGATACAGCCCTGGGAACCAATAGAACATGAACACCATGATAGAACATGAACACCATTATATTATATATATATATATATATATATATATATATATATATATATATATATATCTATATATATATATATATATATATATATATATATATATGTATATATATATATCAAAAATATAAGTAAAATGAAATGAAATAAGCACCTGCAATTTGGGTAAGAATTGTAAAAGTAAATAAGTAAAGTTTGCCCATAGGGCTAGCCCTATAATAGGCAGTGCATTAGACCAAGTGGGCTTTCTGATATGTATTAATCTCTTGAGTACTGGTTTCTATGTAACCCTGGATACTGTATAATGCCATTAACATAATAATAATAAAAAAAAAACTTAAATTGCACATTTATGCCTATGGGACTGTTACATATTATATTCTAATACAGTTACATACTTTTCCATGATATGCTATTACTGTATTGTCTCTTTAATTGATTTTGCAGGTCTCAGCAATCCTTTTTATTTTCCCAATATGAATAATGACTTTGACATAATAATTAAAAATATATATTTTCTAATTGCATGTTTGTTCTTCTGGACTGCTAAGCATTGAATTTGAATGCACTCCCATGCCTTTGTTTTTTTTTGTGTTTTACTGTCTCTTTAACTAATGCTGCAGGTCTCAGAAATGCTTTTAAAACCATTTGCATGTGCTGATCAGTGCAAATAATTATACTTAATTTGCGAGTAATCAATTAAGTCTCATTTGTATAGCTATTTAGTGTAAAACTTTGGAAAAATAACTTATAATATTGTGGATGTAAAAAAATCAATGTGAAAGCTTAAAAAACAGGGTCAATTGAATAGCTTAGTAAAGTTACTTTCCACTTTTTAGTGGTGTAATTTAAGAAAATAGGGAATTAAATAGGGCCCTTTGTTTTTATTTTTCAGGGGTATTCCTTCTCAAAATCAACTGCCAGAAAACTGAAGAAATGTTGGAAACTTTAAGGTAAGTTTATTAATGTTTATTTTGGTATTTTTTCATGCAAAAAGAGTTTGCATACACTACTGATTCTCCTCTTGTCTGGCGTATTCATAATCCATGAACCCTCTATATACTTTTTAAAACAAGATAATTTTCTTTAGTAAGTTCAGAGAACTTGTGTTTTTGGGGTATGCCAACTTTAACATGCCTTACCCCCCCCCCCCCCCCCCCCCCGCTTCCCCCAACACACTTTTCTGATAACTTGTAATAATCCACAAATGGCTAGCTGTTACAGTGGGAAAACTTTTAGTAAATTGCAGGATTTCAGATTACGGTGGGCTATCGCACCCAAGATCAAGATCCTTTAGTAAATTCCCTCCACTGTCTTTCTCTTTCTCTCTAATCTTCCCTCAACCCATTCTCCTCATCAATTGCTCGAAAGGTTTAGCCTAAATTGCTCTTAATATCTTGATCATTCACAATTTGTGGAATTGGTCCCACATAGTGTCAAGATATTTGAAATAATCGGTATAAGTTATTCGAGTATAACGTCAATTTATAGACAGATATAACTTTTAAACAAAATAGCGCTGATTGACAATAAGACAATACAATTATAATACAATAATCTTTATCAGTAGTAATATATCATTCACAGATGTTAATAACCCAATCAAATTGAAAACATTGAAATATTAATATGATTAAATGTTATGAGACATACACCATCCTACCATCTCTACCAACAGAAACCGTGTAGGATTATATTAAAAAGGATAAAGCAACAATGAAATACTATTAATAAATATCTCCATTCAGTAGTTAATAATCAAAACAAAATCAATCTTATCGATATAGCATACCAAAATAATGTATTAGCCGAATAAATATTTATACATCCAGTAGAGCTATATTGCAATCAAAGGAATAATACCTTAGCAAACTATATATGGAAATAGCCAATTACTAAACAAGGAAAATGAATATCCAATAGGTGATAGAACACAATTAGCAATATTTATATATATATATTGATAAAAGTTTCATTTTTTGTAATATAATTGATCTAATAGCAAAATATATCACTTTATCTGTCTTGAATATTTAAAATAATAATTCTGTATTGCAAAATTAATTCTGGGGATTAATTTTGCAATTACGTTAAGGTTTATTTTATGTCTCCTGTTAGAAGTCTAAACAATTAAATTTTCTATCATATAATCATATCACAAAACTGGAATCAAATCTATACATTACCAGAGATCAGTGACAAAACCCAATTCAGAGTAGAGTGAAAATCCTTGTCTTCAAAAATAAATTTTATAGGAAAACAAAATATAGCAGAATCCCAAAAATCCAAGATCTATGATCACCTTCCTCCTTCTCTCTCCTTTTTTTTCTTTTTGCTCTTTGAATTGGGCAGTCTTTAAATAGTCAATTCTTACCTAAGGGTTTTAGACAACTTAATATAAAAGAACTAAGTTATATATGCTCATCAGAGAACAAACTAACCTTAATAGGTTAGTTCTATGGACATGATAACCCACTCTGAGAGCAACCTCTTTCAGATCACTTGTGCCCTTCACAGGGAGAAATATCCTGTAATATATCAGTCTGGTCTCCAACCCCAAAATACCAGGCAATTCTATCCTGAACAGGAGAAACAGCAAATCCCAGATGTGTTTCGGCCTCTATAGGCCTCGTCAATGAGGTGCAGCTGAACTCCCTAAGGCACAGTGAACAAGGGGTCCATGTCTGGAGTCCCCTATCACCTTTAGGGAGACTAAACCCTAAGGGTAATTTGCATGAACAAAACAACTAAATCAGAGGTGCTTATCAGAGAACGAACCAACCTTGAAAGGTGAGTTCTATGGCCATGATAACACACTCTGAGAGCAATCTCTTTTAGCTCACTTGTGCCCTTCACAGGGAGAAATATCCTGTAGTATATCAGTCTGGTGCCACTCAAAAGAGTGACCCAGCCCCGAAATACCAGGCAATTCTACCCTGAACAGGAGAAACAGCAAACCCCAGACGTGTTTAATTATTTTATTGAAAAGCTGAAATGGTTAGAAGGATTACAATGTTTTCACAATAGATATACCATAAATAAAACATTTTCATGTACATAAAACTTGGCAGACATGAGACAGATAATCTTAACATGGGTTTACCAATCATAAAAGGACATTAATGCATTTTTGTACAGAATTAAATCATATCTTAAAACCAACGACACATATAAAAGACAGTTTTTCAGTAAGAACAAATTTAAAAGGAACAATTTTCATGAAAACACAACTTTATAAAATACATCTTCATAAAAAGATAAATTTGTATAAAAGGACAGACCTTCATTAAAAGCATTAACATTAACATTAAAGCTAATACATTTTTATCAGAAAATAAATTTAATTGAAAGCTTTCCCTGCACCTATCACTTTTTTCTCTGTCCCTCACCTCTACACTACTCTGTCCCTTCAGCCCCGCTGTCCTTATAATACATTGTCTCTGTTGATACGTCTTCTTTCCCTTGGTTTGTCTCTTCCTTTCACAGTGCTCTACAAAGAAAGAAAACAGAGTTTAAAAGAGAAATAAAACATATTAAAAACAGTTTTACCCTTCTGCGTCATCACGCCATTTCTTATCACGCAACAAGTATAAATATAATGGGCTTAAAATCATTAAAAAAATCCCTTGTTCAACGGTTAAAATGTATTTTTTAGATAAAACCGAGTTCCATAATTCCCACAAAATTTCCTTAATAGTATTTATAATTTGCCAAGCTCGGGTATTCAGTTTTTTTACTCTTACTATTAAAACCCCCATATAGAATAATCTCATAAGTCACTTTAACCCCTCCAACTTTACTTACAATTTGTGAATTTATTTTCCAAATATCCTGGGCAAAGGAACAACCCCATAATAAATGTCTGACTGTTTCACATTCTACACACCTCTCTCGTGGACAGACTTAATTTCTCAGTAGACCTTGTCTATACTGGAATGCCCTGGTTGGGATGCACCCATGCACCGCCGCCCAGGTTAAGTCTCTTTGGAAATTTGTTTAATTCTTACGCAATAGCAGAAAACCGTTCTATTTGAATCACCTCCATGGTCTGTTCAACTGTTTTTGTTAACTTTTTTTCATCCTTTACAATATCAGTAGTTAAAATATGTACATATACATATACATTTATTTGAATCAAGATAAAACTTAGGTGGGCTAAAAGCATATGGGTTTAATAAAGATAAATACATCCAATTATACTTGTAGAATAATCTCCCTGCATATGTAAGGCTTCTGTTTTATCTGCCTCCTCCAATTTTCTTACACAATATGATATCATTTTTAAAAATAAAAACTTATCAGTATCAGGGAACTTTTTTCCCCCCAGCTCATGTGTCCTACACATTTTTACCCTAGCCAACTTTTCCATTTTTGAGGACTATAAGAAGGAAAACATTTTTTTTTGTAATTTTTTAACCATAAGGAGTTGGAGAGGTGGGGGAAATAAAACAATTAAAAAGAATAATTGGTAATAAAATCGCCTTAATTATTAAAATATTTCCTTCAAGTGATACATTTCTCGACTTTCAGAAATATATTTTGACTTGGATTTTCTTTATAACAAAAACACAGTTTTCGAGGCCAGACAATGATTTATTCAAAATAACTCCTAAAATGTTAAAATGAGTGTTTTCTATTGTACCTGTTACTTCTTCGGTCCAACTACTGGATAACATACAGATACTCTTTTTAACATTTAAAAAAAGTAAAGAGGCGTGTGCACAAATATCTGTCCATAAAACAATATGATTAATTGAAGCATTTGAAGTACACACCACACTTAGGTCATCCATGTACACTATACACTATACGTCCTCCACCTCGGGGTACATGGATACCTCTCATAATTTTGTATTTTCTAAAAATGGTTCAACCACACAGCTTATACCAGACTGTACAACTAAAGAATTTAATTGAGAGTGGGGAACTGAAAGTTACAAGGTTAACAAGTTAATTAAGTTGATAATTGTTTTTTGAAAATTCAATTAAGAAGGAAATTTGGAATGAAAGAAGGCAAACATTTTATTTCTCTTTCCTTAAGTAATCAGGGAAATTTATACATGTGGCATCAAATATATGTAATTTATAGCTTAACATGTGATACAAACTGCTGTAATAATATTACCACATTGTCTTCAATAAAGATATTGGAAAATAATCATAGAGATTACAGAGTAGAAGTAGAATCATTATTTTCCCCATGCTTTCCTTAGAAATGATTTACTTATATATTAGTAATTTGGGAATAGGCATTGCAATCAATAAAATAAAGAAATACTATATTTCATACCTTTCTCAGAATTGTTTTTTTAAAAAGCATTGCCTCAGTGGGAGATATAATACAGGTAACTAAAATTATCTGTGAATAGCAGATATAATACAGTAAAAAGAAATCAGCTAACTGATTACAGATACAGTGTATTATAGTTGTACAGGCACATTTACAATTATTCTTGATTATTCTTGATTAACAATTGCCGCACATACGCAATTACGACAGCTGCAGTGATGAAGTTAGAATGTGAGTGGACCATTGCGGACCTCATTAGAATAAAGTAATCTTACCACAAAGGGGGCTGAACAACTGTAATTGGCAGCAATATATTGTCACCCTTCACTGCATTCGTAGTGAATCTATTCCTATGTCCATTACATATAATAGTTGTGAAACTACGAGTCATCGTTACGCTTTGCGAGCTCGCAGAACTGCGTCCCTCGCAAAAGCGAGGACCGCAGTTCTGGCCGCAAATGCGGACCTCGTGAAGCGAGGGCCGCATTTGCGGTGGTGGAGGCTCCAACGTCATTTTTGACGGGCAAGTTGCCAGTCACATGTAATAGTTGTCAAACTGCTATTTGTTGTGACGCTTGCTAGCCTTGCAAAGCAAGGTGAGATGTTTGCGGCCAAGACTGCCACAACTGCAAACCTCGAAGCGGGGTGAGGCATTGAAGCACGAAGGATTTAGGATGCTCATGCGAGACTTGCAAAGCGAGGCAAGCAGTTGAGGCACGTGGGACTTAGCGATTTATGACCTTGAAAAAATATGAATTTTAACGGCGAACTGCGGTAATCTAAAAACAAGAAAAATATTTTTAAAAAAACTCACACAAAGCACAGGGGGAGCACCAGGAAGCCTGGGAGTGAGGTTGCAAACAAACCCATATTTGGGGGTTTTCGTCAATCCAAAAATCGGGTAAAAATGGCGGATGAAAAACGTAAAAAAATCTGAAACTGCATGAAAACGAGGCTGAGCAAAGCCAGTCACGTGGGAGTTAGAAAATATACGACGGCAAAGACAGTAACACTCGAACAACGACAGGCACGCGGGACTTTGAAAAAAACAAACATCAGTCAGCGCCACGCAAACATTCAGCAGACACACAGAGGAGAAACACACAGGGAAGGGACAGGGGGAGATGGTGGAAAGAGACACATGGCATTCCCAAGCACAAAACTGCCAGGTTAACAAACCCTACAATGAGCGGCCCGTACAGTAGGCGGGAGGAAAGGTTCGCAATGAACGCCAAAGATGCTCTTTGCGAGCCAAAGGCGCTCAGAGCGATGAGCGCGAAGGTGCTCAGAGGAGCAAAAGCCTTGCATTGTGTGGCAAACAGCATCGCCTGGCTTACAATTTTCATATTTGATGGGCAATTTGCTAGTTGTATAATAATATCAACCATACCAGAGGGGAAAAATAAATAGATGACTCCTATGGGGGATAGCATCCATGTAGGTCCATAAGGAGCCCTATAATAGTAGTTAGGGTGCCATGGGGCATCACAAGGAGTCCTAGACTAGTGATTTAAGTTATGGATCATTATCATTATAGAATAGTATACCATGGGGGTTCGTAGTGATCAGTTCAATAAATTTATATCAGATCAGTTGCAGAACTAGTGGTTGGAGGCCCCAGGGAAAAATAACCTGGGGTCCCCCCACCTGTCGAGAGAGAATAAAAAAGCTGTGGTTTGGCTATCATGGAGTGAACAGATCACCTTTTTCTAACAATGCTTATCTGCTCCTTTCCCCTGTTCAAATAGAATACATTTTGTCTTTTTAAATATCCACGTAAACCTTCTGCACTCTTTTCATTGGCATTATACTACAATGTGTGGTGTATCCATAGGCAAGTATGGATTTGGGTCCTTGGCTTCATTTTAACACACAAATCTGGACCTTTGAATTTACAAATATTAATTGACTACCACTGCCTTAGATTTACCCACAAATCTGTACCTGCCATTTCTTATTAGATTTCTAATTTTAAAAGATTTCAGATTTTTGTTTGGATCACTATAAGCTCATGAACTGCCAAAACATTCTACCTCACAGATGTCCACTAGATGGTGCTGTGAGTATGAGTGACATCAATAGAGACATAGTGCTAGTCGCAGCTAAAAAAAATGCAAGCAATGACATTTTTTCCAAATGATTCTTCAGCATTGGTTGATTTGATTATGTTGGAAAATTTCAAATCAGTTTATTGTGCTGTGTTTCTGTTATCATATAACTAGTGACTTGCCCGTCAAAAATGACGGGGCGATAAAAAAAAGTGTTGTAATGCAGTTTGTCACACAATGTGAGTGTACTGTGTACCTCAACTATATACACCCCTATAACACACTAATGAACGCATGTAATAACACTACATAAACATAAAAACAAAGTAAAATAAACATAATATATATTGTACTTACCTCCCAACGATGTCCCCAGCCTCCTCCTCTTCTGCCCCGTTCTCGAACAATACGCGCTCTAAAATACGACAATGTCAGTGTACTTGGTGCCATAACTATATAGACCCCTCTAACACAGTAATGAACGCATGTAATAACACTATAAGTGCCATGAGGGTCATCCAGGACCCTCATGACCCAAAGTGTAAACACTACACCATTTTAACCCGGTCTCTTATGGGGGTCTATACAGACCCTCATAAGCCTCCATTTAACCCCATTAGTCCCATAAGGGTATTTAAAGACCCTCATGGGACAGTTAGAAGCCTAACATTACCCCGTAAGTGCTATGAGGTTTCTCCAGTACCCTCATGACACTAAGTACAAACACCACACTGCACTATACTTCCCAATAAACCATTAAATCTAAACTAACAACCCTCTACACTAACCTATTAACACCTAAACTACCTACCTACCCCCTAATTAACCCCCCCACCAGTCTAAGTACATAAAATAAAAAAAAGCTAAGTCACAAAAAAGAAAAAAAGGAACATTACAGAAAAAAAAAATACATTACACCCCCCCACTACAGAAAAAAAAAAAAATTACACACCTTAAAAGGAAATACATAGAATACATAGAATACAAATAAAATAAAATACAATACCCCCCTATCTAACATACAATCAATACTATCTATCTAAAATACATTCCCCAATCTATCTAATATACCATAAATCCTATCTAAAAAACATACCCCTATCTAACATACAATACTATATAATATACAGTACAATACATCCTATCTATATAAAATACATATCCCTAACATACAATAAATACTATGAGCCTCATTCTATTATCGGCCGTAGGAGATGCGGGGTCGCAAGGACCGTCCGTAAGCTATTTGCCTATTCTATTCCCTTCCGGCCGGGGACTCCGGCAGGCTTGCAGCCGGCGCCGTGTTATCCCTTGCGGCCGCACGCGCCGGAGGAAAGCCTTTGATCTTAAACGGCCGCAAGAGTTTCGGCCGCAAGAAAATCCTGGTTGCTATTCAATTGCTCCGGGAACCCTCTCTGCAAGGCTAAAACCGAGCCGCAGCTTACTTGCAGCAAAAAGGTCCCGCAGGCACACAAATAAGCACATAATAAAGCCATCCTGCACTCTGAGGAGACTATAAAGTGATTGTAGGTGTTAGCATTCATAGCACAACATTCCCCTACACTCAAATCCGTAAATAATTTATTTTTTAATTTATGTCAAATATCCATGTAAAAAGTCCAGAGGGCTTTGAGCACCTCAGACCCGCCCACGCTGCGGACGGAAAATAAACAGTTAATGTAATCTCGGATTTGGGCTGATGTGCAAGCTTGAGAGGGGGTTGCTATTAATCCTCATGTCCCCCATTATGATCCCTAGCATTTACAGAGTTTGCAGTGCCATCTTGAATTTATTTTTTCTTTTAAAGATTTCTGAGCTTATGGCCGGTTGCAAGATATACGGCCGGCCGTAAGGGGATATCCTTGCGGCGCCATATAATTGAATTGCAAGGTAACGGGAGCCCCGCAAGGAATCTCAGCTTTGCGGCCGATTTACGGCCGATAATAGAATGAGGGCCTATGTAATTTACAATAAATCCTAACTATCTAAAATACATCCCCCAATCTATCTAATATATAAGAAATACTAACTATCTATCTAAAATACATACCCCTATGTAACATATAATACTATATAATATACAATAAATCCTAACTATTTAAAATACATACCCCTAACATACAATAAATCCTAACTATCTAAAATACACACCCCTATCTAACATACAACACTATATAATATACAATAAATCCTAACTATCTAAAATACATACCCCTAACATACAATAAATCCTAACTATCTAAAATACATACCCCTATGTAACATACAATAAATGCTACCTACATACAGGGAGTGCAGAATTATTAGGCACATGAGTATTTTGACCACATCATCCTCTTTATGCATGTTGTCTTACTCCAAGCTGTATAGGCTCGAAAGCCTACTACCAATTAAGCATATTAGGTGATGTGCATCTCTGTAATGAGAAGGGGTGTGGTCTAATGACATCAACACCCTATATCAGGTGTGCATAATTATTAGGCAACTTCCTTTCCTTTGGCAAAATGGGTCAAAAGAAGGACTTGACAGGCTCAGAAAAGTCAAAAATAGTGAGATATCTTGCAGAGGGATGTAGCACTCTTAAAATTGCAAAGCTTCTGAAGCGTGATCATCGAACAATCAAGCGTTTCATTCAAAATAGTCAACATGGTCGCAAGAAGCGTGTGGAAAAACCAAGGCACAAAATAACTGCCCATGAACTGAGAAAAGTCAAGCGTGCAGCTGCCACGATGCCACTTGCCACCAGTTTGGCCATATTTCAGAGCTGCAACATCACTGGAGTGCCCAAAAGCACAAGGTGTGCAATACTGAGAGACATGGCCAAGGTAAGAAAGGCTGAAAGACGACCACCACTGAACAAGACACACAAGCTGAACGTCAAGACTGGGCCAAGAAATATCTCAAGACTGATTTTTCTAAGGTTTTATGGACTGATGAAATGAGAGTGAGTCTTGATGGGCCAGATGGATGGGCCTGTGGCTGCATTGGTAAAGGGCAGAGAGCTCCAGTCCGACTCAGACGCCAGCAAGGTGGAGGTGGAGTACTGGTTTGGGCTGGTATCATCAAAGATGAGCTTGTGGGGCCTTTTCGGGTTGAGGATGGAGTCAAGCTCAACTCCCAGTCCTACTGCCAGTTCCTGGAAGACACCTTCTTCAAGCAGTGGTACAGGAAGAAGTCTGCATCCTTCAAGAAAAACATGATTTTCAGGCAGGACAATGCTCCATCACACGCGTCCAAGTACTCCACAGCGTGGCTGGCAAGAAAGGGTATAAAAGAAGAAAATCTAATGACATGGCCTCCTTGTTCACCTGATCTGAACCCCATTGAGAACCTGTGGTCCATCATCAAATGTGAGATTTACAAGGAGGGAAAACAGTACACCTCTCTGAACAGTGTCTGGGAGGCTGTGGTTGCTGCTGCACGCAATGTTGATGGTGAACAGATCAAAACACTGACAGAATCCATGGATGGCAGGCTTTTGAGTGTCCTTGCAAAGAAAGGTGGCTATATTGGTCACTGATTTGTTTTTGTTTTGTTTTTGAATGTCAGAAATGTATATTTGTGAATGTTGAGATGTTATATTGGTTTCACTGGTAAAAATAAATAATTGAAATGGGTATATATTTGTTTTTTGTTAAGTTGCCTAATAATTATGCACTGTAATAGTCACCTGCACACACAGATATCCCCCTAAAATAGCTAAAACTAAAAACAAACTAAAAACTATTTCCAAAAATATTCAGCTTTGATATTAATGAGTTTTTGGGTTCATTGAGAACATGGTTGTTGTTCAATAATAAAATTAATCCTCAAAAATACAACTTGCCTAATAATTCTGCACTCCCTGTATATAAACCCTAATTCTAAACTAAAATAAAACAATTAAGACCATTTACTTTTGCAGATGTCCATTCAAATCAGCAACCTAGTGAAAAAAAACAAATTAGTACAACACATTTACATAAAATAAATAAACATTCTAAATATTCTAAATATTCTACTCACCTTTCCAGCATGTCCCCTTCCTTCTTCTTTTCTTCTTCTCCGACGCGGCCCCTGTTAAAAAAAACATTACATTAGTACAACATACATAAACATAAAAACAAAGTAAAATAAACATAATATATATTGTACTTACCTCCCAACGATGTCCCCAGCCTCCTCCTCTTCTGCCCCGTCCTCGAACAATACGCGCTCTAAAATACGACAATGTCAGTGTACTTGGTGCCATAACTATATAGACCCCTCTAACACAGTAATGAACGCATGAAATAACACTATAAGTGCCATGAGGGTCATCCAGGACCCTCATGACCCAAAGTGTAAGCACTACACCCTTTTAACCTGGTCTCTTATGGGGGTCTATCCAGACCCTCATAAGCCTCTATTTAACCCCATCAGTCCAATAAGGGTATATTATGACCATTATGGGCCTGTTACATCCCAACATTAACCACATAAGTTCCATGACGGTCCTCAAGGACCATCATGACACTAAGTATAAACACTACACTACACTATACCCCCCATAAAACATTAAATATCAACTAAACACCCTCTACACTAACCTATTAACACCTACACTACCTACCTACACTACACTACCTACCCCCTAATAACCCCCTCCCCACCACTGTAATTACAGAAATCAAAAAAACTAAAGTCATCAAAAATCTACATTACATAAAATAAAAAAACCTAAATGACAAAAAAGAAAAAATCCCTTAATCTATCTAATAAACAGTACATGCTATCTCTATATAGCAACCCTAATTCTAAGCTAAAATAAAATAATTAAGACCACTTACCTTTGAGATGTCCCTTCAGATCAGCAACCTAGGGTAAAAAAGATTTAAAAAAATACTACAACACGTTTACATAAAATAAATAAACATAGTACATATTCTAAATATTCTACTCACCTTTCCAGCATGTCCCGTCCTTCTTCTTTTCCTCTTCTCCGGTGCGGCCCCTGTTAAAAAAAAAATGACATTAGTACACATACATAAACATAAAACAAAGTAAAATAAACATAATCTACATTGTACTTACCTCCCCGCAATGTCTCTGGCCTCCTCCTCTTCTGCCCCGGATGGGCCCTAGAAGCATCCACGCTTTAAAAAAAAAAAAAAACAACAAACATCCACTCACACACTCGCGGATGTCCCTGACGCTAATGAGCTTCCTACAAAGTGTTCCAGAATAAAATTGGCAATGGCGGCTTCTGATTGGCTGAAAACGCTGTCTATCAAATTCAGCCAATGAGAAGACGCCAATTGTGAGCCAATGAGAAAGGGATACACCCCAAAATCCCACTTTGATTGGATAATGCACCTGTCAATTTTTCTTTGAACCAATCCGAAGGCTTTATTGTCATCAGCGAATCACAATGGGATACACCCCCACGCAGTGATTGGCTGAAGACATCTGCGCCTTCCCATTGGCTGTAATAATGATTGACATTGACAACAGCCAATGAGAAGGCGCAAATGCTTTCAGCCAATCAGTACGTGGGGGTGTATTCCATTGTGATTGGCTATTGTCAGTGCAACCAATCAGAATGCGCATATGCCTCCAGCCAATCACCCTGTGGCGGTGTATTCCATTGTGATTGGCTGAAGGCATCTGCGCCTTGTGATTGGTTTAAATAAAGATTGACAGGTGCATTATCCAATCAGAGTGTGATTTTAGGGTGTATCCCTTTCTGATTGTCTCACACATTGGCGCCTCCTGATTGGGTGAATTTGATAGACAGCGTTTTCAGCCAATCAGAAGGCGCCATTGCCTATTTTCTTCCGGAAAAGTCTCCAGGAGGCTCATTAATGTCCGCGAGTGCAGATGTCTGTTTTATATATATATATATATATATATATATATATATATTTTTTTTTAATTTTTTTTTAAAGCGCGGTTCCAGGATGGGGCAGAAGAGGAGGAGGCCGGAGACATCGTGGGGAGGTAAGTACAATGTGTTTATTTTATTTTGTTTTTATGCTTATGTATGTGTACTAAAGTTATGTTTTTTTTAACAGGGGCCGCACCGGAGAAGAAGAAAAGAAGAAGGATGGGGACATGCTGGAAAGGTGAGTAGAATTTTTCGAATATTTAGAATGTTTTTTTATTTACTGTAAATGTGTTGCACTATTTTTTTCCCCCTAGGTGGCTGATCTGAAGGGACATCTGCAAAGGTAAGTGGTCTTGATTATTTTATTTTAGCTTAGAATTAGATTATTTTATATATAGATAGCATTTGTTGTATGTTAGCTAGGGGTATGTGTTTTATATAGATAGCATAGCATGTATTGTATATTAGATTGTGGTATTTATTTAGATAGATTGGGGAATGTATATTAGATAGATAGGATGTACAGTGGATATAAAAAGTCTACACACCCCTGTTAATATTTCAGGTTTCTATGCTGTAAAAAAATGAGACAAAGCTAAATCATTTCAGAACTTTTTCCACCTTTTATGTGACCTATAAACTGTACAACTCAATTTAAAAACAAACTGAAATCTTTTAGGTAGAGGGAAGAAAAAATATAAAAATAAAATAATATGGTTGCATAATTATGCACACCCTTAAACTAATACTTTGTTGAAGCACCTTTTGATTTTATTACAGCACTCATTCTTTTTGGGTATGAGTCTATCAGCATGGCACATTTTGACTTGGCAAGATTTGCACACTCTTCTTTGCAAAAACACACCAAATCTGTCAGATTGCGATGGCATCTCCTGTGCACAGCCCTCTTCAGATCATCCCACACATTTTCAATCGGATTCAGGTCTGGGCTCTGGCTGGGCCATTCCAAAACTTTAATCTTCTTCTGGTGAAGCCATTCCTTTTGTTGATTTGGATGTATGCTTTGGGTCGTTGTCATGCTGAAAGACGAAGTTCCTTTTCATGTTCAGCTTTCTAGCAGAAGCCTGAAGGTTTTGTGCCAATATTGACTGCTATTTCAAAAACTGTTCATAATCCCCTCTATCTTAACTAAGGCCCCAGTTCCAGCTGAAGAAAAACAGCCCCAAAGCATAATGCTGCCACCACCATGCTTCACTGTGGGTATGGTGTTCTTTTGGTGATGTGCAGTGTTGTTTTTGCGCCAAACATATCTTTTGGAATTAGGGCCAAAAAGTTAAACCTTGGTTTCATCAGACCATAACACCTTTTCCCACATGCTTTTGGGAGACTTCAGATGTGTTTTTGCTAAATCTAGCCTGGCTTGGATGTTTTTCTTCGTAAGTAAAGGCTTTCATCTTTCCACTCTACCCCATAGCCATTGTTATAATGTAATTTTTTATTTTCTGTAATGTTCCTTTTTTTATTTTTTGTGATTTAGGTTTTTTGTTTTATGTAATGTAGATGTTTTATTTTTTGTGACTTTTTTTTTCATTTTCTGTAATTAGAGTGGTGGGGGGTTATTAGGGGGTAAGTAGGTAGTGTAGGTGTTAATAGGTTAGTGTAGAGGGTGTTTAGTTGATATTTAATGTTTTATTGGGGGGGTATAGTGCAGTGTAGTGTTTATACTTAGTGTCATGATGGTCCTTGAGGACCGCCATGGCACTTATGTGGTTAATGTTGGGTTGTAACAGGTCTATAATGGTCTTAATATACCCTTATGGGACTGATGGGGTTAAATAGAGGCTTATGAGTGACAGGGTTAATTAGCGGTTTATGGGGGTCTGTATTGACCCTCCTGAGTGAGAGGGTTAATTAAGGGCTTATGGGGGTCTATAATGATCGCCATGAATGAAAGGGTTAATTAAGTGCTTATGGGGGGCTGTATTGAGCATCCTGAGTGACGGATTAATTAAGGGTTTATGGGGGTCTGAATTGACCCCCATGAGTGAGGGGGTTAATTAAGGGCTTAAGGGGGTCTATATTGACCCCCATGTGTGAAAGGGTTAATTAAGTGCTTATGGGGGCCTGTATTGACCCTCCTGAGTGACAGGGTTAATTAAGGGTTTATGGGGGTCTGTATTGACCCCAATGAGTGCCAGGGTTATTTATGGGCTTATGTGGGTCTTAATTGACCCCCATGAGTGACAGGGTAATTATATGTATTATGGGGGTCTGTATTTACCCCTATGAGTGACAGGGTTAAATAGGGGTTTATGGGGGTCTGTATTTAACCCCCCATGAGTGAGGGTGTTAATTAAGGGCTTAAGGGGGTCTATATTGACCCCCATGAGTGAAAGGGTTAATTAAGTGCTTATGGGGGGCTGTATTGACCCTCCTGAGTGACGGGGTTAATTAAGGGTTTATTGGGGTCTGTATTGACCCCCATGAGTGCCCGGGTTATTTATGTGCTTATGTGGGTGTTTATTGCCCCCCATGAGTGACAGGGTTAATTAGGGGCTTATGGGGGCCTGTATTATCAAAAGAGTGAGGGTGTTAATTAAGTGCTTATGGGGGTCTGTATTGACCCCCATGAGTGACCGGGTTAATGAAGGGCTTATGTTAGTCTGAATTGACCCCTTGAGTGACAGGGTTAATGAAGGGCTTATGGGGATCTCTATTGACCCCCTTGAGTGACAGGGTTAATTAAGGGCTTATGGGGGTCTATATTGACCCTCATGAGTGACGGGGTTAATGAAGGGCTTATGGGGGTCTGTATTGACCCCCATGAGTGACAGGGTTAATTAAGGGCTTATGGGGGTCTATATTGACCCCCATGAGTGAGGGGTTAATTAAGTGCTTATGGGGGTCTGTATTGACCCCCATGAGTGACAGGGTTAATGAAGGGCTTATGGATGTGTATATTGACCCCCATGAGTGAGGGGGTTAATGAAGTGTTTATGGGGGTCTGTATTGACCCCCATGAGTGACAGGGTTAATGAAGGGCTTATGGGGGTGTATATTGACCCCCATGAGTGAGGGGGTTAATGAAGTGCTTATGGGGTCTGTATTGACCCCCATGAGTGACAGGGTTAATGAAGGGCTTATGGGGGTAAGTTTGCGAGTTTTCAATTGTGTGTCCGTGTCTTGGAAACAAGCACTATGTGCATTTGATTATATGCTCAAAAACAGGGCCCTCCATTCTTTATAAGGTGTGAAGTTTGTTTTTTGCCATGTACTAAACCCCTGTACAGCGCTACGGAATATGTTGGCGCAATATAAATAAAGATAATATTAATATTAATAATAATAATAATAATAATAATAATAGGGGTCTATATTGACCGCAATGAATGACAGGGTTAATTAGGGGGTTTATGGAGGTCTGTTTTGACCCCCATGAGTGAGGGGGTTAATTAAGTGTTTATGGGGGTCTGTATTGACCCCCATGAGTGACAGGGTTAATGAAGGGCTTATGGGGGTCTATCTTGACGCCCATGAGTGAGGGGGTTAATGAAGTGCTTATGGGGGTCCGTATTGACCCCCATGAGGGACATGGTTAATGAAGGGCTTATGGGGGTCTGTATAGACCCTTATGAGTGACAGGGTTAATGAGGGGCTTATGGGGGTCTGTATTGACCCCCATAAGTGACAGGGTTAATTAAGGGCTTATGGGGGTCTATATTGACCCCCATGAGTGAGGGGGTTAATTTAGTGCTTATGGGGGTCTGTATTGACCCCCATGAGTGACAGGGTTAATGAAGGGCTTGTGGGGGTCTATATTGACCCCCATAAGTGACAGGGTTAATTAGGGGTTTATGGGGGTCTGTATTGACCCCCATGAGTGACAGGGTTAATGAAGGGCTTATGGGTGTGTATATTGATCCCCATGAGTGAGGGGGTTAATGAAGTGTTTATGGGGGTCTGTATTGACCCCAATGAGTGACAGGGTTAATGAAGGGCTTATGGGGGTGTATATTGACCCCCATGAGTGAGGGGGTTAATGAAGTGCTTATGGGGGTCCGTATTGACCCCCATGAGGGACATGGTTAATGAAGGGCTTATGGGGGTCTGTATAGACCCTTATGAGTGACAGGGTTAATGAGGGGCTTATGGGGGTCTGTATTGACCCCCATAAGTGACAGGGTTAATTAAGGGCTTATGGGGGTCTATATTGACCCCCATGAGTGAGGGGGTTAATTTAGTGCTTATGGGGGTCTGTATTGACCCCCATGAGTGACAGGGTTAATGAAGGGCTTGTGGGGGTCTATATTGACCCCCATAAGTGACAGGGTTAATTAGGGGTTTATGGGGTCTGTATTGACCCCCATGAGTGACAGGGTTAATGAAGGGCTTATGGGTGTGTATATTGATCCCCATGAGTGAGGGGGTTAATGAAGTGTTTATGGGGGTCTGTATTGACCCCAATGAGTGACAGGGTTAATGAAGGGCTTATGGGGGTGTATATTGACCCCCATGAGTGAGGGGGTTAATGAAGTGCTTATGGGGTCTGTATTGACCCCCATGAGTGACACAGTTAATGAAGGGCTTATGGGGGTCTATATTGACCCCCATGAGTGATAGGGTTAATGAAGGGCTAATGGGGGTAAGTTTGCGAGTTTTCAATTGTGTGTCCGTATCTTGGAAACAAGCACTATGTGCATTTGGTTATGTGCTCAAAAACAGGGCCCTCCATTCTTTATAAGGTGTTAAGTTTGTTTTTTGCCATGTACTAAACCCCTGTACAGCGCTACGGAATATGTTGGCGCAATATAAATAAAGATAATAATAATAATAATAATAATGGGGGTCTATATTGACCCCAATGAATGACAGGGTTAATTAGGGGTTTATGGGGGTCTGTATGGACCCCCATGAGTGAGGGGGTTAATTAAGTGTTTTTGGGGCTCTGTATTGACTCCCATGAGTGACAGGGTTAATGAAGAGCTTATGGGGGTCTATATTGACCCCCATGAGTGACAGGGTTAATGAAGGGCTTATGGTAGTCTGTATTGACCCCCATGAGTGACAGGGTTAATGAAGGGCTTATGGGGGTCTATATTGACCCCCATGAGTGAGGGGGTTAATGAAGTGCTTATGGGGGTTTGTATTAACCCCCATGAGTGAAACAGTTAATGAAGGGCTTATGGGGGTGTATATTGACCCCCATGAGTGCGGCGGTTAATGAAGTGCTTATGGGGGTCTGTATTGACCCCCATGAGTGACACAGTTAATGAAGGGCTTATGTGGGTCTGTATTGACCCCCATGAGTGACAGGGTTAAAGAAGGGCTTATGGGGGTCTATGTTGAAGTGCTTTAAGGACCAGTAACGCAGGAATTTTATATTTTCATTGCAGCGGGGGTCCCCGATCACGTGCAATCGGGACCCCCACTGCGATGGTTAATGTGGGGTTAATGCGGGTCTTGGAGCTTATCTCGGATCCCGTGGGGTTAATGCGGGTTTCCGAGCTTATCTCGGATCCCTTCTTGGCTAAGTTGTACGTGGCTGGGCGGTCCTGGGTCTTTGAGCCCCGTTTTCATTTTTTTCGGTGGCCATTTTATCTCTCGCTTAGGGGATTCTTGTGTGTCTGAACTCGGGAATGTGGACTTAAATGGAGGTGTAACTTCACTTTCAGAGGTCTGGGTGCCCCCCCCCCCCCTGCTACGGGTAAGCTTTTTACATATTTTTTGTGGGTATTTATTGTGTTTTGACTGTTTTTAGGTGTGCGCAGTACGGTCGTTATGGTCTTTTCGGCGGCCATTTTTTCTCTCTCTTAGGGGATTTTCGTGTGTCTGATCTCGGGAATTTGGACTTAAATGGAGGTGTAACTTCACTTTCAGAGGTTCTGGGTGCCCCCCCTTGCTGTGGGGAGGCTTTGTATGTGTTTTTAGTGGGTATTTATTGTGTTTTTACTTTTTAGGTGCGCACGGTCTGCAAGGTCATAATGGTGCCGCTTGTGTGGGTGTTTGTAACCGCGTGTGAGGCTCCTTTGAGCCTCCACCTCGGCAAATGCGGACCCTCGCTTTGCGGACCAAACTGCATACCTCGCTTCGCGTGAACGACGCTTTGTAGTTTGACAACTATTATATGTGATTAAAGCAGCACACAAATTCCAGAGCACATATCAGTACTTTAAGGTGATTGCTAAAGTTACAGCCTGGTATAACCCGAGGCATTACCACAAACATATTAGCCCTTCTGGACTGTGGTCTTTACCCCTATCTTTCATCCACATAGTGCAAATGTTAGTCTTCTTCTCAATTAACTGAATGCAACAACGCTTGCCAATGTCTTAATACATGTTTAGCTACTCTTAACATGTAGTATTTGACAGTTTAAATCCTCACATTTTCTGTCTTTGGGAAGTCTCTTTTTCTTTTTTTTTTTGATGTCTTAATACATGTTTAGCTACTCTTAACATATAGTATTTGACAGTTTAAATCCTGACATTTTCTGTCTTTGGGAGTCTCTTTTTCTTTTTTCTTTTTTGACCTCTCTGCTTCACCTACTTTGACAAAACATAGTAAAAATAAATTAGATCCACTAACTGACTCTGGGCACATCTTGAATGGCCAAGAAAAAAAGTTTTATACAGCTCCCCATCTATACTCTCTTGTTCACTTCTTTCCTTATACCTTTTCCACACTCTGCTATAATCCATCCTGTTATGGGACTAATCACTCATGGAAGTTAATATTCAGCCCCTAACCATGGAGACTCAATGATTCTCTTTTCAACCATGATCATACCAATAAAAAACACAAGATAACGTACTGATGTTTATGTTTGTTGACTATCACATGATCTATAAAGCTCAAAAGCTGTCCGTGACATCCATATATCCTTAGAATCTCAATCCAAAAGAACGGAGGTATCCAATATAATTAAATACTCTGCAGAGCTCTGGGATTTACATCTATATTCAGAAAATTGGTGCACTTTAGCACAATATCCAATTATTTTTACCATGGTTAAAGCTCATACTCTGTCAGCATGTCTACTAAGGTATTAAAAACCTCTCTTTTATCCTGCTAAATTATCAGCTAACAAATGTTTTGAGAAATTGACACTGTATTTACCTCTTACAGGACTGATCTGTGTGATATTATTCTTATCTGTGTCATGATGAACCTTTCGACACAGCACACGTTGCCCTTCCTGTAGCAACAACTTGATGAAGGCTGATCCATCCAGTCTAGAATCCATAAAAACAAGAAATGCAGAAGAATAAGAATAAGACAGGAGTGATTTGTCAGCAGTGTCTTTGTCCTTCATGATGTATGGTAAGCAGCTAGGAACTAATTTGTGTCCTTGCCATCTGTGTTGCATTAAACAAATCCCAATACAGCCTGCAATTAGACATATTCTAAATCCAAAGTAAAAGTAAGCATGAGTGCACCTGTCAAATTGATGAGCGATTGTGGTCATGGGATCTATGCTGTTATATGTACGCATGGGAAGCCTCCTGGTCCCGGGTGCACAAAAAACCTCCTGGTGCCGGGGCGCTTGCACTTCACGGACCCTCAAGAGGGGTAAAGTCCAATCCATAGCACTGTAAATGCAAATATACACACACTACTGTACATATAATAAAAGGGAAAGTGATGTTAGGTATTAGAATTAATAGCACAACATTCTCAAGCTCTCAAATCGCCAATATAAAATACTTTACTTCATGTTTCATTTACGGGTTATATCGATCCCGGCAATCAATATGTTAAAGAGTTACATAGTTACATAGTATTTAAAGTTGAAAAAAGACTTTCAGTCCATCAAGTTCAACCTTTTAAGATCTCCTCTGATCTGCAATATGTGGATTAAGTATTAATTCATTAGTTGTTAATTAATTATTAATCAATTATTATTATTTTTTTTATTAATAATTAATCCAGAGGAAGGCAAACAGGGAAAAAAAAACAAGAGAGACTTAGCCAATCGTCTCAAAGGGAAATTAAAAAAAATAAAAATAAATTCCTTCCTGATACCAGACACTGGCGACCGGATTTCTCCCTGGATCAATACTGTCTCTCTAATTATCCATGATAACCCTGAATTCCCTTTTTTAATAGAAATAAATCTAGTCCCCTTTTAAATTTATCTATCGAATCCGCTGTCACCACCTGGTAGAGAATTCCACAGATTAACCACCCTTACTGTGAAGAACCCTTTTCTTTCTTTAAGGTGGAATCTTTTTACTTCTAACCTCCAGGGATGTCCTCTTGTCAGTTGAAAACCTCTTGGCACAAAAAGCTCCCTTGACAAATCTTTATGCTGACCCTGGATCTATTTATATAAGGTAATCATATCTACTCTTAGACGCCTTTTTTCTAGAGAAAATAAGTTTAATTTGATTAGTCTTTCTTCATAACTTAGCCCCTCCATACCCCTTATTAGTTTTGTTGCCCCCTCTCTGTACCTTTTCCAGCTCTAAAATGTCCTTTTTATGAAGTGGTGCCCAAAATTGTACTCCATATTCCAAATGAGGGCCTACTAGAGATTTGTATAGTGGCATAATTATATTTGCTTCCCTGGCTTCTATACCCTTCTTAATACATGCTAATATTTTATTTGCCTTTGCAGCTGCTGCTTGGCTTTGAGCGCTGTTACCTAGGTGGTTGTCCACAAGCACTGCCAAATCCCTTTCAATATCTGATACACCTAGATTTATACATTGCATGGCTATTTTTCCTTCCCAGATGCATAACTTTACATTTATTCGTATTAAATCTCATCTGCTATTTAGATGCCCATTCCTGAATTTTATGTAAATCCCTTTGGAGGGAAAGCACATCATTATCTTATTGAATTACCTTGCACAACTTTGTGCCATCAGCGAAAATGGAGATACCACACTCCAATCCTACCTCTAAGTCATTAATAAATATGTTAAAAAGGAGAGGACCTAATACTGAATCCTACTTACCACATTAGTCCTATCGGAGTATGTTCCATTTACAACAACCCTTTGCGTCCTGTCTTTTAGCCAGCTCTCAATCCAGGAGCAGATATTTACTGCAATTCCTGTATCTCTTATTTTGCACAACAGTCTCCCATGTGGCACTGTATCAAAAGCCTTTGCAAAATCCAAAAAGACTACATCCACTGAGTTGCCTTGATCCAGGTTCCTACTAACCTCCTCATAGAAACTAATTAGATTTGTTTGACATGACTATCCCTCATAATTCCATGGTGACTCCTACTTATAATCCTGTTCAAATAGACATATTCTTGTATATTATCCCTTATTAACCCTTCTAAAAGCTTCCCCACTACAGAAGTGAGGCTCACTGGTCTATAATTCTCCGGATTTGCTCTTGCTCCCTTTTTAAATATAGGTATCACATCAGCTTTTCTCCAGTCATCTGGTAGAGACCCTGTGTTGAGTGAATCTTGAAAAATAAAATATAATGGTTTGGCTATTACAGAACCCAGTTCGCTTAGTACCCTTAGTATGTTAATACATATAATGGAACTCGCATGGCCATTTACGCCTTTATCAATATTGCATTATTTTTGGAATGTGGGTCTAACTGTAACCTGTAATGGAAACCCGTAAGACTTTGACATCCCACCTCCATTTTCAGTGACGTAATTATGACAATCTCTGTTGCCAGTGGCTCCATCTAATAAGGGATAATATACACGAATATGTCTAATTGATCACGTTCACGGCCACGCATCCAATGGACGAAAAATGGTTTACGGGTTTGCACCTCAAGGCCGTAACTTGTGCCCCGCTCAAATTTAATAGATCTGTAACTTGGCCAAATTTCAAGTGCGCAGCCATTGCGGGTCTCACGTTGCACTTAAGGGCTTCAAATTTAATAGGGCTGTACATGTATCAAATAAATAGCTTTGATGAATTCCATCTTATTGTATCATACCAGTCTCCGTACTAATCAGACAAGTAAAATGAGACATCATTTATTTAAGTTATTTAAAATCATTGCATCCCCACTGTATCATACCCCCCCCCCCCCCGCCATATTATCCCCCTTTGCCATATTACAACCCCTATCAGTGTTAAATACTAGCGAGAACCAAGACCCAACACAATAGCCTTAATAGTAATAAAGTGCCATATGGATCCCCCCACAAACCATAATGCAACCCCTCTCCATTCCTTTTGGTTTGATATAAGGGAGAGTAATGTTTCAACTCCAATATGGCACTGCCAATATGGGCATCATGGTCCTAATGCTAAACATGCTCATGAACATACATTTACATAACCACATCTGATCTGTGAACACATTTCACATAAGTTTAGCATTTAACAAACAGTGGATGACACAATCAATGTTTGCAAGAATAATTTTCAAATGGCAGTGGCCTAAATTATCACATAGTCTGCAATTATTTTCACTGCAACAAAGGCTTTTCTGATATCCCTATCTATTTACCAAATTTTCTAATTCACATAGTGGTTGTTTAGAACAAGTGCAGATCGACCGAACGACCGCTGACCGGTTTGGATAGGTGAAGTTGATGAAAACAATTGATCAACTCAGGGGCATGGATTTCAGAGGCTCGTATCCATGTGTGTTCTTCAGGGCCAAAACCTCGCCAGGCAACAAGTTTTTAAAGAGAAGACCTCCAGAGACTAGATTATAGCAGACACTTCAAATTCTTCATGACCATTCACAGAAAATAGTTGCAGAGGACTGAGTGTTGGAAAATCTGTTCTGAATGTAAGGTTTGAGTAGGCTCACATGGAATATCGGATGTATATTTAAAGCAAGTGGTAGGGTCAGGTTAAAGACTACTGGGCTGTTTGGTTTCAATAGGAAAGGGACTGATATATTTCAGACCCAACTTGGATGAAGGCTGTCGAAACCGAAGATATTTTGTAGAAAGCCAAAATAATTCTCTTTGGAGAACCAGGAATTCTTCTAAGTCAGCACAACATTTATATTCAATTGAGGTTTCATTAAGCAGAAGACCATGCTTGATGGATGTCTTATGCCGTTAGCTGCAGAGTGTCCAGTGGGCAAATAAAATGGGTTGTAGCCCAAAGCTGTATAAAATGGTGTAGTACCAAAGGAATCATGCCATTGGTTATTATGGGCGCATTAAGCCAAGAGTAGGAGATCAGCAAAGTAAATCAGATATATTGTTACAGCCCAGTGAGTCCATCCATTTATGGGTGGTGCACTGTTGAACATTTTAGTTGTATACCAAGTCTTTGCAAAAAGGATGACCAGGAATGTGAGGCAAACTGGACTCCTCAGTCTGAAATGCTTTCTGAGGGAACTCTGTGTAGTCTCTAGATTTCCAAAACAAACGGAGCCACCAGATTAGCAGCAGAGAGTAGTTTAGGAAGTGGCACAAAATGGGCTTGACCGGAGAATCCATGTACTACTATCCTTTTTCAAGGTACCCCTCTAGTTGGAGGTAGTCAGTAATAAAGACCATAGTAATGTGAGTCCATGGATGAGCTGGAATATCCAATGGTTGGAGCAATTGTCCATTATCATCCGCCACTCTAGACAATAAACATAGGGGGTTATGATCAGTTACCACTGTGAACTCCCTGCCATAGAGGTAATGTTGTAGTTTTTTTCAAAGCCCATACATGAGCACACTCCTTTTCCACTGCTGCATAGCCCACCCGGCAGCAGCTTCCTACTGAGGTAGGCTATGGGGTTCCCACATCCCTGCTTAGTACGGTCCCCAATCCAAATGTAGAGGTATCAGTCTGCACTGGTAGTCCGGGGTAGCCAGAACAGTGGAGCAAGTTAGAGCATCCTTGAGGGCTTGGAAGTCAACCTTACAGGAAGGGGTCCAGTCCATCATCCTTGGCATCCTCTTCTTAGTCAGGTCCATCAATGGTTTGACCATGGCACTGTAACAGGGAATACATTTGCGGTAATACCCTGTGTTTCCTAGGAAAGACATCACCTGGTTCTTTGCCTGGGGTATGAGCCAAGTAACTATTCCCTCCACCTTAGCTGGCTCTAGCCTAATTTGCCCACTGCCCATCCAGTGGCCCATGTACTGAACCTCTTACCTAGCCCACTGGCACTTGCCTGGACGAATAGTTAACTTAACCCCTTCTATAGTATTGAGTTTGGATGTGCCTTAGATTATCCTCCCAAGTATTACTAAATACGGCAATATCATCTAAGCAGGCCTGAGCAAATCCCTGGTACCCCTGCAACAGTTTATCCACTAATCTTTGGAAGGTAGAAGGGGCATTCGTCATCCCAAATGGCATTAATTTGATTTGGTACAGCCCAAATGGGGTGATGAATGCCGACTTTTCCTTAGCTGTCTCAGCAAGGGGAATCTGCCAATACCCCTTTGAGAAATTCAGGGTGATTAGGTACTTAGCAGTGCCTAAACGGTCCTGCAACTCATCCATGCGTAGAATATGGTAAGCATCAGTTTTAGTCCTTTCATTGAGCTTACGGTAGTCCACACGGAAACTAGAGGTTCTATCTTTCTTAGGTACCAATACTGTTGGGGAAGCCCAGGTACTACTAAAACGCTCAATCACACCCAATCTCATGATCTCCTTCAATTCATCCAAAATACTTTGCCTCACAGCCTCTGGGACTCCGTTGGCAAGTTGCTTTACGGGTGGACAACCTTCTGTGAGGACCTTGTTTACAGCTAAAGGGGTAAATATGGGGTTAGTGGAAAATAGTGCTTCGTATGATGCAAGGGTAGCCATCAGTTGGACTTTCTGGGATGGAGTTAAGATTTCTGCTTGTCCTACCAGCTTCTCCGGTTCATTGCCTAGCTGGAGTTAGCAGGTTGGGTAGGATTCCCACTTCTGGGTCACTGCCTGTAGGCAGACATTTCTCTAACACGGTCTGGGGTCCCTTGTATTTTTTTAGCCTATTGAAATGGGCCACCCTCGTGACT
The DNA here is from genome assembly GCA_027410445.1 of Discoglossus pictus. Lineage (NCBI taxonomy): Eukaryota > Metazoa > Chordata > Amphibia > Anura > Alytidae > Discoglossus > Discoglossus pictus. The sequence continues at coordinate 108,931,446 of CM050171.1, forward strand.
TTTCTGTCAGCGTCTACAGTCACTATATATGTGTGGGGTTTCAAGTTTTTGTGATGGTATATGGACCTTCCAAGTGTCTTGTAATTTATCCTGGGACCTAGGTACCAGCATCAACACTTCCTGCCCCAATTCCAACTCTCTATCTTTAGCCCCTCGGTCATAATACATATTGTTTCTGGCCTGGGCCACCTGCATGCTGAGTCACAATAGCCATGAGCTGGGTACCTCTGCCTGACTAAATCTTAGGAAACCCCCTCCTGGAAAATACTCCCAGTAATGCTCTGCAACCTTAACAGCAGAAATCTTAGCTAGAGGAATAGCCTCAGGATACCGAGTAGCATAATCCACTATGGTAAGAATGAACTGTTTCCCGGTCCTGCTGGTCCTGGCAAGGGGACCTCTGATATTGATAGCCACACGTTGGAAGGGGATATCCATAGGTGGCAGGGACTGAAGAGGGACCCAGGTACCCATTCATGGGTGACCATACTGCTGACAGGCATCACAGGAGTTGCAGTAATTAGTAACATCTTGATTAGCCCCAGACCAGTAGAACACCCTGATAAGGCAAGGCCATGTGACCAGTTAAGGGCACCTCATGGGCTATAGTCTACCCCTAAATTTCTGTGAAATGACCAACTGTCTGCAACCCTGCCAGGACACTTCTCCGTCAGGCTTGGTGGTGACGCTGTACTAAAGCTCCCTCTCCCACACATACATCTCCCTTTCTGAAGCTGTTCCCTGCTGCTCAACCCTTTTCCTAGCACCAGCTAAGGTCCCATCTTTTCCTAATTCTGTTTTCACCTCCTCTACACTGGCCCAACCCGAAACCTGTTCACCTGCTAAACGCAAACGGGCAACTGGGATTGGAAATTTCTGGCCTTCGACCCCCATCTCCTCCATGATCTTGGGCAAAATGGTCTCTCACGTATGCATGGTGCATTGGGGCAATCCCTTTTTAGATGTCCTGACTGGTGACACATATAACATTCTCCTTCGTTGCTGCAGGTCACAGTGAAAAGACCAACAATGTTAGCAAGTTTGGAGGTCCATCCCTGGGTCTCATTAGGCCTTGTATCCACAGTGGAAATGGCTGGACTGGGGCGGATTTCTGCAGGGTAAGGGGTAGAGGATGGTGAGACCCCTTTTGGTCAGAGCACTAGCATCCTTTAACACTGTTTCACCCTTGGTAATCGCGAAATGATCAGCCATTTTAGCAGCAGCCTTTCCCGGTGGTAGGTGTCTGGTCCAGCACCCACACTCTCAATCCATCAGGGCAGATAAAGTACAACTGTACAATGAGGACCACATTCAAAACTTCCTCAAATGTGGTTGCCCCTTCCACCAACTGAGGCAGGCATACCTCATCCGACACATCACTTCTGAGTAGCAGTCCCCTGAACATTTGGTGGAAGTGCAGAACTTGTTCATATAAGACTCAGGGTTGACAGCATACCTGTTCAGCAATACTCTCCGGACCAATGCATAGATCCTTTGCTCCTTGGGGATCACCCTGAATGCCTCATTGGCTCTCCCATTTAGTCTACTAGCCAACAGTGTAACCCACTTCTTCTCTGGCACTTGATGTAGATCACACTGTTGGGCAAAGTCCTGTAGGAAACCATAAATATCTCCTTTCTCTTAACAGAAGTGTTTGACACTGCTGTATGCCATCTTTAGCCTTGCTGTACCTGGATCCTTTCCTTCCTTAGGTTTTAGAGGAAAATGAACAGCCTCCCATCTGCTCTGTAGCTGTACCTAAAAGCTTTTTTAGGTCTGGAGTGCCATCACCTGTTCCCTGGTTATCTCTGACATAATAGACCTCCACCTCTTGAATCTCCAGAACACCTCATCTTCCTCCTCTGCAGTGAGCCCTGTCTCTGGAACTGGCTTTGGGGTCAGGCTCTAGAACCTCCTCCCTTGTTAACATACTTTCTTCCACTTTTTAGAGTTGATCATCCTACTACAATTCCAATACTATCATGTTGGCCTTGGTGGTTCCCACTACACAAGCAAATTCTCTCTCCCTGAATACTTATTTGAGATCAGCAGTGGACATGTTCTGGTAGTTGGACATCCTGCTATTTTTCTTTCAGGGACTGCCACCAAGCTGTGATGACCTACTGCTTCTGTTGGGCTTGATAAGAACCCAGTTCAAATCTACCCAGTAAGACCGTCTGGTTCTTTGTGAATGCATGACACAGGAACAGAACCAACCCAGCTGACCACCACCAGAGCGCTCAGCAAACCACAGGAACCAGTCGCTAACCAACCAATGTTACTGGCTGTAACAGGGTCCAATACAGATCCAGCAGCAATAATCCTAGAAATAAGGATTATTATATCCCTCCGAATGGAACACATACCTCAAATTATGTATGTTTAAATGGAACCCCTCTTTTTTTGATGCATTTATACACAAACCAGTCCTTTCCATCATCAACACATCCCCCTAGGAATGGGTCAGCTCCCAAGCTCATATTAGGAATTTCCTTACTGCTCTGTGTACTTGCAGTGGGTCTTTTGATGTCTGTTTGTCCAGGAAAACTCACACATTACTGTTAGGCGTTGGCATTTGCCTATCAGGAGCCTATATTAGGAATTTATTTCCTACTCTGTGTACATGGCAGGGTGTCTTTTGATGCCTGTTTGTCCAGGAAACCTCACACAGTAAGGTTAGGAAGCCTTCACCTTAGGAAATGTAATATTTAAAACAATCTTCCCAGACAAGGAGCCTCATTTAATTGAGAAATTGTAGCTTACGGGAGCCCGCATTGTAGCCGTAAGCTAATTTACAAATTCAATTGGCGTCTTTTCACGAGCCGCAACGATCTACGGGTTACAAGCTGAAAATCCCTGCGGTTGTTACAACCGCAACTTACAACCCATCTAAGCCTTTGATTATTCAAGTCTGCAAGATTTACGGTCGCTAATATCGCACATCGCTATTCAATTGCTACAATTCCTCAAACCCACAAACGTATTTAAACCTGCAAATCTTACGGGTTCCAAATGGGACCCACAAAGGGTTTACAGACTAGTTTGAAACACTGCAAAAGACAAGTAAAACACCCCAATGGTCTTGGAATATGGAGAAAAGCAATGGAAGGCAATGGAAGGCGTTATAATGCATTGCACAACAATTCCCAATTAACAAATATTTATTTTCTATTCTCCTATGTTGGAATGGTCATGCAATATGCCAATATGAAAAGTCTTTCTGCAAGGTGCTGAAAGCAATTAAAGAGACCCTACCTGATTATCCCTTTCTCACTCACAGAGGCTCTAATGTGAACCATAAAAATACAAAGATAATCTTATATAGATCTCACTCATCAGATCTACCTTGGGAAAAAAATAGTGGCCAAATTACACCACCACATGACATATATCAAGTACCAGGGGATCATATTTTATGTTGTCGTTCAGTCCTTAAGTAGCATCCGACTCTCTGTGACCCTATGGACTGCAGCACTGTTGGCTATGTCTCTGTCTGTGCTTATCCACAAGGTTTGAATGGCAAAAATCCTGGAGTGGGTTGCCAATTCCTTTGCCAGAGGACTGCAATTTGGCTGACCTGTCTGCTATGACCTGCCCACCTAGAGTGACCCTATATGGTATAGCTCACATCTTCATTGAAGTGCACAAGCTCCTTCACCACCACAAGGTAGCAATCATGAAGGTGACCAGGGGAACAAACACCACACTAATCTACTCTAGCCCATCAGGAAGGGTTTGCAAACACACATGGAGGCTGTGCAGAGGCAGGTGGAGCAACAGCCAACTCACCTCTGTCAGGGATAATCTCTGCTACACCCATCCTGGAAAGTCCATTGGTGGTGGTCATGTGCCAAGATGTATGCCCATTATTATTTGGTTAAATCCCATCAAGTGTTTTACTATCAATCAATTCACATTATTATCTGTCATATAGTTGTCAGCCCTTCAGGGTAATGTTGATACTCCACATTATCACAATTGGACTTGTCATGTGTATTAACTCTATATATATATATTATAATATATATTATTATTATTATTATTATATGCATTAATCTATTTCATAGTAACTAGGGCTCATTAGGTTAAAGATGTAGGAATGTGACACAAATGAGATGTATGTGAATGTCCCAAAACCCCAACCATTGAAAACACACTGACACAGTGATAACAGTATAACACAGTTTTATTTCATACACAGAGCACACTCAGAAATGTACAAGACTGTGCATTAATATTATGGTTGTGGTGTGGGTGGATCTCAGAAAGGCAAGAAGCTTTTTTGGAAAAAGGGATACCTAATGGGGGTAATGTCATAGTCTAGAATAATCATGATGCATAGCACCTACCAGGGTCACATGCTGTCACTTCACCATTGCAACCAGAATCTGATGAAAAAAGGATCATTAGAAATCACTCCATTTAAGCAAAGTAACACGTAATGCACATAGCACTTACTTTTTGTCATAATCTGCTCAATTAAAAGATGCAGAAAAGCATGGATAATGTTATACAAATCTATTCCACACACAGTGTGTTTTCAGATATTAAGGAATAATCCAAAATGAATGAGCAGAATCTGTGAAAAAGAAAGAGCAGGTTGAGGAACATGCTTTCATAGTTGTGAGGTTGGTCTATTAAGACCTCCAGAGACAAAAAAAAGATATCAATCAAAACACTATTTAGATTGACTTGAGCACCTCATCTCAACGGCAATCCACATTGAACATCAATTGCAGAAATATTCAACATTATTATACGTGTACACACTCTGTAGCCAGCCAATAACATGTCAACATTAATACAAAATAATATTCACTGAGGAGTGTGGATGAGGAGGACCCAGTGCAGTGGTTCTCAATCCTCTCCTCAGGATCCATGATTTAGGGGACACTGTAATCAAAGGCGAGGCAACTAGTATTCAACAGGTGGTGGAGCCTTGAATTACTTCACCTGTGTATTCACACAGTGTTCAACCTAAATCATGGTCTGTCTGGTGGGTCCTGAGAAGAGGTTTAAAAACTTAGGGGACGTTCTCACCTTCTTCCGTGCCTGAGTGCTTCTTCCCTCTACCACGGCAAAGAGGTGTTGTATTGAGGATTGTGTCCACCTGTGGTGGCTGTGTAGCAGCTGACGTTGGGTGTAAGGGGTGAGATGAGGAGACCACAGGCTCTGGTTGCGGTGGTAGTGAAGCCTTTGGAGAGTATTGACCTGGCCTTCCGTCAATTGCACTTGTCGCACAATGAGATGTGTCTAGGCCTATGAGCCTTTTGTTCATACCTCTCCATCCTTTGATTGTGCCTCCTCACCTCACCATATAGGATCTGATGCTGTAGACATAAGTGGTTGCAATCTTATCTCATTTTGCCTTTCCAGCTGGGATGTCAGTCGTTGCATCAAGATGACATTTCTCTCATGCTCCATCCGGATGTGGTGCATGAGGTCCCTTAAAGTGCCTTCTGAGGAGGTGTGAGGTCTGTCATTAGGCATACCGGGACTGTCTGTCACCTGTGGCGATGGTGTGGCCCGTGGCGATGGAGTTGGCCATGTCAGTGGTGTTGGTGTTATCGTGGCGGTGGTGTTGGCCGGTTTGTTGGGGCCCGGTCTGTTGGGGCCCAGTCTGTTGGGGCCCGATTTGTAGTAAAGGAGCAGTGGGGTCCGGCCAACGCATCCATTTCATCTGATCAGGTCTCTCTCTCTCTCTCCCTTTCTCTATCGGCATGGATATCGTAAGATGCGGCCCTGCAACTTAATGAGGCCCAAGGTGTCTAGGTACCCCCCACCACTCTGCTGTCCCTCCAAACAGGTAACCCCCATCACCCCAAGGACAGCGGTAGTACACTCTATTTAACTCCCTGGAAATAAATGCAACATTTCAATACCAGATTTGCCTGAGTAACACCTTTACATCAATAAATCTACACAATAATACAATAATTCTGATCACCCCTGTATTGTGGCCCTCTCCACGAACAACATGGCTCCCCATCCCACAGGGCACACAATAAGAATGTAGCTATCACAGTTCAAGAATTACTCTTCTTTCAACAGAAACTGTTTGGTGGGTCAGAATATATCAGGATTGGTGCAGACTTGAACAGTGATTTTAGTTTGCTGAAGGCTTCTTGAGCTTCCAGACCTCAATATCTTGGATTACTACCTTAACTGCTAAGAGCAGTGTTGGGTGCTAACATTTTTGAAAATCCACATATAAAATGCCTGTAATTGTTTGCAAAATCAAGGAATCTCTGTGCGTTCTTGAGATTAGTTGGTAGAGGCTGCTTAAACACTGCTGCTACTTTAGCTGGATCCATTTTGAAAACAGGGTAAAACCCAGAAGGGTACTTACTGTCGATACCAAAGAAACAGCATTTCTCTAGTTTTGCATATAGGTGGTTCTCTTGTAAACGTTGCAAAATCTAAATAACTTGCAGTTTATGTGTGGCTAAATCGATCTGCGGGTTACAGGCTGAAAATCCCTACGGTTGTCAAAATCATAACTCCGACCCAGCTAAGCCTTTGATTTGTCAAGCGTGCAATCGCTAAAATAACAAATCGCTATTGAATTGCTACAATTCCTCAAGGCTGCAATTGTTTTCACACCTGTAAATAGCAAATGTAGCCAAAAATCCTACGAGTACTAGAGAGGACTTGCAAGGGGGTTAAACACCTATTCGTAGCACTGTAAAAGCGAATAAAAAAATCAATGCTGCACTTTAAAAGACGGGGAAAGCTATGACAGACATAATTCATTACACAACAGTCTCAAGCTCGCAAATCTGCAATCAAAAATATTTTTTTTAATGTGTAATTTCTGTGTTATATCGATCCCGGCAATCAGTGGGTTAATACATATCATTGAAATCGCATGGACTAGAATAGTAGAATTATTGATTTTTTTTTAATACTGCAACATTTCTGGATTGCGAGTCCGATCGCAAATCGGACTTCTAAACACTAATTGATTGATGTTTAACCTCCATGTTTTACTGACATCATGATGATGGTCTCATTTACTATTGGCTGTTTCTAAATTGGTAGTTATGGGTTTGCTTAAGTGATCATGATCATGCCCTGAAATGTTACTTACGGGTGCATAATTTACGGTTTGGGCTTTCGGTCATGTAGTGGCAGGCTTCTTCAATTTAATAGCTCTGTAACTGTTGTAGATTTCAAGCCTGCAGACTTATGGGCTGTATGAAGGCAGAGGCCATATTGTACTCTTAGAGTCTCTGGTATCAAACACTAATATGTTCCATCCCAAGGATACATTTTAGCAATGGATTGTGTGCTTTAAGTAAGTGACTTTTTATTTTGCCTTTTGTGGGGTAACTAGTACATCTTTTGAGTGTTTTCATTAATTATATGGTTTTATAAATCTTCTGTGGTTAAATTCACTTATAGAGAGTTTGTATAGTAAATGTAAAGTATTTGCAAGTACAACCTTATGCTAGATAATTTATCACAAGCAGCACGACCTCTGGGGCGGCAAAAATGCCCCCAGTTGCCACCCACCTAGAATTACTCTCTCTCATCCCCTGGCTCCCTCCTCCTGCACCTCCTCCTGACTCCCTCCTCCTTCACAGCGCCTGCTCTCTGCTCTCAGTTCGGTGGAGGAGAGTAGGAGCCACCAGTCAGAGGAGTCACAAGTGGGAGGAGCTTCCAAACCGGCATGGGCACACAGGTAAGGGAAGTGTGTGGGGATGAGAGATAGAGAAAGGGAGAGAGAGAGAGACATATTATTATCCTTTATTTATAACGCGCCATATAGAGAAAGAAAGGGAGCGAGGAATAAAAGAGAGGGGCAGAGGGAGGGAAAGAAAGAGGGGAGAGAGAAAGGGGGAGAAAGAGAGGGAAGAGAGACAAAAGAAGGTAGGAGATGGGGTGAGAAAGAAAGAAGAGAGAGAAAAAGAGGGAGAGACAGGTAGAGGGAGACAAAGAGAGGGAGAGAGACAGAAAAAGGGGGGTGAGAGAGGAGAGGGAGAGAGAAAGAGGGGGGATGGAGAGTGGAGAGAAAGGGTGAGAGAGAGATAGGGAGAGAGACACAAAGAGGGGAGAGAGCTAGAGAGGGAGACGAAGAGTGGGAAGAGAGACAGAAAGAGGGAGGGAGAAATGGGGGAGGGGAGAATGAGGGGGTAGAGAGAAAGAGCGAGACAAAGAGAGGGGGGAGAAAGAAAGAGAGGGGGTAGAGAGAGAGAAGAGAGTGGGTGTGAGAGAGAAAGAGAGAGAGAGAGACAGAAAGAGGGGGAGAGAGAGACGGAGAGAGGGAGAGTAAGTGGGGGAGAGATGGGAGAGAGAAAGGGATAGAGAGAGATGGTAGAGAGAGGGGGAAAGAGGGGGAGATGGGGAGAAAGAGAGGGAAGAAAGAGAGAAAGAAAAAGAGGGAGATACAGATAAAGGGAGAGAAAGAGGGGCATAAAGAGAGGGGGAGAGTCAGAAAGAGGGAGATACAGAAAAGGGGGAAGAGAGGGAGGTAGAGAGATGGAGAGAAAAAGAAAGGGAAGGAGAGAGGGAGAGTGAGAGAGAGAATAAAGGGGGGGGATAGAGAAAGAGACAGAAAGAAGGAGAGAAAGAGGGAGAGAGAGGGAAAGGGGGAAGAAATAGAGAGAAAAGGGGAGAGAGAGAAAGAGGGGAAGCGTTAGAGGGGGATAGGGAAGGCAAGAGACACAGAAAGAGGGAAAGAGAGAGGAGGAGAGAGAAAGGGAAAGGGAGGGGTAGAGTGTAAAGAGAGTGAGTGTGAGAGAGTGGGACAGAAAGGGGGAGAGAATATGAGAAACGGGAGAGGGAGACAAAGAGTGGGAATAGAGACAAAGAGAGGGAGACAGAGAGGAGAGAGAGAGAAAGAGTGGATGTGAGAAAGAGAGAGGGAAATAGGGAGAAAGAAGAGGAGAGACAGAGAGAAGGAGAGAGAGAGACATGGAGAGAGGAAGAAAAGAGAGGAGCAGAGAGAGGGAGGGAAAGAAAGAGGAGAGAGAGACAAAGGGAGGTAGGAGATGGGGAGAGAAAGAAAGAGAAGAGAGTGAAAAAGAGGGAGAGACGGGTAGAGGGAGACAAAGAGAGGAGAGACAGAAAAAGGGAGGAGAGGGAGAGAGAAAGAGGGGGGATGGAGAGTGGACAGAAAGGGTGAGAGAGAGATAGGGAGAGAGACAGAAAGAGGGGAGAGAGCTAGGTAGGGAGACGAAGAGTAGGAAGAGAGACCGATAGAGGGAGAGAGAAAGAGGGGGAAGTAGGGAGTGAGGGAGTAATGGGAGAGGGGAGAATGAGAGGGAGTAGAGAGAAAGAGGGAGACAAAGAGAGGGGGGGAGAGAGGGGGAGAGAGAGAAATAGAGGGGGTAGAGAGAAAAAGAGAAAAAGGGAGAGAGTCAAAGGGGGTAGAGAGAGAGACAAAGAGTGTGTGAGACAGAGACACAGAGAAAAAAGGAGGGAATGAAAGAGAGAGGCAGACTAGGAGAGGGCGAAGAGAGAAAGATGGAGAAAAAGATTGGGAGAGAGAAAGGGGGAGGGGAGAGCAAGACAGAAATAGAGAGGGAGAGAAAGAAAGGGGGAGACAGGGGAACAGAGAGGGAGATGGAGAGAGAGAAGGGAGTAGGAAACTGAGAGAAAGGGAAAGAGAGAAACAGGAGAGAGAAAAATAAGGGACAAAAAGAAGGAAGGGGGAGAGAAGGTGATTATGTGAATATCACATATAATAGTTGTCAAACTACAAAACTTCGTTGCGCTTTGCGAGCTTGCAAAGCAAGCTTGCAAGAACTGCATGCCCTCGCAAAGCCATTTTCGGAAGGTGGAGGCTTTACGGTGCATGAGTTGCAAACAACACAATCCCACACACCTATAAACTTGCAGCACTTAGTCCTACGGCGCCCTAAACCACCACACACCTCTAAACTTGCAGCTCTTAGTCCTCTCGTTCCCCTCCTCCTCTCCCTCCCCTCTGTCTCGCAAAACACTGCACAAACCCCCGAACCGTGCAAACACAAAAACACTAAAAACACACTAATAAACCCAATAATGACAGAAAAACACTCACCCACAGCACTGGGGGACAGCCAGGACATCTGGAAGTGAGGTTACATGCGAATGTAATTGCAAATTCTACCGTTTCGGCACTCGAAAAACGGCTAAGCAAGGAAAAAAAATTAAAACGAGGCTCCAGGACCCCGGACCACCCAGCCACGTACAACTTACCCTTGAAGGGATCCGAAATAAGCTCGGAAACCCGAATTAACCCCACAGGATCCGAGATAAGCTTGGAAACCGCATTAACCCCACATTAACCCTGGCAGTGCGGGTCCCCGATCGCATGCGATTTGGGACCCCACGCTGCAATCAAAAGTCTAAATTCCCACCTTAAGGGTCCTTAAAGGACCGTAAAGGTCCTTAAAGGACCCGTAATAAAAAATAAAAAAATAACCCTATCACTCATGGGGCTCTATACAGAGCCCCATCAACCCCTAAAAAATCCTGTCACTCATGGAGGTCAATCCAGCCCCCCATAAACCCTTAATTAACACTGTCACTCATGGGGGTCAATACAGACCCCCATAAGCCCTTCATTAACCCTGTCACTCATGGGGGTCAATACAGACCCCCATAAGCACTTAATTAACCCCCTCGCTCATGGGGTAAATACCGGCCCCCGTAAACCCCTAATTAACCCTGTAACTCATGTGAGTCAATACAGACCCCCATAATACATTCATTAACCCTATCACTCATGGGGCTCTATACAGAGCCCCATCAACCCTTAAAAAACCCTGGCACTCATGGGGTTCAATCCAGACCCCCATAAACCCTTAATTAACCCTGTCACTCATGGGGGTCGTACAGACCCCCATAAGCCCTTCATTAATTCTGTCACTCATGGGGGTCAATACAGACCCCCATAAGAACCTAATTAACCCCCTCACTCATGGGGGTCAATACAGACACCCATAAACCCATAATTAACCCTGTCACTCATGGGGGTCAATACAGACCCCCATAATACATTAATTAACCCTGCCACTCATGGGAGTTAATACAGACCCCCATAAGCTCTTAATTAACCCGGTCACTCATGGGGGTCAATCCAGACCCCCATAAACCCTTAATTAACCCTGTCACTCATGGGGGTCAATACAGACCCCCATTAGCACTTAATGAACCCTGTCACACATGGGGGTCAATATAGACCCACATAAGCACATAATTAACCCCCTCACTCATGAGGGTCAATACAGACCTCATAAATCCCTAATTAACCCTGTCACGAATGGGGGTCAGTACAGACCCCCATAAGCACTTAATTAACCCCATCACTTATAGGGGTCAATACAGACAACCCTAACATTAATCACATAAGTGCCATGACGGTCCTCAAGGACCATCACGGCACTAAGTACAAACACTACACTGCACTCTACCCCCCCCCAATAAACCATTAAATCTAAACTAACCCCCCTCTACACTAACCTATTAACACCTACACTACCTACCTACACTACCTACCTACCCCCTAATAAACCCCTCCACCACTCTTATTACAGAAAATAAAAAAAACTAACTCACAAAAAATAAAAAATCTACATTACAGAAAATAAAAAATACATTAAACCCCCCCACTACAGAAAAAAAATAATTACACACCTTAAAAGGAAATACATAGAATACATAGAATAAAATACAAATAAAATAAAATACAATACCCCCCTATCTAACATACAATCAATACTATCTATCTAAAATACATCCCCCAATCTATCTAATATACAATAAATCCTATCTATCTAAAATACATACCCCTATCTAACATACAATATATACTATATAACATACAATAAATCCTGACTATCTAAAATACATAACCCTATCTAACATACAATAAATACTATATAATATACAATAAATCCTAACTATCTAAAATACATACCCCTAACATACAATAAATCCTAACTATCTAAAATACATACCCCTATCTAACATACAATAAATGCTATCTCCATATACAAACCCTAATTCTAAGCTAAAATAAAATATCTAAGACCATTTACCTTTGCAGATGTCCCTTCAGATCAGCAACTGATAGGATCAGATTAGTGAGTAAACATGTATTCTGATGTGTGTGTCAATTATATCTGGGCACCTAGATATAATGAGAGAAAAATAATGCACAGAAATCAGAGTGTCATCAGGATAATCTCTGAATGTATTTAGGCGGCAGAATCTTATATAGCATAAAAACACGTCACAACTAGTTGAAAATACTGTTAAATACATTTTTGCAAGCAAGTGACTTTTTGTTTCTGTCTAACATAGCAAAATTCGATTTCCTATAGATATCTCATCTCAGTTTCTGAAACGAAGACAGGATACAGGAAACAGATGTTTTTAAAGAACATTAACGTAAACATTCTACAGATGACGCACTTAAACATTCTAGTGAGATAAGAAAAATGCTAACATACGTTTTATAATATTCTTAGCTAATTAATTTCTAAATGAAGAAATTAAAATACCTAACATATCCCTCCTCTTATAAATGTATTAGACCAAGGTCTTAAGGCAAGGTTCAGGTCATAGTCCTTTCTTTAGTGAAGAGTTGGGGTCTGGACCATCATGGTGCTTCTCTTAATCCACTTGTTTTTATACATCATCAATGTCATGATCAAGATAAGAATCAGATTCTCCTTGAGTGAGGGGTATCGTCTCTATTAGGTATTGTTGAGTTACTGCTTGGTCAACAACCTTATTCACCAATCCACGGATGCATGGTATCAATAGTCTGTCTGGGCTCCTCTTTTTGCAGTACCTGAATATGCAAATATTCCATGTTGTTACCTCTGCCTGAGGTGTAAATTCCAAGAGTATATCTCCCCTCATCACACTTTTGTGGGTCCTGGAGGGTGATCCGGATGGGGTTGCATAGCTGATTTTGGCTGCAAGAGGATGGCTCCACACCCCGTGTCAGCTTTAAGCGTCTCTTTGTACTTTTGCACTTCATGTGATTAGGTGGGGAGTAACCCCAGTCAGCTCCTGTATTCCATAAGGCCAGTTTCCAGCTAGGACATCTCTCATTTCCATACAGAGAGGCTATACACAAATATACTGGCGCTTTTCTCACCCCTCCACTACGTCCTCCTCCAGAAAGTCCACATCTTAGTACTTGACATAGGTCTATTTGGTTGGTTCCTATCTGCCCTTCCTTGAACACTAGGGTCACTTGGCCAGTTAAATTGACTTCCATCATGTCTCTTTTCATTCTGTGCACCCACATCTCTCCGATAGATTGCGCCTGGTTGCCTCTGGGTCTTGTTACTTCTTCCCATATGATTATGGGTGCTACTATGCAAAGAGTTATCAAGATGAGGCATGTCAGTGAGATTCTTAGGCCACACCAGTTAGGTCTTTTGAACAGGTGCCAGGACATTTTCTTGGGCCAGTTGAGAACCCCCAAAACCCGCACCATTCGGTTCTTCACTGGGTTTGAGACGAGTTTCCCCCCCTTTGTAGCCCAGCCTGACTCGCAATGAGTCAGCTAGCAGGTTTTAGGAATCAACTGGCTCAAGCTCTGGCACTTTTACTCTCTTGCAGTGAGTCAGATGTATCCAGGTGGCTCGTTCGGCAACTTTCAAGGCAGTGGGTGTTGACAGCAGAACTTGGTACGGTCCTTCCCACCTGGCCGATGCCCAATTTTTACGCTTGATTACTTTAATTAGGACCCACTGGCCTGGTTGTACCAAGCAGGGTCCCTGCTGTTGCTGTGGATGAGAGAGAGAGATGGAGGTAATATCTTTCTTACTTAACATTTTTCTCATATAGTCTGCTAAGTTTTCACTCATGTTCTCATCTTCTGAGATAAATGGTCTAAATTCTGGTAGTAGGAATGGTCTCCCATACAATATTTCAAACGGGGTTAACTTCTTCCTGCCTGGAAGCATGTGCATGTTTAGCATGACTAATGGTAAACAGTAAAGCCAATTTTTCCCTGTCGCTGCCATCGTTTTCCTCAATTTATTTTTAATGGTACCATTAGTTCTCTCCACTAATCCAGCTGACTGTGGGTGGTACGCACAGTGGTTTTTCAACTCTATGTGTAATGCTTTACTCAAGTGGTTGATAATTCTGTTCACAAAATGTGTGCCGTTATCGCTATATATTTTCTCTGGTATACCAAGCCTAGGAATTATTTGTGTCACTAAGGTTTTAGCCACTGTGATTGCGTCAGGGTGTGCACATGGTTTCGTTTCCACCCACCTAGAGTATACATCAATTATCACTAGGCAATATTTCTTCCCTTCACACTTTGTTAGTTCAATGAAATCCATACATATTGTCTGGAAGGGGTATGTTGGTTCTGGGAATGTGCCCCTTATGGGGTGATAGTTACCCTGAGGGTTATGTTGTGCACAAACAAGGCACCCTGCACAAATTTTTTTTAAATAGGTGTTCAATCCATAGGCTGAAAATATTCTGCTGACCATGTCTACCATACTCCCTCTTGAGACATGACTAATGCCATGGCTCAACATAGCTGCATATCTGAATAGTGATTTTGGTAAAATTGGTTTCCCTTCAAGTAACTGCAAAAGGAGTTGTTTATGAGTGACTTGCCTGCCAGTAGATGTGACCATACCTCTATTTTCCCACAATTGTGCAAATATGTGCACAGTTGAGAATGCATATTGGCTGTCGGTGTATATATTTACTATTTGTCCCTTTCCTATTTTACAGGCTTCAGTAAGGGCCACGATCTCAGCTGCCTGTGCTGAAAAATGTGATGGAAGTTTTCCTGCTCTTATAGTTTCTTCTTGTGTTACTACTGCATATCCCGTTGCATTTGTACCATCTTTGTTTCTACTTGATGACCCATCTACAAACAGAGTTAGTGTAGCCTCGGTGTATGCAACATCTCTAAGGCCGTCTCTTGGGGAGACTTCTTTTTCTATGATGTGAGTACATGCATGTGGTGTGCCATCTTCCTGGATGGGAACTAACGTTGATGGGTTCAGTGTTGTGCACCTTTCTATGTGCAAGTGTGGTTGTGACAGAAGTATAGTCATGCATGATAAGTGTCTTGAAGGGGAAAGGTATGAAACCTTATTTTGTAGTAGAATGACAGATACAGCATGTGGTACTCGTAGAGTCAAAGGGTGGAACAGGACTAAGGCTGCTGACGCCAGAACTGCCATGGAAGCCGCCACTACAGCCTGTACACAAACCGGAAGTCCCCTGGCTACAGGGTCCAACCTGGTTGAGTAAAAAGCCAAGGGTCGGTCTCGCAGGCCATGTTTCTGAGTCAGAAGTCATATAGCCTCCCCTTGAGTCAACAGTTTGTACAAATGGCTTGCTGTAATCTGGCAATCCCAATACAGATGTTCCCACTACTGTGTTCTTAAGCTGAATGAATGCTGCTTCAGCTTCATGTGTCCACGCTACCTTTTCATTAGCTGACATTGATTGTGCATGAATAAGGTGTTGTATGGGCCCTGTAAGTTCTGCATAGTTGGGAATCCAACTCCTGCAGAAATTTACCATCCCTAAGAAAGACATAACTTGTCTCTTTGTGACCGGCTTAGGGGCTTCTAGTATGGCCCTTTTCCTAACTGGGTCTAGTGATCGTCTCTTTCTGCTCACTAGGTATCCCAGGTACTTCACTTCTGCTTTCCAGAGCTGTAATTTATCCCGACTAACCTTATGTCCCTCTTCTGCCAGGAATGTGTGTTATCTGGCTGCATGTCATTTAGGAGTGTATGTGGATATGGCACCGTGGGTACTCGGGAAATTACAGCTTTATTTACTGCTTGCAAATCCTGCACTAATCTCCAAGCTCCGGTTGTCTTCCTGACTGGGTAAAGTGGGGTGTTACATGGGGATCCTGGGCATTCTATTATAATCCCTTTCTCAATCAAAACTTTTATAATAGGTTCTATGCCCTTCTCTGCTTCAGGTTTTAGAGGATACTGTCTCTGATGTGGCTGAAAAGTACTTTTTGGGGTGATTTTTACTGGCTCTACCCCCTTTATAAGGCCTACATCAGCGGGCCCTGTGGACCATAAGGTGTCCGGAAGGCTCTATAATGCTGCCTCCTGTTCCTGAGTGAACAGTATCTGTGTGTTGTGTCATGGTTCCTCTAACAGAAGAACTTTCTCCCACCTGGATGACTGTAAGTGTATTCCTTTCTTTGTCTCAGTTACCCAGTTCAGGCTTTTCCGATATATTTTTGTGCTCGGTGAGTACTGCACTCCGAGGTCATAGGGCAAGTACTCCCATGGTGTTTTATCTGTCTGAGCCTCTTCTACCATCCCTCCTACCTGTACCCACCTTCCACCAGCCGGCATAGCCAGTGATATGTGTGGCACTGTGTGTCCTGCATAGAGTAACTGGTCTTGATCATTCAATTTTACTCCCACCCCTGTATACCCATTTTCTGTCCAGTATATGTAATCCAAGGTTATTCTGGTATTGGTGTGTTTGAAAAATGTTTTTCATAGTCCACATCCCTCCCCGGTGTACTTTCAAATTACATAGTGCAGTGTAATGACTCTGTGCTTAGTTTTACACTGGAAGATGGAGCTAGGTCATTAGCCATGGCTACCAAAGTGCTGGATACTTGTGCTGGCCCTTTCGACACCATGTCTAATGTGTAAAAGTAATGTGGTTCACCCATCCCCTGCACTACATTTACATTGACAGGTATGTCCCCCATGTATGCATTCATGCCTTTCTCTGTGGGAACCACTCTAATGTTGCATTTCAGCATCAGATCTCTACCCAAGAGATTTATCGGGCATCTAGGGGAGAGTATAAAAGGATGCTCAAATGTTTAGCCATTGAACAATCTCACTGTAAGTGGGCATGATACAGGTTCGCTATTTGTCTGTCCTGCTGCTGACCTAACCAATATGTTTTGTGATGACGTGTAACTAGTCCATGTGCCATCATCGCTCAATACTGACCTACAGGCTCCTGTATCGCATAAAAATGTTATCATTACCCCCTCTACATCTAGTTTAATGACTGGTTGTTCTGCTAGAGCCATTAAGTCTATACATGATTCTAAATTCAACACATCATTTATTTCTGGCAAATTTGCATCATTATTACCATACTCATACAATTCAGATTCATGCAATTCTTGTTCAGCAAATATTAGTAAAGGAAGGGTACAACCTGGTTCTAGTCATTTGTCAGTCTGGTGGTCATCGTCATCCGCTCCCTCTTCCTCCTGGTACTTTTTGTTTCTGCAGGAACGTGCTAAGTGGCCGGCCTTGCCACATACGTAACAATTTCCATAAAATTTGTCCTCTGCTTCCACCTCGACCACGTCCACCTCCTCTCCCTCCACGTTTTTGGTTATTTCCACCATTACCAGAAAAGAAAGCAAAAAGTTATAGGTTGCGCTTTCCCATCAACAGAAGTCATCAAATACACCTCCTTTGGTTTACTATCTTGCTTTATCTGTTTCTTTTCATTTGCTCTCTTACACTGCTCTTCTGCATGTCTAGCATATTCTATGGTTTCCCTAAGGGGACATGTTTTGTAAGTAATTTGGTGTTGTATCACAAAGTCATTTATTTGTTTAGCTGCTGAGCATATGGTCCAGCATCATCATATGGGTTAGGTCTGGCTACCCCGCTATGGCTGTCAAATACTACCCGCAACCTCCCTATATATTGTTCCACACTTTCATCATCTTTCTGTACACACTCGTTTATCTTAGTCCAGTCTGCGTCTGTCAGCTATTCTGCCTATTAGAGTGTCTACTCTTTGGGTCAGTTCTTGTGATCCATATTGCAATGGCTCCCCCCTTTGGTCCGGTGGATTCCAGTCACCTTCACTAAGGATCCAATCGGACCCTAATATCTGCCTCAGACACCGTACAACCTCAACACCATTTAATTTAAAACTTTGCTGCAATTGCTGGAACTTAAGTCTGAAAATTCCCATATTGTCATTTGGGTGGGGGACTCCTTCTACAGCTCTCCTCACATCTGCATCTGTCCATGCTCGGTATACTAGCATTGTGGGTGGCAACACATTTCCCCCCTCTAGGATTGGGAACCTCAATTAAGGGATAAAATGGCACAGATGTTATTCCCTTACCTCCGTATTGACGATCTGGTGCCCGCCTGGTTCTGGCGGGCCGTCCCTAAGGTGGTGGTGTTGGAGGAGGTGGATTTGGAGCGGTGGCGGCAAGCAGGTATTTGCGGGCATCATCAAATTCGTCCTCTACATCATCACTATAAGTGACCATATTCCCAGGAGTTGGAGGGGCGGTCAGTCGTGGAAGTCTTTTCTGTGTACACATAAACATATCCTCTTCCGAAGGAGAGAGGTGGTTAACATTACATGTCCCTCCCCCCGTAGGCACCGTCATTGTGATACACATTTGCCTTTTTGTTTTCATCTTCAACAATTTTTTATTTTTAGTATAGAAAATGTATTTACTTTTTTTTATTTATTTCTATTTCCTTAATTAAGTAACGTTGCGTTTACTTTTCCTCTCCTATACTTCTTTGTATAAAGTAAAGCTCAATAAAGTTTGAACGTCTCCTATTCCTTCCTTGTAATAAGGATTAATATTGCCAAGAAGTAGTGGATACAGGGCACTGATTTCCAGCAGAGGTAGTATAGTAGATGCTGTGTATCCAGTGGGTGCGGTGAGCATTGTCATCACTTAAAAGGGGTTATAATAACATGCCTTTGTCTCTTTTTACAGCAACCACACTTCCTCCCTTCTGCTATGTTCCCTTAAGGTTACAGACAGACATATTTTACATAAAAAAACTAACACACACACACACAGAAAATTGGAGTAGAAAGGGGACTGGTCTGCTATGCTGACTGTGGGGGGTGGGCCAGACCCTGCACACCGTCACATAATACAGATCAATCACCTCCCTGCCCAAAGGTAAAGCATTGAGTAAAGGTACAAAGACACAGAAACTTTATATATATATACACAAATACACATAAGAAAACAATTCTAGAATACAGTGTTCACAATTCGCACACATAAGTGTGTTTTTACCAGACATAAGTTACAGATGCACACCAGAAACCCTTTGCATAATAAACATGTCTTTAGAGATTACCTTGAAAACTGCAGGGTCTAGAAACCACACTCCCGGCAGTGCCATTTATGCCCTTGAGAGCCTATCCACCTATACATATACATATATATACACATATACATATGTATATACCCACATATATATATATATCTTGAACTCCTATAGTATCAATTAAAGTTAATAGATATACACAACAAATAATATCACAGGTACATGGAAATATACATAGCATTACATATACATACAACACCCAACAGACCTTTTATACATTTTCCAGAAATAATCTGTATATCTCCCACCCAGTGCTTCATACACACAATCGTACAGAGTATTTTAGTAAGAAGTTATGAATACACAGAAACTGCAGACAAAATATTTCAACATTGTATAACCAAGTAAAGAATGAGAAAGAATACATGTGTATATATATACATACACTCACAAATACACAGAAATATACAGAATGTTTACAGGTATATATAATAACCAAGAAACTGTTATACGTGTTACACCCCTCACAAACATACATACACCCGGTACCGGTATTTAAATCATACAAAATGGTAACATGCACACACATACATATTTTCTTGCAAGAGCTCATGTGAAAGTCAGACTCATTTACCCCTTTTTCATGGTAAGCTTTCTCAATATTGTTACGTACGAAGAACTTATTTTATAGTCTTTTCCTCAGGATAATGACTCTTTTACCTCCCTATGGGTAAGTTTCAACCCTTCTACCTATTACTAGGCTAGAAACCTAGTTGTACAACTCTTTTACCTAATATCACTGTTAGGCAAGGACCTGGGACATACACACATATGCAAAATGCAGCAGAAATTCATATACTCACTGTCAGTTCGTTGTAAGCTGTGCCTTGTCATCCCTCGGAAAAACACCTTGCCTCTGTGGTCCAACTGATCGTATATATCAGGCCTGAGGTCTTTCTCAAGGTAAGGGAGTCCTCAGTGACTTACCCCCCCCGTGCACGGTAAAAGGAGTTTTGCTTCGTCCGAGGAATGATAAGGGAAACAACTTCCGGCTCGAAGGACCAAAATGATAGGATCAGATTAGTGAGTAAACATGTATTCTGATGTGTGTGTCAATTATATCTGGGCACCTAGATATAATGAGAGAAAAATAATGCACAGAAATCAGAGTGTCATCAGGATAATCTCTGAATGTATTTAGGCGGCAGAATCTTATATAGCATAAAAACACGTCACAACTAGTTGAAAATACTGTTAAATACATTTTTGCAAGCAAGTGACTTTTTGTTTCTGTCTAACATAGCAAAATTCGATTTCCTATAGATATCTCATCTCAGTTTCTGAAACGAAGACAGGATACAGGAAACAGATGTTTTTAAAGAACATTCTACAGATGACGCACTTAAACATTCTAGTGAGATAAGAAAAATGCTAACATACGTTTTATAATATTCTTAGCTAATTAATTTCTAAATGAAGAAATTAAAATACCTAACAGCAACCTAGGGGGAAAAAAGTAAAAATTAGTACAACTCATTTACAGAAAATAAATTAACATTCTAAATATTCTACTCACCTTTCCAGCATGTCCCCGTCCTTCTTCTTTTCTTCTCTGGCGCGGCCCCTGTTATAAAAAAAATTACATTACTACAACATACATATAAACATAAAAAAAACATAATATACATTGTACTTACCTCCCCGCGATGTTCCCGGCCTACTCCTCTTCTGCCCCGCCCTGGAACAATCCACACTCTAAAAAAAACAAAAAAACTAACGAGATCTGCACTCGCAGACCTCCTCAACTCTAATGAGCCTCCTAGAGCCTATTCCGGAAGAAAAAAGGGCAATGGCACTTCTGATTGGCTGAAAACTCTGTCTATCAAATTCAGCCAATTAGAAGGCACCAATGTGTGAGCCAATCAGAATGGGATACACTCCAAAATCCCACTCTGATTGGCTAATGCACCTGTCAATCTTTATTTAAACCAATCACAAGGCGCAGATGCCTTCAGCCAATCACAATGGGATACACCGCCACAGGGTGATTGGCTGGAGGCATTTGCGCATTCTGATTGGTTGCAGTGACAATAGCCAATCACAATGGGATACACCCCCACATAGTGATTGGCTGAAGGCATTTGCGCCTTCTGATTGGCTGTTGTCAATGTTAATCAGTATTACAGCCAATGAGAAGGTGCAGATGTCTTCAGCCAATCACCCTGTGGGGGTGTATCCCATTGTGATTGGCTGATTGCAATACAGCCCTCTGATTGGTTTAAATAAAGATTGACAGTTGCATTATCCAATCAGAGTGGGAATTTGGGGTGTATCCCTTTCTGATTGGCTCACACATTGGCGCCTTCTGATTGGCTGAATTTGATAGACAGTGTTTTCAGCCAATCAGAAGCCACCATTGACATTTTTCTTCTGGAAAACTCTGTAGGAGGCTCATTAGCGTAGGGGATGTACGCGAGTGCAGATCTCACTTAGTTTTTTTTGGGGTGGGGTTTAGAGCGTGGATTGTTCCAGGACGGGGTAGAAGAGGAGGAGGCTGGGGACATCGCGGGGAGGTAAGTACAATGTATATTATGTTTGTTTTATTTTTTTTTATGTTTATATGTATGTTGTAGTAATGTAATGTTTTTTTTAACAGGGGCCCGCCAGAGAAGAAAAGAAGAAGGACGGGGACATGCTGGAAAGGTAAGTAGAATATTTAGAATATTTAGAATGTTTATTTATTTTATGTAAATGTGTTGTACTATTTTTTTTTTTTTCCCCCTAGGTTTCTGATCTGAAGGGACATCTGCAAAGGTAAGTGGTCTTAATTATTTTATTTTAGCATAGAATTAGGGTTTGTATATGGAGATAGCATTTATTGTATGTTAGATAGGGGTATGTATTTTAGATAGTTAGGATTTATTGTATGTTAGGGGTATGTATTTTAGATAGATATGATGTATTGTATATTATATAGTATTGTATGTTAGATAGGGGTATGTATTTTAGATAGACAGGATTTATTGTATATTACATAGATTGGGGGATGTATTTTAGATAGATAGGATTGATTGTATGTTAGATAGATAGGGGGTATTGTATTTGTTTTATTTGTATTATATTGTATGTATTCTATATGTATTTCCTTTTCAGGTGAGTCATTTTTTTCTTTTCTGTAGTGGGGGGGGGGGGGGGTGTTGTAATGTATTTTTTGTGACTTAGGTTTTTTTATTTTTTATAATGTAGATTTTTTATTTTTTGTGAGTTAGGTTTTTTTATTTTTGTAATGTACATTTTTTTATTTTTTGTGACTTAGGTTTTTCATTTTCTGTAATTAGAGTGGTGGGGGGGTTGATTAGGGGTAGGTAGGTAGTGTAGGTGTTAACAGGTTAGTGTAGAGGGGTGTTAGTTTAGATTTAATGGTTTATTGGGGTGGGTTTAGTGCAGTATAGTGTTTGTACTTAGTGTCATGAGGGTACTGGAGAACCCTTATAGCACTTTCGGGGTAATGTTAGGCTTCTAAATTTCCCATGAGGGTCTTTAAATACACTTATGGGACTTATGGGGTTAAATAGAGGCTTATGAGGGTCTGTATAGACCCCCATAAGAGATAGGGTTAAAATGGTGTAGTGCTTACACTTTGTTTCATGAGGGTCCTGGGTGACCCTCATGGCACTTATAGTGTTATTACATGCGTTCATTAGTGTGTTATAGGGGTCTATATAGTTGAGGTATACAGTACACTCACATTGTGTGACAAACAGCATTTCAACACTTTTTTATATTTTTTGACGGGCAAGTCGCTAGTATATATCTACAGCCTTATTAAATTGCGATTCTGTAAATTTAAAAGGGCTCTATTTAAGCACACAGCATATTATTTTTACAGAAGTTTTTAGTTAGTAAACTTGTATCCAAAAGCAAGGTCATTACTAACTAAAAACTTCTGTAAAAAAAATGCTGTGTGCTTAAATAGAGCCCTTTTAAAATCGCAATTTAATAAGGCTGATAATGTTTGCATGGGAAGGATGGAGGGGGGGGGGGGGGGGTGCAGAGGCAATCTCAGGGACAGCCCAGGGCAGCAAAAGCTCTAGCTATGCCACTGATCACAAGCAAAGCCTCTGTAAGTTTTAAAATTGCTTTTTAAGGGGCTTAAAGATGTATGGAGATTTTACTGTTTGTAACTTTTTTTAATCTAACACATGCCACTTTTATCAGAAACACATATTACATTTATTTTATTTTTTTATAAATGGTTTCCGCATCCCCAGAAGTACCCGCATACACACCTGTATCTACCAACAGAAACACTATGTTCAGGTATTTCTTTTAACTCTATACTAACCTTCAAGCCAACAGCAGCACAGTGCAGAAATCAAGGGCAGCAATGTCTGAGCTCCTCCTTGCTTCCTTGTGGTGAGAAAAAAAAGACTACACATCCCATGGTGCTTTCTTTCCAGACATTACAACAATGTTATAGCTGTGATTGGCCAAAACTTATTATACATTTGCTAATATACAGTCTTATTAAATTGCCATTCGGCCAATTGAATAGGGCTCTATATAAGCACAGAGCGTATTTTTTTACAGAAGTTTTAGTTAGTGAAGACCTTGTTTTTGGATAGACCTTCACTAACTAAAAACTTCTGTAAAAGAAATATGCTCGGTGCTTATATAGAGCTCTATTCAATTGGTTGAATTGCAATTTAATAAGGCTGTTAGCTTGTATTTTCAGGGGCATTGCTAAAAATCAACTGCCAGAAACCTGAATAAATTAGCAAACATCAGGGTAAGCTAATTAATGTTTATTTGGCGATTTTTTGCATGCAATAAACATTTGCACACACTACTGATTCTCCACTTTCAGATGCAGTCATAATCCATAAAACTTCTATATACCTTTTATTTGAATGATCCCTAAACAAACATTGTTTGTGGAGAAAATTATTTACCGTTTTTTAAATTTTAAAAGAAGCAAAAATAGATGCATTACCAAACTGATACAATATATGTGAACAGTGCAGCAATCAAGTCAAAATGATGCATGTGATTCCAGTAAAATTGCTTAGTTCATATTCTTGTAGCTCTTTCTAAAAGCACATCTAGAAGAATCTGTTATATAATATATTACAGACTCATCTTGCAGAATCCAAGGAAATAAAGTTGTGTGTGATTGAGCCAAGCTGCAGGCGGTTGCCGGGTCTGCATATGTCTGGAATGCTAACAGAAACGTGAGCTAATGAATCCCAGCTTCACAAATGTGTAGGACGACTCTGAATGTGTTGGAGCTGCAGCAATGTTAACCAGCCAGACTCTCAGCTAGAGAAAGATATAGGGCCTCATTCTATTAGCGGCCGTTGCAGGGCCGCAAGGACCGGCCGCAAGCTATTCGGCTATTCTATTCCCTTACGGCCGGAGGCTCCGGCAGGCTTGCGGCCGGTGCCTTGCTATCTCTTGCGGCCGCTCGCGCCAGAGGAAAGCCTTTGATCTAAAACGGCCGCAAGAGTTTTGCAATTCAATTCCTCCGGGAAACCTCTCTGCAAGGCTAAAAGCGAGCCGCAGCTTACTTGCAGGAAAGAGGTCTCGCTAGCACCAATTAAGCACATAAAATAGCTCAAATAAAGCCATCCTGCACTTTGCGAAGACTATAAAGGGATTTTAGGTGTTAGAAAAAATAGCACATAATTATCCTGTACTCAAATCCGTAAAATATTTTATTTTTAATATCCGTAAAATATCCATGTAAAAAGTCCAGAGTGCTTGGAGCACCTCAGACATGCCCACGCCGCAGCCGGAAAATAAACAGTTAATTTGAACTCGGGTTTGGGCTGATGTGCAAGCTTGAGAGTGGGTTACTTTTAATCCTCATGTCCCCCAATATGATCCCTAGCATTTACAGAGCTGTACAGTGCAGGCTTGAATTTATTTTTGAGTTTTTATATTTCTGAGATTACGGCCGGTTCCAAGATATGCGGCCGGCCGTAAAAGGAGATCCTTGCGGGGCCGTATAATAGAATCGCGAGTTAACTGAACCCCCGCAAGGAATCGCAGCCTTACGGACGATTTACGGCCGCTAATAGAATGAGGCCCATATTATATATATGTATGTTGAATTTATCAAGTAACTTTCCTCTCTGGTGGTAAGGAGGCTGTGATGTCAGAAACATGAGAAAGCAGATGGTTTGGCTGAGAGGGCAAGACCTCCAATCTGTGCTGTATAGTCCTGGCTCGCTGTGTCTTTTTCCATTTCATTTTGTTTCTCACTTTCTGAGCTTCCTTTATTTTAATAATTGAACATTTGCTTCCATCTGCCTATCCCCATACCTTCCTTATCTTTTTGCACTTAGCATTTTTAAGGGAAAACAGTAGTCTGATATTTTTATGCAATTTAAATAACTAGAATTAAAAATAAACAAAATATTTCAGGAAGCTAAAAAAAATAGAAACGACCATTACATTTTCCTGTATGTAACAAAACACTGTTCTAACCATCTCAAATGGTGTTCCTCTATTGAAGTATATGTTTCTTGACAAGTAGGGTGAAGCCTGTGAGGCTGAGACTAGCTCATTGCCTCTCAATGCATTGCTATTATCATTCCTATTTTTTTATTTTTTTTATTTGGCCGTGTCTGACTCTCCATGACTCTTAAGGTTTTTTGGCAAAGATACTAGAGTGGGTTGCAAGATCATTCTCCAGTGGACCGCAATTTGTCTGACCTCTCTGCTATGACCTGCCCATCTTGGGTGACCTTACATGACCTCACAACTTCCTTGAAGTACACAAACTCCTTCACCACAACAAGGGAGCAATCCAGAAGGATTCAATTTGGAGGCCGGTCGGATATGCAATCGGACCAGCAAACCTGTAAAAGTACAAAATAATGTTCTAGTCCATGTGGGTGGCCTGATATGTATTAACTCATTGATTCCAAAGATTGATATAACCAGAATTATGGGCTTGAGACTTGTGCAATTAATTCTAATGTCTTCCATCGTGTTCCCCATCATTTAAAGTGCGGTATAACATTTATATTTGCATTTACAGTGCTCTGGACATGTATGTAACCCCTTTGCGGGTCCTATCTGGTACTAGTATGATTTGTGCCATTTACGGGTGTGAAATCATTTGCCGGCTTGTGGCATTGCAGTAATTGAATAACGATTTGCTATTTTAGTGATCGTAACTCTTGCGGACGTGAAAGATCAAAGGCTTGGATGGGCTGTAACTTGCGATGTTAACCATTGCAAAGAATCGTAGGCCGAAGCACGTAACTCAGTCAGAGCCTGCAAGAAGACGCCAATTGAATAGCAAAATAACTTACGGGCTCCCTTACGGATTGCCGGATCTCCCAAGTGCTCAAATGAATGAGGCCCTTTGCTTTTAGTCCACTATAGAAGGAAAGAGCTTTGGAAAACAGATTAGATGAAGTATTTGTAAGACAACAAGGGTGATGGACAAGACTACACATAAAGTCGAATAGTTGAAATATTACTATGTTTTTATTTTTTAGCTTTCTAAAAATATTTTGCCAATTATGAATTTTAATTCTGAAATGAACCGCCAGAAATATTGAACAAAAGAGTTCCATAAGTTAAAACGTATGCATTTAAAGGGATTAACCCAACCCAAAACAACCTAACCCAATATAAATAGCATATTTTAAATGCTTAATTTATTTTTTGCATATACACTTTGTACTGCCTGAATGAAGGAATTGGACTCTCTTAGGAATAATGAAAATAATACTGAAAAATATTGGATGCTTCTCATTTGACTCTTATTTTTAGACTGTGGCACATTGGACTCAGAAAATTAGCCCCTGAATATGCCCCATTTAATTTGTTGCCTCGATCACTATGTCTGAGGTGCGTCAAGGTTTCTTGTCTGGTTGAAGCATCAAGGTACCAGCCAGTGATTGCCCTTTGCCTAGTTTCATTTTTTGTTGCTCTGTAAGTAAGTCTCTTATTTTCTGTATTATTTACAGGACATTATTGAATTAAACATAGACGTTGATTGGGTAAGTCACTATATTATATACTGTATGGCCCAAAGGGATTAAATAATTGTTCATAATAACCTGGGGCCTCATTCAATTGAGATCTTGCCAATTGAATAGGGCTCTATATAAGCACATAGCATATATTTTTTACAGAAGTTTTTAGTCAGTGAACTGCTATCCAAAAGCAAGGTCTTCACTAACTACAAACTTCTGTAAAACAATATGCTATGTGCTTATAAAGAGCCCTATTCAATTGGCCAAATCGCAATTGAATGAGGCCCCTGGTCTATGCTCACTAAGGGCCTCATTATATTAGCGGCCGTAAATCGGCCGTAAGGCTGCGATTCCTTGCGGGGGTTCTGTTAACTCGCGATTCTATTATACGGCCCCGCAAGGATCTCCCCTTACGGCTGGCAGCATATCTTGGAACCGGCCGTAAGCTCTGAAATATAAAAACGCAAAAATAAATTCAAGCCTGCACTGTACAGCTCTGTAAATGCTAGGGATCATATTGGGGGACATGAGGATTAAAAGGAACCCACTCTCAAGCTTGCACATCAACCCAAACCCGAGTTCAAATTAACTGTTTATTTTCCGGCTGCGGCGTGGGTGTGTCTGAGGTGCTCCAAGCCCTCTGGACTTTTTACCCATCAATAGTTTTTATTGGTCACTTCCAAAATTAAACAAACAATATATCAGTAAGCCATGACTCACAGGTCAGGAATTAACCTTCTAACAGCATTTCTATAAACATATGTAGCCTGACTTTGCAATCAACGTGACCTCTCCCCCTTCCTTTTCCGTTTTCTAGTAATACAACACTAACCATAAATGGGTATAACTTATTTTTTTTCCTCTGCAACTTTTCATTTATCGACTCAGTAATCCATAGCTCGCAGGCTAGGCTTAATGGGGCCTATTACAATTGGCAATATTAACCTTAATCCCCAAATGCCCCTTCTAGTGTTCTCTGTATTTGCCCTACCTGCAACATTCCATATAGCCTTTAACTTATATAAATCCTACCCACGCCAACTAAACTAACCAAATGTGAAATTCTAAAATAAAACAAAAAAAACAGAAAAACAATCTCCAATAGGGTTTTTTTGTCTTTATTTATACATACTCGGGTTTAAGCCTGGTCATTTAAGCCTATAGCCCTTCCCTCCTTACTACCCTTAAAAAATAACCTTCCTAGGTACAAGGTATCTATTCTTAATCCCAGAAACCTAATTCAACATATCATTCCCCCATATCCTTTATTCATTCTTACACACCTAAACTTGAACAAAAGTCAAAACTGTAGTGTCATCTGTATTTTCACATATAATATATAAGAAACAAGAATTATAATTTCTATTCGTTTTACCTTGCTGGACTTCATAGCTCCTCGTCTGACTCTCCAGCGCCTCCCACGTTTCCTCCTCCTCCTAGTTTTTCCCCTTCTTTTTTTTTTTTCCCTTTTGTTTACCCTCTCTCTGTTGCCTTACCTACTTGTGTTCCCACCTTGCTAGCCCGCATATGCTAACCATGGGTCCCATATGTCTCTGTATTTCTGGACCGAATCTGCCAAAATATGTGTCATGTGCTCGTTTACTGCTAGATAGTTTATTTTGTTTTTTATAGCCTGAAGCTCAAGTGTATCCGTTTTCCAATGTTTAGCGATATGTGACTTGGTAGCCATGTACATAAACTGTAGTAGCCTATTTTGTGTTGGGGATAGCCGTGGGTCTGGGAATCCCAATAAACATGAATCTAATGAGCCCCCTCCTGGGGTTTTGAAAATGTCAACTGCAAGATCTGTCACAGCTGTCCATACCTGAGCAACTTTAGGGCATTCCCACCACATGTGTATGAAAGAGCCAGGGATCTGACAACCCCTTGTACAATATATCCCCCCTGAATTGTTCCACTTCGCCATTCTTACAGGGGTTAGGTAAGTTCTGTGGAGGACCTTAATGGCGGTTTCTAGAAGTGTGTGGTTTAGTGAACCTTTGTAAATATTTTTCCAAACTTTCTCCCATTTCTCCGTTTCCCAGTGTTCTCCTATGTCCTTCTCCCATTCCTCTATGTATTTATCCCTTACCCGTTCTGGAGGTGAATTATAGATTTCGTATATACCCCCTATAATTCCTTTAGTCAGAGGAACTTTTTGACATATTCCCGAAAGCCATGTTTTTTTCGGGGGGCCTTGCATTCTACCTATAGTATTGACCAAATGTCTGATTTTGCAGAAATTAAAATGTTGATCAATAGGGATATCATGATGATCTCTCAAGTATTCATATGTTATTGGAATGTCCGTTCCTAGCCAAGCTCCTAGCCTATCCAGCCCCCTAGATTTCCACCACCATTTTGCCTCTGAGCTGATCCCTGTTGGAGACTGTGGATGCCCAAATACCGAGAGCATCGGGGATGGGTGTCTAAAAAGGCTTGTGTGTTTCAGGGCCCATTTCCATCCTTGTAACGTATTGGCTATAACCGGGTGCTTTATCTTTCCCACACCCTCCGGCACCCCATCCAACCAGACCAGGGTGTCCCAGGAGTATGGGTTTAGCCACCGGTCTTCTAGTGTTTTCCATAGCGGTTGGTGAACCCCTGAATGAATTAAGGGAATAAACGATAGTTGTGCCGCTCTATAGTATTTCTTCAGGTCTGGGAATGATAGACCACCCCTATCTTTGTGCTTATACATTATCTCCTTATTAATTCTGGGGGGTTTGCCCTTCCATGTAAATTGGGATACTTTCCTTTGAAACCCTTTCAAGTCTACCTGATTGACGGGGATTGGCAGGGTCCTAAACAGATACAACAGCTTCGGTAGAATTGTCATCTTAAAGGAGTTAATCCTTCCCAGCCATGAAATAGGATAGCTAGACCATTTATGCATATCTTCACTAAGTCTTTTATAAAGCGGGGGATAGTTAGACCCATATAAGGAATTTGTATGCGGCGTGATTTTTATCCCTAGATACTGAATGCAGTTCTTGGCCCATTGGAATTTGAACTTGTCCGATATTAATTCTTTAGTGTGAGAATCTAGATTTATAGCCAAAGCTTCTGTTTTCCCGACGTTAATGAGGAGCCCTGATTTGCGACCAAACTCTGAGAGGGTGTCCATCAAGGTAGTGATGGACTGTTCCGGTTCTGTTATTGTGCACAACATATCGTCTGCAAACAGGTTAAGTTTGTGGTGCTGTTGCCCTATTACCAGACCCTTGATCCCTGAGTTCATCCTAATTGCCTGTGCTAATGGTTCAATTGCGATAGCAAAGAGTAAGGGGGACAGGGGACACCCCTGTCTCGTACCCCTTCCAATTTTGATGGCCTGATTCAGTGTGCCCGGGAGCTTCAGATGCGCTTCCTGGTTTCTATAATATGTATTAATTAAGTTTAGGAATCCTCCTGTAAAACCAAATTTCTTTAAGACCTCCCCAAGGTATGGCCACTCCAAAGAATCAAAGGCCTTCTCAATGTCTAACGCCAAAAGGCATGCCGGGATTTTGTTATTATTGGCATGGTGGATTAAATTGATTACTTTTCTAATGTTATCTCGAGCCTGTCTATGGGGGACAAACCCTACCTGGTCCTTGTGTATAATACGTGGAAGAAATTTTGAGACCCTGTCCGCCATAATCTTAGCCAAGAGTTTAATATCCCCGTTCAACAAAGAGATGGGCCTGTAGTTCTTAACCTCTGTGTTGTCCTTCCCTTCCTTAGGAAAAAGAGTTATTTCGGCCAGATTCATTTCAGGGGGAATTGACTGTCCCTCTAAGATATGGTTGTACAATTTGGCTAATCTGGGTGCCAACTGATCCTTGAAGGTCTTATAGTACATGTTGGAGAACCCATCTGGACCCGGGGCTTTACCATTCTTCAAAGCTTGTATTCCTCTCCTAACTTCTTCGAGTGAAATTTTAGTGTTTAGCGCTTCTACCTCAGTTTCCTCCAATCTTGGTAAATCGTTCCTGTCTAGCCATGATCTTATGCTACCTTCCGTTTCCTTACCGGTCGCCGAGTAGAGGTTCTGATAAAAGTGGAAAAACATTTCCTGTATCTTAGTGGGATTAGCCGTTCTCACACTGCCCCCTACTTTTATATAATGACTTCGTGATTGCATATGTTTTGATCTTAACTTTCTCGCCAGCATCCTATCAGGTTTATTTGCTTGGAGGAAGAATTTATGATGAGTTCTCCTAAGCAGTTTTTCTGCACTTTCTGAGTAAATCTTGTCTAATTCTACTCTCACTCTTTCAATTTCCCGCCTAGTCTGCTTGTTAGGTTTTTGTTGGTTACCCTTTTCTAGGGCGCCTAGCTCTTCCGTAAGTTTCCGTTCTCGAGCTTTCTGATCCTTCCTAAACTTGGCCGCTTCCTTTATACACATGCCCCTGATGTAGGCCTTATGTGCCACCCAAACCCAGCCAATCCCCATCCCCGGTGTCTCATTAGACTCAAAGAAAAGTTCTAATTCTTGGGTTATTCTGTCTTTAACTGACGGAATCGTTAATACTCTTTCGTTCAGTCTCCACTTGTATGGGGGTTTAGTTGTGGGGCCTAGATTTATGGTCGCCTTAACCAGGCTGTGGTCTGACCAAGCACAGGGTACTATTTCCACCCCCCTAGCCTCCTTCAACAGTATTGAGTCCGTTAGTATGTAATCTATTCTGGAGTATACTTTGTGGGGGTATGAGTAGAAGGTGAACTCTCTAGCCCCTAGGTGACATTCCCTCCATAGATCCACTATTCCTAGTTCCCCTAGCAGTAGATGAATTATTTTCAATTTTTTAGAGAATTTGCCTCCTAGATTTTTCCCTGTTCTATCATTTTTCACGTCCAACGTCAGATTGAAGTCACCCCCCAGGATGATCTTACCCTCCCTCACTTTCGCTAGGTGTCTCAGCGCTCTGATTAAATGATTGTGTGGGGAGTTAGTAGGGGCATACATGGTGGCTAAGGTAACCGGAAGGTCTAGGACGGTCCCTGTCAGAAACAGGTAATATCCCTGCCTATCTACTATTTTTTTGTCTAGTATGAACAGGAAATTTTTGTGTAGCAGAATCGCTGTCCCTTCCTTCTTAGAGTTACTACATGTAGCGTGAAATGTGGGGAAGTTTTTGTCCATAAAGGACGGGACCTGGCGGCGCTTAAAGTGTGTTTCTTGGATAAATATAACCGCCGGGTTATGGGCTTTGTAAGATTGGAACGCTTTGCTTCTTTTGGAGGGGGTGTTAAAGCCTCTAACGTTATGTGTGATGCAGACGTATTCTGACTCAGCCATAGGTATTATAGTCATGTGTTACTATTGTCAATGGTGACTCACCATTTGTGGAGACAGAGGATTTGGATTCCGTGGGAGAGGTCCGTGAGAGCCGGTGAGTTGCCAATGCATCCGTTTCTTTACCAGCCTGAGCAAGAGAAATACAGTAAAAACACATTAACAACAAAACTTGAATAACTAAACCCTTTTGGGCCCTGTTCCCCCCACCCTCCCCCCTCCTCCTCACATAACTAACCATCTTGCACCTTCGTGCCTAGGGAGTGGAGATCCCTGAACCCACTAAAGATCCCTAGTGTGAGGAACTTCCTGATAGTAGTCAACTATACTACTCAGTTTTCTCTACTAAGAGAAGAACAAAAAAAAGAAAAAAAACCTTCCCCCATTAAACTATGGGCGGCAAACAAACATTATAAGCTTCCGCTTTAATTAACCTAACTGTGATCCTCGTTCTTGATACGCTTTGTTGCTAAGCAAAGCAAGACCCCAGCTTCCCCCTAGCCATTACTCTGACTCGTCCCAAACAGTAAAGCAAGACTCAACGTTATTAACCGTATGTACTGCCTTTAGTCCCTGTTACTATGAAATAGCTTATCAGTCCATTATATCATTACATGGTGGCTCCCCTTCCTTGGTACCACCACTCTGATCTCGTTGCTCCAGTCTGTTGTCATGTCTTTGTTTCTTCCTGCCGGAGACTTCGGACCATTCTCTGGAAGGCCGCTCTCTGGGTCTGGGTAGCTGACCCAACAGGTTAGTACCTTCTGGAACCAGCTGTAAATGCACCAGCTTTTTTTGAAGGCTTGCCAGGGAAAAAGCTCTATGTAGCTGCTCCCTCCATTCAAATTGGATGCTAAATGGAAATCCCCATCTATACTGGATTTTGTTCGCAGTTAAGATCTCCAGAGCTGGTTTCATCTCTCTCCTTTTTGCTAAGGTTGCTGGGGCAAGATCTGCAAACAGTTGTAAAGAAGAGCCGTCCGGTCCCACTATCTTGGGCAACCTTCTTGCCTTAGCCATTATCAAGTCTCTGGAACTTTGTCTCACAAAGCGCACAACAATGTCTTTTGGTTTTTCTGGGTTGCTAGGGCCACCCAGTGCCCTATGGGCCCTTTCTATCAGCAGATCCTCCTTTTGATGGGCGGGAATGATGGTAAAGAATACTGCTTCAAGGTACGCCATGATGTCGCCCACTTTCGTCGGGACGCCTCTCAGACGGACGTTGTGCCTACGGGATCTATTCTCTAGATCCTCTATCTTGCTTTCCAGCGCCTCAATGCGAGAAGTATTAGCACTTATCTCCTGCTTATCTTCCTCCTGAGCGGATATGATTTGATCAGTTGTTCGTTCCAGCTCATGGGTTCTCTGACCCACCGCACAAATCTCTTCTCTCACATCCTTCAGGGCCAACGCCAGCTGGGTTTTCAGCAACACTTCGAATTTGGCCATTGCCGACACCGAGAAGTCCACATCAGTGATTGTATTGGGCCGGTCTCCCTCAGCTTCTGACATCTCTGACCGTTCTGGGGAGCTCTCCCCTGCTTTGCTTTTCGGTGTAGTTGCCACTGGGAAATGATCGGGAATGCCCCTGGAGGGTATGCTTTTCTTCCCTTTCTTCATCCTCGGTCCTGCTTCTGCTCCAGGCCCGCCGGTCACCGTGGGTTTGTCTTGGTTATAGAGGGTCTCCCTGGTGTTCTCTATTTTAGCTTGCGTGGCCTGCTAGGACATCGCCCCTGGCATGGGGTTTGTGACGAGTATGTGCGCTGCGGCAGTTCCGGCCAGGGTGCTGGGGTATTCCTTGTCGCTCATGAAAAGGATCTCATTATTTCAGCTTACTCTGCTTGTCGCCTCCCCATTGCCTCTAGCTCCAGGATCCCTTCCGCACATACCTTCTATATGGAGCGTGCGTGCCCATGTTCTTCAGGCCTCCCCTGCCTGGCGTCTGGAATTGTTCAACTACTAGGTGTCACTGTCACTTCAGAATTGCCCTAGATCGCTGTGACAGCCTCGCGCCAATGGCCTATATATACTGGGTAACTGATGCCGCACACATAGGGTGGGGGTCTGCACTCCCAGGCTACTTTCACTCTTGATGCTGTGTCTTTCTAGGTGTATATACGTGGAGCAAATAGTGATCTGTGCCACTGCAAGAAAAATTGGCGTATGATCCTTCTCACTGTTATTCTGGTCAGATATATGCTACCAAAGGCAGTCTGTATGTGAAGGAGCAAGAAAGATGGCCGTGCACCTGTGATGTGCTTAATAGAAAAATGCAGAGTCACTTACATGAGCTGGTTCAGGGAGAGGATTACGCTGTGCCAGGCTTGTAGGGCAGATCCTATCCTGTGCAGCCAGACCCCAATTCAGCAGCCTCAGTGTTTCTTGGAGTTGCACTCCTAGGCAGTGTGTAATGCTGTAGGGGGATATAGGGTTGACCAGGGCCCCTCCACCAGGCCCAGCTGACAAAATGGCGGCCTCCCGTTTCGCGGGCTTTTTTCCCCCCTCTCTCCTGCAGTCTCCTCAGCCCTCTCAGGCCTCTCAGCCCTGGCCAGATGTCTGGGATCGCCCCCCGTGGAGCCCCTGACCCTCTCTTGGGGCACTCACCCTGTCTGGGCCTCCTGTACCAATGACGCCTCGTGTTCAGGCAAGATGGCCGCCTCCCAGCTCTGGGATCCCTTCTGGCACGACTGCACCACTCCTGGTGCCGGATCCAGCTGTACCCGGACTGTACCCCCGATCCACGGGTCTTGGGGGCCTCCTGGAAAGGAGCACTGGTTGGGCTGCAGCCCTGCTGTGCCCTGCCGGAGCGCGGCCGCGCTAACTATGCCGGCGGGCTTTCCAGATGCGCCTTCGGGGGGTTCTGGGGTGTCCCCTTTGCTTCCCCCCTGTCTTGTGGGGAGATGTGGCCTGCTTTGGCCGGACTTTTTGGGCCTTTTTGGGCCTTTTTGGGCCTCTTGTGTCTATTTTCACGCAGGAGCTCTGTCACCCTGCGTCTTCCTGCACCAGACGCTAGCTCCGCCTCCGTCCCTCTGGACTTTTTACATGGATATTTGACAGATATTAAAAATAAAATATTTTACGGATTTGAGTATAGGATAATTATGTGCTATTTTTTCTAACACCTAAAATCCCTTTATAGTCTTCTCAAAGTGCAGGATGGCTTTATTTGAGCTATTTTATGTGCTTAATTGGTGCTAGCGGGACCTCTTTCCTGCAAGTAAGCTGCGGTTAGTTTTTAGCCTTGCAGAGAGTTTTCCCGGAGCAATTGAATTGCAAATAGGAATTTCTTACGTCCGAAACTCTTGCGGCCGTTTTAGATCAAAGGCTTTCCTCTGGCGCCAGCGGCCGCAAGAGATAGCAAGGCACCGGCCGCAAGCCTGCCGGAATCCCCGGCCGTAAGGGAATAGAATAGCCGAATAGCTTGCGGCCGGTCCTTGCGGCCCCGCAACGGCTGCGGCCGCTAATAGAATGAGGCCCTAAGTGACTACTGAGATACCATTATAATGTAAATATATGTCTGGTTTAACACAGAAAGGCACATGCGGTACCTCCTTACCATTTGATTTTATTAATACCATTGGATCATATATTTTATAAAATTTTGAAAGTTGATATCTTGCTTTTATTTAAATGTTTATACTAATAAAGGTCATCAGCTTTAATATCCTCCAGTTAGTTCATATATCTTTTATATATCCTCTCACTAATATATGTCTCAGAAGGAATTGTTTTCCACAGGAAAATTTGCCTAGATTATATAAGCATCAGAGGCTGTGATCTCTGCAGGGGCAGAGTTACTGCCAGTGTGGGAGGTGCATTGACCACTAGAGGATCCTGGTGCTGCCATGTAAACTAAAATACTTTTGATTTATTGTATTATAGATATCTATTTTATTGCATTGTAGCAATTTTTGTAGATGTTTTTCTGTAATGAAGTCTCCTCTTTATTTTTTTTCTGTGAAGTAGTGCTTTTTATAATGTCTTTTCTGTAGTGTGATGAGTTAGGGCCTGTGGGGGGAGGGTATTTGTGAGGAGTATATTGCTGTGCACCTCATCAAAATTTGGGGCAAGGTAAGTGCCCTCTTGTACCCTGCTGCACCCCCTTCCTGACCTCTCCGCCCCCTGCAGCCTCTCCAAACCCCTCTGTTTCCCCTTCCTCCGCTGTCCTCTGTTTGCCCTTACAGGCCCCCATGGCCCAGTCTGTGCTATTCTATACTTCTTCTCTCTATTTCCCCCTTTTCTATCTTCTCCTTTTTCTCATACATTCCCTTATGCCCATTCTTTTTTTTCCTTTTACCCTTTTTTCTTTTCATTACCCTCGCCTCTCTTCACTCCTTCCTCCTTTAGTCACCATCACATCATTCCTCCTTCTTCCTCCTCTTTCTCACCTCTACTTTATGTCTTCAAATGTATTTTCCTCTCCTCTTCCTGCTTTGTCTTTCTCTAGCCCCTTTCCCTTCACTCTTTTTCACCCTCGTGTATTTGTTACCCATTTTTCTTATCCTTCTCTATCTCTGCTTTCTCTCTCCCCACTTCTCTTTTCCTCTTTTACACCATCCTCTCTCTCATCCCTCTCCTCTCCACTTTTCTCCCCATTTCTCTTCCCATCCCACCCTACCCATCCCACTGCTCTCACACATTTCCTCTATCCCCTACTCTCTGCTTCATTCTCCTCCCAACTTTTTTCTCCCTTTTCTCTTATTCTCCTCTTTTCTTCTCTTCTGTCTCCCACTCTCTTCTCTCTGCTCATCCTCTCTCTTACACCTCTTATCTCTACATTCCCTCTCCCATCTCTTTGCCTCTTCCCTCCCCTGCTCTCCCATTTTATATCTATACAACTTTTCTCACTCCATTGCCTTCCACACACCCCACTTCTCCACCTCTCCCCATCCCCTTTCTTTACATTCCTTTCTCCTTATTCTCTCTCCTTCCTATTCTCGTTATTATCCTCTCTCCCTTTCCTACTTTTATCTCTCTTTCTCCTCCCTACTTAGCTCCCTTTCTGCCCTCCTTTTCCTCATTTTCACTCTTTCTCCTCCTCTCTATTTTTCCATTCACTTCTCTGTTCTGCTCCTCACTTCTCCTTTCCCCCTCCTCTTCCTTACCATCCCTTCACACTCCATTGTCAATTCTCTCAACTTTTATTTTTCTCCCCTTTACCATCCCTACATCAACCCTCCTTCTCTCCTTTGTTCTTTCTCAATGTTCTTCTCTATCCTCTGTTCTTCTCATTTATTTTTTATCTCTTCTAGTCTATCTTCTGTCTTCACTTCTCTCTTCTCAGATTCAGAGATCTGTATGAGGACTGGTATTTGGTCTGGAGTAGTTGCAGGCAGAGGTATTGGCTATATGGCAGAGGGGAAAGGACCAAAGAAGCTGTAGAGGAGTCTGCAGGTCAGAACTAGCCACTGACATCAAACAGGTGAACTTGTGGGGTAAAGAAGAGCATATCTTAGGTAAGATCAGAACAAGAGTGGGGTGTATAAATACTATGTATAGTGGTTTCTCAGCATTGTGTATGTTTTTTAGAGTCACAGAAAGAGTATTTCAGTATTTGTTATTATTTTGCACATTACAAATACATGCAGTGCTGAGGCTCAAGTTTATTTTTACACCTCCATTGACTAGCTCTATCAATGCTTCTCTGAAGGCTGCAATATCTATTTTCTATGGGAAAACATGCAGTGCATTCCTTACTACCCTTAACAGTTCCTAAGATAGCTTAGTGAATCTATTGAATATATACAGTTGCCTTAGATAAAACATCTATTTTCATTTATATGGTTACTCCGAGCTCACGTATAAGTGTTGTATTTAAACAGTTGCTGAAAAAGATGGAGAAAATGGCTTCTTTTGCATTTTTTGCGTTTCTTTAATGTAGATCTCTTATGTTTCATAAAAACACTTTAATAATATTTGAAACAAGTAAATCAGTAAATCAGTCAAACAAATTCCTGTCCTAGTTTGAGTGAGAACCTCTATTTCACACTGATTTCCTTGGAGACAGGAATAATGATGTTAGGATGAGATCAGAATCTCCTGCTATTTTATTATATACATGACTGATACCAGCAATTAATAAAGAGAGGATTCTCTAATTAGTCCCTAATTCAGATTACCATGTACGTGGATAACACTCCATATACATGAGATTCCAAACCTTGGTCCTCAAGGCACCTCAACAGGCCAAAATGTAAGAACATCACTGCTTGAGTTCAAGTAACCAAAGAGAAAAAAACAGCCACTGAATACCACAGCTATATACGGGGATATCCTCATCTGCTTTACAAATCTTGTCCCATAATTTATTTAAAAAGTCTACATCTATATCTCTTCCAGCCAAAAATACAGGCATTAGTTTTGAATATTTTTAAATACCGGGTCTACATTTTTTTCATAATGAAGATGTATGTATGAGGTATTTATTTTTTTTACTTATATTTCTAGGTTTGGCATTCATAATAGGACACCATATAATTTGGGCCACAAGAAAAATCCATATGACATGATTGCCTTACATCCTATTGTCCTCTCCTACTGTGCCACCCTTCAATATAAAATACAGGTATGGTCATTTTACTGTATGCACCCCATACACGAAACACATAGAATCAATATAGTTTTCCATAATTTAGTTTTTAACATGTATCGATACATGCCCAGAGTAAATAGCTAGATATGATGCATGTCCAAGATTTCTTATATACAAATCAGAAGGAAACTTTATTTTAACGATATAGTATATATATATATATATATATATATATATATATATATATATATATATATATATATGTGTGTATCATAAATTCATTTCTTTAAAAATAAAATAATCTGCCTGTATCTGCAAGAGATTTTAAATGACAACTGTAGTACATTTAAAATATGCTCTTTTGAAGAGCTTCACGTAAAAAATGGGAAACCTCAAATAGGCAGCCTCTAAAGTATTACTTTTTATGCAAATATGCTGCTGAGGAGTCTACCATTTTAATTTCCAGTGGTCTATTTCCTGAGGTTGGATTAGACTTTGGGATCAATTACATGGCTCTTGTAGGATCTTCAGTAAGGCTTTTACAAGTATTTTTTCAGAGCTATTACATGGCCTCTACAAAAGAACCCCCTTAAAATTGACGGACTTTTACCCAGAAGTTATTGCCCGTAGCTCTCTAGCTCTAACATGTGCTCTCAACTTGCTATAAGTATACCTGTAGGAGCCTCAGAGTCTGAAACATAGTTGTCTTCAAAGTAATTCCATGTAATGGTACATACTACCTAACATGATCATGCTACTCTAACCTTAACATCCTCCCACCCATATCTATCCATGTAAATAGCTAGGCAAACCCCCTCCCATGGCAACAAAGGGTTTAAACAATAACAAAAAATGTAATGTGGGGTTAATAACCTATGCCCTTCTACGTCCTCATATATTTTATGAGATTGGTGTCTCCTTGGACACTCTTAAAAGCTGAGGAGCCATAAGGCCCCTTTCCTCCACCCACTTGTGCTTTGGGGGGCATTAACCCTTTATTAACCCCCTTACCTACCCCCAACCAAACTAAATTAATATTAAGTGTTCCATGGATCCTTATGGTATCCTAAATTGTAACTAATGGAAGTTCCTATGGACCTTTATAGCACTTAATAGAACCTATAACAATATGGGTCCCTATGGACTCCAAATGGCATCCTAACCCATACCATTGGGGCAATTACAGACCATATGCTCCAGTTGAAAATAATAAAAAAAAGTACCTACAATGAAAAAAAGAATTACAGAAAAAAAAGAAAAATTACAATGAAGATAAAAATGACAGTTAAAATATTAAAATTACATCAAATAAAACATTAAACGTGTAAGGACAAAAAAAGGTTAATTAATACACTACCTTCCACTGTTAGAGGGTAACATACCATGGCAGTTCCTATGGCCCCCATGGTATAGAGTAAATTTTAGATGCCATGGTGTCCCATAAGGAGCTAAATGATTATAGGAAGATGCCCCGTAGGGGTCCATAGGATGTAATAGCTGCATCAGGGCTTACGTGGGATATTGACTCATAAGATTTTCTACACAAGTCATCTAAATTGGTGACTTGCCATATTCTAAAAAAGTTAGCACTATAAATAATAACAATAATTTATTTTTATAACACTTTATTCACGAAAATGTGGAAAATAAATCTGACATTATAGACGAAATATAGATTTGAAAAGGAGAGTAACAGAGTCTGAGTGGAGGAGGGTGGGAAAGAAGCTGTACTGGAAGGGAGGGACTGCAGTAATCTGTGTACTACATCAATATTACATCCTATAGCTGCTGCAGAAATGAGGAGGAATTGAGAGCAGGGGCCCAGCACTAAATCCTTCCTTTTGCCTCACGTCTCTGTGTGGAGAAGCAGGAAAGGGGCGGAAAGGAAGTATTAAAAAAAGGAGTCTGACTTGTCTGATGTGATCTGTGCGGTGTAGATACGTCACAAGCAGAGAGTGCTGCAATGGCTGTGGGACTAGCATGATCATCAGCAGTCAGCAAGGTTACTGCAGGAGAGAGAGAGCTCCCATACACTGCAGCACCACCACTCCAGCATGTCTGTCCAGGCTGCAGGTAAGATGCTGACACATGCTTCTGTGATGGGGATTCTGCTACTCTGGGATTCATGGGAAATTCACAGTGATTTCCTTATTAATAAGGAGAAATATACAAGGCTGGAGGACAGGACTGACATTGAAGTGTGTGATGCTGTGTTAGAGGTGAATGTTACAGAATTAAGTATGGTCCTCACAGTGAGAATATAGTGAGAGGGTTTGGGTATTATCAAAATATGCTGGTTTGTTAGTAAAGTGTATTAATGAACAGTCACAGGGGATATTTCAAATGCCTGATGGCCACGAGTTTGGAGAACTCCCTGTCCTACGTGTTAGACAATGCAAAAGATTGGTATAAAGACGATGCTTAACATACAAGTCATACAACCGCTTCAACTAGACATAGGAATTTAAAGAACCATCATTCAACTGTTTCGACTAGAGAAATGTAAATCATTATTTACCTAATCCACGGTTCAACCTGATAATTTCAGAACTCTAACCAATGCACAGTTCATTATTTTAAGGTATCAGTATCTAAGATCCATTTTAAGTACCTTACTTAATTTAGCGTTAACTGGGAATCCATACAGCATAGATGTAAGAATACAAATCTTATATCCACAGAAGGTACTTTATATAAATAACTCTGTGTCTTATTCTATGTGTTTTGTTCATCAGCATGTGTAATATATCATTTTTTATGATAAGCTCCATTGACTAACATAGGACATTGCCTTATTTAGCTTACATTAGATAAATAAGGATCTCTTTTGAAAATACGCCAGTGTGTTAATGGATTCAGGGTGGGGTTGGCATTGCAGACACCAAAAATATACCTGCATTATTAGGTGATATGGCTGTTCAGATAGGAGGACTAGTGTTACAAAGGTTTTTGTAGACAGTGAGTATTAGAATGCATATCTGTATGTACAGGTATAACCATGTGTGTGTCAGTATATGCTGCATACACGTGGTGCGACTCACTGCCTCAGTAACCCTACAGGATCAGTGATCAGCAGTTACTTGGTATCTTCTTTTCATTCTGATTACATTCTGATGTGTGTGATTTCCTTTCTATTTTATTTTCATTCATTTGGCACAGATTTCTTATAATTCTATTTACAATTTCTCCTGTTATCCTCTGGAGACTTTTTTTCTTGTATACCACTGATCTATATACTCCATGTTCCACTGCAGCTTATATTTTTTCAGCAGGAATATTCTATAGTTTGTACGAAACCATTGTTAAATATGAAAAATTCTAGAGTTAAATATTTCATTTATGTAACAGAATCTGCTGGTAAATTAATAATAGTGTCTGCATTTTTCTATTACTTACATGATATAATAGCACTTCAGGGCCATATCATACATTACACAATAGTATAGTAAGAACATTTGTATTAAAGCTCTTGACGTGTATTCATTGCTGATAATTTAAAGACACACAGTCTACTACCAGGGCATGAAACTGAAACAATAACTTAAATTATAGTTAAAGAAATAACTTTGATCTTACACATTTAAAAGTGCAGATCTTAATCATATTAAATGTGTGCTAATCAGAATCTACAATTCTGGAAGTAAAAGTTTTCTTTGCTACAAACCCAGGACATCCTTCTGACTAACTCTTATTAGGGTGTGTTAGGCACTGCACCACTCCAGTTATGGAGCTCTGTTGCAAAATCAATTACTACCTCTAGAATAATTGGTTGACTTT
The DNA here is from genome assembly GCA_027410445.1 of Discoglossus pictus. Lineage (NCBI taxonomy): Eukaryota > Metazoa > Chordata > Amphibia > Anura > Alytidae > Discoglossus > Discoglossus pictus. The sequence continues at coordinate 108,974,073 of CM050171.1, forward strand.
AGCAAATCACAGGTAGTGACTTTTTTCTTTTGTTTCTTTTAGAGATGGAGATCCTTAAATTGTTGCAAAAATATGTCTAAGAAATACAGTACACTTTTTACCTTTTGCAGTAATAATTTCTAGTGCAAATACATACTTGTGCAACGTTTAACACCTGTTATTTTAAATGGTGATATAAAATCTGTGGATTTAGTTTGCACACCAGCTCATACAAGCATGGCCGGATTACCCATTTGGCCAACTAAGCAGCCGGCCAGGGGCGACACTCTGGTGGGGGGGGGGGCATACTTATTAAAAAAAAATTGTTCCTGGCTTAAAAAAAATGAAATATTGCAGTGCATAGACTGGAACTAGGGGGTAACCACCTAGAACAAGACAGTTACAACAGGAAAGAGAACTTACATGCACAGAAAAGGCAAAAATGGGTCCGTGCATACCTTGCATACTCACTCGCAGGGGCTCCTCCACATCACTGCCTAGGAGCTCCAAAATAGTAGACACAGCCCTGCATACAAGCTGCCTTACCATATTGTGTGGCACATTAAATCCCATAATGTACTGCATACCAGCTCTTCTAGTGCACTGTACCTCATGTACCACAGCACAGGTTGTTATTCCTCTCTTTCTATGCTTTGTACACAAACAAGCACTATTTTCACTGCATACCAACTCCCATACTTCACTCCACACCAGCTCCATAGCTAAACTGCATACTAGCTCCCATACTGTATTGTATGCTGATTCCCATGCTCTACTGCATGCCTACTCCAACAAAATGCATTCCAGCTTTTTTACTACATTTCATATGGACTTTCTCACTCCACGTTTACAAGACAAGGTAAGTGCCTGTAGGAGGTTAAAAAGGCAAAAGTATATGAGGTTAGGCAGTTCACTCACAGGTTATCAGATCACCTTTCTCTAAAATTATTATTTGCCTTTCTCACTTAATAAATTAAGAGCTTCCCTGGACCTATCCTGTTATGTGCAAGCACGGGAAGCCGTCGACGTCCCAATGTAGTTGCCTCTAAGTGGCCGGTAAGTGGTTAGGGGTTTTCAGGTTAGGTGTAGAGGGTTAGGGGGTTAGGGTTAGGGCCGGTTAGTGGTGTAGGGGGTTAGGGTTAGGAGCTTAGGGTTAGGAAATTACTTTTAGGGGGTTAGGGTTAGGCTAAGAGGTTTAGGAGGTTAGGGTTAGGACCGGGAGGGGTGTAGGGGGTTAGAGGCTTAGGGTTAGGGGGTTAGGTCTAGGGCCGGTAAGTGGTGTAGGTAATTAATGTTAGGGCCGGCAAAGGGTGTAGGGGGTTAGGATTAGGGGGTTAGGTTTAGGGTTGGGGCCGGTTACTGGTGTAGGGGGTTAGGGTTAGGGCCAGCAAGGGGTGTAGGGGCTTAGGGTTAGGTGCTTAGGGAGTACATCGGGACGAGAGACGCAAATGCGCCCCGGCACTAGGAGGCTTCCTGTGCCGTGCGTGCTTATAACAGGATAGATCCGCTCCCCTTACCCCAGGCTATGGCCAATAGCACAAGGCCCCTACCATGTTATGGGGTCCGGTGCATTACACCTGCTGCACTAACAGTATCTCCACATTGTACACCCGTTTCCTTATATGACACTTCATACTTGCTCCCATACTGTATTACATATCACCTCTCATACTACACTCATATCAATTCAATACATATTTGCATGTTCATTCTACGACTCTACTCAGTCTCCTTTACTAATGTACACCAGTTCCAATATTACACAGCACTGCATTCCAACTCCCATACAGCACAGCATACAAGCTACTTTTCTATGCTACATACCAACTCCCCTACTGATATTATACACCAGCTCCCTCATATCACATTTGATATTATAAAACCAACTGTATATTATAAAACCAAACTGTACGTCATACAGTGAGCTGCAAATCAACTTACATGCATTCTCTAATTCTGTACAATGGAGGAATGGGTGTGGTTTACGTGTGCAGCGCCAAGTGAGTCATATTGAACTGCCACCATACACGGTTGTGTGGTGCTAAAGCTGGCATAATATACCAGCTCAAAAGCACGCCAATTGCTCTTGTTCCACTTAGAAAAAGGGGAATGAGAAGGGAGTGGATCAGGATGCTTATTTTCTGGGATGAAATGCATGTAAACTTACATATTACATAGCAACCTGCAAATTATAGTTATTTTCAAACCTTTGCAAAACATTTCTCTTTTAATTGCTCTAAATTCCAATTAAACCTCTGCTCTTTATATTCACCTCACCAACAATCTTCAGTAGTAATCCAAGGCCTCCAAACAAAACGTGATAATTATACTTTCATTTATTTTACTTAATATAACAGAAAGCTATAGCCAGTGAACACTGAAGAGATAAATCATTGAACAGCCATATACTGCTGCTTGAGTTTATTCCCATAGGGATTGTTTCATTTTGCCCATTTGTCTGTTTGCTTCTCATTGAACAACTGTGTCACTTGAATTTCAAACATTTAATACCTACAAGCACAAAACATTTAATGTGTAGAAATCATAGCCCAAGGGGCAAAGGACATATATGTATTTGAAATGTCATATTCTGCTCTGCTCCTAGTGTGTTATATCTTACAGTTAAGTTACAATACATTTGATGAGTCATTCAGAATATAAAAAGCACAGAGCATATAAGGTAATTGAGGGATATTGATCCTTTGAAACCTGATCGCCTAATGGGACTATTGATAAGAATAGCTGCAACACTGCAACCCCATGGCTAATGTCCTACTGTGATCTGGATATGTGCTTTTGTATCTCTGTGCTTCTTAGAAAGACATTGAGAGTGTGTTAACCTCTTCACTGCTTGGAACAGAGCTCAATATACATGAAATAAATTAAATAGTTAGTAAACTGGACTATTTCTTTGAAATTATGGTAATTTGGCGATATATGTAATAAGGAATGTTTAGAAGAATAGTATATCTGCACACAGCACATATTCCAGACATCCATTCACTTTTATTCATAATGATATTTGTACAAGGAAGTGGTAATGTTTGTGCCATAATCCATTAGCTTCCTATGTGTCCTGTTCTTAGGATGGATGACCTTGTCCTATGGGAGAATATATGAGCTCAAGGTCAGGAGTCACAAAAGCACTTAGCAGCTAATAGGTTTTGTCTGGGAAATCGGAGTGATCAAGTGTGCTTAGTTTTCTTTATTTTATCACAAAAGCATAGCAGAAAGAAACCACAGCAAAGAAAAGCAGAAAGTAATACAGTGCTATTTTGATGACTTTACAGATCTAAGTCAAGAAAAGATACAAAATACTCACAATAAAAATATCAATTCAGTTTTCACTACACAAATAGCTTGTTTATATTGCTTGATATTCTTCAATATCAACACAACACTCTGGGTATGATCTCATTTTCTCCCACAAAAGAGAAATATTCTGTAGTGTAGTCTGAATTTAGTAGTCCACCCATAAATAATTCCACCCATAAATACCAGGCAGTCATCTGCACATTTTGGGCTTCAAGGTATTTAACATTGAAGTACAACTGATCTTTCTAGGCACAATACTCTCTCATCATATCTCGACTCGACTACTGCAATTCACTCCTTGCTGGCCTACCCATCTCTCGTCTGTCTCCCCTCCAATACATAATGAACGCCTCCGTTAGACTCATCTTCAATACCAAACGCTCAGTGTCGTCAGCTCCTCTCTGTCAATCACTCCACTGGCTTCCCATAGCTTCCCGAATCACATTTAAAATCATGACCCTAACATATAAAGCCCTCAACAACAATGCACCCCCTTATATCTCTGCTCTTGTTTCAAAATACTCTCCCAACCGCCCCTTCGTTCTGCTAATGACCTTCTTCTTTCCTCCTCTCTCATCACCTCCTCTCACTCCCATCTTCAAGACTTTTCTCGTGCTGTCCCTACTATTTGGAACTCCTTGCCTCTCTACATTAGATTATCTTCATGTGAATACAGTCAGGCTGATATACTGCAGCAGGGGTGCCATTGATTTAGTGCCATGGCATGTACTTTTTTTCAGACATCTACCAACTGCCAACACTGTACCACTCATCCTTCAAAGTCACATTCAAACATTTTGCAAAACATATGTATGCATCTCACCTCACACTCACACATGCGTTGAGAGCACCAAAAATATGTGGATATTTAAAATTTTATTGTCATTCTACTCATACTTCTATATCACAGCTATACAACATGCCTAGTACATACTTTTATATCACAGGTATTCAATGTGTCTTATACATACTTTAATATCACAACTATACAACATGTCTGATATATAATATAACACCACATGATATATACTCCAGTATCACAGCTATACAACATCTCTGATATACACAAATATCATAGCTACACAATGGACCCTATTAAATACCAAGCCCGCAGGTACCTTCATAAAGGCCGTAAGTCTGCTTACCTGAAATTTGCAGCGGTTACAGAGAGATTAAATTTGAAAAGCCAGCAAATACATGGCAGAAATAAAAAAAAACATAAACCATGCTTTCATATGTGGCATTTCAGAGCAAGATCATGATCAAATCCTCAAGCCTGTAACTACCGATGTAGAAACAGCCAATAGTAAATGAGACCGTTATCATGACGTCAATAAAGCATGGAAGTTAAACGTCAACCAATTAGCGCTTCGAAGTCCGATATGCGATCAGATTTGTAATCCTGCAATGTGAACATCAATAAATATGAATGAAGCAACCGGTCTAGTTAATGTGGGTGGCCTGATATGTATTAACCCCTTGATTCCCAAGATTGATAAAACATGAAAAAAAAACGTAAAAAAAAAAAAAATTACGTAATAATACATTTGCCATTTACAGGTGTGGCAACAATTGTGTGCTTGATGAATTGTAGCAATTTAATAGCGATTTGCGATTGTAACATTTACGGGCTTGAAAGATCAAAGGCTTAGCTGAGATATGATTTTGGCAACTACAGTTTTTCAGCCTGTAACCCGCAGATCGTTTGCAGGTAGCTAAAAGACGCCAATTTAATAGCAGTAACTTTTGTGGGCTCCTTTACGGCCTTCAGTAACTGCAATTTGGTGAATTCAATAGGGCCCTAATTCAGTTCCCTGGGGGGACCATACATATTGCTCCTTAAATAAGTAACAAATACAAGAAATTGAAAACTTGTCTGTTACATGTAAAAATTATTTCAATGTGATTAAAGTCAAGGTCCAGGTCAAGTTATATTTTTAAAGTCAAAATACAGAGATACTATTATTAATATACAGCAATATTATATTACTGTATATGTCAGTAACATAAGAAGCAGAAGAGAAGGTAAGCTATAAAATAAAGGTTATAATACAATGACTTTTAATATGCTAAAATTTCATTCAAGCCTTTTTCTTTGCAAAGTCGCATAGTACCTCTTTGGCATTCCCTTGTAAGTTGGTTTCCGTATCACAGCTACATAACATCTGATATATTCTTCAGTGCAACAAATATAAAACATGTCTGATATAATTATCAATATCACAGTTATATTAGGTGTCAGATATAACATACCAATACAACATATCTTATATACATCATTATCACAGCTATACAACATGCTCAATAAAAATAATATAAATGTATGAATATTTATATTTTCGGAAAATGTTGATTTTAGAATTCTGCAAATTAAGGAAAGGTCAAAAAAGGGTTAGGAGCTAAAATATAGAGGCATCTGTTTAGGCATCAAATGTATAAGACAAGGTCAAGTTTTTTCCTGTGTTTCATTTGTCAGTGCCATAATTTTAATTAAGCTTTTGAGGATATGTGATCATGTGCTGGAGTTTAAGGGAGGCCCATAACTCAGAATTACTTGATTCTATTTTGAACTGACCTTGCATTTCGGCCTTAATTCTGACCCAGTTGAGAATCTTCTGTTTGCTAAATTTACCCTGAACTGATTCAGTTTGTCCAGAACAAAAATAAATCCAAAAAAAGAAACATTATTAATATTTTTTGATTGTTTTTTACTTAGAAATATAGATTAGATATGAACCAACAATACTCATTCAGTGGCCATTCTGTATAGCAAAAATCTTGGCATAAAGGGCCATTCTGGTAAGGTGGCATAACTAAAATGATAATGGGCCATATAAGAAATGCATAAATAACTAAATACAACCTTTATTTATTTTTTTTATGTTATTATTCTCTCCTGCAGGCTTTTATTTTGTTGTTTCAATCAATAGAAGTGCCACATAACCAATAACTATCTTATTATATTCCCTTACACAGTTTTGGTTAAGATATAAAAGCTTACACAAATAAAAATTCTCTCCTTTTGAGAAATATCATCCAGACAATATGAACTTTTCACTTATGTCTGAAGCTGCTAGTAAGCCCTAACAATGAGAAATATTTATCTGGATTGTTTGAGGTAGCGCAGAGGAACATTCACTTCTTCCTCCTCACAACTCCCTCCTCACCGGTTGAGTCACATTGATCTAATACTCCTACACACCTTACCTTCTCCTTATGGTCTCAGTAGTTGTTCTATTTATACAAATAATTTCTTTCAGTGGCTTATCGTGGGCTCACATTCTAAAATGTTCCCGTTTGGGAGAAAGTAATCTCCATTATTGTGTATGTAATAATTAAGAGCTGCTGGTTGCCAATGAGTCGTGGGGTTGTAAATCAATCCAATTGATAGGCACATTTGCATAACAATGCTCATAGTAATTATACTGAATGTTTTCTTAAAAAAAAAACTGTGTCATGTATGGAGTAGGTAGTCTAGGACAATAGAGGTTACACAGAGAACTATTTTGGCATGCAACCACTAACATTGCTCAGGGCATTGAATACAAGTCAATAGTTTTTGTGATATTGCTTTCTAAGGGTTTGATCACATTAGCTATCAAAAATCCTCATGTAATACTCTGATTGCTTCAAATTGCACTTGATCACCCCATTAAAACAAAATGTATAGGAAATTGTATGTTAGGAGCGGTCCGTTTTATTGTACTCAAAATGTAGAGAGTAAATAACAATATAGAGGGGATTCTTGAATACCCAGGGACAGAGTACAGAAGTTAAGAACCGTTCTACCTAACCGACCCCTTTTCTATGGGTTGGGCATTTAAAAAACTGTGCAGTGGTCCATTGGACCTGTTAGAAAACAGAGTGGCTTTGAGGGCTCCCCAAAACCTGGAGCGTTGCTGTGATGATGAATATATTGTCAATTAGGTGTCTGGCCGGTGCACAGTATAGACATAGGCTGGAACAACATTGTTTCTGTTTCTCTGCTTAAGAAAGATGATTAGCTCTCAATTGCATAGACTAAGTAGGTTTATGGCTGGAGTCATATTGAGGAGCAGGAAGTTGCAAATTCAATTTGGAGTTAGTAGCTTGGCTCCAGCAGTTCTCTATTTGCTTTCTCTGCTGCAACCAAAGGTCCAGCTTAAGGCAGAGATCAGACAGACCTTAGAAATAATAAGGAACCTCTTAACAGGTTAAGTAATCCTTAAATCATTCTGAAAGACCAGAGGGAGCCAATCATTCAAGTTTATCTTCGCTACCAAGGTACAACAGTACTCTGTACATCCCACAGTACAAGTACTCTGCTGGATACAGAAGCTGCTGAGGACATCTTCCAGGGGCATCAATACTCTGCTGAAGGCTTGGATGAAATCTTGTGAATCACCTATCAAATGTGATTTTTTTCTCCCATATTGCCGAGTCCCATGCCAGGGCTTTATTATCAAGAAGGGAGATCATATAAGGAACTCTGGCTCGATTTGTGCTGAATGTGGTAGGTTGAAGAGCAAACAGTATCTCACACTGGTTGACAGTGGATTGAAGGATTAGCAGAAAACTTATCACTGTGACTGTGATGTGGGGGTCAGAGTCTGATAGGAACTGAAGCAGTAGCTGCTGAGGCAGAATCAGTAGCAGCAGTACTTAAAGGAACAGAGGTGTAAAACTGAAAAAGAGATTGAAGGTGTCTGCAAGGAGTTAGTAATAAAGTCCAGTTTCTTATCAGTCAGTTTTAAACATGCTTCATGCGTATCCAGCATTTGTCATAGCCTGGAAATGGTCTTTCCTAGCTCTTTAGGATCCAAAGTGACCCGAATAACATGAAGGGGATATCTACAGAAAGTGTACCATCAGAGCAGAGGATAGACTGACCTGTAATTTAGAAGAATCAGACACCAGGAGCTGGCAATGTTCAATAACAGTGGACACCTGCTGGCGATGGAGCTAACTGCTGCCAGTAGTAAAATGACTAATGATCAGACCTGTTTATTTGTGACAGCAGGTCTCATGTGCACCATTTACTGGTGCTTACAATATTTTTTTTCCTAACCCAATTAAACCCACTTTTCCTCCTCCCAAGCAATGTGAACCTCAGATTAGGATATGGAGTGAATACTAGAGTAAATGAGACACAAATCAATGATGAAATTGCTAGTACAATGCATAGACTGTTTTTAATACTCATTAAGATGAAACCAACATATTGGGGCAGTGGTGTCCCTATAAATCTTAGTAGATAAATTGGGTCCTTTCCTGTTATGAGAACGCTGGCACACCACCAGCACAGGCGACAGCAGTGGCGGCGAGCATCCGCTAGATGTCACTGCTAAGGTTTTGCTGCTGATGCCTTATCTTTAGGGTAAGGGTAATGGTTTAAGCTTGGAAATTGTGTACGATTTCAGCAGTGCTTACCAACTGTGTACAATTTCACCAGCGCCATCTAGCAGCTCCTTGTTGCAGCTGGCGTTCTCAAACAAGAAAAGATGTGATAAATTGTACCTTAAGAATCCTCACCTAAGGTATAGTACAGATCAGCCCTAGAGAGCTGCAAACATGCCAGTAATTAAAAATGTCTCTTGTGAGCAACTCACCTGTGCACAGCAGGGAAATCATGATCACCTGTGCTGTGTGTGGTGTGACTTTGCTTATGCCAGTTTCAGCTGTTGTTCATTTTAATGCAAACATTCTGTTTTTAATATGAAATTATATATTTTCTTCAACTGTGATATTAAGGTGAAATTGAGAGAAAATCAATAATCCAATAGTTGTACATGAAATATGGATCTCACATATCTGTCTAGCATGCATTTAAAAGGACATGAGCTAAATATTATTAAATTACTTTTTTAGTGAAAAACAAATAAATCAAAGGTTAAGAAATATTTTTTTCTAACTGAAGAAATGCAATTTTGCAGCATTGTCATGATCTCCTTCTGGTAGATTCTGATTTAGGAGTATCAACTGCAGCCAATGTGTCTTGGCAGAGTAAATTGTTTCTCCATATAGATCAATGACTTAACTGGTGCATTGCCCCTTTAAAGTTACCTTAAATTTAGACCTCCCCATTAGTTTGCCTTATTGAATACATATGAAGAGAAAGGATTAGGGGAATGTTATACAGATGTGTAAAATAAAGAGCTTAGTATTGTATTGCACCCAACTCCTGAGCTTCTGTCCTCTCCTGCAGAGCTGTGTCCTTTTCCTAAGCTTTGCATTCCTTCAGGAGGCCTCCGCTCCAGCATGGAATGTCTGGAATATTTTAGCATACCTTTAGCTTTGTATGGATGTCATTGTGAATTGCTTTCCTGATGGATTGCATTCATATTTTAAGACACAATCACTTTGCATTTGAAATACAGCGTACGTGTGAAGGTTGTTCCACTATATTTAGGGAGACAAATTAAAAACAGAAAAAAATATGTCCGTTACTCTAAATTCAGATGAACTTCATCTTCAAATAACCTTATTTTGGCTCACTAAAACTTTACCATTTTCTTGGTTTGAATATTATAATTTTTTTCCGCTGTTACACAATCTGGATCATCTTAAATAATTCAAAACTGATATTGCGGTTTAATAACAACTGTGTTATTGAGATACATGGCTGTCCTTCAAATGCTTATCAATTGAGCGATTATGATTTTATGACAGGTCCTGATTCTCTAAGATAGACATTACAAAACAGTTGTCCATGAATTTAACAGAACAATCAGGATCACATATATAGTTGTGAGCAAACAAGTTGCTGCTCACACTTGCGGGCTAGTGCAGTAAGCCTGCGGCCCTCGCGAAGCAGGGGCCTCAGTTGCTGGCATGGAGCGCCGAAGGCGCTCCTTGACAGCAACTGCGACCCTCACAAAATTTACAAGGGTCGCAGTTGCTGGCAAGGAGCGTCGTAATGCAAACAAAATACGAGACACGTTACGACCCATTACGGCCTCACAAAAAACAGCCGCAACACGCGCACATTAAAACATGAAAAATACAACAAATACACACAACAAATACATAAAAAGCTTACTTACAGCAAGAGGGAGCATCCAGGACCTCGAAAACTAAAGTTACACCTCAATTTAACTCAAATTAAAAGAGTTTAGACACTAAAAAATTCTCTAAGCAAGAGAAAAAATGGCCGCCGAAGAAAACGAGGCTACAGCAGTCTAAAGACGCAAAACACCATTAAACACCTACGTATTTGCCGAAAAACACCTACGAGATTAGAAAACAAGGCCGCAGCCCGCGCAACCCCCAAAACATTATAAACACAACAAATACAAACAACAAACACATAAAAAGGTTACTCACTGCAAGGGGGGGGGGGGGGGGGGCACCGAGCACCGAGTACCTCTGCAAGTAAAGTTACACCTCCATTTAACCACAAATTTCGGAGTTTAGAAATCACAGAGCGAGAGAAAAAATGGCCGCCGAACAAAACGAAAACGAGGCTAAATGTCCCTAAACACGCAAAACACTACCATAAACACGCAAAACACCACCAAACAGCTACAAATATTCCAAAAAAGCCCACCAAACAGCTACGGATATTCCGAAAAACTCGCACGACATAGAAAACGAATATTACGAAAAACTTGCACGACATAGAAAACGAACGACGCTACATAAGCCACATTATATACACCAAACACCCTTAGCTCACTTACAATTTCATTGCTGTCATTTTTTGACGGGCAATATTCCAGTTATAATATATAATTAAACAACATGATTGAACCTGCATAAACAACTTATTCAGAAATATCTAGGGGTGTGCAGCTCCAGTGGCAGAACTAGTGGCCCCCAAGCATGTAGTCACAATGCCGAAAAGGGACACACACACACTGCTGAAAAGTCATTATTCCTTATATAACAAATATATATGCATCACCTGTTCTTATCTTTCTTATAATATGCTCAGCATTATCCCAGCTCCCTTGGTCCTTCTCCAGTTTAGCTGATACCTTACTTTACAGTTGTGCCAGAACAGACACCAGCCTCCTTACATATCTCTGTATTAGAAAAAAAAGGGGAAATTACATTTCTTGATGGAAGTGCAAGAGAAAAGGAGGGAAGATATAGAGAGGGGGATTAGGAAGGGGATTGATAGAGAGTAGGTGGTGAGAAAGATGAGAGGAAGGAGAAAAAAGAGAGGAAAATTGATGGGGTGAGAGAAAAAAGGAAAGACTGAGAAGCAATCAGAAGGGGAGAAGAGGAGAGAGAGGAAGGGAGAGAGGAGTTGGCAGAGAGAAATTGGGAAAGATGGAGAAGGAGAGTGGAGAAGGCAGACAACGGGAAGGGGAGAAGGATAGAGAGAGTCAAGGGGAGAAAGGAGAGGAAGAAATAAGGGGCGAATAAAGACGGAAAAGAGGAGGTGAGAAGGAAAGTAGGAGACAGCGTGTGGTGGAGATGAGAGCGAATAAGAAGGAAAGTGAGTCAAATGGGAAATATGGATAAAGGGAAAAACCGTGAAGGTCGAGAAATAAGGGAAAAAGGATGAAGAGAGGGAAGGGGATGGATGAGGTGGGAGAGAGGAATGGGAAGAGGATAGAGAAGAGTAGAGAAATAGTATTAATAGGAGAGAAAGAGACGAGTGGATAGTATTTGGAGGCAATGGCTGATTTCTATGTAAGGGAAAAAGGGATAGATAACATCCATTTTATCTTTGCAACTTCAGTAAACTTCAGTGAATAATTCCAAATATATCAAAGTTTAAAGACAAGTTTGCTACAATTGAAAAATTACAGTGATGTTTATATACAAATAATCCATTAAAGGGCAGTAGCATGAACAATTCTGCCTGTAATAGCTCTTGTTAATTACCTGGTACTGTCCTTTTTCTCTCCATGTAATAAACTAGAGGAATCAGTGTGCTAGTGAACAAATGCTTATGTTATAAATCCAACCTTTAAAGCTGTCCACATGATAACCAGGTCCAAATGCCTCCTAGTCAGTTCTCCAATGAGAATCCATCTATGTTTTTGTATTTGTTTTAGTATACTGATTATTTTGCTGACATCATAAGAGACACAAAGCATTGCAGAACCATTTAATACACCACAATTATTGTATTCAATGTTACTAACACCTGCACTGTCATTGGATGATTAATAAATAAATGTTTAATGTAGGACTACATGAAAGAAACACAGGACTGGACAATGGTTCTGGCAGGAGCAGATATCTCACAATGACATCCCATGTTAGATCTGTTAAGTTCATTCTTATAACTAGCTTGGCTGTTTCCCATGCAGTTATAAACACTCCATTTCCTGCTGAGCAGGGGTCAAGAGACCACCAAGTCAAGTCCCATTTACAGACAGAGTCTTTCCAATAAGAGGTCTTGAGGGATTTAACCCCTTGCTTCTATTTTGCTACAATACAAAAGGAATAATAATAATTACTGCTGAAAATGTCGAGTCCTTGGTTTTATTTAGGTTATCGTTGCTAAATTAAAATGGCTAAATGAACTTTGTAATGTTTTCTCCCTAGATAGAATAAACAAAAGTAAAAGAGCAAAGGCACTTAAACAAAAGCAAAATATTTTAAGATTTTTTTTTTTACCCCATTATTTATGGCATCTGTGCTCTCTTGTGTCCCTCATGAACCCCACACTTAGGCCCTCATTCAATTGCGATTTGGCCAATTGAATAGGGCCCTAAATAAGCACATAGCATATTTTTTTAAAGAAGTTTTTAGTTAGTGAAAACCTTGCTTTTGGATAGATGCTTGCTAACTAAAAACTTATTTAAAAAAATATGTTATGTGCTTATTTAGGGCCCTATTCAATTGGCCAAAGTGCAATTGAATGAGGGCCTTAGTTAATAACTATCTGTAGAAATTCTGTAATCTGACTAGAGTTGTACAAAAGGATAAATGCAATAAATATAATGAATACTAGAGGAAATGTTTCAAGACCCCAAGCAGTGAATTTAAATGGTGTATTTGCAAAATGTTATTGTGGGTTATTGATAAGAAAACAAATGTAAAACCATTCATATAACTTTTTAATCCTCTCCAAGCTCCATTTTTATTGAGTGATAAGCCACAGATGATGCAACTGAGACTTGGGCTCTGATTAGATTTTAGACACCATTTGAAAAACTTTAAAGTGAAACGGAAGGTTCCTGGATGTTACTCGCTATATAATATCCCTGTGTATCTATTTACTTTTATGCATTTTGTTTTATTACGAAGAGCTTATACGCTCTGGTCTGCCTAAAATCAACCAAATAGTCCTTGTATGGATCTGCCCACAGCAGCTTATGCAGGCACAGACTCTGTGCAATGTGGTGTTCTGGTCTGTCAGGGACCACGTCTTAGCAGCTAAGAGATAGTCACTGCTTGTTTAGTATGAGACACTGCACAGCAAGTCTGTGTCTTCATGAACTGCAGAGGGCAAACCCAAGAAGGTAAGGTTTGTTTGATTTTAGGCAGTAAAATGTTCAGTCCTGGCAGCGCCACACAGGCCAGGATTTGCAGATATCCCTTCTGCGTACAGCTGGGTGAATCGCTTCTTCAGTCATCCTGATTGACTCACCTGTGCACAGAAAGGATATCCTCAAATACAGGCTTGTGTGTGTGGCCCTCCAGGACTGGACTTGCCCACCCCTGCTTTAAGGGGAACGTCCTGTAGTTTAATAGACTTGTTTAAATAATGACCTCCTAAATGAGCTTTCAAAAACATCTACTGACTAACATGAGTGCATAATATACATATAGCTTTTTTTAACTAACTTATATATTTGTAAATGTAATATATATTAAAAATACTGTACCTTTGAAATGGATAACAATATTTTTGCTGGGTAAAAGGCATAATTTGTAAATTGTGTTTTATTTTTGAGAATTGCTAACCTTGTAACCCTAATTTGCAATAAACAACAATAGGAACAACCAAGATTCTCTTTTGCACCATGCGTCCTAAAGCACAAGTACAACACAGCATTTAATTCTTACTTGCTTTAGTCTTCTTCTCATTTTGTCTTCACATTTCCTTTTTTTGCACTCAATATATCTTAAAATATTTAACATATTATAAAATGTGTCAGCCAATGAGCAGTTAAATAGATGTGTTCCGTGTCCCTTTAATATGCAAATATAGGTGATTGCCTTCACTTCTATGTGCAATTATTTTTTTGCTGTAGGGTTCCACTTTATTTATGTAGCAACTTTTTTTCCGCCATTATTTTAGGAATGTGTGCGTGTAAACTAATATACTTTCCATTAGACCTTTACCACTTTTTCATTGCACAGATAGAAGCTGCCTCTAAATGGAAAGTCTCCTTGAAAGTTAATTATCAGAAATATATTCCACTGCAGCAAAATTATATATTAAACATTAGACATTGAAGTCGGTATTATTTTTTCTACTAGAAACAGTTTGCCTGCTATTATGTGAAGTACTTCAAAATAGTAAAATATAGGATTACAGTGCTCCTTTAAAATCTATTTGACCTATGATTGGGCAAGTTTTCATTTCTACTTGTTGTCAGATAATTTATTTAAAACTTTGCCCTGACATATATGTCATGTCTTTAATACAGATACAAAATAAGAGAGTGCAGATTTTAGGAAATCAAGGTATAAAACTATTTCTTGAGAGCTACTGCTTTATCTTTGTTAATCCCACATGATTATATATATGCATATATGACAAATAAACATGATTAAATCCCCACAGTAAAAGTTCCAAATATGGTATAATTTAGATATATAGGTAATGTCAAGTTCTTTATCAGATTTCTAAATAACATCAAATTGATAGAGAATTGTTATTATGTATAATTTGAATTACAGTATATCAACTTTAGAACCCCTGCTATGTCCCTAGAACTTTTCCATCACTATTTGTCCAAATAAACCTAAAGCATGAGCCATATAAAATATATATCTTTGTTATTGGACTAGCCTTTGAGAGAGTCGTCTATGAGAAAATTCATATCAGTAGATTAAGGTCCCCCATTCCACTTGTATGTATGTATATTTGTTTTGAAGTGTTATCTAGATGGTTATCCCTATTCACTCATACTAGTTAGGGGATGGAGGTATTTATACAATTGTAGAATATGATTATCCGGAGGTTACATGGACCCTAGATTGATTGGAATGGTTGTTGAGCAATTTTGATGATATTCCTCACCTTTTTATAGGCTCTTATAGCAATTGATTTCTGTTTCTTCCTATCATATTATAGTTGATCTAGCCAGATTTGGGGCATGAACTCGTGAGCCTTCCAGTGAGGAGGACCATTCGGTGGTCATAGGCCTGCTCTACATTCTATCTCTTTTGTCATATTCATGTTATCAATATTACCCTATCCCAGTGTTATCAATATACACGTGTGAGGATAATATCTATGTATATTTTTAATAGCGCCGCTGTTGAGATATAATACATTTTTATATTTACATGGCTTATGCTTTCCATAGTAGAATTACCATTTAACGTTGGTGTTAAGCACTGTTGGTACAATTTTCAAACATAGGATCCATATAAACCTATATCTTGGAGTGATGTGTCATAGCTGCTCTTTTAAATTTGTCTTGGCATAAATATGTTGCTGAGCAGACAAACTTCTAGTGACAGACAATATGACATAGAACTGGGAATCCCTTCACATACAATGCATTGCCTATCCATTGATTATATGTGGAGGGTTAAGGCATAAAAGTCAAGCAACCCACTTGCAAATAATGTAAAGCAATATTGAAGGTTCCCAGTTTTTAATATTAAATAACTACCTTTGTGTTTGCAGATCTAAACATGTTATTAACAAGTGCTTAAAAGCTCTGAAGGGCCCGTAGGCCACCTCAGGCTTGCCTGGGGTTGGAGGGAGGGACCACCTGACCTGGCAGGCCCGGGTATGGGGTCAGGAGGTGGCTAGCTGGGGGAGGTGGAGCCATGGTAGGCGTTTGGCGAGAATTTCCACCAGATTGCCCCCAGCTAGCCATGGGCAGTGGGAGAATGGGGGAGATCCTACCCTACGGTGGTACGGATGTTCCAACACGGTAGGCCCTGGATGAGGCCTCAGGTAGTAGGGTGTACTGTCTCTGTCCAGGCTCCTCCCCTCTGGGTTATGTTTATTTATTTATCGTTATGGTTATTACGTCATGTTGTGTTTACCAATAAACGCTGTGGCAATTTATATCCCAAGAAATGGTCTGTGTCTAATTTTATATTCAATGGGTGATGGGGTATAAATTCTTATATGCACATACCAACTGGGCCTTGCTTAGGTCATGTTTTTACTCACTAAAACCTACAAATTGTTCCTATAACTCATGCACACAGTGTCTCTGAAGTACAAGATATATTAACCAATCACAGACTGTCTCTCAGCAGCATTTAAATTAATACTGTTGAGTTGCAGTCTTTCATTGGCTAGTATATCTAGCACCAATATAAACACTGTGTGCATGAGCTGCTGGGGGCGGATCTTTGTTGTGATTCTTTGGAAGGTTTCATTGAGTAAAAAGAGAGCTTTTAAGCACTTGTTTAATAAAATGATATTAGATGTGCAAACAAACACTAAGGTAGTGTGTATTAATATTACATTTAGTATAATTAAACCATCCGAATCTCTATAAGTAAATATTTATTGCCAACATTTCTGCATCTTATACTGCTTGTATGGCTGAATAGCAGCCAGTGAATAAAATAAATAAGAAGCCTGCATAGCTAGAAAAGACCAGCTTCCCAAGCAGATTTCTTTCCGTGATGCCTCTCTCTGCAAGGCTGATTCAGCTGGTTAGAAGTATTCCCCTGATACATCCTCGTGTAACTGAAGAATATAAAAAGCTTCTGTTTCCTTCCAGCAGCAACAATATTATTTTACACAGGATAGTCCTGTGTTGCAAACAGATTGACTTAAAAAAGCCACAGTCACCTTGAGTGATAGCCAACAGTTATCAATAGATTCTGCTTAAGCTATTTAAAGTAATCAAGTAAGTCTTAGTGAATCGTCATACAATTTGTAACAAAAATGATTTTAATTAAAGAAAATAAGTCGGAAATTGTGGAGACAAAAATACTAAAATAAACTGTAAACCTCTTTAGGAACTTCTGACTAGTATAGTAGTTTGTATATAAAGAATTAGAAGATCTAGGAGGTCAAAAACATTTTATTGAAACTCTATTTCAGATATTGAGAATTAATAAGGAATCTTCTGATGTAAAAACTGATTTCTTGAAAGCTATCTCTTTATCTTTGTTAATCCTACATCATTATATGTATGCATATATGGCAAATAAAAATGATTAAAACCCCAAGGTTCCAAATATGGTATAATTTAAATCTATAGGTAGATCAAATTGTATTTAAAAACTGCATTTTCTTACAATTATCTTATATTGAAGTTTGAAATTTGACCTTGCAATCAGCATTTCAGATTTCTAAATAACATCAAATTAACAGAAAATTGTTATTATCTATAATTTTAATTATACCAAATTTAGAATCTACACTATGTCCCTTAGATTGTAAGTTTGCGAGTTTTCAATATTGTGTCCGTGTCTTGGAAACGAGCACTATGTACATTTGATCCTAAGCTCAAAAACAGGGCTATCCATTCTTTATAAAGTGTACATTTTTGTTTTTTGCCATGTACTAAACCCCTGTACAGCGATACAGAATATGTTGGCGCAATATAAATAAAGATAATAATAATTATAATAATATGTCTTAGAACTTTTTCCACCACTAATTATCCATATAAACCTAAAGCATGCACCATATAAAATATACATTTTTGATATAGGACTAGCCTTTAAGAAAGCCGCCACAGTGGCAAAACATCTCTTTGGATTATTATAGGGAAATTCTTTTTGGAATCTATCTGAATTTTGGGCAATGGAGAGACACTTTGGATGTTATGGCCTATGAGTAAATTCATATTAGTAGAATTAGGTCCTTCATTCAACTTGTATCTATGTATATTTGTTTTTAAGTATTATATACTATAGATGATTATCCCTATTCCCTCATACTAGTTAGGGAATATAATTGTTTAACCTTTGTAGAAGAATATGGTTATCCAGAGGTTACATGTATACTAGATTGATAGGAGTGGGTGCTGAGCAATTTAGTCCAATTTTGGTGATATTCTTCACATTTTTATAGGCTCTCATAGCAATTGATTTCTGTTTCTTCCTATCATATGATAGTTGATCTAGCCAGATTTGGAGGATCAACTATTGATCTTATTTAAACTACTTAATCAAGTATATAATTAAAGAAAAGCTTATGATTTAAGTGATTAAAGGGCAAGTGAATGCATTTTTCAAGTTAAACTTATTTTAAACCTATTATTCATCATTAATTAACATTAAAAATATATATGCAAACAGCAGCAAAGCAAATCTTTTTCCAAAAAATATGTAAAAATGCAAAATATGTAAAATTATAATTACAACAACAAAAATAGTGGTAGGCTTGTTCTTCAGTCATAGTAATCTACTCAGTATATCAGTCTTGTCTCACGCAGACGAGTGATCCAGCCCCGAAACACCAGGAAGTTCTAGCCTAAATAGGAGAAACAGTAAACCCTAGATGTACGTTTCAACCTCTGTGGGCCTCGTCCGTGAGGTGTAGCTGAACTCCCTAATGCCCAGTGGGCAAGGAGTCCACGCCTGGAGCCCTCATCACTTCTTTAGACTAAGCCCGGTTGAATGTAATACCAACTTTTAAACATCAAAACAGTCTAGCGGTGCGTAAAAAAGAATAAAAAACGTTATTAGTAAACAAACTTACATTTAATTTGTATAAAAGTAATGATGCTGGATCAGTTTAAAAAAAAAAAAAAACTTTGTTAACACTCTAATCCTGCCACTACAAGAAAGCCTTGGAGACGACAGCAAAATAGGTAACATATGGCGGTATTTCAGAAATTATTCCTTTTTTAATATTTGGCTGTGCTTTCTGCTCTTACATAATATTACAATACTGGTTTACATAATTACTGAGTGTCTT
Organism: Discoglossus pictus; assembly: GCA_027410445.1. Taxonomy (NCBI): domain Eukaryota; kingdom Metazoa; phylum Chordata; class Amphibia; order Anura; family Alytidae; genus Discoglossus; species Discoglossus pictus. Next base: position 108,993,328 of record CM050171.1, read on the forward strand.
AATTTGAGTATGAACAGGATCTGACAGTGGGAAATTTGTTGTGTTCAATAAATACTTTCTGTCAGTTCTGATATCTTAAGTAATATTATTCATAGTCTTGAAAAAGTGCAATGGTGCGCGTTGTCTGGTGCTTGACTAAGATAAGCTGGCAGTGCTGAAAGGGACTTGGAACAAACTTGTTTAATGCATTTCAAGAAGTATCTTTTTACACTATATTTTATAATTACAATTTCTGTATCTTTTCTTACAGAGAGGGTGTCAACCTCTGCATACTCCTCACCAGCTAGAAGTCTGGGAGATCCTGGAATCACACCCCTGTCCCCTTCACATATAGCAGCGGTAAGATTTATTTTTATTTCTTATTGACACATCTACGGTAGGTAGCTTGAGCAAGGTGACAGAGAATGGAGGAGACAGCTATGTGTAGGAGCATGAAAGAGAGACCAATGGTAGCTCCTCAAAATTCGTAATGAAATTTGTGACCATGTGAGATTAAACATGTACATTTATTTTATAGTACTCTGCTCAAATAGAGTTCATTTCTAAATAAATGTAGTTTCTAGTAAAATAATCTGTTTATAACCATGTAATAAATATGCAAATATATATATATACACTTACTGGTCAAGCAAATCCCCAATTTGAAATAGTAGTGTCATATTATATTTACATGTTACATCAAGAATTGTAATTTATTAGGTTGATGTGGGTGGGGGTTATTGACACTTAAAGCAAGGCATAAATATGGAGTCTCTGCAATAAAGCAATTAAACAAAACCGCAGGAAAGGCAAATAGGATGCTTGGGTGTATTAGTAGAGATATTGTTGTTGTTGTATCGTTTAGTCGTGTCCGACTCTCTGTGACCTTATGGGCACAGCATACCAGGCACATCTATCTATGCCTCTGGTTGTGCTAATCAAAAATATTTTCTTGCCAGTTCCTTCTCCAGTGTACTGAGATTTGTCTTACCTCTCTAATATGACCTGCCCATTTTGGGTTACCCTACATGGTATAGCTCACAGCTACATTGAGGTACACAAACCCCTTAACCATGACAAGGTAGTGATCCTGGAGGGAAGTGGTTTAATTAGTTGTATAAAAAGAGAGGTACTAATGCCACTATGTAGATCCCTAGTTAGAGACCGTATTTTCAAAAGGATGATAATAAATTAGAAGCACTTCAAACAAGGTCTAGAAAATGGTGAATGGTCTTAAAAGACTTTATGATGTGAACATGTATATAGATTAGAGGACAGAAGTGAGAGGATAGAAACCTTCAAATGTATCAAAGGATTTAGTAAAGATCAAAAGGAAAGTTTATGAGAAAAAGAGGAATGAAAGAAAATGAGATAATGATTGAAATTGGAAGATTTGTAAATAATTTGTAAATAAATAATAAGTTGGAAACATAGTAAATAATTAGAACAGCCTTCCACTGGAAGTGGCATGGTCAAACAGCTAAGGAATTTAAGAATGTCTGGAATAAGCATAAGGATATCCTGAGACTTAAACCAAACTTTAAGGCAGATAGATTGGGTAGACCAGATGGGTATTTTGGTTCCAATCTACCATTAAATCTAAGTTTGTATGGTTTGGTCGTTCTTTTTTTTCAGTTATACATCTCTTACTTTTAATTGGTGACTCTGAGGCTTTTTCCTCACAAAATAAAAAGCAGAATTTAAAGCAAGTGTAAATATCATTCACATTAAATTACTTGGTCACTATACAATTTGTTAGGTTTGTGATAAAGGCTGGTATGTAGTGTCTGCATTTTTTTTATAGAAGATAATTATTGGTATATATACCCTTTCTTTATGTTTAATCGTTTTTGTTACATTTTAATGCTTTCCCCTAGAATAGTCAAGGACAATGACAATGTATAATCAATTTTTAATACTACTTAAAATTGATCTAATCTATTCCATATATACAGACTCACTGTATCACTGCTAATGGAGCTATTAGAACTAGTTGCATTAGTCTGAGACTTATTTAAATATTTTTGAAAACTATATTTTGTTCCTGTGCACTATTTTTATTTTTATGTCTATGGTTAAAATATTTAACAAATGTAATATAAACGTAATTATTTTTATCCTTAAATAAAATCCTCATTGATTTACCAGTGCAAAATAATATTGCAACTTGCAACTTTTAAATCCAACACTTTGAATCATTAAAAAAGCCAACAATATATGTAGATAGTCAAATCACACCTATGGTAATCATATAACAATTCTATATCTTAATTATCTGCCATATTCATATAATAAAGTAAGATTCATCATTTATTGCTAGTAGTAGAAGGCCCCTACCCTGCCCTACTAGCAGTAGCTCCACCATTGATAAGGATTCATATTCACAATCAATGATGAGGCCTCAACATTCACAGCTCCTTACAAAGTTGGTATTCAAAAATATTATAAAATATTCAGAGTTTTCCTGTTGACTGGCCGTACGCAGTGGTAGCCATCGGCCACTAGGTGGCGCAGCTGCTTTTTCAGTGAAGTTTTTAGGTTTTAGTGCTAGGTATTAGGGTTAGGTGTTAGGGTAAGGATTAGGGTTATGGGTTAGGTTTTAGGGTTCACTGATAGCCTAATGGCTGGTGGCCCCGGAGAGGACAGGAGAGTTCCAAAAATTCTATTCTATGCTTAGAAGAGCATGTTTTGTTTATGAAAATTGAGTGTTGTAAAAATATCGAGACCATCCTCCTTTCAAACTGAAATGAGAGTAAAGCTACATGCGTTCCTGTCATTGATACCTCCCTACAAAGAGTATTAGCCATTATTAAATAAAATGAATGTCACTCTAGGATATTAAGGGCAAGAATGAGGCTAACTAAATATGTAACAGATTAGTAGTTCAGTTGCAAGCTATGTTTCATTCCTGTGTGTGATCCATCTATCATCAATGCAACGGTATTAATTATGTACATGGTGGTAGCCGCAGATATCCTGCGCTGGTATTTTATTAATCAATTATGGTATCCTTTTCCACGTCGCCCAAAGGACAACTTGGCATCTCTTAGCAGGTGTTATGTATGTTGCTATCCAGATTACAGCAGCAGTTCATATTAAGGTCACTGTTTGGCTAAAATGAAAATGCTGCATTAAATATTATACTGAGCATGACGGCAATACGAGGGGCTATAAAATTCCCAAACCAGGAAAAACAGAACTGAATTCTCAACGCTTCACAATTTGTATAATGTAGGTAGTCTTGTGCTCCCTTATGTCGTGCCAAAAACACTCAGAAGACTGTCGATTCTGTGTAGAGTTCAAAGAACAACATTTATCATCATTACAAGGTCCTGGATTTAGTATTAAATTGGTTATTTAACTTTTAAAGAGTATTGGAAATCTACATCACAATAGATAGTTTTATAACATAAACACTATTTAGAGATGCACATTTTTATTTGAGTACCACTATATGCTAATTCCACTTCTGGATCACTACCTTGTTGTGATTAAGGTGTTTGTGTACTTGAATGAAGCTGTGAGCTATACCATGTAGGGTCACCCACGATGGCCAAGTCATAGCAGAGAGGTCAAAGAAATTGCGGCTCATTGGAGAAGGAACTGGCAACCCACTCCAGTGTCTTTGCCAAGATAACCTTATTAGCACAACCACAGACACAAGGATGGTGCCTGTCATGCTGCTGTCCATACGGTTTAGTCATACATGACTGAATAACTAAACAACAACAAATATGCTTATTAGTCGAATAATATGCTAATTAGCCTTTATATTAGCCAGAATTGAACTTCCCTTTGTATCATATTAATCAAACACATTGTGCCAATAAATAACAAACAGTTAGTTATCTATGTATATATAGCTCAAAAAATTATTATTTTATAAAAAAAATGGCAGGTGCAATGTTTAACCAGTTTTGTAGTTTTTTTTAAAAGACAGTTGATCTCCAACATTAAATGTATTTGAATCAAAGCTTCCTTTGCTATGCATTTATGCAGCTATGTCATTTTTCAAAACGTGTTTATGTTATACAAGTTATTAAATGGCCGCTGTAATCCAAAACTTTCAGTCATGCATTTAAAGGAGCATGCTTCAGATATATCAAAGCTTGTCTCTTTTACATAAAATATAAGTTGTGGTTAGAAAACTAAAACGAAAGCTATGCAGAAATATAATATAACAAAGTAGTTGGTTGAGACAAGGGTATATATTTTTCAATTAGGGGTATAAGTGGGGACAAACATAAAATTAACATTTTCTATTCCATATATCACACCTTTTCATACAAAAACACTTGTAATATTTTAACAATTTTTAGATTTGTAGTAGAAAATGTGAGATTACAGCGTCCTTTATCTTTCAAGACATTTGTGACTTCATGGATCATCCAGTAGTTACATGCAATTTTCAATGAATGTACATTTCATCCAAACATTACATTGTGGAAAGTGTATACCTGTTTCACTGTGCTCAGTGCAATTGAACATAAATATATTAGTGAAAATAAGGAATACTTGAGGTTTTCACTGGTTTAATTGTCCTCAGTACCAGCTAAACATTTTGCCAGAGAAAAAAAATATTTTGCTACTCTCATTTTGTTCTGTAAAAGGAACCTAGAACCCCAGCAGTGTCAGTTCAACAGCAACACACTGCATTTAACATCAGGTCATGAGGGGTTGAGTCGAACTTATAAAAATCATGAAAATAAAAAACTATAGACTTACATGTGAACAAGAATGGCAAAAGAATATATTCTAGTGGCGAAGGGCACCGGTGCAACATTATTTGGGGCCCTCCTTACAACTCCTCTATAGAAGGTAAGGGTCTGTAGAGGCCAAGTATATAACAGGTGGTCAGATCACATGTAGGCTGATCAGATCACCTTTCTATAAACATATTTATCTGCTCCTCTCCCATAATAAATTAAGAGCCTCCCTTTACCCCATGCTCCTGGAGGAGCAGAGCCCCCCAACCCTGTTTTGTTCCCTGGTGCCTCATCTGATCCAGCAGCAGTATCTCCGCCACTTATAATTGTAAAATAAATCTTTGAAAGATCATATATATATATATTGTATATGCATCTTTATAAAATGTTTAGCCTTCTGTTTGATATTAAGCTAAATTCATTTCCGATTTTTCTCTCATCCTGAATTAGACGCAATATAGTTTGTAACTGGATGTGAGTTGCATTGTGATACAGTGCATTGCTTTGTATTGTTTATTAATTTAAGCAAATGTATTTATTTTAATATAGCATTAACAAGGAATGCAAAAGTAAAGTTAAAAAGAGGGAATACAAGTGGAGTTTTTATGAGTGTAAATCATAACCCATAAATAGGCTCAATTGAAAAATTGCTATTTGGGAGTATTACCTACATTTGTTTAATCCTCATTTATTCACACTCTTTACTCTGATTGGTCCTTTCAGCTGTATAGCTCAAAGGGACATGGAACACCAGTCTTGTTTTCATGCAGCTTTAAACATTGAGAAAGTTGTGTTTTACAAGAAAAATATTAACTAAAACTTGTTTAAACTTCATTTACGGTACGTACTTTTATAGATTGTATCGGCAAACAAGTATGACTCATGCATTTATATCACTGCCCCTGCATTGGCTGACAGGGGCAAGCCCCAAGATCAGTTAAACGTTTCAATCACTTTTTTTCGGCTTTGAGAAAAAAGAAATTACACAGTTTTACATTATCAAATAACTTCTTTCAGACGCAAGAAAGAAAGAAAATGCTTTCAATGTCCCTTTAATGTTAACGATTTTCATGTGTGAAAAATAGAGAAATAAACTGATTTGCTTAAAGACTGACACAGAAGTCAATTCTATTCTTATAGATCAAACTCTCTGCATCAGTTTATCATTACAAGGTTAACTTAACATCTTGTCATCTCTTTGCAGAAAGACTCTGATTCCAACACAGCTGATGAGCAGACCTTCTCAGTAGTTGTTGCCATTGATTTTGGCACCACTTCTAGTGGCTACGCCTACAGCTTCTCCAAGGAGCCAGAATGTATTCACATAATGAGGTAAGAGCTGCAATGCAGCAGCACGTTGGGGGGAGGCGGTGACGGGAAGGAGAGTGAAATATGATTTGTACCATCTGCAGCCACCGGGAAGGCTTATGTCTTTCTCTGCAGCATTTAGGGACTTATATCATTTATATTACCTCTCAAATTCCACATCTGTTACACTGTCTGACAACAACATTTTATCTAATTACTGGAGCTTTATTGATGCATTAGCAATAAAGTCGTATTCATTCTACAGAACGGCGTAATGTGTTTAAACACAATGTAATTACATGTCGTGATACCAGTCTGTGATTTGTCTTCCATTGATGTGTGTACATTTCAAATTACAAAACCACTACTTGAACATTATTTAATATACATTATTATCATTACTTTATGTTATTTTAATTATAGAACTGAATAGTTTTTTTGTTATGTAAATATTGAGTAAAATAAAACAGGTATGTTTGACCTTCTTCACTTGTTACCTTTATCTGCATATAAATAGATGTAGCTATATGGTAGTTTTGAGCTTGTGATTTGCGGTAGATAGGGATAGTGTTCTGAGCACAGGGCTTCGTGTAAATAGATATACTGTTGTGAAAATAGGGCTTGGTATAGACAAGTGTAGTGTTCTGAGCACATGGCATGATATGGATAGGACTGGTATTCTAAGCATATGTCTCGCTATGAACACACGGGCTCTTTTGTACGCCTGCCGAGATATAGGTAGGGATCTTGGCACATTACTTAATATAGGAAGAAGCAATCTTCTGAGCACAGGGCTTCATGTAAATAGAAGTTATGTTCTGATCTTACACCTTGAGGCAGATAGGTACAATGTTTTGAGCACATTGCCAGTGCAAATCACCGGGGCCTACAACAGGGTAGGGGCCCTCTGCTACTGGCAGTTGGCTTGCATAAATGGAGATTCTTATTAGGATAGGGGGCAGATCATTATTTTTATAGAAAAGTGACATGATCACCCTAGGGCCCAACAAAGCATCAATATATAGTTTTGCCTTGTTTATGAACCCTACAGGTGTGCTGAGAAGCTGCAAGTAGGGGCCTACATTATTTTGCACCGGGCTCTCTCTTCACTTGCAGCACATTGTGTGGTGTATATAGTAGGCTATTCTGATATTTCTGAAAGGAACTGTTATGAGTCCAAAGCATCATTTAGTGTGAGAACCAGTTTTGCACATATAACTGGCTGAAGACACCATATAAATGCTGTTCTGGGTGTATACTGTTGGTAGAGGGACTGCTCTGTGCACATGGAAATAATACTCCGAACACATGTCTTGGGCTCATGGTGTGATGTTAAAAGAGGGCATTTGCCTTGGACCAGACTGAGTGGTTGTTTTGAGAACCAGGGTGGATGTTTATAGTATATAGCATGGCGTACATAGAGAGAATCTCCTTAAAATCTGGCTTGGTGTGGTAATGTTGTGATCAGTGCATGGCTTAATATATATTTATAGAGAAACCGCTGTGAGCATATGGCACAGTGTAAGGGGATACTGTAGACACAGTCTTGTTTTAATGGGCATGGTCCCCCTTTAAGAGTTGGGGTTAATAATTGTGCTGTCTTAAGCACATGGCATGATGAAGAAAGTGGGACATGATCATATTTCTTTTATTATTGCTCCCTGAGGATAAATGATAAAGTCTGAAGAGGGATTCAGGAGGAAGTGTTGGGATGCGATCATTGCAGTAATCAATTAAAAGCTTTTGAATAGAGAGCTAATTTCTGGGACATTTATATGTTTCTGTATGAGGACACCAGTGTATCAGCAGCTTTCAAAAGAGAAGGTTGACCTGTAACATCCTAAAATACTCATGTCAATAATTTCTGTAGTTTACTCTGGTTAGTATTAATTTTATGCATATTATTAATTTCATCAGTGTTAGTAGATTGGTGGAAATCTATTTATTTTTCATTGAAAAGGCTTTTTGGATCATTTGATTTTGAAGATGACTTTTATTCAGCAAATAATGTTGCATATAAAAACACCAGATCAATACAGTCCACTAAAGGGATAAAAGCTGCAAGATTAATATGAAATGATATGATATTCAGAAATGTGATATTATTGTAAAACAATGGCCACAATTAACCAAGGCCCCACATTGGTCATTTGTAGGGCATTAGTACAGTCTGCTCACTATAGTCACAAATCATAATTTATTATAAATGAGGATTGTAATAGGGTGGGGAGACTTAGCATTGGTTCTCTAGCATTCCTCATTCACCCACCATGGTGCACATGATGAGCGTAACGTGCAATTCATACGTTTAAATGAATAATGTAATGCATATTTAATTAGATTCATGAATTATATTATAATAGAAGTTAAAGGTACTTAGTGGAGGTTTCATATATGGTATAATTTACAATTATAGGTGATAACAAATACTTCATCAATTGAACATTACCGAAAGCAAAATTGTTTTCTTATATTAAACTTACATTAATGTTTGCAGGTTTTTACCTGTCAGTCAGCATTTCTGATCCAACCACCATCAATTATCTCTTGATAATTGCAGACCATTGCCAACAATTGGAAATAATTGGGCTCTGAGTATAGTTTTTGCGGTGCTAATATTTCTAGCTGTGAAGGGCACAAGTGGCTAAAATAGGTTGCTCTCAGAGTGGGTTATGATGTCCATAGGACTAACCTATTAAGGTTAGTTCATTCTCTGATGAGCACCTCTAATTTAGTTGTTTTGTTTATGCAAATTATGCTTAGGGTTTAGTCTCCCTAAAGGTGATAGGGGACTCCAGACATGGACCCCTTGCTCCCTGTACCTTAGCGAGTTCAGCTGCACCTCACTGACGAGTGCGAAATGCGTGAATTGCCTGGTATTTTGTTGCTGGACCACTCTAGTGAGTGGGACCAGACTGATATACTACAGGATATTTCTCCCTGTGAAGGGCACAAGTGGCTAGGAGGATGCTCTCAGAATTAGTTATCATGTCCATAGAACTAACCTATTAAGGTTAGTTCGTTCTCTGATGAGCACCTCTAATTTTGTTGTTTTGTTTATGCAAATTATGCTTAGGGTTTAGTCTCCTTAAAGGTGATAGGGGACTCCAGACATGGACCCCTTGCTCACTGTGCCTTAGCGAGTTCAGCTGCACCTCACTGACGAGGACGAAATGCGTCTGTGGTTTGCTGTTTCTCCTGAATTACCTGGTATTTCAGTGCTGGGTCACTCTTCTGAGTGGGACCAGACTGATATACTACAGGATATTTCTCCCTGTGAAGGGCAAAAGTGAGCTTAAAGAGGTTGCTCTCAGAATTAGTTATCATGTCTCTGATGTGCACCTCTGATTTTGTTGTGTTGTTGTTGTGTTCAAATGATGCAGTGTGTTCATTACATTTCTGTAGTTTTTCGGTGCTCATTGCGAGCATCTCAGCTCGTGTAATTTTGGTGGTCTGAGCACCTTTGGCACTCATTGCGAGCCTCTCTGCTCATGTAATTTTGGTGGTGTGAGCACCATTGGCGCTCATTGCAAGGGCCGCGCTCATCGCCTTTGGCGCTCATTGTGAGCCCCTCCCCTCATGTACTTTTGCTCCTCTGAGCATTCTTGGCGCTCATTGCGATCCTCTCCTCTGCTCTACTGCCTCCCCTGTGTCTCTTTACCCTCTCCCTGCCTCTCCTGTGTCTCTTTTCCCCTCCTCCCTTCCTTCCCTGTGTCTCTTTCCTTCCCTCCTCCCTCCCTCCCCTGTGTCTCTTTCCCTCCTTCTCCCTCCCATTGTCTTCCCCCTCCTGCCTCCCTACCCTGTGTCTCCTTCACCTTCTCCCTCCCTCCCCTGTGTCTCTTCCCCCTCCCTCCTGTGTATCTCTTTCCCACCCTCCTCCCTTCCTCCCCTGTGTCTCTTTCACCTCCTCCCTCCCTCCGTCTCTCCCTCCCTCCCCTGTGTCTCTTTCCCCTTCTCCCTCACCTGTGTCTATTTCCCCTCCTTCCCCCATCCCCCTAGCAATGCACATGCACAGCTAGCATTGCTGAATATAGGTTCCGTAGTGCGCATGCGCTAGCCAGAGTTGCACACTATGGAAACTTTCAGCCTTATTAAATTGCAATTCGGTAAATTTAAAAGGGCTCTATTTAAGCACACAGCATATTTTATTTACAGAAGTTTTTAGTTAGTTAAGACCTTGCTTTTGGATAGAAGTTCACTAACTAAACACTTCTGTAAAAAAATATGCTATGTGCTTAAATAGAGCCCTTTTAAATTTACATAATCACAATTTAATAAGGCTGTTTATTAGTGGGTATTATTTTTATTATTATTATCCTGTATTTGTTATGTGCCAACTTATTCCGTAGAGCTATATAAGAAAAAAGCAATGTTAACACATTGCAAAATAATGGCGGGCCTTGTCAAACTGAGGGAATTTTGGTAATGTGCAGACACAATCTAAAGTACATTTTATTTTAGTTATTTGTCTCATAAAACACAAACAATATTATATGTTTATTATTAAATTGTATGTTATAAGAAATGGGATTCCTATTTTAATAGAAACAAGTTGTAACTATTTAAATATTTTACTCACTCTTAACATGTCCATAAAACCAAACCAATAAGATAGCTCTCTGTGGACTGCATAAATACCAGGAAACTGAGGGCCTCATTCAATTGCAATTTGGCCAATTGAATAGGGCTCTAAATAAGCACATAACATATTTGTTTTAAATAAGTTTTTAGTTAGTAAACATCTATCCAAAAGCAATGTTTTCACTAATTAAAATCTTCTTTAAAAAAAATGCTATGTGCTTATTTAGAGCCCTATTCAATTGGCCAAATTGCAATTGAATGAGGCCCAAAGTCTAGTGAATACTATGAAGGGCTAGGATACAAGTTTATGATGCATCTTAGCTCATTTCAACCTTGGATAACTTAATTAGACTCACTATATTTTATCTCACTAAATTTCTTGCATGATAAATCAGAACCACTGATCTAAAATAATCATAGTCCGTCATAGAAAATGTCATTTTTCTTGTGTGGTGTGCTTTCAAACCACAAATCATGTTAAATATATGGATCTTTGACTACAATCTTTCTCCAAGACGCTGGGAAGGGGGAGATCCAGGGGTATCCAATCAGAAGACACCAACCACCATGTTATTGATGCCAGACAGAAAGTTCCATAGCTTTGGTTTTGCAGCCCGGGATTTCTACCATGACCTGGATCCCAGCGAATCCAAACACTGGCTTTACTTTGAGAAGTTTAAGATGAAGTTGCACAGCAGCACTGTAAGTAATTCCTTGGAGTATACAACATGTCATGTTTTCTTTTCTGTTGTGTGCATGAATGTCTCTGTGTGAGGTAGGTGGGCAGCAAGCTACAATTCTCGGCCCTGCATCTCCTAATACAAACACAGCACGATCAGCAACATCCAATTTACCTACGCAGTGATATTGTGTACCTTCTATTACTTGACCAACAGAAAGCTGCTGGCCAAACCATATTTGCATTAGAAGATGCAATATGGAGAATCACAGGAGATTCACAGCTTGCTGCTTGCACATCTCACACAGTTACATATAAGGAATGGGAGGATGGCAGCCCCCTAGAGGTAAACTAAGAAAACAAATGTTAATAATTCATAAGTTTATATTATTAGATATGTTTTTTTTTCATTATGCTAAATGCAGCTTAAACTTTCAAAAGGCAAAGCCTCACAGCCAAAATGATAATCAAAGAGTTAAATATAGAAAATAATATTGTCAAAAGTATCAGTTTAAAATATTAATAGAAAATACATATTTTTTTAAGTGGCAGCACTGTTGAGTCAGAACATACAACCTACTCACTCTTCCAGCCTCCGCTGCCTGGGAATGCATTTATTGCTTAATTTTGCCTTTCAAGCTACTTTTTTTGTGTATTATTCAGGATCTCACCATGGAAACTGACCTCACAGCTGCAAATGGCAAAAAAGTAAAAGCCCTAGAGATATTCGCCTATGCTCTACAGTATTTTAAGGAACAAGCTCTGAAGGTGAGAAAGATGCTCCTTTTTTAACTTTTTCATGATGCAACCAAATGTGCTTTAAATAAAAATAGCAGCTGATTTTATCCCGAATATCTATTTCTGGAGATTAGAAAGTGATTTCTTGTGTTGTGTTCCACAAACTGCGTTCTGTACATTCTGAAAATAGATTATTATATTTCAGAGAATAAATAATGGTTATAGTTTATACCACCACATTAAACAGGGGTGCACAGAAGGTAGATTGCGATCCGCTGTAAACCTCAAAGTAGTAATTGGTAGATGTTGGAGTATCAGTCATCATGTCCAATCTGCACAAACCTTTACATTTCACTGGAAGCAAAATGTACCCAGTGGTGGCGGAGTGGTAATTTATAGTAGAAATCCATACCAAATATCCCAGGATTCAATTGATCACATTAGGGACCATATTTATGACAATTAATGTATTAATTTAAAAGACATCTCCGCTCATGTAATTTTGGTGGTGTGAGCACCATTGGCGCTCATTGCGAACCTCTCCCCTGGTGTACTTGTGCTCCTCTGAGCACTCTCTGCGCTCATTGTGAGCCCCGTGCTGAACGCCTTTGGCGCTCATTGCGATCCTCTCCTCTGCTCTACTTTTGGTTCTCTGAGCACCCTGTGAGCTGATTGTGAGCCCTGCAATGAGCGCCTTTGGCGCTCATCACATGGCTCTCAATGAGCACCTTTGGTGCTCATTGCAAGGCTCTCCGCTCATGTAGTTTTGGTGGTCTGAGCACCTTTGTCAGTCATTGCAAGGGGCATGCTGATTAGCTTTGGCTCTCATTGTGAGCCTCTCCCCTCGTGTACTTTTGCTGCTCTGAGCACCCTCAGCGCTCATTGTGAGCCCCACACTGAACGCCTTTGTGGCTCATTGCGATCCTCTCCCCTGGTCCTTTTTTTTTTTATATATTAATGGAATAATAAATTAATTTTACTTTACCTATTTGTAATTAATATATCCATCAATCAATATGCTGAAGAGCTAACAATCTGTGGTTGCCTAGTTAAAATGTTTTTTGTACTGTTTTAAACTTCTTTACAATCTTCATTTTTTAATTCGTACCAATGGATTTTTTTTTTTTTTTTACCTCATGGTAAATTATTCTTACCACTAGTAATACCTCTTTCAATACCTTTTATAAGGGCTTAACTATCACTTTTTCCTTTATATACCTCGTGGTGAATTGTTTGTATATGTCACCAATACCTTTCCAATACCTTTTTTAAAATATGAAGAATAAAGATTAAACATTGTATATAAAGCACAATTGTGGGTATTAAATACAATACACTACTAATAAAGATGCTCTTTGTTTTGCCGGCTATGATCCTTCATAAGAGACAAAAATAGTAAATGGAATTAACTATTGTACCTGTAGTAACAATTTAATAAAATATTGTCAACTTAATAAGAACTATAATGTAAATGCCCCCATGTACTCATACATAGGCACTGTGACGTGCTGCATGAAAATATGGATTTTGTGTATAATAATTCCTAAATGCTGACCACATTATAACTCTTTAGTAATATTATATTGTTCTAATATGATGTGGAGATAGTACTTAGTTGTTATACTGCGTCACATTAATTGTTATATTATGTCATATTGAATAACAGTCCATTGGTATATTATTATATTATGCCACTTGTAGTAGCACTCCATTTTTATATTAAGTATAATAACAGTCTGTTACCATATAATGTACATGACATTATGGCCCATTGTGATATTATGCCATGTTTTATCATTGTTTCTGTATGCCATTCATGCTGCTCTTGGTTCTTAGGAGCTGAGTGATCAGGCTGGCTTAGAAATGGATAATTCTGAGGTCAGATGGGTTGTCACTGTCCCGGCAATCTGGAAGCAGCCGGCTAAACAGTTTATGAGACATGCGGCATACAAGGTGAGTGTCCTACATGGTAACATGAGAAGTCATAGAAATAGGAATTGGCATGATTTGTCCTTATTACATAAGGGATCATGATGTTCCAATTATCTACCAGTGTTATCTGTCTGGTGGGTTGGTGTTTTACTCCCAATTACCTAATTACTTGGTTTCTTACTATTCATTGTTTAAATTCTTGTCAAAATATATTTCAAGTGGGGCCACGTGATGTGCAATTGGGTTATTAATGCAAACAAAAACTGGGAATATATTCCTTTGAAGAAAATATGCAAAAAACAATTTATTTCAGTTTTATTACACTTTCGAAATAATTAAAGGACCACAAACATTGTTTACAAAACTACAGTCCTGAATTGTTAACATGTACTATCTCTATTGACTATCTCTATTGACAGATATAAATAATCTAGCAATGTTGTATAATATGCAGTTTGGGGGGATAAATACCTCCACCCACTGGCCATTCTCATTTGAATGTAGTAGGGGGCAGTGTAATTGGTAAAAGCCTGGGATGTTTAGAGTTTGATCGTTCAGGTTAGGTAGATACAACATTGATTTTGGAATGTTGAAAATAGTCCTGGATTTCAGTGTTTTCCTGCTGTACTGTGAGTCAATCTCTGTCTCGACCTTATTGTCTCACCTCTCTAAAGCCGGGAAATTCTAAAATCCAGGAAATGTTACCTGCTCCTAAATTAAATGATTAAACATTATCCACAACCCAGGTTTGTGACAGCTATACCAGCACCTACTATGTGTAAGACTGTACTTATTAGTGCCGTATACACACAGTGTGCACCGTCATATGTCTTAAAATATGTATTTGTTTTAGTAGCTCCTTATATTTTTCATTGTCATGACCCTTCTTAAAGAAAGCTTGACTCTTTTGGTGCAGTACAGGAAATGACTGATTTCATCAAAGCACTTCATAACTCAATTGCAGGCAGAAGGAGGAAATCACTTTGTTACAAAAGTAGTTTGTACAGGGATTAAATAACTTTTTGTAACCCTTACAGTACATTCCTTCATTTTATTAACCAGAGAACATCTGCAAAGCTTAATGAATTTAGGGGATTGTGTTTTTTATTTCAGTCGCATAATTTGACCATGTGGCTACTGCAGCTGAGATACTGACCACTTTTATAGAGTGCAGCAAGTATTATTGGGTGGGTAATGTAGGCGTCTGCTGATGTACTCATTACAAAGCAAGAATCACTGCCAAGAAAGCACTTAAGGCCATTCATATTCTATTCTCCATGAGACACATTAACCCTTGTAATGCAGTAGGAAGCATCAAGACATTGATTAAAACTAGACCCTATAGCATTATGTCCAGGAAAACCATACTTGCTCTGACTATAATCATATTCCTTGTTTTGTGGCATGGACCAGGCCATATCCAATTATCAGACAGTGACCATCAATCATCTGTCTGTTGTTAGGGTGTTAGTTCAATGTCCAGTTATTATGTTACTGTTACAGTGATTTTCCCTTTATTTGTATGGTTTTGGTCAGTTGAGAGATAAAGGAGAACACAAAGTCAGACTGAATCTCCTTACCGTATAGAAGTTAGATTTAATATGATTACAGACAAATAGGGGCTATGTCTCTGTTTAGGCTGTATTGGCATTTAATAAAAGCACACATATTTCATAATAAAGCTACTATGAATTGAAACAATTTTATTGGCAACTTTCAGGATTGGGTTAGTAAAAAAAAAAATTGATATAGCCTTCTCCATAAATGGGTGCATAAATATGTGTGTCTTATTTGTAAATTCAACATTTATATTGTACCAATGTGACACCTAGCTGGCAGCTTTAGATCATATCATATTGCACTGTATAAATAAATGATCAGTTTACCCCAAAGGGAATCTGCTTTAAACCCTACAGACATCACCTTGGGTAAAATTATTGACAAATGTATCCAGAGCAAACCATTCTAGACATGAGGCACAGGGAATTAGCAGAAGGACAAATACAAGGAAGTTTATCCAAATGCCTTAAAATTCCTCACTGTGAGGGAGTGACTTAAACATCAACATCCTAATGTCCTGTTATCTGTCAACTTCCTGGGAAAGGGACATGAGAGCAGAATTGTTGGAGACTGAAAATTAACATTATTATTATTATTATTATCCTTTATTTGTAACGTGCCAACATATTCCATAGCGCTATATAGGCGTTAAGTACAAGTCAAAGACAATTTGAACACAATGCAAAGGAATGGAGGGCCCTCTTATTGAGCTTTCAATCAAACACATCCTATATAAGTTCTTGTTGAACATTTTAATACACAATACATGACCTCTGTATAGAATTCAAGATATTGGATGTGCAGCATGTGATTGACTGCACCAGTCATTATTTTATAATATGTTGTAGTTTGCCACAGGCAGAATCTAAGACTTTTGAAGGTAACTAAATCAGGTATGTTTTTGATACTTTATGTCACACATTATACACTTTATGCAAAATTATAATTGAACGCCTTTTGGTAATGTTACAGTACACTTTAGTTCTATGGAACAGAAACTCTTTGTGACTCAAATAATGGTGTTTTTATATACTGTCAGTATTACTTAAAATATAGATATTATTAGAACAATATGAGTAATTGCAGTGCACGACCTACTCAATATCATGGTAAATGCATTGCATTTACTGTGCATTCACATTTCATTCCACATATGGTCATTTTGGATTCTATAACAAAGCTATTAAGGCACTCACAAGCTAGGTATCTACCTGCGATTCACTCCAGCAAAGAATGGCATTAATTACACACATTATACTGTTAAAAAAGGTATTAGTCCTTGTACATCTAAATAAACCTGCAATGCAGCAAAGACAATGCAGTGCTGTGAATTGTACTGCCCATGTAATGTGTAATATTACCACTTTCTTTAATAAAGGCAATAAAAAAAAAGAGAGTGTGTTAGTAATTCAGAGTTGTGTATACATTGGACAGAAACCTTTCACTTCCTCAGCTTGCCCTGACAAAGTGCTGTTTGAGACTGTCCTGATAATGTGCAGCCAGGAGGTCACCTTATCTTAGGTGTACATTCATCAGTGTCAGAACCTATTCTGATAATGTGCATTGAGGAGCTCATTAGATAGACAATCAGCAGAATCGAAATGCAGGAGTGACTTTATTCTCACAATTTATACTAATATTATGAAGTTGATAGATGTTTATGTCCTACATAGCCATCAACTAAAAGGAATATACATTTCAAATATATACAGTGCACATATAATCTAACTTATTAAAGCAGCTTGAAACCTGATTCGCTTTTACTTGCATGAAGGAGCACAACATTGACCAGCTGTAGTTGTCTGATCACACATCAATGCATAGACTGTGAGGTAAGAGAGCTCTCTACATAACCCACTTATGAAAAAAGTATGCAATGGAAAAATAAAACAGAGATTCACAGCACGTTCACTACAGCTATCATTCTCGTTAGCCTGATAAAGCTTCTACTGTCTCTCTGGGGTTTCGAAATAGTAGTGAAAATGCTCTCTGCTTAATCAGTCTGTGAAAAAGCATGTCTTGTCAGGCTGAACATAGAGATTCACAGATAAAGATATCACCAGAATGCAGTGCAATAACTGTATTTCTTGGAATTCTGAGCAGGAAATACATTTTTAAACTTATTTTAGACGTTCAAACGTGAACACAAATGTACTATTTGCCGTACTCTGTACGGTGGAGGACTTCTATCACTCTTTTGCACACCATATGTTAAATATATACACACACACATATATACACATATACTATCTCTACATAGAAGCCAGTTCCTCTCAGCAGCCGTCTTCACAGGCACCCAGTCCCTCTCATCATCAACCACCACACATTACACACCACTCTTGGCATCCATCACTACATAGCACGCAGTCCTTGATCCCTTCTCAGCATCTATCCATACACAGCATCCAACACCTCTCAGCACCTAACTCACATGCACCCATCCACTATCTCTTTTGCTCTACCTCACAAAACCCATTACCATGTACTGTCATTCAGCCCTTGCTCTCTCACTTCTTCCCTGATACACATCCTCAGCATGACGAACTACTTAACCCTGCCACTCCTTGGAGCTTCAGTAGAAATGCTCTTTTTTTTAAACAGGCATGCACCATTTTCCAACCAGGAGAGGTGCACAGCCAAGGAGGCCCAGGGCAGGTGGGCTGGGGTAGGGGAGCCCAAAGGGCCCCCTACTCTACAGACATTTTTTTATTTTTTTATTACACAGGACTGAGATTCCCCTCAGAGGAGGGCCCTAGTGCATTGCACTGCCTGCAGCATTGGTAGCTCTGCCCCATTTGTAGGTAACACTGCATGAAGGTGAGTGTGTGCACAAAAGAGGAGCCATGACAGGGAGGGTAAGAAAACAGTGAGAAAGATAACAGAACATTTAGAGATGTCTTTAGTTTCCTTTCAGCGGTTCACACAGTGTAGGGACAGAGTCAGGACCTTCTTCTTTTGGTTCACTTAAACAGCTCTTTCGCCAGTTGATACAGATCACATTCCTATTGGTTCACAGAGTAACACTTGTTCCTAATTTGCCCTATCAGCTCCCAGTGTTTTCCTGCTTAATCGGACACACAAATACTATATCATTTGATTTAACCTGTAAACAACTGGAAATGAAAAGGCTGAGATGGTAGTTTGGGCCACTCTTATTGAAGTCTCTTTTAGCCTTTATACAAAAGATACGATCCTGCAGCCTATCAATTTATCAACAATCACAAGGACAATGTAGTCTGGAAACGTGAGCCAGGCTTCCACTATATGAGAGAAGCCAGGTGGGTAATTAAAATGTATTCTTAGTGGCACTCCGTGAGATCAAGGGTGGTGAGCCTCAGGATATTCATAATTACATTGAGAATAACGGGCATGTGGAGCTGGGGTGTGAGGAACACAAAGGGTTTGACAATTTGAGGACTGCTACACTGAAGAAGAAAAATGTGAGGTCAGAAAGTGGGGCATGGGGGAGAGTTAAAGATGAGATCATTTATTGTACAGTGCATTAAAGAGTATATGTGGTATTAAAGTGATCATTAGAAAGTGCTGATTTATCTGATCATATATTTCAAAGGTTTAGCAATTCAAGTATTCTGCATAATTTGAAAAAAAGGTGTAAGGGCAACATTTAGAATTTCAGAGGTCTAATATATACATACAAAATTGTAATGCATGAACAAAATGCCTTTAGCTTAGCATTTGTACTTCTGCAGTTCCACTCTACCCTCATTGGCATAGGAACATCCTGTGTTATGCATACATTGTATTCTTGCTGGGCTACAAAAGGCTCTTTGAGTATACATGGAAAAGGAAATGGATGGATCCTGCAGTAAACATGGAAACATCTGTCTGGAAATCTCCATTGGCTAATAAATGCTAATAATAGTTTTCTTATGTATTACCTGCTTACCTTATAATTCAGAAGAGCATAATTTGAACATTACATTTTAGACTTACAAATGAATATTCTGAAGACTAGACAACGTACACTAAGAAGACATAAAAATCTGGCCATGTGTGTTTGTGTGTGTGTGTGTGTGGGGGGGGGGGGGTCGGGAGGGTTGGTGATCATTCAATAGTTGATGAGAGATGAGTAGCGAAGATAGATAGATGGATGGGTAGAAAGTAAAAGTAAAAGCGAAAAGGGGTTACAAGGGAATGAGAGGGTAACAAATGTGAAATTAAAGGCTGCAGAGTTCACCATGCATATCCCTATAACTTTATATAAGAAAATGGTTAAACTTGGAAAAACAAGGAAAGAACATGATTGACTGAACGTCTTTATTCAACCTCAATTACTATGTAACTGAAAATAGGATTAAAGGGAATATGGGCAACAAACAACATGTAAAATATATTTCACTTGGCACCCTGTTCTTTTTGTGTTTCTGCTATTTTGACAGATTCATCCCAGACTACTTGACAGCAATTTCCTTGTATCACCTACTTTAGAAGTATTTGTTATATACTCCTAATGGAGTTATTAATAGAATATGTATTTGCTTTTAGAGATTAAACAGTTCTAATGTATTGAAATACATATAAGCCATTAAACAAATTCAATTGGACGAACAAACAAATGCAGGTTTCTATTTCAAATAATTTGTCACATGCCCTTTTGTATAGTTAAACAGATTGGCTTTCACTAAAAAGGAAAATAGAATTAAATGGAAAAATATTTAATCTATGAGGGTGCTATTTAATGGTGATTCACTGATGCGTTACTGCCTAATGTTAATTTCTTACATTTTTGTATTATGGGGCGCATTCATGTGCAATAAGATGCCACTTGAAATTTACAACAGACACTTATTTTGCCATACTTTAATTTGTTAATTATGATATACATTTCTTTATGATATAATTTTTGAAGTAACATAATTTATAAAGTTGTGTCATTTATTTATTAAAATGAAACTAATTTAAATATGTTAATGACATCAAGAGAAGGCTTAGAGATGTTTTTTTAGAAAAATGTTAAAGATTTGTAGATAAGAAAACTAAACACAACTTCACTGGACGTTTTCCCTGGCTCATAATTCTGTCTGCTCTGGTTTATCTATTATGGGACTGGAACATATTAATAAGTCAGCCACTTATTTAGATCCTTTAAACATTTTATATAATAGAGAATCTTACTGTATTTCTAAACCTGGTGCTCTCAGGTCTAATTTGATCTATTGATCTGGTACATTTATAAAATGTTTGGATTTTTCTAGATATTTGGTAATAAGTTATAATTTTATATAATTTTTGTGATTTGTATATTTTTTGTGTCTTACTTATTGCAATTTACTTTATATTTTTTCTACATTGTATTAGATTTGTCTAATTTTGATACATGACCTTGTCCCTGGCGTTTACATATGGTGTTTTACCAAGAAATGCGTTGAGCCTTTTTATTTGGTCACATTGTATTCCTTTGGATTACTTGAATCTTGAATCCCCCTCTTCTCCGAATATTTGTCTTGGTTAACTTTTTTGCCGCTGCTTTCCCAAGTTGGGGCAAAAGTGAACCGGTTTCCAACACTATACTTCACCTACCTCGTCTGTTTGTTCTTTGTGATGCATTTCTTACTATTCATGTACCTTACTGAGTGATTCACTAACCTGCCATGTTTGGAGTGGTTCAGATGGTCATGCTCTTCCATTTGGTTCTTTAGGTGGACACACAACCGAATGTTAGTTACTCAGCATTTTACTTTATTGTTTTACTTGCATGTAACACTCACACACTGTATGTATGTGAGTATGACCTTTATTCCTTTTAACATTATATCTTCTATTTACAGTGTTAGTCGATGCACTTTTTTTTTACAGATGTGTTTCTTCAAATGATTTCCCTTTTTTTGAAAAAATCTATTTTGTTCTATTTCTGTTTTTTTGTATCAGTGTTTTTTATTATTCATTATTTCTATTGCTTATTTTACTGTTCATTTTGCTGTGTGTTTTCACATTTAAGACAGGTGTATATACAGTGCCTTGCAAAAGTATTCACCTCCTTGGCAGTTTTCGTGTTTTGTTGCCTCACAAACTGGAATCAACATGGATTGTTTGAGGATTTGCATCATTTCATTTACGGAACATGCCACAACTTTGAAGATGTTTTTTTTAAATTTTTATTGGGAAGCAAACAACAAATAGGACAAAATAACAGAAAAAGTCAATGTGCATAACTATTCACCCCCCTAAAGTCAATACTTTGTAGTGCCAACTTTTGCGGCAATCACAGCTCCAAGTCGCTTTGGATAAGTCTCTATGTGCTTGCCATATCTTACCACTGGGATTTTTGCCCATTCCTCCTTCCAAAACTGCTCCAGCTCCTTCAAGTTGGATGGTTTGTGCTTTTGAACAGCTATCTGACCACAGATTTTCTATTGGATTGAGGGTTGGGCTTTGACTAGGCCATTCCAACACATTTACATGTTTCCCCTTAAACCACTCAAGTGTTGCTATAGCAGTGTTTTGGGGGTCATTGTCCTGCTGGAAGGTGAACCTCCATCCTAGCCTCAAATCACGCACAGAGTGGTACAGGTTTTGCTCAAGAATATCCCTGTATTTAGCACCATCCATCTTTCCCTCAACTCTGACCAGTTTCCCAGTCCGGGCTGCTGAAAAACATCCCCACAGCATGATGCTGCCACCACCATGTTTCACTGTGTTGATAGTGTTCTTTGGGTGATCTGATGTGCTGGGTTTGCGCCAGACATTGTGTTTTCTTTGATGGCCGAAAAGTTCAATTTTAGTCTCATCAGAGCACCTTCCTCCATTTTGGGAGTCTCCCACATGCCTTTTCGCAAACTCAAAACATGCCATTTTGTTTTTTGCTGAAAGTAATGGCTTTCTTCTGGCCACTCTGTCATAAAGCCCAACTCTATGGAGCGTACGGCTTATTATCATCCTATTTACAGATACTCCAGTCTCTGCTGTGGAACTCTGCGGCTCCTCCAGGGTTACCTTAGGTCTCTGTGCTGCCTTTCTTAATAATGCCCTCCTTGCCCGGTCTGTGAGCTTTGGTGGGCGGATGTTTTTTAACAGGTATGCTGTTGTGCCATGTTCTTTCCATTTGGTTATGATAGATTTGATGGTGCTCCTAGGGATCATCAAAGATTTGGATATTTTTTTAGAACCTAACCCTGACTTGTACTTCTCAACAACATTGTCTCTTACTTGTTTGGAGAGTTTCTTGGTCTTCATGGCAGTGTTTGGTTAGTGTTGCCTCTTGCTTTAAATAAAAATGTTATCATACTGGGAATCCAGTTTTGCATATAACGTTCTTTTTAACATAGTTTTTCTCTTATAGGCTGGAATGGCAACACCTGAGAATCCAGAGCAGCTGATCATTGCATTGGAGCCAGAAGGAGCTTCAATCTATTGTAGGAAACTTCGTCTTCATCAGATGATAGATCTCAGCACCAAAGCAGCAATCAATGGATTCAGTCCTACAGATCCAGGTGACAATGCAATAAATATATACTTCAATCAGGCTTCTCTACGCCTTGGAATGATTCATTTTCAGGTGGAGTTTTACTACTGAAAGAGCATTGATAGAAAATGGAGTGGTGAGATGAATGTCTTGTGCGAGAGAAATGGATGGGAGGAAAGCTAAAATGATCAGATGAATATTAGGGCATAGATTGGTATTTGTCATAGCATAGTGCTGTTTGTAGCATGGACTCCTACTTGTGTGTCTAATGTGTCTACAATCTCTGCTTTAGTCACTGTTATAGAGGACTATTTCTTATTTATGGGGTGAGCAGAAATATGTTTTGAAGGAGTAGGTTGAGAAAAATGTGTAGGAGTGTGTGCCATATGTATTTGTAGTGTACCGAGAGACATTTTTGGAGCAGGACTTATAGAGATGTGTGTGCAGACATTGTGACATTATGGAGATAAGATAGAACAGATTAGCACTGTATGTGTTGTTCTTTGCAATCTCACATCATTTTCAGTTCTGCACACCCCCTCACACTCAGCAGCCCTCCCAATAACCTTGTGTGAGAGATGAACCATAACTGATAACAAATATTTATTGCAGGGTTTGTCTTAATTTCATGATAAAATTCAGGTCCATAGAGCCCTGCAGGGTACACGTTTTATTGAGTGAGTGTGTGATGCTAGTGATACACTGGGAGAGTGCACATGGAGAGAGGCAACAGCGTTATTTTCTTCATATATATATCATGTATGGACAATTTGTCATGCTATCTGTGACAATCCGGCGGTAGGGGCTATTACTGCTCAGGGCACCTGCTATAAACTACAGGTTAACTACCCACAAGGACCATTTGGGTTCTTGGAAATCTCGACACCAGTACCCTGATATTTGGTTTCTGTAACAGTCAGGGTCTCTCCATCGGGAATGAGCCCTTCCAGGAGTCTCAGTAACTTTCCTGTGGTAGTAACCAGGACAAGTTACTGGCAGGGTGGAGATACGTTCAGTATCGCAGCTACCAGGAGCAAAATAAGAGACATACGATTTCTTTATGTCTCCAGAAGTGAACTGATTTATTTTGAAAAGTCAACAATATTTATAGCAGTTTGATACAAACGGTGTACACAGTCTAATGATGATAGGATGTGGCAGACAATTACAGAAGATAACCCCACATGGGGTCTAGAAGTATCTTGATGGTTGGCACCTGTGAACAATAAAGCTACCTTCTGATACACATCTTGCCATCTCCAGCTGCCTAGCACATGGGAGAGGTAATCACCTTATCTGGACAAACAATGGGACAAAACAGATAACAGTTCAATAGAGTTGTCTGCTCACTGTAGACTTAGCACATCCTGTTTAGCATATCTGCCAACATTGGGCTAAAGCAGATTACAATGCAATGGCGTGGCTGGAGCCAAGCCATCTGATCTTTAATGGGCTAAGATCCAGGAACTGGAAAAAGGGGTCCTTGACACTGTCATATTAGTTGGGAGCCAACATGTAGGGGTGATTTACATGATTATGCACTTAGCTGTTTGTGACTATAATGCTATTGTATAGCACAATAGTGTAGTTTATACTTTTAAACCTAATTTTGGAACAAAGTAGTGCCTCAGTTATACGTAGCTTTGACCTCAGTTTTTTTCTCTATTGTTTTTTGAATAACCTAACATGATATTGGGCAAAATGTTTTTAAAAGCAAAAAAAAGATAAACTCAACTTGTATATTTTTAAAATTGTATATGCTATTATTATTTACTCCATTTTGCTTTCTGCCATATTGCTGTTTCTTACAATCTTGGATAGGAGTGTCCTTGTAAACTAATAACCTCCCCTTTAGTGTTGCTGAGAGCACAGACAGATGTAACTAACACATTCCCATTGTACAAATTAAAAATATTATACAACCGTAGAAAGTTGATCAGCATAATTGCATACAAAAAATAATAAATTAGAGGCTGTTTAATTTTTTTAGTTTCTAAAACATGTTACATAGTTTAAGTGTTGTTATTTAAAAATGTACATTTTAAAGATATGGCCGCAGTGGTCTTTCAAGTACAATCTGAAATGAATGATGTCATTTTCTGCAATCTATTTGCTTAATATTGTTAGTTTTTTGTGATGTATCAAGTTAAAAAAATAATTTATATTTTGTATTATGTCATATTATTGATATGATCTATATAAAAAATTGTGATTACCTTGTATTTTTAATAAACATATTAAAATTGACATGCATATTTTTGGAATCACCATAATATTTTTGGAATCATCATAATCTCACCTACAGGAAAGATTGTGTATCTTTGTAAGTCTGATATGAAAATATACCCAGCACATATCTATCAGGTGTGTAGCGATGGTTTGTTACAAACCTGATTGGTTTCACTATGTGTCTATGTTAAGACAAATGTCAGCTAGCATGAAGAATTTCTATATTTGTTCAAATTCACTGTAGCTTAATTCTGAGGTTACTATGTTTTATTGTGTTAACCACTGTGTTTAATACATTTTTGATGATGTGATTAGATAAGATGATTAGACTTATTTTGCAACACAAGGTTGATATCTTTAAACAGTTTATGAATGTGAAAGATCAAGTAACTTGTATGCATATAGGTCTAATTGTCCAAAAGCATGAACTACCTTCCAACTATTGAATCCAGTGTATACATACAGCCTCATTCAATTGCTGCAATTTTGAGATCCGGCCTCGCAAGTGGTAGCAAGTTACTTTGCTATTCAATTGTCTTCTGTTTGTGGGCTCCGATAAAGTTACGTGCTGTGAGCTGCGATCCAATGCCATTGGTAAAATCACCAGTTACTTCCCTCCTAGCATTTGATCGTTCATGGCGGCAATAGTTACTATCGCTAAGAGCACAAATCGATATTCAATTGCTCCATTTTCCCTGCACTAACCACTCCGTCAAGCTTGCAAATAGCAAACATAGAACCACAGGTTACTGGGACCAAGGACTCTCGCAAAGGGCTTACATACAAACCGGAGCACTTTAAATGCAAATATAAAATCAATACAACACTGTAAATGATGGGAAACACAATGGGTTTCATTAGAATTAAAAGCACAACATTCTCAAGCTCGCACATCGCCAAAATATAATACTTTATTTCATGTTTAATCTTCGTCCAAAGTCGTACAGGCTTCAACCTCCAAGCCCATAGAACTTAGAAATCCAACCTCCATATTTCATTGAAGTCTTATGGGCTTGAATAACGAGTTATGGGCTTAGAGGTCATTCAAGCCTGTAGGACTTTGGACGGAAATTAAGCATTAAATAAAGTATTATATTTTGCCGATGCGCAAGCTTGAGAATGTTGTGCTTTTAATTCTATTGTCACCTATTGTGTTCCCCATCATTTACAGTGCTGTATTGATTTTATATTTGCATTTAAAGTGCGCCGATTTTTCGGGCTTGTACCACGAGTTACGGGCTTGCTCCCGCGATCATGTTCAGGCCCGCAAATGCTACTGTCAAGAAGATGATTTCCGATTCTCGAGATCTGCGCCTAACTTGCGGGCCCGTCCAATTGAATAGCACCATAAATTGGGCCTGCAGCAGGCCCGCAAACGTACAGTGGATATAAAAAGTCTACACACCCCTGTTAAAATGTCAGGTTTCTGTGCTGTAAAAAAATGAGACAAAGATAAATCATTTCAGAACTTTTTCCACCTTTAATGTGACGTATAAACTGTACAACTCAATTGAAAAACAAACTGAAATCTTTTAGGTAGAGGGAAGAAAAAATATAAAAATAAAATAATATGGTTGCATAAGTCATTTTGGTTATGAGTCTATCAGCATGGCACATTTTGACTTGGCAAGATTTGCCCACTCTTCTTTGCAAAAATACTCCAAATCTGTCAGATTGCTAGGGCATCTCCTGTGCACAGCCCACTTCAGATCACCCCACAGATTTTCAATCTGATTCAGGTCTGGGCTCTGGCTGGGCCATTCCAAAACTTTAATCTTCTTCTGGTAAAGCCATTCCTTTGTTGATTTGGATGTATGCTTTGGGTTGTTGTCATGCTGAAAGATGAAGTTCCTCTTCATGTTCAGCTTTCTAGCAGAAGCTTGAAGGTTTTGTGCCAATATTGACTGGTATTTGGAACTGTTCATAATTCCCTCTATCTTAACTAAGGCCCCAGTTCCAGCTGAAGAAAAACAGCCCCAAAGCATGATGCTGCCACCACCCTGCTTCACTGTGGGTATGGTGTTCTTTTGGTGATGTACAGTGTTGTTTTTGTGCCAAACATATCTTTTGGAATTATGGTCTGATGAAACCAAGGTTGAACTTTTTGGCCCTAACACCTTTTCCCACATGCTTTTGGGAGACTTCAGATGTGTTTTTGCAAAATGTAGCCTGGTTTGGATGTTTTTCTTTGTAAGAAAGGGCTTTCGTCTTGCCACTCTACCCCATACGCCAGACATATGAAGAATACGGGAGATTGTTGTCACATGTACCACACAGCCAGTACTTGCCAGATATTCCTGAAGCTCCTTTAATGTTGCTGTAGGCCTCTTGGTAGCCTCCCAGACCAGTTTACTTCTCGTCTTTTCATTAATTTTGGAGGGAGCTCCAGTTCTTGGTATTGTCACTGTTGTGCCATATTTTCTTCACTTGATGATGACTGTCTTCACTGTGTTCCATGGTATTTCTAATGCCTTGGAAATTATTTTGTACCCTTCTCCTGACTGATACCTTTTAACAATGAGATCCCTCTGATGCTTTGGAAGCTCTCTGTGGACCATGGCTTTTGCTGTGGGATGCGACTAAGAAAATTTCAGGAGAGACCAACTAGAGCAGCTGAACTTTATTTGGGGTTAATCAGAGGCACTTTAAATGATGGCAGGTGTATGCTGACTCCTATTTAACACTATTTGGAATGTGATTGCTTAATTCTGAACACAGCTACATCCTCAGTTATAAGAGGGTGTGCAGACTTATGCAACCACATTATTTTTCTTTTTTCTTTTTCTTACCTCCACCTAAAAGATTTCAGTTTGTTTTTCAATTGAGTTGTACAGTTTATAGGTCACAATAAAGGTGGAAAAAGTTCTGAAATTATTTATCTTTGTCTCATTTTTTTACAGCACAGAAACCTGACATTTTAACAGGGGTGTGTAGACTTTTTATATCCACTGTAAGTCCAACTTTTTTGGACTTACGATCTCAAATTGAATGTATATAGCTGCTGCACTTGAACAGATACGTTTTATCAGTGAACTCCAAAGATAGCAATGGACTACATCAAGCTCAAACAGCACTTCATGGGCGTTTAGTTAAAAAAAATAATTGAGCAAAGAAATTTCAATATTATTGACATTTCATACATTAGTAACAAAATCGTTAGTCATCAATATTTGATCTCTGTTATGTTTCTGTAACATGCCTATGTGGTTGTGATGCATCATAATGAAGGAGTATGTCGTCTTTGGTTACATGATTGTAACCCCCCAGAGATTGTATTGTATATTGCATATAGACATCTTGTAGAATTAACTAATAAATACTTTTTTTTTTATATTGGCTCGTTCTCTATGTGCATATCCAGCCAAGGATCACATCCGGCGTAACCGGCAGAGTCGGACCTTTCTGGTGGAAAATGTCATTGGAGAACTCTGGTCAGAACTAGAGGAAGGTAGAGACTATTTAGCTTTTCTCTACTCCTGTGTATGGTTTATTTGCATGCATGTGGGAATATTGCTTATTGGGTTGATTTCCGCATGCTTGTTTCAAAGTCATCCATTAACCGTGACCCTGACCCTAACCGTCATAGAACCTAACATTATCCTTCCCATTTAATGTTGAGGTGCCAATGGTGGTCTATAGGTACCCCCATGGTTATACTTAGATATATCATGAGGGTCTTTGGAGAGTACCATTGTTAAATTTAGGTGCCATGGGGCATATAGGGATCCCCGTGGTTATGTCTTAGGGAATAGTGTGTGGAAAGGGGGGATCCCCAGAGTTCACCCAGCTCATAGCCAGTGGAAAGAGAGAATCCATGGTGATCTCCTGGCTCATATGGGCAGAGGGGTCATAAACTTTCTGCATATTTGTATTCTTATTTATCCTCTTCCCTGTCATGGGTAGGGCTTTATGTAGATAGATAGGAGAAAGGTTGGGTGTTAAGGCTAGTGTAGTTTGTTCATGTAGTGTGTACCATTCATCAGCATTGGTGTGGAGACTACAGGTCTTCAGACACAGAGTCTCATGTGAGCAGGCTGTGTGCACATGTTAGGGCAATAGAGCAAAGGGAAAACCCTTCTTGGTGCGTGTCAAATCTGTGATTTAGATGTGAAAATAATGTTGAGGGGAATAACATGGATTTAGAGTATTGGAAATGGAGGATTCAACCAGGAACAAAGGGAAACAAATACTAACATAAATTCATGCTAAAATTATCAACATTTAAAGTTTATTTTGACATTACACCCTGTTAGCAGAAGTTTTGGGTATTTTATAAAATAACTTTTTTTGGTCATCCAAGAACTTCACATCCCTGCATACAAATAATTTCAACATGTCTTAAATAAAGTGAATCCTAACAGTACAGCCCCAACAAATTGTAGATGTGAAGTGACTCTGTATTCAAGTTATAACGACATTTTATATTTTATAAATGTTACAAGAGGTTCTATTCCATGACATACAGTTGTCAAACGACAAATCGTCACGCTTGCAAGCCTCGCGTAGCGAGCTGTTGAAACACAGAAGTCTTCCGAGGTCGGAGCACTTAGCCTTGCAAAGCGAGGTGAGCAGTTGAGGCATTGAAACACTCAGGACTTAGTCAGAAAGGAGCGCCAAAGGCGCTCCTGCAAGCCTTGCGAATCGGGGCGAGCCGTTGAGGCATTGAAAAACGCGGGAGTTAGCCTCCAAGCACTTAGGAAACGCGCGATCGCCTTAGGCTGCAAGCAGTTGAGGAACGCTGGACTTAGAAAAAAATTAATTACGAGACGCGGGACTTAGAAAAAAAAATACGAGGTTGGAAAAATACAAAGTTAACGGCCGAACCGCTCAAAAAAAAATAAAAATAAATAAAATACAAAAAAAACATGAACGGGGGGACAGCCAGGACGTCTGGAAGTGAGGTTGCACGCAAATTTAAGTAGAATTTGCAGAGTCTTGCCACTCAAAAATCGCTTAAGCGAGAAAAAAAATGGCAGATGAAAAAAATTAAAAAGAGGCTACACGACCCCGAACCACTCAAAACACCACCAGCCACGTACCACGTTTACCCAGGAACGTACGAGGTACAAAATACACAATTAGAAAGGACGGAAATTTTTTGCAAATCGCGTAACACATAGACAAACGACGCCATTTTACAACACTAACTTGCAACTAATAACATTACGAATCTAAAATGGGGCTTTACACAGCTAAACCAACGTTTGCCCTCGCGCACGCAGACTATTTCTAATGCACAGTTGGGACATTGATGACACTTTCTCCTCAGGGCAGCAACAGGCCAACTGTACATTGTATGCTGCAGCAAAATAACAAGAGATTGTTAGCTCTTCAGGCTATTGATTGCTGGATATATTAATTAGAAATAGGTAAAGTGTATTAATTTATTAAGTAACTAATTTATTAATTATTATTTAAAAAATATATATAGCTATCTTGGTGATTAGCGCCGAAGGTGCTCAGAGGAGCAAAAGTACACAAGAGGAGAGGCTCGCAATGAGCGCCGGAGGCGTTCGCAATGAGCTCGAAGGCACTCACTGCGAGGCTCACAATGAGCGCCAAAGGTCCTCAGAGTAAAAAAAGCTTTTCATTGTGTGGCAAACAGCATTGCCATGGCTTAAAATTGTATTGCCCCGTCATTTTTGATGGTCAAGTCGCTAGTACTTTTGTAAAAGAAAAATTATTAATGTTACTATTTTATCTGTATTGTTATGTTGAATTCTCTTGCACACGTAATACTTGCTACCATAATACAGTTGGCCATGCTGCACACTATGACCTATACATTGAATACTTAAACATGCTAACAAATGTTAGGGCTCAGTGGATTGTAGTTATGAAACAGGGTAAAAAAGTAAGGTTAGGGGATTAAGCGAAATTATTATTGTTATGTTTTGTGGAATTAAAACAGACTTTATTAATTTGTACCAGTTCCTACTTTTTCTATGGAGCTTTTATATCAATCTGGGAAAAAAATAACCCCAAATGATAAATAGGCTCCATAGAAAATAGTGAAAGTGGAGATATTTAACAAAATTTTTTAACTCAACATTTGTGAATGGGATGCAAATCAAAATTATGTACTGGTTAGCAATGGTTAAAAGCAGTCAGGTTTACACCCAACACATGAGGGCCATCAGTAGTACTTCATGTTTAGCATAAGATCTTAATATATTATGTTAAGCATATACTGAATTTTTAAGGATGTCTTTTGTCTTTGCAGGAGATCGTTATGTAGTTGTTGATTGCGGAGGAGGCACAGTAGATCTAACAGTTCATCAAATAAGACTGCCAGAAGGACATCTAAAAGAACTATATAAGGCATCAGGTACATTCAAGCAGCTTATTCTGTTAAATTAAATTGTTAAAATGTTGTACTCCAAAAATTCCCATACATACTGATCAGGATTTGAGAAGATTAAAATGAATGAATAATTAAATTAATATCAAGGCAGCAAGAAAATTACATATTAATGTAGACTAAAGCAATATGTTCTCATATACAATTGGGTTAACCAAGATATTTGCTTGAAATTATTTTTTGCTAATGTAGGTGGACCGTATGGCTCTCTTGGTGTTGACTATGAATTCGAGAAGCTACTTTGTAAGATATTTGGAGATGACTTCATTGACCAGTTCAAAGTGAAGCGCCCAGCTGCCTGGGTTGACCTGATGATCGCCTTCGAGTCCCGGAAAAGAGCAGCAGCTCCAGACAGGACTAATCCACTAAACATCACTCTGCCATTCTCTTTCATTGATTATTATAAGAAATTTCGGGGACACAGTGTGGAGCATGCCCTCCGCAAAAGCAAGTGGGTACCTTTCACTCATTCACTCACACATTTTGTGTAGGACTGGAACCTTACTTAAACTATCACAGGGAATGTTATATGATTACCTATTATAAAATGTATTATCAAAAATAAATGAAGCTGCATACTTAGTTTGATCTCTTACTTGAAGCAGTGGCCTGGGGTCTTGGCTTTGCATTTAGCAGATAACCATGCCCAATTTTCATCTCTAAGTGTGAGGCAGGCCTGGCTGTTTTAACAAGATCTAGCTGGCAGCCACCCGGGAATAAGCTTTTCTATTATTATGCTATGCGGGAGTTTTGCAGGCATGTTTTTATTGTAAATATAGCCAGCCAGCCACTTCAGTAATATAGTAATAAAGGACCCTTAGTGCTTTGCAATGAATTATGCTGAAGCAAATTAAATACAGTAAAGCAATAGTTAACTTTATTGGTATTCACATAATAACGGATGAGAATAGTTTCAGAATACTATAAGGGCCAGAATGTAAAAGGATTAAGTGACTGGCAACATATTACTCAGTTTTGATAAAGGGCCATTAATACAACTTTGGGACCACATCTAGATGGATCTTCCAGTTAGGAAGTACCTGTTTGGAGGTCACAACTTTATTTTTTATTAATAACAATAATATGCAATTATACATGCACTATAATCATCAGGAATAAACATGGCTGTTTAGCTGGTCTTTTCTGATCATAAGGTATACTATTGGAGACCATTGAACCCTGTAATATTCTGACCACTATAGTAGTATGCAACTTTTGACTATGCAACTGCCGTGAATTATAGCATTGTAGTTGACTTTTGTGAGAGGTCTAGCAATTAGATTTTTTATCTGTTTTTAAACTCATGGGGCCTCATTCTATTATTGGCCGTAAAACGGCCGCAAGGCTGCGATTCGTTGCAGGGGTTCCGTTATCTTGCAATTCAATTATACGGCCGGCCGTATATCTTGCAACCGGCCGTAAGCTCAGAGATCTTTAAACGCAAAAATATATTCAAGACGGCACTGTACAGCTCTGTAAATGCTAGGGATCATATTGGGGGACATGAGGATTAATAGCAACCCCCTCTCAAGCTTGCACATCAGCCCAAATCCGAGTTTACATTAACTGTTTATTTTCCGGCCGCAGCGTGGGCGGGTCTGAGGTGCTCCAAGCCCTCAGGGACTTTTTACATGGATATGTGACATAAATTAAAAAATTATTTATTTACGGATTTGAGTGTAGGGGAATGCTGTGCTATTTTTGCTAACACCTACAATTACTTTATAGTCTCCTCAGAGTGCAGGATGGCTTTATTTAATATTGGCTTTATTAAGTAAGCTGCGGCTCGGTTTTAGCCTTGCAGAGAGAGTTCCCGGAGCAATTGAATAGCAACCAGGATTTTCTTACGGCCGAAACTCTTGCGGCCGTTTAAGATCAAAGGCTTTCCTCCGGCGCGAGCGGCCGCAAGGGATTGCAAGGCGCCGGCCGCAAGCCTGCCGGAATCCCCGGCCGGAGGGGATTAGAATAGCCGAATAGCTTGCGGCCGCTCCTTGTGGCCCCGCATCTCCTACGGCCGATAATAGAATGAGACCCACGGCATTTTAATGAATACCTACTTATTTTCTTTTACTTCACTTAGCTGAAATAACTAAACATATACAGCCTTATTAAATTGCGATTCGGCAAATTGATTTAAGCACATAGCATATTTTTTTACAGACGTTTTTAGTTAATGAAGACCTTGCTTTTGGATAGAATTTCACTAACTAAAAACTTCTGTAAAAAAATATGCTATGGGCTTAAATCAATTTGCTGAATCGCAATTTAATAGGGCTGATAATTTAGCCTTGCTAACTTGTCTACCTAGTTAACTATCTATTACAGAAATGGATATACTATCCATAGAAAAAAAGTAAAAAGAACATTTGTATTCAAAGCTTTTGGTTTAAGTGTACTTTATGTCACGTTATTTCCTAAGTAGATATATTATCCATTGTGAGATATTTAACACACACAATATTTACTTTCCTAGTACCATGTCATGAAGGCAGAAATATTCTCACTAGTGATGTTGTTGTTTAGTCATTCAGTCATGTCCAACTCTCAGTGACTCTATGGATCGCAGCACGCCAGGCAAACCTGTCAGCTACTGCCCGTCTAAGATTCATCAAGCTCATGTGCATTGCTTCAATTACCTCATCTATCCACCTCCGCCTCTGCCGTCCCCTTCTTCATGTGCTGCATATGAGTCTTCTATATGGAGTCCTGTCTTCTCATAATATGGTCAAAATAACATCATAATCATACCTTCCAGTGAACAGTTTGGCTTGATTTCCTGCAGTATGGATTGGATCTTACTACTGGGAATACCATAGTTTTGACTATGTGGACCTTTGCTGATGGTGATCTTTATATGCTTTACAATAGCTTATCCAGACTTGCCATAGCTTTCCACCACAGAAACAAATGTATTTTAATTTCAAGCTTTACTCACCATGTGAAGAGACCTTGGAGCCTAGGCAAATAAAATCTGTCAGTTCCTCCACTTCTTCCTCCATTTGCCACAAACTGAGATTGCCGTTTACCATGATCTTCAGCTTTTTATTGTTGAAAATCAGGCCAGCTTTTGCACTCTCTTCTTTCACCCTCATCAGTAGGTCCACATACAGATTCCTCAGGAGGTGGATGAGATGATCTGGTACTCCCATCTCTTTAAGAACTTGTCACATTTTGTTGTGATCCACACAGTCAAGGGCTTTGGAATAATCTATGAAGCAGAGGTAAATGTTTTTTGGAACACTCTTGCTTTCTCTATTATCTAGCAGATATTGGTAATTTGATTTCTTGTGCTTATAGGAAACATGATTTGCACATCTGATAGTTCTCGGTCCATATATTGTTGGAGTCGAACTTGCAGGATCCTAAGCATTACCTTGCTGGCATGGGAAATGAGAACAATTGTTCAATAATTGGAGTACTCTTTGGAACTGCCTTTTTGGGATTGGTATTTAGACTGATCTTTTCCAGTGAACTGGCCATTGTTGAGTTTTCCAAATTTGTTGGCATAGGCAACACTTTCACAGCATTATCCTGTAGGAGTTTGAAAAGTTCCCCTGGGATTTCATCAACTCCTGCAGTCTTTTTAGGGCCCATCTCACTTCACTCCCTAGGATATCTGGCTACAGTTCATTGGACAAACTATTGAAGTTATTACTGCTGGTAATGCCCTTCCTATATAGATATTCTGTGTGTTCCTGCAACCTCTTTCTTATCTGATCTGCTTCTATTAAACCCCTACAATTGTTGTATTTTATAACTCCCACTTTGGCACGAAAGGATCTTTTGGGATTCCCAATTTTCTTAAAGAGTCCTCTTGACTTTCCCATTCTGTTACCTTCTTCTATCTCTTTACATTGCTCATTATCAAATGTCTCCTTGACTCTTCTTGCTATCCTCTGGAATTCTGAATTAATTTTGACAAATCTTTTCCTATCTCCACTACCTTTCGCTTCCCTGGGCTACTTTCAAAGCCTCATCAGGCAGACAGTTTTTTTCTTAGTTTTCTTTCTTATGGGGATATTCTTTATTTCTGTATAATGTTATAAACTTCTGTCCATAGTTCTTCAGGCATTTTATCTTCCATATCTCGTCCCTTAAATCTATTAATTTCCTCCACTGCATATTCACAGGGGACCTTTTTTTACTTTGTATCTGCTTGATCTGATGATTTTTCCTCTTTTCTTTACTTTATTTCTGAACTTTGCAATAAGAAGCTCATGGTCTGAGCCGCCGTCAGCTCCAGGTCTTGTTTTTGTTGACAGTTTGGCAGCAAAGTATATAGTCTATTTGATGTCTATATTGTCCATCTGATGATGTCCATGTGTAGAGTCGTCTCAGAGGCTGTTGGAAGAGGGTGTTTGCTATGACCAGGGAATTATCTTGGAAGAATTCTACTAATCTCTGAGCTGCTTCATTTTGTACACCAAGGCCAAACTTGCCAGTTATTCGGGTATATTTTGGTTTCCTACTTTAGCATTCCAATCTCCTATGATAAGAGTAACATCTTTTCTTGGTGTTATATCTAGGAGGTGGTGAATATCCTCCTAGAAGTGGACAAGTTTTGTCTCTTCAGCATCCATGGTTGGAGCATAGACTTGGATCACTGTGACGTTAAATGGCTTGCCTTGAATTCAATTTGAAATCCTTCTGTTACTTGTTAGATTTTAACTGAGCACTGCTTTAGCCACTCTTTGATTGATTATGATGGCTATTCCTTTTCTTTTGCTGGATATGAAATGTCCCATTCCAGTTCACTTGAGTTCAGTATTTCCCAGGACATCAATGTTTTAACCATGTCATCTCATTTTTGACTATGTCCAGCTTGCCTTGGTTCATAGTTTTAACCCTCCAGGTTCCTATGCAAAATTGTTCTTTGCAGCAGTGGACTTTCCTTTCCCCTCCAGACACATCCACAGCAGTCCATGCTTTTGACTTTGGCCAAACTACATTATTCTGGTTCTACTCATACTTATACTCTGCTCTTCCTCAGTATTGTGGTAGACACCTTCTAACCTGTGGGGCTCATCTTCCAGTGCCATATTGTTATGTCTCTGGTTGTACTTATCTGTACAGTTTTATTAGAAAAGATACTGGAGTGGGTTGCCGGACCTCTCTCTGCTTCACATGACAAGATCCACTAGTACATCCATATAAATAATGTTCCTGTTGGTGTAACAGGAACCTAGCAATACAAATCTGATCTTGCAACCTAGTGTCCTTATTATAATGAGATAACCTTGGTGAATATTGCCCAGCTAGAGCTAAACCCTCACTAGTCTTGCCCACCATTTAACTAGTACCTCTGTGAACCAGGACAATCTCTAAGCTATAAGATTAATAGCATGCACACAAACATTTATCTTACAAAACAAACATAATGATTTTGGTTTGCAATACTCTGATAAAGTGTTTTGGAGAGTGAACCATTTAATTCAAAACCTTTTAAGCCTGACCCATAACGTAGAGACATTTATATTGTATTACATTAATATGGATTCATCAGCTTTCCCATGCAGTCTATTTTATAACTCCTGTTTCTTATTCACAGTGTGGACTTTGTGAAGTGGTCTTCACAGGGAATGCTACGGATGAATCCAGATGCAATGAATGCCCTCTTTAAGCCTACTGTTGACCATATAATTGATCATCTAAGTAAGTATTTGGGATCAAATGTTTTTATATCTTTCAGCAACATATGTAAATACCTAATTACTTACAGGAAAGTATAATTTCCAAATACAGTTTACCATTGACAGCTGCTGTACCCCTTCCAATATCTCTCATTATCCTGGAAAGAAAACAAACATTTCAGCGAAGATAACCTTTAATTAGGCAGGCATGTTAATATGGATCATGCTCTGCAAGTTAAGGAGGCTATAGTTACAATCCCATAACCCCCTTACAACTCCAAATTGAGCAAGCTGCAGGTTACCAGCATACCTAATTAATATAATCTCAAATTATATGTTTGTCTGATGTTCAAGAGTGCTGAGGACAATGGTAGAGGTGGGGATGGATACAGCAGAGGCCATTCACAAGGCAAACTGTTTTTAAATTATATTTTCTGGGTAAAGTTTTGCTGCTGTGTCCACATGTATTTTTAATGTTAAATAATGATGAACTAAAAATGCGCTTACACTGGCCCTTAAATTATAGGAGCCATGCCACGCTGACAGGCTGGTTTATGCAATGGAATCAGTATTTTGACTCCAATATATATCTACAGTAAACTAAAAGTATAAAGAAATTGCATGCACCAATATGTATTCTTTTTTGTTCTTTCATAATTATCCATGTTATCTATCTGTCTTCTAGCAAACCTCTTTGAAAAGCCAGAAGTATCTGGGGTGAAGTTCCTATTTTTGGTGGGTGGCTTTGCCGAGTCACCCTTGCTCCAACAGGCTGTGCAAAAAGCATTTGGTGACCAATGTCGTGTCATTATCCCCCATGATGTAGGATTAACCATTCTGAAAGGAGCTGTCTTATTTGGTTTGGATCCTGCAGTAATTAAGGTGCGACGCTCCCCAATGACATACGGAGTGGGAGTCTTGAATCGCTTTGTTGAGGGGAAACACCCACCTGAGAAACTCCTTTTAAAGGATGGAACCCGGTGGTGCACTGATGTCCTTGATAAGTTTATTTTGACCGATCAGTCAGTGGCTCTAGGCGAGACAGTTAAGCGTAGCTACACTCCAGCAAAGCCATCACAGCTTGTTATCCTTATCAACATCTACAGCTCTGAGAAGGATGATGTCAGTTTTATCACTGATCCTGGAGTCAAAAAGTGTGGCACTCTGAAGCTGGATCTAACAGGAGCTGAAAGCTCACCAGTTCCTAGCCGCAGGGAGATACAAACCATAATGCAATTTGGGGACACTGAAATCAAAGCCATGGCTGTTGACATTGCCACCTCTAAAAGTGTAAAAGTTAGCATTGATTTCTTAAATTAGAAGCTCCTTATATTTAACCTTTACCTTCCTCTTTTTTCATATTTAATTTGCTCTATCCCAGTGCCACTAGTCCAGCTCATAATAATCTTAAATTTATACCTGTTGTACCTAACTATGACCTATACATTGCAGTTCCAACATGGAGTCAAATTGAAAGGGAGATAAAGCAAATAGAAAATATGTCACAGTTTGCATAATCTTAGTATTCTGACAATTTATGTAACAACATTTCTTAATTGTTGCATTGGTGCTAGAGGTACATTTCTCCCTAGATGATACTGTGGGTGTCCATATCACTCAGATGTGATAGGATCGTTTACAACAAGGTACTATAGCCCTATCCACTTTTTTTGCACATTCACTGCTCTCCCCCTTTAACCAGCACTGCACTTAATAACTGAGGCAGTATGAGAAAAAACATGCTTCATATTCCAAACTATGGCAGATTTAAGTAACTATTTACTGTGACACAGCAAAGTTCCCAGTTAATATGTAAATGAAAAGTGCATATATAAATAAATATAATAGTAATTAGTTGCTAGTAATTAGTTCCTTCATCCATGCCAAATAATCTCACAGTGAAGAGTTATAACAAAGCATGCCTA
Source organism: Discoglossus pictus (assembly GCA_027410445.1). Classification (NCBI taxonomy): domain Eukaryota; kingdom Metazoa; phylum Chordata; class Amphibia; order Anura; family Alytidae; genus Discoglossus; species Discoglossus pictus. The sequence continues at coordinate 109,032,379 of CM050171.1, forward strand.
TTTAGTATAAAAATAAGGATAAAGCTTTAAAGGACCACTGGAGTTTTGGAAAAGTGCATTCTTGTGAAGAATATAACAAACTGACAACATTCCCAGCTACGTAAACGAAGACTATAAAAGCGTATTTAAGTCAATCTAAAACGTACATGACTTGGTGAATTCAATATTGGACTGCTAGTCTGTCCATTGCTTAAGGGGAAACCTTATACTACAGGGTCTTACTCTTCTATCTAGTTCTATCATTTATTACAAGTGGTCGACTTTGAACAAAGACTTAACCTAGATTGGATCTGAGTCCATGGTTTATTTCATTCTTCCAAGGTTTCTAATCCATTTAGGAACAAAGGCACATTGTCTGTTGTCATTGAAGCAAAATTGAATAGAATAGTTAAAAAATCAAGTCTGTATTTATTTATTTTAAACTCTGTAAAATATTTATACATTATCAAAAGTTATTCATAAGAGCATACTGCCCATTATTATTTAACCAGATGGGCCTGCTATTAAAGGGATGATTAGCATTTACAATTCTATAGCCTTAGAGAAATATTTGGCATAATTCGCTTACATAAATATTTGTTACATAAATTGACTCTTACTAATAATTAAGCAACTGGCATTGTTCAGTTTTCTTTTAACTTGGTGTTTAAAAAGATCTCAGTGCAGATGAAACCTCAAAGACACAAGTTCTCTTACACTTTTACTCCTTAAACCCAATGCCATAGCATGATTCAAGGTGCTTTCTGTGAGATTCATACTAATAAAGAGGCACTGCTTTGAAACTATTTCAGCATCTTTCTTTCTTTTTTTTACAAACTATTTTTAACCACAATATAAGCATTCCGCCTTAATGTGAGTGCTTTCTCCTCTGTTATTGTGTTCATTGATGCTGGAACATTCTATTGATTATTGGCCTATATGGAGAAAATCATTGATGAGACTGTAAATAATTAAAATAGACAAGCAGGTCAGAAATAAACAAATTCTCCTGCCAGCATAAAATAGTATATATTGCTCTCTATGTAGACTTACACACAGTGGCTGGAAAAAACAAGACAATTAGAAATAATCTGATGATGATTTCCTACATATCAACAAATAGCACCTTCTCACAGAAAAAGTATGTAAGTGTGAATGTGTAAGCTTACATTATAACGTAATGTAGCAATGTACTGAAAGTCGGGAAACAAAAAAGATACCCCGGAATGAGCTGAGACTATTTTGTGGTCACTAATTTCAATGCATGACCTGTTAAGTGTCCACAAGCCACCTTCCACAGATGCAATAATGCATGGCTCTTTTTTTATCTAAACCCATCCGTATGCGCAATATACTCTTAGCCAAGAATATGCACCAGAATGTGAAACAGAGACGTACTGTACACCGGACCCAAAGAGAGTTGGGGAATGGATTTACGTTCTAAGGAACAAATTCCAAGTGCTTACAGATAATATATAACTGCATTTGAGCTACTGTATCTTGTGTACTTTATACCATAAAGCTGCTCTTACGCCAACACTCTCTTTTGGGTAACTGATTAATTAAGCAATATTGTTCTTTGTTATAAGCCTAACGGTTAGAGATGTTTTTCTTACATTGCTCAATCTCTCCAACAAGAAAATTGTAGTTTTGCAAATGTACAACTAGCAAACTAGAAAAATTGCCATCCATAATTTATTTTTACAGCTTTTGCAATAGCAGTGGTTAAAATTCCAAAGCATAAAATCATTCACTAATGGACATTCCAAGCTGTGGTAAAATAAAAGTTCTTCAGTTTCTTGGATATAGCTTATTTGTTTTGCTCTGGACAGTGTTTACTTTAATATTTCAGATCAAAAGATATACATTTTTGCTTTTCAGTCCATTGATTCTATTTTGATAACCTATATTATTCAAAAAATAAAAAAGGCACGCATTTAGGATATTCAGAGAGAGCTACTAAAATTGTACATAAGTTCCCCCATCTAAGCTCTTGGAAAATATACATATAAATGACACTAGCCGGGAATTTAATAAGCATCTCAAATGGCTTGGATAAGGCGAGCTGGGTTGTGTACATTTTTGCATTTCATCAATGGGTTGTTTAATGCTTAACAAATACAGATATGCAAATCTCATACAAGTAAGATAGATGTCAAACAGACGTGTGAAGTTTACTGCTCCAGAAAAAAAAGGTTTTGTGGACGGAGAGTCGGAGGTAGTAGGAGGAAAGAAATATAGCAAGTTAGAGGGTGGCCGAAAAAGGAAGACTAGGCCCACGGATGTAGAGGATGCTGTGATATAGACATACACACATCCTAGTAAAATAAAACTGGATTCATGAAAATGCAGGTGACAGTGACTCAGCGATAAGTTCTTAATCCCCAGCTTTGTAGACCTCTTTTGGGAAGTAGTCTCTAGAAATCATTCTCAATTATAGTTATAAAAATGTGCTAATATCAATTAGACATACTTATATTGTTAAATATTCCAAAGAGAAAGAAAAGCCACTGCTTCATTAAAGCTCCTCATTGAAAGGCCAGTAAAATTACACAGAACCTGTACTGGTTCTTTTTTCTGTCCATATCCTTACCTACATGGGAAGATTTTATATATAATTTTGTTTATATACAATATTTAAATATTGTACAGATATTTTTATTTCTATGGTTGCTTTTTTGTTGTATAAAATACAGTTCTTTAATTCTGTGTCCTTCATTCACTCAATTATATTTGCAGTAATGTGGTTATTTACCAAAATTGTGTATGTGGGCTACTTTACATAATTTTACTTGGATTGAATTGTTTCTCTCTAGATTTTTACCATGATTTTATGAACTATAAAAGATATATGTACTGTATATTTGTTGAAGATTCTTATTTATCTCATGTAGGATACACAAAACATTCATGTGTAACCTTTTTGTAGGAAATTGTAAAAACAATTAAACTTAATTATGCATAGAATGAATATGGGTTTTAGCAAACTTCTGGTAATCCGTTATTATATAGCTTTCACCAGGTATATTCCTTACTATTTTCAGCTGAAAAGATTTCAGCATCATTTTTATTCAAAAGTAGGCAAAAAGGATTTACAAAAGCTCACATTCTTATTATTGTCTCTGCTGAAATCAAATGTTTTCTTATTAGTATTGTGGTGTTAGATCAGTTTCACTGATACATAGATGTATATACATTATATTAGTTGTATGTACCCATTATACTCCTAAAGCCACACATTTGCAGGATACACAAACCATTTTTGATGAATAGCGTTCTAGGATAACATATAAAGAATGAGAGAGATAAATAATAATCTTTGATATATATACTCCTTAATCATTTGACGCTGAAGTTACTGCCTGACTGAAGGAACTTATGAAGGGCTTTATGTTTCCATGCTGATCGGATGTACAATTAGTGACATGTCCATGACAATTTTTGCATTACATGAGGCCTTGGGTTGGGTTTTCAAAGAAGGTTATTCTTTTTTTTTTTTTTGCATTAGAGCCATTTGTTAGTTTAATATGAAAACCATATTGTGCCTGTACATTTTACATATGGCGCTGCATAACCTCTCTTTGCAAATCAATAAATAAATACACAAATAAATGTCAACCTCAATTGCTTTAATGTTGTTCTGGTCTGTTCATAAACAATTTCGTATTATGTTTACAGGGCTGGTTTCTTGTTTGTCACTGGCAGATTTGGTAATAAAGGGCTATCAAAATCATAAAACTTAACTTACTTGATGATATGATGAACTCTAACTTTCCACTTTTCCTGCACATGCCACTTGCTGCGACACTCTTCCATCTAGACTTTCGCTTCCATGTAAAATTTCAGTTATGTGACCCTCCCTAGAAGATTGAGTGGATTACCTCAGAGTTGTGTGTTTGAAATTGGGAGATTTAGCTCTTTGGCCTTTATATGTTATCATTGATATTAATACAAGACTATGGCCTCCATTCAGTTGAGCAAATTGTAGTTACATGAGCCCGTAAAATAATTTGCTATTCAATTGGCGTCCTTTAGCTACCCGCAATCGGTTTGCGGATTACAAGCTCAAAATCCCTGTGGTTGTCAAAATTGTAACTCAGACCCATCTAAGCCTTTGATCATTCAAGCCTGTTACAATCGCAAATCGCTATTCAATTGCTACAATTCCACAAGCCCTCAATTGCCTTCAAAATGGCAAATGTAGAAGAAGGGAGGACTCGCAAGGGGGTTAAACACCTGTTCGTAGCACTAGATGCAAATAAAAAATCAATACTGCCCTTTAAAAGACGGAGAAACGAGGAAAGACATTCATTTGAATTACACAACAGTCTCAAGCTCACAAATGTACAATATATTTTTTTTTAGGTTTTATTTCCATGCTATATTAATCATGGTAAACAAGGAGTTAATACATATCAGGCCACCCACATGGACTAGAACAGTATCGTCATTCATTTTTATTATTTTGTACATTGCCGGATTGCGAGTCCGATCACATATCATACTTCTAAATGCTTATTGATTGGAGTTTAACCTCCATGTTTTCCTGACGTCATGATGACGGTCCCTTTAAGAGAGTGCTCCTAATCTCCGCTCGTTACCTGGGAGCCAGGAATATTGCTGATTGGGGTTCAAATAGTTATTTCCCTCACTGACCTGCAAATCAATTTATAACTTTTTTTACATGCGTTTTTCTTTGGGGGTTTTTTGTTGTTGTTATTCTGTCTCTCACTGTTAAAATACACCTACGATTAAAATTATAGACTGACCATTTCTTTGTCAGTGGACAAACATTCAAAATTAGCAGGGGACCAAATACTTTCCCCCCCCACTGTATATATAATGGGTGTGTGTGTAAATATATATATATATATATATTTGTGTGTGTGTGAAGGAGCAGAATTAGAAATATATGCTTAATTAACCACTAAAATATGTTGTTTGCAACTTAATATTAATTATGTATAGCCAGCCTATAAACTGAACAAGTATTTTTTTTAAACGCATAGATTTATTCAAATGTATTTTTTAAAGATAATGTTTAAAATGGAGGAAGAAACAAAACAGTACTGAATCACGCAGAACCAACTTGGGGTGCAACTTTCTTGCTCTGGTCTGTTGGTGAATTATCACCCTGTACTTCTGTAGGTGCAAGATGTTCCTCCCACGTGCTGTTTAGTCTCTGTTTAATTCATCTATTTGCTAATTTAAAAAAATATTTATTTTTGTTGTACTCTTTTTCAGTATATATGCTGCTATCATAGTATCTGCTTGGCTCAGTTGTAAAATACCTGACCTAGGCCCAGAGTGATAGTTAAAGAGAGGGAGGGATAGAGAGGTATGGGTATGGGGGTTGGGGTATTAAGGGAGAGAGGAGAGGGGTAGAAGGAGAGATGGATAAAGAGGGAGAGAGGGATAGAAGAAGAGGCATATAATATATCTATCTAACTTCCTATCTCCCTCTCTCTCTCCGTTCCTCTTCCTCTATTCCTTCCTCTGTCTCTTTCTATCTCTCTCTCTCTCTATATATATATATATCTATATATATATACTGTAGATATATATATATATATATATATATATATATATATATCCCTCTCGTTAACTCTCTATCATTCTCTCTCTATCATCCTCTCTCACTATCCCCCCTCTATATTCCCGTCTCTCTCTATGGGATCACTTTTGTGGGTGGAGTCTGTGTCACTGGACAGGGTCTCTACAGATAAAATGTTGTGAAGAGGATGGGTTTATACGGATGGGTGGAGTCAGTGTAAAGGGAGGGGCCAGGTCTCTATCTTCTGCCCCACCAACTTGGAAAGTCACGAGCCTGATGATTATTATCTTTTATTTGTATCTCGCCAACATATTCCGTAGTGCTGTACAGGGGAGAAGAACAAGGAAATATACAACATACAATACTGACAACAAGTAGAACATGGAGGGACCTGTTTTGAGCTTCAAGTCTTGTAAAAGTGCTTTTTCACAAAGCACCCCACAAGATTAGACACTTGCCACTTACAATCTACAGGAGCATCATAATTTGTCAGTCAGAGAGCAGCTTTGATATTGTCATCCCCAAGTAACCAGAATTTCTTGGATAAAGCACTGACAACACCTACAGACAGCTGACTTTTCTATATAATGGTAATGTTTTTAGTAATTCTGTCCCTTGATCTCTCGCAGATCCTTAGAATGAAACATAGATATAAAGAAGACAGGTAAAGGAAATGGCTGCAGTTGCATTTCATTCATCAATAACGAGGACATAGTACATGTAGGTGAGCTGTGATAATTTCAGTTGTGTGTTTTTATCACATATATAGTTGTCTCACATTGTATGGCAAACAGCACTGCCAGCCTTACACATTTTATCCCTTAATTTTCCTAGTTATTTATATGTGTTGTCATGGAACCCAAGCAAGCTGGATTGGCCAGTACTGGAATCTTACCGGTAAGGCTAGGACTCAAATCAGAGTAAGGTGTTTTTTTGCCCTCAGACCTTGCAATCACTGGGAAATAGCCCAATGACATTCAGAATAGAACTTAAGAAGCCTTAAAACAAAGAAATGTACAACAGCTCTACAGTGTTTTAAAAAAAAAACTGATTAGTGATAGAGGTGGCAAATGTGCCTGTTTAACGTGAGTCGACAAAAGGTGTACAGCTATCTGTCCCTCTCTAGGATAAGGGACTTCTTTATTGTACAAGAGAGAGCACCCTCCCCATACCTTCAATTACCCATTCAGCTCAATACATTACCTCATTCCTACTAGTGTGAACCCATATAGTCTATTTGCACTGACCTTGGCAAGAAAAGGACAGTCCTGTGGAGTATGCCCACAGGAGCCAGTTTAACCAGTCTCCTAGGCTCCCCATGACGAGACTTTGATATCCAGAGCACTGGCACAGTCACCATTGCCAGTGCTCTGGATATTATCGTTATTAAGCCCCATAGTGGCTGCATCAGAATCTATAAAAAGTGCAGTATGATTTTGTGAAATCTGTATTCCAAAGTAATAATTTCCTATAAAAGGTTTAAGGAGCATGGAATGAAAGGATGGATTGCTCTTCATGGAGCGTGGATAGTAGATATTAATGGTAATATAACAATTAGTTGCTTTAGAATTTTGGCAGATATACAGCCCTATTAAATTCCTTAAACGAGTAAAACCGTAGTCCGTAGCGTAGTTTGCAAGACTTGCGGCTATTAAATTGGCCCCATAAAGCAACCGACAACGACTTGCGGGGTAAGGGTGAAAAACCCTACGGGATGTTGAAAATTGACTTCACGGCCGCAAATCCTTAACTGTTATGTTCTTATCATGCTATTAAATTGCGAAAGATTTCCAAAGACGCCCTGGCGTTCAAGCCCTTAACCCGAAAATGGAGGCAAAGACATTACGACCTCCAAATAGGACCTGCAAAGGGTTTACAGACAATTTCTCAACACTGTAAGACATGTAATCACACCACTGGACTTTAAAATATGGGGAAAGCATGGAAAGGCATTACAATTACTTGCACAATAATCCCCCAATAAAAAAAAAATAGCTTTAAAAAAAATATTTAATTTCATCATATGTGGGAATGGTCATGCATATGCCAATATGAAAAGCCATGCTGCAACATGCAGAAAGCAATTAAAGACACACTACCTGATTAAATTGCACAGAGAGGGAGGGGGGGAGAGAGACACAGAGGGAGAGGGGGGAAGAGACACAGAGGGAGAGGGACGGAAGAGACACAGAGGGAGAGGGGAAAGAGACACAGAGGGAGAGGGGGGAGAGACACAGAGGGAGGGGGGGAGAGACACGGGGAGAGGGGGGAGAGACACAGAGGGGGAGAAAGAGACACGGGAGGGGAAAAAAGACACGCAGGAGAGAGGGGGTAAAGAGACACAGAGAAGGGGAAAAGAGACACGCAGGGAAGAGGGGGGAAAGAGACATAGTGGAGGGGGAAAGCGACACAGGGAGGGGGGAAAGAGGGAGAGGGGAAGAGACACAGCGGGAGAGTAGGGGAAGGGACACAGCAGGAGAGGGGGGGAAGGGACAGGGGGGAAGGGGGGAAGAGACACAGAGGGAGAGGTGGAAAGAGACACAGAGGGAGCGGGGGGAGAGAGACACAGAGGGAGAGGGGGAAAAGGAGACACAGGAGAGGGGGAAAGACGCATGGGAGGGAGAGCGGAGACGAGACACATGGGAGGAGAGGGGGAAAGAGACACAGGGAAGGAGAGGGGAAAGAGACATGGGAGGGAGGGGGGAGAGACACGGGGGAGGAAAGGGTGAAAGAGACATCGGAGGGAGGAGGGGAAGAGACACGAGGGGGGGGGGAAGAGATACAAAGGGGAGAGGGGAGAAAGAGACACGGGGAGAGGGGGAAAGAGACACGGGGAGAGGAGGGAAAGAGACATGGGGGAAAGAAAGAGACATGGGGGAGAGGGGGGAAAGAGACACGGGGAGAGGAGGGAAAGAGACAGAGGGGAAAGAAAGAGACATAGGGGGGGAAGAGACATGGGGGGAAAGAGACACAGGGTGGAAAGAGACACAGGGGAGAGGGGGGAAGAGACAAGGGGAGAGGAGGGAAAGAGACACGGGGGAAAGAAAGAGAGATAGGGGGAAAGAGACATGGAGGAGAAGGGGGAAAGAGACAGGGTGGAAAGAGACACAGGGGAGGTGGAAAGAGACACAGGAGGGAGAGGTGGGGAAGAGACACAGGAGGGAAAGAGACACAGGGGAGGGAGAGGAGGGAGAAGAGTCACAGGGGAGGGAGAGGTGGGGGAAGATACACAGTGGAGGGAAATGGGGGTAAGATACACAAGGGAGAGGGAACAGACACAGGGGAGGGGGGAACAGACACAGGGGAGGGAGAGGGAGGAAGAGGGAAAAAGGTTGCCATTGTGTGGCAAACCACATTGCCAGGCTTCACTTTTTATTGCCGTCATATATACTTGTGAGCATGTGGGCTGTTGCTAACGCCTGCGGGCTAGTGCAGTGAGCCTGTGGCCCTGGATTTGCGAGGTCCGCAGTTGCTGGCATGGAGCGCCAAAGGCGCTTTATGTCAGCAACTGCGGACCTCGCAAAATTTACAGAGTTACGAAAGCAAAATACGAGACACGTTACGACCCATTACGACCTCACAAAAAACGTCCGAAACCCGCACACATGAAAACATGAAAAACACAATAAATACACACAACAAATACATAAAAAGCTTACCTACAGCAAGGGGGGGCACCTCAATTTAACTCCAAATAAAAGAGTTTAGACACTCAAAAATCCCCTAAGCGAGAAAAAAAACGAAAACGAGGCTACAGCACTCTAAAGACGCAAAACACCTATGGATTTCCCCAAAAAGACGTACAACATCCAAAAACAAGGACGCAACCCGCGCGACCCCAAAAACTTTAGAAACACCATTAATACCCACAACAAACACATAAAAAGCTTACCCAGAGCAAGAGGGGACACCCAGGACCTCTGCAAGTCAAGATACACCTCGATTTAAGTCCAAATTTCGGAGTTTAGACCCCCCAAAATCACCTAAGCAAGAGAAAAAATTGCTGCAGAACAAAACGAAAACGAGGCTAAAGGACCCTAAATACGCAAAACACCACTAAACACCTACGGATTTTCCAAAAAAGTCAGACGACATCCGAAAACAAGGACGCTAAATCAGCCACAGCCACATACCACACATTAGGCGCCATTTTAGAACAATAACTTATACAATCCGGAAGTACACAGCTACCCTAACGGCTTTACCTCGCGCACGCACACTATTAAATTGCACACATTCATGACGCTTACACAGCAGCTCCACAGCACTGATGCTGCAGCAACATGAAAACAGATTGCCAGCTCTTCAACACAATGCTTCCTGCATATATTACTTTACAATAGGTAAAGTATATTCATTTCTTATTTTATTAATTATTCATTGCCATACCAAAAAAAAACACCAACGCTGCTCATAGCAACACAAACAACCAAGAGCCTCGCAATAAGTGCCGAAGGATCTTAAAACACCAACAAAATTAATTTTGCACACAAACAACATTACCTGCCTTACAATCCTATTGCCGTATTTTTTTACGGGCATGTTGCTAGTATATATATAACTAGGAAATTGCCAGTCAAAAATTAGGGGAGTAGAATTGTAAGCCTGGCAATGCTGTTTGCAAGGATATGGCCCCTCTGAGTCCCTTCGGCACTCATTGCTATTTTAGGGGCCTTTCGATGACTGTTACTTTTTAGGTTGAGAGTTAGTGCCTTGCGTTGTGCTATTGCCTTGGGTTAAGTCTTACTGCCTTGAGTTAAATGTTACTGGCTTGGATTAAGTTTTACTGGCTTGCGTTAAAAGTGTTACTTCTTTGAGCTTGTTTTTACGCCCTTCGTCCTCATTTTACGTCCTTCGGCCTTGTTTTCGTCATGTTTACATTTTTTTGGCCGCCATTTGTTTTCTTGCTCAGGCTATTTTCCTTCTTGAAAAATCTCTAAATATGCCTCCAATCAACTTGCAACCTCACTCACAGGCTCCCTGGATCTCCCCATGTGCGAGTGTGTAAGTAAACTTGAGGCATATTTATTTTGTTTTTAGCAGGTCTTTCAAGTTCCATGGTTCGGCCGTTAAAGTCGTAATTTTCCGAGACACACAGTCCATCTACGTGCTTTGGTTCTTAAGTCCTATTGGCCGTAATTTTGTGCACTTTGGCGGTCTTTGGCGGTCATTTCAGCCTAAGTCCTGCGTGCCTCAAGGAGTGTCTTTCGCGGTCATTGCAGCCTAAGTCCCGCGGGCCTCGACTGCGGGACCTCGCATTGCAAGGCTCGCAGTGCAATGAGCACCGAAGGCCCCGCAGTAGCATGCGTCAACTAGCGAGGCTCACAGTTGCAGCCCTATGGGCCGCAACGTAAGCAACGATCTTGGTGCAGGCTCGCAAAGCATGACCAATGACCAGTATATCCACAACTATTATAGGTAATTGCATATACATCTTGCTCATCACATCTACATTGGGAAAACAAATAGTGGCCAAATTACATTGCCTCATCACATAGATCACGTACCAGGGGAACATTTTATTATATGTTGTTCAGTCCTTCAGTCGTGTCTGCCTCTCTGTGACCCTATGAACTGTAGCACATTTAGCTAGATCACTGCCTGTGCTGTTCCACAAGGTTTGCATGCCAAAGATAATGGAGTGGGTTGCCAGTTCCTCTGGTCCCCATCTGGATTGCTAAGTGGTGGTGGTGAAGGGGCTTGTGTACCTGAATGAAGCTGTGAGCTATACCATGTAGAGCCACTGTAGGTGGGTAGGTCATAGCACAGAGGTCAGACAAATCTCAGTCCACTAGAGGAGAAACTGGCAACCCACTCCAGTATCACCTGTCATATTCCTATCAGGCCCTCAGGGGAATGTTGATACTCCACAATATCACTAACTGGACATTTACATGTGTATTAACCCTTTATGTTGATCACATATGATATATGTTTGTATATGATATCTAATGCTATTATTACTAGTATTATTATACTAGCGACTTGCCCGTCAAAAATGATGGGGCAATAACATTTTAATGCTGTTAAAACTGTTTGCCACACAATGTGAGTGTCCGACAATCTTAACCTTTTATTATCTACAAAGAAATACAACATTTTGAATAAAACTTTTTATTTTTGTAACTTTCAACTTGCATTTAACAACAGGTAGAGCATATATTTTTTTCAATATTAACTCTTTTAATTGTCATATATGGAAGAACAATATAACAATTGCTGAAGTTTTGATGAATACATATTGTAAACTATAACATAAAAGTTTGTAACATGCAACTTAAATTTGAAACAATCTTGAACCATTTTCTTTAACCATACTAACATTTTTAATTCATAGTTATGCATGAATAACATAAGACTATGTAAACTTTCTGTGAATAACTATTTGCAACAATTACATAATGCTTTGTAACATTCAACTTTTTTTTTTTTTATTACTGTAAAACCAAGTACTAACACATTCCAATCTATTAATTGTTCTTTTTGTTGTTATTGTTGTAGTTCTTGAAAATGGCACATAGGTTTTCCTAATTGAAATAGTAGTCCTCTAAAAAGAGACCGCCAGGCATAAAAGTTTGTCCGCAGGGTATACCCACTGTTCTCTATGTTTTTTGCCATTTTATAGAGTTTCTTAGTGAAATAGTGGCCCTCTAAAAAGAGTCTGAGTGACATAAACCACTGTTCTCTATATTTGGTGTGGTATAACTTTATTGAAATAATAGAATTGTTCCTTTTTCAATGTTGTTATATATGAAGACATTGCATTTTTTTTTGGTATGTCTAAGTGGTTCTCTTCCAAAGAGCCCAGCAGACTTGTAATTTTGTCTATGGGATATAACCACTTGTTTGGAAATTTTTGTTGTTATTCTTGTAATTCGTGCAAATGGCATATAGAGTTTCCTATCTGAAATTGTGATCCTCTATAAAGAGTCCCAGTGACATAAAATTTCATCCTGGAAGTAAAACCAATGTTCTCTATGTTTTTTTTGCCATTGTATAGAGTTTCTTAGTGAAACAGTGGTCCTCTAAAATGAGCCTGAGTGACATAAAATGTGGTAGTCGAAATAAAACCACTTTTTTCTATGTTTACAGCACCTCCTAGTACACAATGTTTTTGCTAAAAATGCGTCCATCCTCCAATAAATTACCTTGACTTGCGTTTTCTTCAATATGAACTTTAATTCCCTCTTGATTGTTGCATTTTGAAAATGCAACATTGTTGTCCATGTGCAAAGACAGGTTCCTTTAAAAAAATACCCAGAGACTTAAAAGTTTGTCCTTGGGATTTATTGATGGTCATGTCAAATGCCATGATAATGGGAAATTGTCTCCTTTGAAGCACAAAAGGCAAAACACTCTCACTTGGATCCAAATCAATTCTTGGTATAAGAACTGCTTTGCCTTTATGGGTACCATTCATAATTTCTGCATGTATAAAATGATCCTTTAAATCCTTCACAATTAATCTGGTCCCATTACAAAGTCCTTTTTGGGATTCATTTTTCTCAGTAGCATGACAATTGGCACTTTTTTAAGTTGCAAAATATGTGGTGGCATTCCAGAGGGAGTTAAATAATGAATAAATTCCATACTAAAGTTAGCTTCACTACCTTTGTCATCAGCCAGAACGGAATCTACACTTTTTGGGGGTGCATTAATTAATTTAAAAATGTTGTTATTCAGATTCAAGGCATCTATACTTTTTGATGTCAATATGACTTTGCTTGCAATGTCTGAGTAATCGTCGTTATTTATGGTATTGAGAAAGATTGTCGATATTAGTGATTCTTTGCAAATCATTTCTGATGGAATTTCAACAGTATCATCAGGTAAATTAGTTATTTTTGGATGTTTTCCATTCTGAATTAGCCAATCATTGAAATGATTTTGGCACTCAGATCTCATATATATTTCTAATTTAAGGTGTGTCAATATTTTCCACAACTTACTTCTCTTTATACACGTTTCGACAATGTCAGTCCTTTTGCCATGTGGCACCACAGGTAATGTTTGCCTAAAATCTCTTTCTAACAACATCACCTTTCCACCAAATTGCAAATCATTACACATAACTTCTTTTAATAATCGGTCAATACATTGCAGGGCATTACATGACATCATAGTTGCCCCATCTATTATAATTAATTTACTCTTGTGATTTTTTTTTGCTTATAATGAATTCATTTGTATATCCGACACTGATGTTTCTAGAATGGGAACTGGCAGTTTAAATCCACTATGCACAGTTCTACCACCTTCTAACAAAAGTGCGGCAATTCTAGCGGTTGCGAATGGCAGTGCTATTTGACCCTGTCCTCAAATGCAACTCATCAATAAATTATATAGATACGTTTTTCCTGATCCACCAAGGCCATCCAGATAGAAATAACGCTCTTTAAGCATGTCATCATCTATTGCATTTGTGATGGGTTTAAAAGCTTCCAATTGTAATGCATTTAAAGTTCCAATTTGTTCTTGTGTTTTTTGGTATTCAACCTCAGTGTCATACTCATCAAAGTTAATTTCATCTATAATTCCTGGGTCAGGCAGATTAAAATTGGCACAATTTAATCCATGACAAAGAAAGATTTCCTGAATTTCCATTAATGCTTTCAATAGCGCAATGGTCTTATTGCAACGTTTTAAGAAATCTTCACACATGTGTCATTTAAATTTTCCCAGTTTCCCACAAAGCTAATGCATCAGGTACATTGCAAAAGATGCAAATGAAAGCAAATTGTTCTCTCATTTGCTTTGGCATATGACATAGTGCTGCTTCTTTGAGACATCTCTCCCATTCCGTATCATCTGCCAGGAAGTTTTGATGTCTTGCAGCTAATTAGAAAGTATCATAAACTATGTCATTGAATATGTGTAAATGTTCATAACTTTGTACACCGGGAACATGTAAAAGAAGTAATCTTAAGCTGAAGCGTTCAATGTCTCGTGGACTAATTGTATAAATTTGTGGTATAATTTTATTTTTATTTTTTTTTCGTTGTCACCATTCACCATTTATGAATACATAGCAATATGGAATGTCAATGTATAAAAATTGTGTGGCCTCTGTGTTGCCCTATGTTCACTTTGTGCTAAAGCATTTCTTTCATTCCCTCCAGTGAAGCAAACAAATTGACTTTGTGGCAAATGGACAGCTAATCGATACACAGCATGTGACCGATCATATGTCTCAAATTTGATAAGATGCCACATTGCTTCTGGAGCACTTACATAGCGAGCATCTAAATAAGATGAAAGTTCGTCATGTAAAATTGGATTGTCTTGTTCATTTTGTGCACCTTGCACAACAACAGTTGCTGCATTATATCCTTTGTATATATATTTATACACATATTTGATGGATTTGATAGAAATGCAAGCTTCCACATTGATATGTGCATTGTACTTCATCAGCAAATGGGGATTGTATGGAACCATACAATATATATCTATTATCGACCTTTTGGCCATGGATAATAGCTGTTTGTCCTTCTCTTCTTTTATACAAAGGGTAACCATCACAATTAGCATAAGTTTTTGCATTTTCTTACAGTATTAAAAGTATATGTGCATTTGGCAGGCTTCTTTTTTGAAATTCAATGGTAAAAAAAAGCCACACATTTCCCAAATTAGTGTGCTTGGCCAAGCTGTACATTTTCTTTGATCTCTGGCCATTGTGGATTACATGTGAATGTAATGAATAAATCTGGTTTGCCAAATGTAGTGACAATAGCCATGGCATCATTTATCTTTCTTGCATATTGCGAGGAGATCCTTGGAAAGAGTGTAACGGAACCCATCACTGTTTTACCCTGTTTTATGGTTTTTTAATTCTTGGTTAAAATATGATCACATTGCTGTACTGTAGATATGCTACTAGGCTAATAGATAATCCTATTACAGAGACTCTACATACGCAAGAGAGGTCCATTGTGTGAAGTGTTCACATTGTGAAGATGGAACAAAGGGAAGGATGATCTAAGCAATGTCTGATTGTATCAAAAGTAGCCGGCTAGTCCCTGGGAGGTGTGACCACACCTATTGTCTCTATTGTGTGGCCAAATATGGGCATGTGTATTACCTGTGGAAAGAGGTGTATATATATTTCTGCATATAACAAAATAAACACAGTATTCTTTGACTCCCAAGAAAGTGTCGTCCAATATGGGTGGTCTGGGCTTCTGAGACTGCGCAGTGCTTCTATATGGATATTTAATGCTGAACCTGACTTTCCCTCTGGAACTCTTGGATGGGATTATACCAACTTCACTTTTACACAGCAGCTTGCCAGGGAAAAGGACGTCTCAAACGGCTGGTACCCTCTCACTAGCGGGGTAGCCGTTACATTGGTGGCAGCGGTGGGATGGTCCTTTTCATCCCCAACGCAAGTGCTGAATGGAATCCCAGTACGCTAAACTGAAAAGACCCACACTAAAGGATCTCTTGGAAACCAGAGGAAGGAGTGCCAACAACCGACCACGGAGAGAGCTGATAGCTGACCTACTGGAGCTGGACAAGATGGATCGAACCATGGAGGTCGTGGACCAACCTACCCCTGTCAGCGAGGAGGAGGAAATTACAAACCTGGTTCAGCGGAGATTATCCATGTACCCAGCAACATCCGTGGAGCTAATAGATCAGCTGTTCCGGGAAGCGAGAACGGAGATACAAAATAGGAGGGGGCACGAACTTGAACTGGCAAGAGCTAGACAACCCCTGGCACATACAGTTCATACTCCCCCACCCCCTGCTACAAGGCAGAAAATACCCTTCACTGCCTTCAAAGCGTTTGTGGAAAGTGAGGAAGAAATTGATGGATATTTGGCTGACTTCGAGAGGCAGTGCTCACTACACCAAATACCACCAGACCAATGGGTCACTATTTTGGCTGGAAAGCTATCAGGAAAAGCAAATGAGGCTTTTCGGGCGCTTACTGAGGAAGATATTGCGCAGTATCGCCGGGTGAAGGCTGCACTGCTCACCAGATATGCCGTCACCCCGGAAACATATCGCCGTCGCTTCAGGGAGTCTAAAAAGAAGGCTGCAGACTCCCACATGGAATGGGCCAGCAATATACAAAGGGTGGCATCACATTGGGTGCGAGGGTGCAATGCCAACACAGGAGAGGAAGTACTACAGCTATTCCTGTTAGAACATTTCTTCCAAAATCTGGCGGCAGACATACAGGATTGGGTGAGAGATCGTCGCCCTGCTAACTTAACCGAGGCAGCACGGCTAGCGGACGAATACGCAGAGTCCAGAAAGGTGAGCCAAGGGTCCACACGACCAACATCTAGAGCAGAGCCACGCACTTCAATACCCGCTGCACGCACAGAATTTCGGGCCCCAGTACCCCCAGGACCGCCACGGCCTCAGGGGTCTAACCACCAACCCCGGGATTCTAACAAAATGACGTGCCATCGCTGCAGCAACACAGGGCATATTGCCCGTTATTGCCCTTTCAGATCAGCCAATAACAAATGGAGGCGCACACCACCCCACACAGAGACCCCGCCATCACGTTCCTCTGCTGCTCACTGCCTGAAAATCAAAGGGAGCCCTGAGGAGTGTTTGGGAATCTTGTATGAGGCCAACCCCATACAGGCTGCCTCCCCGGATAACCGCCAGCATCACCGCCAAGAGGTGCGTGTGAATGGACAGATAGCACAAGGCTTAAGAGACACTGGCGCTACCATCACTTTGGTGCAGAAACATCTCGTGAAACCAGAACATGTATCTAATCGTACCGTTGCTGTTCGTGTCGCAGGGGGGGCTGTTTTTCGCTTACCCACCGCCCGGGTACACTTGGATTGGGGAGTCGGGTCGGGAAAGACCACAGTAGGCATCATGGATAATTTACCTGTTGAGGTTGTGCTGGGCAATGATATTGGCCCTCTAGCCTCAGCCTTTTTACCCACGACTGCTGCTGCTTGTCCCGTGACCACCCGCTCACAGACCCGTACCGAGAACGTTCCTACAACAGGTCGGGAGACCCAGGTAAGCCACAAGCAGACACTCAGCACTACCGCCACAGAGAGACCCATAGCGTGGGACACCCCCGAAGAGCTTGTGAGGGAAACTAGACAGGACCCCACCCTCCAAAAGTACCGAGCATTAGCCGACGATAAAGGGGATGAGCGGGAACGTTTTATATGGAAAGGGGTTTCTATGGGACAGAGATTGTGGCCCACCTTTTGGACACTGGGATCCTGGACTGTTGGGATGGGATCCTGGATTTTTTTGGGTGGGTGTACAGGGGGAGAACAGTGGGCCCTGTACAATAGGGGCCCGACCACGAGCTGGGGGAGGAATATACTCTGCAACTTGGGACGGTTTTGCTAAAGGACTTCAGTTCATTTGGAAGGCTGATACTTTTCTGCCTCATTATTTAATTGTCTGAAACCAGTTTGTAAAATGTATTTTCCCTCTCCTTGAAATGTTTATTGCTGTGAATGCTGTATGAAGTGTGCGTTTGTTTTGTTCTTGAAATGTTAGTAAATGTGAATTGCAGTAATGCTGATGGGTTGTCAAACTGTAGAAGTGACCAACAAATCGTTTTGTCCGGACATCCCCAGGCCGATCCGTTGGGATCAGACCGTGTATGCCGGCTTATGGTCACGGGGGAGGTGTGTAACGGAACCCATCACTGTTTTACCCTGTTTTATGGTTTTTTAATTCTTGGTTAAAATATGATCACATTGCTGTACTGTAGATATGCTACTAGGCTAATAGATAATCCTATTACAGAGACTCTACATACGCAAGAGAGGTCCATTGTGTGAAGTGTTCACATTGTGAAGATGGAACAAAGGGAAGGATGATCTAAGCAATGTCTGATTGTATCAAAAGTAGCCGGCTAGTCCCTGGGAGGTGTGACCACACCTATTGTCTCTATTGTGTGGCCAAATATGGGCATGTGTATTACCTGTGGAAAGAGGTGTATATATATTTCTGCATATAACAAAATAAACACAGTATTCTTTGACTCCCAAGAAAGTGTCGTCCAATATGGGTGGTCTGGGCTTCTGAGACTGCGCAGTGCTTCTATATGGATATTTAATGCTGAACCTGACTTTCCCTCTGGAACTCTTGGATGGGATTATACCAACTTCACTTTTACACAGCAGCTTGCCAGGGAAAAGGACGTCTCAAACGGCTGGTACCCTCTCACTAGCGGGGTAGCCGTTACAAAGAGGATGGCAAAATCATTGCTCTAGCAGCAGGAATGTCTCTGTTTGCAGCCAATTCAGTGACATAATCCATTAATCCACAATATTGTTTTACTCAAAGCTTGATTTGTTGAAATTTGACAAAATTTAGATTATTTGCTTCGACTTGTAAATAGGAATCAATAATCCATTGTTGTGTGAGTTTGCCCCCACATAAAATAGGATTAAAATGATCCTGAATAGCAGTTTGTGCCACTTTAAATTCCAGCATAGAAATATTGTTTCTAACACGAACTTTACTATTGGGATAACTTTGCAACAGTAATTTTGGTTGCCATCCTGGCTCACCATTTGGAAAGAAAATGGGATATGTCATTGGCTCCAAATTACTACTTAAAATATTTATGTTTATAAAAAAGGTTGTTCTTGATTGCATGGACATATTCTAATATACCTCTCAAATGGTGGGTCCCCATCATCATTTTTAAATACCATGGAAACCTAATTTGCTGTTGGTAAATTATACCGTCTTTGATCAGTATGGCGATCTCTATTGAGAACCATATTTACTCTTGGCATTGGCAACTGATTTACTTGCCCATGTGCCCGTTGTTCTTTTTCAACCTCTGCTAATTTTTTTGTATGCTTGACTATATGGGTGGTTGGCCATAATGTTATCGAGCTGTTCAAAGACTATGAGTAAGCATTGTTTATTTTCAGGAAGCATCATTCGTTGTTCAACAGCTTCCATTGTATCAACGACATATAACTGTGCAAATTTTGTGTAAATTTGTCCTTGTACTTTAAAACAGTAAGGACCATGTCCTGGGACATTTTCTGCTAATGTGGCACCCATTGAAGCAAATTAAATTGCACTGTTATCAGACCTAATATTTTTCTTTAAATTGGTATAATTTGGAAATTTTGGATCAGTCATTATACTTTCTAAATATTCTGTAAATGCGTCTTAAATATTCTGTAAATATTCTGTATCTGGAAGTCTTACCTTTCCTTTCTGACAGCAACTAATAAACGCTCTATCAGTTGGTCTTTCTTTCAGAAAATTATAGGCCCCACAAATCTGACAAACCACATTCATTAATCCACAATAATGAGTGTCTACTGTTAGTGCTGTAAATAAAGGACTATCGTGAGCTTCCTCAACACAGATCTCAGTACAACTTTCTATATCTACAATGGTGTCATCTGTATGAACATTGGTGTCATGAGGCAATATTGGGTCATTAGAGAATGTTTTACAAACTTTTTTTGTTCACTTTTTCTTTTCTTTGAAGCTCCAGCAGACTCAGGGCCTCATTCTATTACCGGCCGTAAATCGGCCGTAAGGCTGCGATTCCTTGCGGGGGTTCAGTTAACTCGCGATTCTATTATACGGCCCCGCAAGGATCTCCCCTTACGGCCGGCCGCATATCTTGGAACCGGCCGTAAGCTCAGAAATATAAAAACGCAAAAATAAATTCAAGCCTGCACTGTACAGCTCTGTAAATGCTAGGGATCATATTGGGGGACATGAGGATTAAAAGTAACCCACTCTCAAGCTTGCACATCAGCCCAAACCCGAGTTCGAATTAACTGTTTATTTTCCGGCTGTGGCGTGGGTGTGTCTGAGGTGCTCCAAGCACTCTGGACTTTTTACATGGATATTTTACGTATATTAAAAATAAAATATTTTACTGATTTGAGTATAGGGTAATTATGTGCTATCTTTTCTAACACCGAATATCACTTTATAGTCTTCTCAAAGTGCAGGATGGCTTTATTTGAGCTATTTTATGTGCTTAATTGGTGCTAGCGGGACCTGTTTGCTGCAAGTAAGCTGCGGCTCGTTTTTAGCTTTGCAGACAGGGTTCCCGGTGCAATAGAATCGCAACCAGGCTTTTCTTACGGCCGATTTCCTTGCAGCCGTTTTAGATCAAAGGCTTTCCTCGGCCGCAAGAGATAGCAAGGCGCCGGCCGCAAGCCTGCCGGAGTCCCCGGCCGGAGGGGAATAGAATAGCCGTAAAGCTTGCGGCCGGTCCTTGCGGCCCCGCAGCGGCTGCGGCCGTAATAGAATGAGGCCCTCAGTTTGTACTTTTTTTGTCATTTTTCTTTTATTTAGAAGCCTCTGTCGATCTTCTTCACTAAAGCGTTGTAAAGTATCAGGGGTCTGTGCATCTCTCCATCTCTGCTTCTGTTCCCTTGCCATTCTTCTTTTATTTTCATTCTTATCTTCTGCGTTGTCCACCATTGTAATCTGTAATTGTAAATACAGGTGTAAGAATATTTGTATTTTTTATTGTACATATTTTTTTACCTGTCATGAATACAAAAGTAAATGAATGAATTAATCAATGGTTTATTTTTATTTTGCATACCTTAAAAGCTAAAGAGCTAAGCATATATATATTTATAAAGAATTTATTGGTAACATATATATATATATATATATATATATATATATATATATATATATATATATATATACAGTATATATATATATATATATATATATTTTTTTTTTTTTTTTTTTATACTAAATTATGAAGTAATTAATAAATGAATATCCATTAATGAAATAATCTCAAACTTTCATGACTGCAAAACATAAACAGATAATCATTTCTTCCTAAAGAAGGGCAAACCAAAAGAGCTATGAGCAAATTGTAGATTGGCATGAAAAAATGTTTTTATTAAATTAATTAATAAATAAATCAAGTTATGAGGTGTAATTCTCATTCCTGAAAGCATAAATGGCTAAGCATATATGCCTTCATAATGTTTTTTTTAAATTATTGATTAATTAATAAAATTAATTACATAAATGAATTAATCACTAACTGTCATCAATGGGAAAAAAAAGACTTAATCCTGTTTTTCTAAAGAATGTCATCATTAAATTATATACTTGTCAATTTGATGTTATATCAGCTCAAATCCTGCAGAGGTCATTCTGTGTCTTCAGGCAGGGTCAGAGATGATGAATCTGTAAAATGACATAGAAAGTATTAGTAATGTTTTGTTTGAATGAATTTATGACTCATTGAAAGTATCTTTTTTAATTGGCATACATGCCAAATGTAAATCCTAACCATAAATATATGCATAAGTAAATGCATTCTAAAATATTAAAAAGTGTCCTATTATAATAAAGGTATTTAAATATGTAAGTGCTTATAAGGTCCTATCCCTATTAGACAATGAGCAGGAACAGAATTATGAACTAATTAATAAAAGAATACACATGAATAAAATAATGTAAAACTGTCATGACTGCAAAATAGAAACAGGCAATCAGGTTTTCCTAAAGAAGGGCAAACAGAAATAGCTATCAGCAAACTATAGATTGACAGGAAACTGATTTTTTATTTTATGATTAAAATCATTAATTAATAAATCAAGTTATGAGGTGAAATTGTCATTCATGAAAACATAAATGGCTAAGCATATATGTATTCATAATGTATTTCTTTCAGTTTTAATTAGTAATTAATTAATAAAATAAATTATGTAAATTAATTAACCAATAGCTGTCATCAATGGACTAAAAAAATACTTAATCCTATTTTTCTAAAGAATGTCATCGCTAAATCATATACCTGTCAATTGATGTCACTGTCTGTCTTCAAGCAGGTGCATAGATGCAAAACATGAATGCCTAATCATCAATATATTCAATAGTCAATGCTTTGCAAAATATTTAAAAGGGTCATAATATAATAAAGGGATTTAAATATTTGCTTATCAGGTGCTATTCCTGTTAGACAATGAGCATGAACAGAATTATGAAGTAAATATTAAATTAATATACATTAATGAAATAACGTAAAACTGTCATGAATGCAAAACATAAACAGGTAATCATGTTTTCCTAAAGAAGGGCAAACCAAAAAAGCTAAGAGCAAACTATATATTGGCCTGAAATTGTTTTATAGTGTTTTGATTACATTAATTAATCAATAAATCAAGTTATGATGTGTAATTTTCATTCATTATTAAAACATAAATGGCTAAGCATGTATGTATTCATATTTTTTATTTGTTTGTTTTAATTAATGATTAATTAATAAACTAAAATACATTATTTAATTAATCAATAGCTGTCATCGGTGTAAAAAACAAATGTAATCCTAGTTTTCTAAAGAATGTCATCATTAAATCATATACCTGTGAAGTTGATGTTATATGAGCTGAAACCTGCAGAGGTCACTCTCTGTCTTCAGGCAGGTGCAGATATGATAAAACTGTAAAATGACGTAAAAAGCATATTTAATGTTTTGTTTTAATGAATTCATGAATCATTAAAAGTATCCTTTTTACTTGTTATACATGTAAAACGTAAAGGTCTAATCATAAATATATTCATAAGTAAATGCGTTCCAAACTATTATAAAGTGTCATCATATAATAAAGGGATTTAAATATTGAAGTGTTTATAATGTCCTATCCTTGTTAGGGAATAAGCAGGAACATAGATATATTCATTTGAAAATTTAGCAATTTAAAAAAAATGTTGTTTTCTTTTTTCTGTAATTATTAATAATTAATAGTTAATTAATGAATGTACATAAATAATCATTACTTCATATATATAAATGCAATATTAAATATATGCATTTAAAAAAGACAATACATTTTTTTATAATGATTCCTGATGAATAATGAATTAATTAATATTAATTAATTCATTATTTAATTAATAACATTGATCAATGGAAAACAAAAAGCCTTAATAATTTTCTCCTAAAAACAGCATCATTAAATGATATATCTGTAAAGGTGATCTTATTGCAGATCAAATGCTGCAAATGTCACTCTGTGTACTCAGCTGCACAGATGATCAAACTGTCAAATAAAATGAAAAGCATTTTTAATGTTTCAATCTAGTTCATTCATTAATCATTAAGAGTATGATTTTTAATTGGCATGCATGCAAAACGTAAAGCTGTAAGCATGGATATATTCATAAATAAATGCACTATAAAATATGAAATGTAGCAGGTGTCATAATGTAATAAAGTGATTTCAATATTTAACTGCTTTGAGGATCCTATTCCTTTCAGACAATGAGCAGCAACACAGAAATATAAGTGCACTGTAAAATCTACCTATTTTTTAGGGCATTTTAAACAATTTTCTTTTATATTAATTAATTGCTAATTAAGTAATCAATGAACATTAATAATTGAGCTGCAACACACAATTATAAGTGCAGTAATAATTAAGCAGCAAAACAAAAATATAACTGCACTGTAATAATTGAGCACCAACACAGAAATATAAGTGCACTGTAAAATGTACATATCTTTTGAGGCAGTTTAAAAAAATGTTTCTTATTACTAATTAATGACTAATGAAGTAATTAATGAACATTAATAATTGAGCAGCAACACCGAAATGTAAGTGCATACATATTTTTGAATCCAGTTTTTTTTATTATGACTAATAAATTACTAATTAATTAATTAATGAACATTAATAATTAATCAATGAATAAATAGATTTGAAAGAGTTAATCAATATAATATTCATAAAGTAAAGGCAGTCAAAAATATATATTTTTTTCATAATGATTAATAATTAATAATTACTAAATTTAAATCCATTTAAAATGAATTAATCAATTAATAAATATATTTGAAATGGTTAAGCATTAATGTTTTCATAAACTAAAGGCATTGTAATATATAAGAATGTCTTTTATTTTTTTTAATAATCATTTTTTTTAAATTAATAATTAATTAATCAATAAATTAATATACTTTACCTATTTACAATGAATAGCCAGCAATCAATATCCTGAAGAGCTAACAATCTCTTTGGATTTTCCAGCAGCAGAAAATGACCAGTCAAACTGTCATCACCTGAGGAGAAAGTGTCAGCACTGTGGCAAGTGTGCCCTATATATAGGCTGCGTGCGCGAGACAGAACCGTTGGTTTAGGCGGGAAAGCCAACATTTCAGATTCGTAATGTGTAGATTAGCAAATTAGTGTTGTAAAATGGTGGCGATATTCTATGTGTTACGCGCCACGGGAGCATTTTGCGTGTTTTCCAACAGTGTTTTTTTGTACCTCGTACATGCCTGGCAAAGTCCTACGTGTCTGGCAGTGTTTTGCGTGCTTCAGGGTCATGTAGCCTCTTTTTCATTTTTTTCGCCCTCCATTTTTTCCTGCGTCTCATATTTTTTTTTCAAAGTTCCGCGTTCGTCATCTGCTTGCAACCTAAGGGGATCCCGCGTTTTCTAAGTGTTTGTAGGCTAACTCCTGCGTCTTTCATTACCTCCACTGCTGGCCTCGCTTTGCTTATCACCTCAGTGCTGCGCGTTTTAGTTGTTTAACGGCTCGCCTTAACTTATTTTTTTTTCTAAGTCCCGCGTTCGTCATCTGCTTGCAACCTAAGGGGATCCCTCATTTTGTAAGTGTTTGTAGGCTAAGTCCCGCATGTTTTATTACCTCCACTGCTGTGCGTATTAGTTGTTTAACGGCTTGCATCGCAGGCAATGAGCGCCTTTGGCGCTCTACGCCTAAGTGCTCCTAGTTTTGTGGGGTGGTTTTGTTAAGTGAGACACCGTAGGACTAAGTGATGCAAGTTAACGGTTTTGTGGGATTGTTTTGTTACAATGTGAGGCGCCGTAGAGCCTCCACCTCCACAAATGCGGCCCCTCGCTTTGCAAGGGTCCACATGTGCGGCCAGAACTGCATCTCTCGCTTTGCGAGGAACGCAGTTCTGGTGAGCTTGCGTTATGAGCTCGCAAAGCGTGACAAAGTCTCACAGTTTGACAACTATTATATGTGATATATTGATCTATTGTATAGTAACTAGGGCTCATTAGTTTACACATATAGGCATGTGACACAAATGTGATGTATGTGTATGTCCCATAACCCCAACCATTGACAACACAGTGACATGGATAGAACAGTATAACAAAGCTTTATTTCATACACAGAGCACAATAGGAAATGGAAAAGACTATGCATTAATACCATGGGTGCGGTGTGGGCAGATACTGGAAGGCAGATTCTGTGGGCAATCAAAGGACACCTAAAGGGTTCATTGTTAGACAACATTATAAGGACAATGCATAGAATCTACTAGGGTCCCTTGTGGTCAGGACTCCACAGTAACCATAATCGAATGTGACATAGGAACATCATATAACACTCCATTTCATAGAAAATAACCATTAATGCACATACAGCATCCATATTGGCCCCATCTGCCATATTAAACCGATGCTAGAATCATGGATCATGTGATACTAATCAATTTCACACACAGTGTGTTTTAATACATTACTGCTGATTCTCAAATAGATGATAGGAATTTGGAAAACAGAAAGAGGAGGTGATAGAACAATTATACGCTGTTTTTTTTTCTTTGGACACTACAATAAACCAATTAACATGAACGTCATCTACGAGCAGTAATAACCATATTGATTCTGTCCTGTTGAATCAGCTTTCCTGGAATATGTTGAGGATGTGTAATACAATAGGGCATGATTCACTGTGAACACAATTTTTCACAAAAGTACTATCACTATCTACATGGAATAGTTGTGCCATGCTGATATCACATCTCACTAGTATATGGGTGGTACCGAGGCCAGATAGATTACACTGTTCACATTACCCCTAAAAACATGCACATTGATCCTGATGTCAAACCAAGGAAATCCTCCATTTTGTTTGGATGACATGAAATTCATGAATCCGCTTCCATACTGCTAACGGGATGAAATGCAACAAAAACACATGTATAAATACTGCTTTGGATTAACAGATCTTAATGGGACTGTGCAACTCTACAGCCTGGACACTAATCATTGTAATTTAAACTCTTACCAATCATGTTCATTAGTGAAGAGATATGTAGACATATATTGCATTTCAGATCCATCTGCAATGGTGAATGCCAGTGATCAAATGCCTGTTGGGAACTGGGTTGAGTGTTCAGAACATGCCTTCATGGTTGTGAGATTTGGCTATTAACACCTACAGAGACAAGAACAAGATATCAATCATAACAATATTTTGTTTAACTACAACACCTCATCTCAAGGTCAATCCACATTGAACATCAATTGTTGAAATGTTAAACATAACCAGACATGTACACACTCTGTAGCCAGCCAATAGTATGCCAATAATCTATAAGAATCAGTATTCAGTGAGGAGTGATCAAGAAGAAAACCACATCCTGGATGGTCCTAAGACATTCTCTTCTGCAGCTCTGGGCCCCCACTGTCCGTGCCTGCGCTTGTGCCCCATCTCACTCTTCCACATTGTGGTGGTGTAGGAACATGGGGTGCCACTACGTTGCGGGGCTGTGGATCAGGTTGAGATAGTGGTGAGGTCTGAGATGAGGAGGCTGATGTCTCGGGTTGCAGTTGTGCAAACGAAGGCTGGAGAGGTATGAGCTGGTGTTCAGCTAATCGGATGAGTTGCTGCCTGTCCAGAATTGTCCATTTCTCATATCTCTCCATCCTCTCTTGATATAATAGCAAATTGTAGTCATGATCAGTTTGAACTGCAGGTATTGGCCAGACATTTAATTGATACAAATTATGAAAATTATATGTTTGCTACCAGGATTTACATGGTTAGTGATGCCCCAAATATTTTCAGTCATAACCGTAGGGCTTACAGTACTATTGTATGTCAGTTATCTATGCATGTGGGCAGGGGTGTAGGAGGCAATACAAGTGTATTTATACATACATACAAACATCATGATATCTGCAAGGTATTTGTCCACCCCATCAGCCACCCCCTCCCCCCAATTTCATACACCAATGTGTATAGTGTGATATGATACTAACTCTTGCCTCTTTTGCCATCTTTCTCTTCACCTTCAGCCAGCTGTCAGCATATGTGTGTTTCACAGACCTTACATCCCTATTCACCACCCGTAATGCCACAACAGCTGCATGAAAAATCTTACCAAGCTTCTCTCTCTCTCTCTCTCTCCCTCTCTCTCTCCCTCTCCCTCTCTCTCTCTGTCTCTCTCTCTCTCTCCCTCTCTCTCTCCCCCTCACTGTCTCTCTGTCTCTCTGTCTCTCTCCCTCCCTCTCTCTCTATCCCTCTCTCTCTCTCTCTCTCCCTCTCTCTCTCTCTCTCTCCCTCTCTCTCCCTCTGTCTCTCTCTCTCTCCCCCTCTCTCTCGCTCCCTCTCTCTCTCTCCCTCTCTCCCTCCCTCTCTCCCTCTTTCTCTCCCTCTCTCTCTCTCCCTCTCCCTCTCTCTCTCTCCCTCTCCCTCTCTCTCTCCCTCTATCCCTCTCTCTCCCTCTCTCTCTCCCTCTCTCTCTCTCTCTCTCTCTCTCTCTCCCTCTCTCCCTCTCTCTCTCCCTCTCTCCCTCTCTCTCTCTCGACCTGTGTGTTCACTTGCTCAGCTACAGCACAGTCAATGATTTAGGGGTTTGCCGCCCTTTAAAACCCCTTTACCAAAATACATCTTACACGCAATCACTATATACGGACTTACACAAAAGAATACGAACTGCGGGACTTAGAACGGAAAATTTACGGACTTAGCATAAAAAAATAGGAAAACCAAAAATACAACCTTAACGGCCGAACCGCACGCACCTGAAAACATTAAAAACACAATAAATACACACAAAAAAATACATAAAAAGCTTACCCACAGCAAGGGTGGGGCACCAAGGACCTCTGCAAGTGAAGTTACACCTCAATTTAAGTCCAAATTCACGAGTTTAGACACACGAAAACCCCTAAGCAAGAGAAGAAATGGCCGCCGAAAAAAACGAAAACAAGGCTACAGGACCCTAAACACGCAAAACACCACCAAGCACATACGGATTTTCAAAAAAGACGTACGAGGTACAAGATACACTCTTAACAAGGACGCTAAATCGTATACAGCCATCATTACATCATTAACCGCCATTTTACAACACTAACTTACACAATGCGGAAGTACACAGCTACCCTAGCGTCTTTCCCTCGCGCACGCAGCCTATTTACTCTACACACTGCACACATTGCTGACAATTACACCTCAGCTCCACAACACTGCAAACCTACATTGTATGCTGCAGGAACATCAAAACAGATTGTCAGCTCTTCAGCAAAATGCTTCCTGCATATATTACTTCCAAATAAGTAAAGTATATTCATTTACTAATGTATTCATTATTTTATTAGCATACAAAAACAGATATACACAAAAACAAAAAAAAACACTTTCACAATAAACACAAAACCCATTCACAGCACGACTCACGAGCGCCAACGCTGCTCATAGCACACAAAGCCTTGCAATAAGCGCAAAAAGCAGATCAACGCCGACAAAACAATAACAGCAAAAGCGCCTATCATAAAAAAAAAATACAACAACCAACAACCTCGCATCTCGGACCACCAACAAAATGAATGTCTCGACCAAACAGCATTATCAGCATTACAATGTTTGGTGGTGTTTTGCGTCTTTAGGGTCCTGTAGCTTCGTTTTCTTCGGCGGCTGTTTTTTCTCTCGCTTAGGGGATTTTCGGGTGTCTAAACTCATCTATTTCGAGTTAAATTGAGGTGTAACTTCAGTTTCTGAGGTCCTGGGTGCCCCCCTTTGCTGTGGGTAAGCTTTTTATGTATTTGTTGTGTGTATTTATTGTGTTTTTAATGTTTTCACATGCGCAGGTTTTGAGCAGTAAGGTCGTATTTTTGCGAGGTCGTAATATTTTCTTTTCTAAGTTCCGCATCTCGTATTTGTTTCTCGTGAGTGCGTAAATTTTGCGAGGTCCGCAGTCACTTCGCGAGGGCCGCAGGCTCGCTATGTGAGCCTGCAGCGTTAGCAACAACTTATATGTGATGTGTGTATATAAATTAAATTTTCATGTGTAATATTTAATGTAAGGGTGTACGGTGGGGGGTATGTGGTGTATGGGTGCTATGGACTAACTTTAATATGTAGCCATGTGTGTTATTAATCTACTAGCGACTTATGACAGGGCAATAAAATTGTAAGGCAGGTAATGCTGTTTGCCACAGACAGTAAGTGCTGTGGTCTTCTGAGGTCCTTCAGCGCTCATTGCAAGCCTCGCCTCTTGGTTGGTGTATTTTTTGTTATCAGAGCCACTTTTGCGCTCCTTGTAATGTCCGCGCTGATCTCCTTTTGGAGCTTATTGCAAGCCTCTCCCCTGGTGTACTTTGTGTCCTATGAGCACCGTTGGCGCTCCTTGTGAGGCACGCGGTGAAGGCCTTTGTCGTTTATTGCGATCCTGTGGTGTTTTTTTTTCTTTATATGTATTTTTTCTTGATAATTAATTAATGAAATCCTAAATTAATATACTTTACCTATTTGTAATGAATATATGCAGCAAGCAATGTGCTGAAGAGCTAACAATCTGTTTTGATGTTCCTGCAGCATACAATTTAGGTTTGCACTGTTGTGGAGCTGAGGTGTAAGTGTCAGCAAAGTGTGCAGTGTGTAGTGTAAATAGGCTGCATGCTCGAGGGGAAACCGTTAGTGTAGCTGTTCAAGTTCGCAAAGCGCGACAACGACTTGCAGTTTGACAACTATTATATGTGATGTGTTATTGTCTACATACTTAAATATATAAAACCACTCACCAATGCCTAAACATGTGTGCTCTTGTGCTCCTGTCAATTATTGTGACATTCACATTTTCTATTGGTTCGTAAGGCTGTTGTACAGTAAAAAATTAAACAGCCCAGATTGGCTACTTTGCTGATACTTCATATAATCCGACTCCTACCCATACTACACAAGGCCTTGTATCTTACGGAAAGTATATGGGTTCCTGGGTTGCAAATATAAAACATAACAATCACATAGCTACATAAGTTTCTCAAAAGAAGATTTCCTAGTTCTGATAAGTGTTTTTGCGCAGTTACATATTTGGATTTAAATAGGGCCCTAAGAGTTGTAATTTGGGCATAAGTGCTGAGCATAAAAAATAGGACTATTAAAAAATTATAGGTGGTGGTGTAAATTGCTTTTCTCTAATGACCCTACTCAGCCCGATTACGCCTTTGGCCTCATTGGCCAAATTATTTGATTCTAGCCTACTTAGGATGTTAGTGAGAAAAGGAGCGCTTTGTCTGAAAGATATATATGGGGATAAAAAATTAATGGAGTTCCAAGAACTTGTTAATACTTCTTCAATCTCCTTAGATAATTGGCTAGAATATATTAAATTACGGAAACTATTGGTTTCATCTCCTTTCTATATGGAGGAGACGAGGAGACTGACGGATTTTGAAATTTTAATCTCTTCTAAAGATAAAAAGCACCTTGTGTCTAAATGCTATAAAATCATTAAGAAACAATACCAACTTGAAAAACCCTTTAACTGGAGGCTATGGGAAAATGATATAGGTAATTTTTGGCCTATCGAAAAATGGCACTCATCCTTTTCTCTAATGGCTAGATTTATTAAAAATATAACAAATAGGGAAATTCAGTATAAAATTATCAACAGATGGTACATAACTCCAATTAAATTGGGACAGTTAAATAACTCAGAGGAACAAAAGAACTGTTGGAGAGGTTGTGGGTAGAATGGTTCGCATTTTCATATGTGGTGGAGTTGTCCGCTAAAACAGAATTTCTGGTCGGAGAGTTTTAAACACTTATCAAAGATCTGCGAAAAGGTAATATCTCCGGCACCAGAATTGGTGATCTTACATTTTTTCCCAGATGACTTTTCAACATCAGTTAAAAGTATAGTTTTGCTCTTCCTTATGGAATCAAAAAAACTTGTAGTTTCTAGATGGAAAAATAAAGTATGCCCATCTTGGATGGAACTTCTAGAAAGATTGGAATATGTTCACCTTTTAGAATGTGGTTTAAGTAATATTAAGATAGGCCCTAAAATAGGAACTAAATGGGCCCTATGGGAAAAAAAATTATCTTCACAAGCGAAGGTTTGAGCTCAGCAAGATGTCTCTCCTCTCTTCTCTCATGCTGGAGGTATATGCTTTGTTTATGTGATGTTTGTTTTGTATTGTTTTTCATGTTTTATAGACTTTTGTTGACCTGTGTGTCAGAATTGGTATATTTGGAATATATGTTTTTTTTTTTTTTTTTTTTGTGTAATGTAACAAAATGTATAAATAAATATTTAAAAATAAAAAAAAAATAAAACAAATAGGACTATTTACCTATATATCCATCTACCAGCATAAGCAGTGCCAAGAAAATTCTGAGAAAATTTCTTGTTCACAAAATAGACTGGGTATAACATCATTTGAAATGCTTAACTGCCGAAATACAGCAAGCTCTTAATCTATTCATAACCTGTGAGTGACGCATAGCAACTCAATGTCACAAGTGCTTTATATGTTAACTAGGTGAAGAAATTTGACATTTATTTATGCATGGAATAAAAGTGTCTGGGGGGGAAGTAGATACTGTCAGACAATAAACCACCACTATTTATTATTTGTATGCAGCAAAATGGCCTTGTGATTGCAGACAGCTTCCAAAGTTGAGGACTGAGAGCCTGTCATTGTAGTGGTTAAGAGCAGAATTGTACTGCTATCATTTGTATGCTACACAAAACAGTATGTTAAATTATTGTATAGATCTTGGCTTTGAGCTTCACTTTTAATGGGGTCATAAAGGTGCAAGGTAGGTGCGTCAAGGTAAGTGCCGTACTAGGAAAGCTACTGTAGATCAGCCTATTGCTTTGTATGTTATGTTTTCATTTGCAACCGCTACCAGGTGAGAAGGTATAAAGAGTTCATGGTCTCTCCTGTTCTACATCCAAATGATAATAGCACTCTAGAGATGTTTGTTATTATTGTCATAATGGTATTCTTTCACCTGCTGTGAATTGTCACCATTAGCAATGGTGGCTCAAATATTAAAAATGTTTTGTAAAAGCACATATTAATTATTTTATTTAAAAAAAAGCTATTCCCTCTTTTTTACATCTTGCCACTGCACTACTTCTTTCTAGACATAATTATTGCTGAAACTACATATTTTGAGTCTTAGGCCTAGAAATGGTGCAGTGCTCCTAAGGCCCATCAAAGGGTTACAAGGTATTCAAGCAGTCTATAATAATTTATAAACATAGAAGAATGAACAATTTAGGTGAATCAGTTGGTTTCCACATGCCATCAAATTCTATCTACCTAAAAATAAATTAATTAAAATTTTGGATAGCCTTAGGCATTCTTTTTTCTTACTGTATTAGGCATTCATTATATTCCCCACATAAAAACACTCACTAAGCAACTTTTGCTCAATGTATGAGTTTACGAGAAAGTTTGATGTTATTAAATGGCACATGCAGATTTTTCAAACTAATGGATTGCCTTGTTATATGCTTGCTGTGTGCATATGGTGTACACATAATTACTTATGAGTACAAATTAGCAAGTACAAATGTAAAAACACACAAATCTTTCCTAGCCTCTAAATAAGGCGAACAAGAGAAAATGGAACTAAACCTTATAACAAAAGTATCTGCAAGTTATGTCAACACATTTGTACTGATGACACGGCCACGCATAACAAAAAGACTTATAACATGAAAGGATTGTATACCAGCACATCCTCCAATGTGGTTTATATAATGCAATGTACTCTATGTAAAACAGGCTGTTACATTGGAGAAACCAGACAAAACTGCACTTAAGGGTTTAAGAAAAAAGCACAATGAAGTTATTGTACCCCAATTGGACACCATTTTAGCCAGAATGATCACTCCACCCAACACATAAAAATCAAAATACTCAGAGGCAATTTTAAAAACACAAAGTAGAGAAAAGCATTTGAAATAAAGATGATCACATTCTTCAACACTAAAAATATGGACTTAGGTTTTTTAACACATTATCACAATTCCTTGTGAATTTTTCTTTTTTTCTTTAACAGGCTTGTCACTCTTAGTGAGGTGTTTGTCCAAAAGGAACGATATCACTGTGGACTACAGTATTCTGGTTTTTCATATATATATTGATGTATATTTGTATGTAATATGTGTATATTTGTTTCCTATACTATGTTGTGTTGATTCCCCCCATATATATATATATATATATATATATATATAGATTAACAATTACAAAATTACTGGACATTCACGGCTGCTTCACTCTTGAATATATCACATATTATAATTGTCAAACTGCGAGTTGTCGTCACGCTTTGCGGCCCTCGCTTTCCGAGGGCCGCAGCTGACAACAACTCGCAGTTTCACAAATCCCTCTGCCGTGGCTCCCATCAGCCCTGCAGCCTCTCTGCTCTGGTGGCGTGCACGGGTAGCCGGGAAGACAAGTGTGCGCGCGCGCACACGCGAAGACGTCGCATGCACAGGTAGCCGGGCAGACAAGCGTGCGCACGCGCAGACGCCACATAAGCGTGCGCGCGCGTCTACAGCATTGAGGTGAGGGAGAGAGACACGGGGAGAGAGAGACACGGGGGGGAGAGAGACACGGGGGGAGAGAGACACGGGGGGGAGAGAGACACGGGGGGAGAGAGACACGGGGGGAGAGAGACACGGGGGGAGAGAGACACGGGGGGAGAGAGACACGGGGAGAGAGAGACACGGGGGGAGAGAGACACGGGGGGAGAGAGACACGGGGGGAGAGAGACACGGGGGGAGAGGAGGGGGAAGAGATACATGAGGGGGAAGAGATACATGAGGGAGGGAGAGGAGGGGGAATAGAGACACGAGAGGAGGGGGGAATAGAGACACAGGGGACAGGGGAAGTGAGATACAGGGGAGGGGAAGAGAGACACAGGGAAGGGGGAAGAGAGGCACAGGGAAGGGGGAAGAGAGGCACAGGGGAGCGAGAGGAGGAGGGGAAGAGAGGCACAGGGGAGCAATAGGAGGAGGGGAAGAGAGACACAGAGGAGAGAGAAGGGGGAAGAGAGACACAAGGGAGAGAGAGGAGGGGGAAGAGAGACACAAGGGAGAGAGAGGAGGGGGAAGAGAGACACAGGGGAGAGAGAGGAGGGGGAAGAGAGACACAGGGGAGAGAGAGGAGGGGGAAGAGAGACACAGGGGAGAGAGAGGAGGGGGAAGAGAGGATGGGGAAGAGAGACACAGGGGAGAGAGGGGGGGGGGAGAGACACAGGGGAGGGAGAAGAGAGACACAGGGGAATGAGGGGAGGAAGAGAAACAGGGGAGGGAGAGGAGGGGAGGGACAGGATGGGGGAGGAGACAGCAGAGGGGGGAAGAGATGAGGGTCAGAGGTGGAGAGACACAGGGGAGGGATGAGGGAGCAGAGACACAGGGGAGGGATGAGGGGGCAGAGACACAGGGGAGGGATGAGGGGGCAGAGACACAGGCGAGGGATGAGGGGGCAGAGACACAGGGGAGGGAGACGGGGTGAAGAGACACAGGGGAGGGAGAAAGACACAGGAGTGGGAGAGGGGGAAGAGACACAGGGGAGGGAGAGGGGGAAGGAGAAACAAGGGAGGGAGAGGGGGAAGGAGAAACAAGGGAGGGAGAGGGGGAAGGAGAAACAAGAGAGGGAGAGGGGGAAGGAGAAACAAGGGAGGGAGAGGGGGAAGGAGAAACAAGGGAGGGAGAGGGGGAAGGAGAAACAAGGGAGGGAGAGGGGGAAGGAGAAACAAGGGAGGGAGAGGGGGAAGGAGAAACAAGGGAGGGAGAGGGGGAAGGAGAAACAAGGGAGGGAGAGGGGGGAAGGAGAAACAAGGGAGGGAGAGGGGGGAAAGAGACACGGGAGGGGGGGGAGACACAGGAGAGGGAGAGGGGGGGAAGAGACACGGGAGGGAGACAGGGTGAAGAGACACAGGGGAGGGAGAAAGACACAGGAGTGAGAGAGGGGGAAAAGACACAGGGGAGAGAGAGGAGGGGGAAGAGAGACACAGGGGAGAGAGAGGAGGGGGAAGAGAGACACAGGGGAGAGAGAGGAGGGGGAAGAGAGGATGGGGAAGAGAGACACAGGGGAGAGAGGGGGGGGGAGAGACACAGGGGAGGGAGAAGAGAGACACAGGGGAATGAGGGGAGGAAGAGAAACAGGGGAGGGAGAGGAGGGGAGGGACAGGATGGGGGAGGAGACAGCAGAGGGGGGAAGAGATGAGGGTCAGAGGTGGAGAGACACAGGGGAGGGATGAGGGAGCAGAGACACAGGGGAGGGATGAGGGGGCAGAGACACAGGGGAGGGATGAGGGGGCAGAGACACAGGCGAGGGATGAGGGGGCAGAGACACAGGGGAGGGAGACGGGGTGAAGAGACACAGGGGAGGGAGAAAGACACAGGAGTGGGAGAGGGGGAAGAGACACAGGGGAGGGAGAGGGGGAAGGAGAAACAAGGGAGGGAGAGGGGGAAGGAGAAACAAGGGAGGGAGAGGGGGAAGGTGAAACAAGAGAGGGAGAGGGGGAAGGAGAAACAAGGGAGGGAGAGGGGGAAGGAGAAACAAGGGAGGGAGAGGGGGAAGGAGAAACAAGGGAGGGAGAGGGGGAAGGAGAAACAAGGGAGGGAGAGGGGGAAGGAGAAACAAGGGAGGGAGAGGGGGAAGGAGAAACAAGGGAGGGAGAGGGGGGAAAGAGACACGGGAGGGGGGGAGACACAGGAGAGGGAGAGGGGGGGAAGAGACACGGGAGGGAGACAGGGTGAAGAGACACAGGGGAGGGAGAAAGACACAGGAGTGAGAGAGGGGGAAAAGACACAGGGGAGGGAGAGGGGAAAGGAGAAACAAGGGAGGGAGAGGGGGAAAGAGACACAGGGGAGGGAGAGGGGGAAAGAGACACAGGGGAGGGAGAGGGGGAAAGAGACACAGGGGAGGGAGAGGGGGGAAGGAAAAACAAAGGAGGGAGAACGAGGAAAGAGACACAGGGAAGGGAGGGGGGGGGGGAAGAGACAGAGGGGAGGGAGAGGAAGTAGAGGGCGGGAGAGGCTCACAGTGAGTGCCAAAGCCACTCATTGCAAGGCCAGAGATGAGCGCTGAAGGAGCTTATCGCAAGGCCAGTAAAGTAGAGTGGGGAGAGGTTCGCAATGAGCCCCTCCCGTCAAGTAGAGGAGTAGAGAGGCTCGCAATGAGCGCCGAAGGCGCTCATTGCGAAGCCTGTGATTAGCGCCGAAGGCGCTCATCGCGAGGCCAATAAAGTAGAGGGGGGAGAGGCTCGCAATGTGTGACAAACACCATTGCCAGGGTACAATTTTTATTGCCGTCATTTTTGACGGGCAAGTCGCTAGTATAATATATATACTAGCAATTTGCCCTTCAAAAAATGCCGGTCATAAAATTGTAAGGCAGGTCATGCTGTTTGTCCCACAATGGAAGTGTTTTGGTCCTCTGAGTACTGATTGTGAGTCTCTCCCCTGCTGTTTTATATATATATATATATATATATATATATATATATATATATATGTTTTAATAATAATTAATTAATTAATGAAATCATACATTAATGTACTTTACCTTTTTGTAATTAATATGCAGCAATCAATGTGCTGAATAGCTAACACTCTGTTTGTATTGTGCTGCAGAATAAAATGTATATTTGGAGTGTTGGTGACCTGAGGTGTAAGTGTCAGCAATGTGGCAAGTGTGCAGTGTAAATTGGCTGTGTGGGCGAGTGCCAAGCGTTTGTTTAGTTGTTTAAATCACCATCTTAGAATGGCAATGTTGTTAGTTGCAAGTTAGTGGTGTAAAATGGCTGTGTATGTGTTACGCGGATCTGGAGCATTTTCCGTACTTCCTAATATTGTATTTTCTACGTCGTAGGGTCCTGGGTCTTATGTTCCTGGCGGTGTTTTCTGTGGTTAGGGGTTGTGTAGCCTTGTTTTGGGTTTTTTGGTCCTCGTATTTGCTTTTTTCTAAGTCCCGCTTTGCAGTCTTATGTGCATGGTGGTGTTTGACGTGTTTAGGGGACATGTTGCCTCGTTTTTTTTTTTTTTTGGGCCGCCATTTTTTCTCTCGCTTAGGCGATTTCCGAGTCCTGAAACTTGTGATATTGGACTTAAATTCAAGTGCAACCTCAGTCCCAGACGTCCTGGATGTTCCCCCGTGCTGTGTGTGATGTGTTTTTTTTTTAAATTTTCTTTGTGTTTTTGTTTTTTTTGTATGTGCGCGGTTCGGCCATTAAGTTTGTATTTTTTTTACCTATTATTTTGTTTTACTAGGTGCCGCGAGTCACTCAGTTGCAAAGTGCTACGGGCCGTAATTTTTTTTTTCAAACTGCTACGGGTCTTGCATTGTGAATGGTGTAATTGAGATTTCTATTGAAGTGTAGATCTGCGGGTCGCAACGTTAGCAACAACGCGTATTGCTCACTATGTAATTGCCCGTCAAAAATGACGGCAATAAAATTTGAATCCTGGCAATGCTGTTTGCCACACAATGCAATTTTCTGCCCCCTCTGAGCACCTTTGGTGCTCATCGCAAGCCCTGCGCTGAGCCCCTTTGGCGCTCACTGAGAGCCTCTTCTCCCATCTATTTTACGGTCCTCGCGAGCCCAGCAATGATTGGCTTCACCGCTCATCACAGGCCTTGGCAACCTGCAAGTTTTGTGCTTGGGAATGCCAAGTGTCTCTTTCCACCATCTCCCTCCTGCCCCTTCCTTGTGTCTTTCTCCTCTGTGTCTCTGCTGAATCTTTGCCTGGTGCGTGCTGATTGCCATTGATTTTATTTTCAAAGTCCTGCGTGCCTGTTGTTGTTTGTGTAAGTGTTGCTGTCTTCGCCGTCGTGTATTTTCTAAGTCCTGCGTGCCTGGCCTTGCTTAGCCTCGTTTTCATCCTGTTTCAGAATTTTTAGGTTTTTTCGTCCACAACCGGCTCGCCTTGCTATGTGAGGCTCGCAAGGCCTGACGACAACTTGCAGTTCGAAAACTATATATGTGATTATATATATATATATATATATATATATATATATATATATACACACACACACACACATATATATATATATATATATATATATATATATATATATGCAGTATCTCACAATAGTGAGTACACCCCTCACATTTTTGTAAAAATGTTATTATAACTTTTCATATGACAACACTGAAGAAATGACAAAAAATATTGACAATGTTGGCCCAATTTGGACATTTCCACTTAGAGGTGCACTCACTTTCGTTGCCAACTGTTTAGACATTAATGGCTGTGTGTTGATTTATTTGGAGGGGACAGCAAATTTCCACTGTTATACAGGCTGTACACTTACTACTTTACATTGTAGCAGAGTGTAATTTTTTCATGAAAAGATACAAAATTTGAGGGGTGCACTCACTTTTGTGAGATATTTTATATACAGTAGAATCCCGGTTATCCGGTACTCTGCTAACCGGGACTCTCAAGCAACCGGCACCAGCATCAATTCCTCAAATTCAAAAAACTCACGCTAAACCGGCATAACTATCCGGCAGTTCGAGGCTGAAAAAAAAAGCTTACTTTTTTCCTAATTATTTTTTTGGGCCCTAAATGGCCTGGTTTAGGTGCTAATGCCTTTTTAGGGGATTTGGGGGGTTTAAGGGTCATTTAGACCCTTAAAATCTGAGACTCACGATTAACCGGAAACTACACGTTTCCGGCAATAGGGAGTCCCTGTGGGTGCCAGATAATGGAGATTTTATTGTACATATATATATATATATATACATAGGACCCCATTCAATTGGCCAAATCACAATTACATAAGCCTGTAAAGCAGCCAGTAAACGTTACTGATATTCTATTGGATACATTTAACATCTCACATTCCATTTGCGAGTTACAGCCTTAAAAGCACTGCGGCTGTCCTATCTTCTCCATTCATTTTTCAAGCCTGCAAATATAACCAGTGGTAAAGATGCAAAAAATTCATCAAGCCTGCAGTTGGCTTCAAACCCATAAATGGCAAATGTATCAAAAAATTCTGTGGGTACTAGATAGGACCCACAAGTGGGTTAAACACCTGTTTGTAACACTGCGAGGCAAATAAACACACACTTCTGTACTTTAAAATACTGGGAAAACATGTTAAGGTATCCCATATAATAATTGTCAAACTGTGAGACGTCGTCACGCTTTGCAAGGTGCGTACGACTTAGATGATGAGCACTGCAGGCGATCATCGCTTGCGAGCCTCGCAAATTGAGGCGAGCAGTTAACGCGCAGGACTTAGCCGATGAACCTCGAAGGCGCTCATCGCTGCGAGCGGGTTAAACCGTACCATTTAGCTGATGCGAGCCGTAAAAATACGAGACGCGGGACTTAAAAAATAAAAAAAAATACAAGATCCCGAAAATCACACTAAATATACCCTGAAAAAATACAAAAACATCACAGACAGCATGGGACAACAGCCAGGACATCTGTGAGTGAGGTGGAACGTGAATTTAACTCGATTTCGACGATTTTCACCAATCGAAAATCGCCTAAGCAAGGAAAAAAATGGGCGCCGAAAAAAATGCAAACGAGGCTACACGACTCCGGACCGAGTGAAACGCTCCAAACCGCGTAGCACTTTACACATCACACTACAACCTACAAGATACACTATTACAAAAGCCGGAAAATGCTCACAAGACGCGTAACACATTAATAACATTACGACTATACAATGCCGCTTTACACAATAAACCAACGGCTTTACCTCGCGCACGCAGCCTATTTAGAATGCACACTTCAAACATTCATTACACTTTATAAGCAGGGCACCAACACTCACAATGTATATTCTATGCAGATGCAAAATTAACAGATTGTTAGCTCTTCAGCCTATTGCTCGCTGCATATATCAATTTATAAATAGTTAAAGTATATTAATTGATTGCATAAATTATTAATTATTACTTAGAAATATATATCTCTCTCAGAGGACCAAAAGTACACGACAGGAGAGGCTCGCAATGAGCACTGAAGGCTCTCATTGTGAGTCGGTGCTCATTGCATGCCTCGCAATGAGCGCCGAAGGTCCTCACAGTACAAAACGGTTACAATTATGACTCAAACAGCATTCCCATGGCTTAAAATTTTGCGGGCAAGTCGCTAGTTAGAAATAAGAAGCCTGCAAATCTGCTATAGAAAATATATATATATATTTTTTTCCGTTATAGCGATCCCTGGAATCAAGGGGTTAATAAATATATGGAACCTGCATGGACTAGAACAGTTGCTTTAATATATTTTTTTTAATTTCTACATTGCTGGATTGCGGGCACGATCACAAATTGTAATTCTAAATACTAATTAATTGTAGTTTAAACTCCATGTTTTACTAACATCATGATGACCGTCTCATTTACTATTCGCTCTGTCTAAAATGTATCTTTTGAGCTTGCTTAATTATTGCCAGATCACATGCCCCCTGAAATGCTACTTACGAGTTCACGGTTTACGTCTGTAGGCTGTCAGCCTATAATAATAAGTGAGAACACAATTGAATACATCTAAATGTTTAGAAAATGTTTTGACCCCCAGCCAAAAGTTCAGTTTGGAGGTAATTACGGGCTTGCAATTAAATGAGGCTCTTTGTCTGTAAGGTTTGGGTGAATAAACTAATATTGTTGATCAATGGTGATCTAACTTATTGGTAAGTGGGAGGAGGAATTATTATACAGGCAAATGACTAACCCTAAAAAGGTGGTATCCGAATAAGAGGCTTAAATGTAAATATATAGCATACTACTCAAATTAAATAGTCAGACCTAAGGTTGGTGTCAAAGTATTTGTGAAAAGACTCAATCATTGGTATTTATTAATAGTGATAATAACATTGATAGGTGGTAAGAGTAGATATATTTTGGTGAACTTAGCTTGAGATGTCCACCTGGTATACTAATTATTAAATGTATTAAGAAACTATGATCATGATGACATGCCTGTTATTAATCAATATAGGTTATGTTGGAAAAAACAATGTTTAGGGCGCAACATAAGTACTGTATAAGACCCTATAGAGGAAAAGGCTTTTGTAGGATAGTATACCAATTGTATGAG
Source organism: Discoglossus pictus (assembly GCA_027410445.1). Taxonomy (NCBI): domain Eukaryota; kingdom Metazoa; phylum Chordata; class Amphibia; order Anura; family Alytidae; genus Discoglossus; species Discoglossus pictus. Next base: position 109,073,975 of record CM050171.1, read on the forward strand.
ATCTTGAATAAGGAGTATACTTCTTGTATGTAAGTCCAGATCTCATACATCTGGTATAACAATCTTTGGCAGGTCCTAAACTGGTGCCAAAAAGTCTGTATACCCTCCCACTCTGGGGTGTGACCATCTTCATTGATACAATACCTATTAAGCAGATCCAGATGCATAATGTACATGGCACAGCATAAGGCCCCTGGGTGTCTGGGAAGGAGTAAACACCAGGAAGGACTAATGCTGAAATAACGGGACCGGTTGAGAAGGCTTACCCTGGTCAGGGCCCATGAGCCATTTTCGTATCGTATCAAGGCATATACAGAAACACTACACTTAACGTTCAGGACTCGACTCCATTCATAGTTTTATGAATGAAGGTTCTATAGCACTGTCTTGCATAGCTGTAAGTCATAAAACACATGTCAAATTTGTGGTTAACCGCAGACAATAGATAAAAGAGGTATCACTTATAAAGTATTTGACAAAATCAACCTTTATGAATGGAAACATTTAACTGGGTTTGATGGCTCAATCAGCCTAGCTAGACAGCCCATGTGAGCCTATGGAGCCTTATTTCGACCAACCACGCATTCAATTCCAACCATGAGCAAGTGGTCTCTGATTCTGGTATAGGGATGTTGGTGTGTCAGAGCCTTGGCTAGTACCTGATTGTTAAAGAGATAGGCACATATACTTTATAACCTCCACACCCATAGTTTTATCAGCCATAAAAATGGAAAACACATTATCCTCCCCAATATTCCTTTGTCATTTTTCCAACAGTAATTATAGACTATCTGTGATACTTTAAGGGCTGGGATAACAGCTTGGTTCAAGTCACTTTTTTGACTATCGTCCATAGTTTACCTGATAGAACAAGCATCGATCAGGTAAGAATTGTGGGTCCTGACAGTGTGCCCACAAGGCTCAAGCCTAGGGAAACATATTTTTCATGGGGGAGTACATTAAAATATGTTTGTATATGCACAGAAATGTCTATAAGCAGTGATATTTCTTTCTATAGAGAGTGTCAAGTATACTTGACACTTTCTAACATACCCCATACAGTATTTACATAAACACACACAAACTTATGATTTGAGATATAGAAAGGGAAAAGGAAGAGCTGCAAATGAGGTGTGTGGGGTGCACAAATCTCAATGATCTAGGGTAGAATAAAACTCAAATACACCCATTCCTTCACACCTTCAGTATTTATACTCATTCGGACACATTCAATTCATTTCATTTTATACAACTGCTCAGTCAGCCTTTCAATTAGAGACCTTTGAATACCATAGCTAGAGACCTTTGCATAGCTATAACTATCATAGCAATCTTCTCCAATTCTAATCATCATGTACAGCTTCAATTCATTTCAGAATCAATTTTAGGCCATCACAGAATTATCATTTTCATTCACACTTACACAATACACTAATTCTATGATCCATCCATTCCATGATCCATCCTTCATAGAAGATCAGTATCAGGCCCTCATAGAATAGTAACTGTGGCAAAAACCAGCCACCTAGTTTTATTACAAAGACAATGTGTGATGTTATGTGTTTAAACTCTATATTACATTTTAGTTGTAGTAAGTTCATAAGGAGTCAACTGCATTTGGAATGTCATGATGCCATCTGTAACTGTCATGCTGTGAGTCAGTTCTTAAAGTTTGCAAAAAGATAGATATAAAAGCATTTATTATTTTGCCAAGCCTGCTTTGTTCCTGACATCCTGAACTGATGTCCTGGCCTGAACAAGTCAGAAATGCTGAGACCATAAGAACCCAGACCATCCAGTACTAGTAAGCAGAAAGGTTAAGGGGTGAACATGTCTCCCTCACTCCTGGGGTCGTAACGGTAACATACACTCAGGATTACAGAACAATTTCACCTGTCTGTCCTGAGATAAATTATCTTTAAAATATGTCTGGATCATTATCGGGCCCTCAAAGAATCATTACATACACCAAGGATAAGAGAAACCATTCAACCCCTATCGTTGTAACAATCGTCTCCAGAATACAGTATCTCACAAGAGTGAGTACACCGCTCACATTTTTATAAATATTTTATTATACCTTTTCATGTGACAAAACTGAAGAAATTACACTCTGCTACAATATAAAGTAGTAAGTGTACAGCCTGTATAACAGTGTAAATTTGCTGTCCCCTCCAAATAACTCAACACACAGCTATTAATGTCTAAATAGTTGGCAAAGAAAGTGAGTGCACCCCTAAGTGGAAATGTCCAAATTGGGCCCAACTTGTTGATATTTTGTGTGGCCCCCATTGATTGCTTTTGTGTGGCCTGCATGATTGCTACCGGCACTGGGGAGCTACAGTTCATTGAGGAAACCATGAATGCCAACATGTACTGTGAAATACTGAAGCAGAGCAGGATCCCCTCCATTCAGAGACTGGGCCGCAGGAAAGTATTCCAACATGATAACGATTTCAAACACACCTCCAAGACGACCAGTGCCTTGCTAACAAAGCTGTAAAGGTGATGGACTGACCAAGAATGTCTCTAGACCTAAACCTAAATATTGGTCATCTGTGGGGCATCCTCAAATGGAAGGCGGGGGTGTGCAAGGTCTCTAACATCCACCAGCTCTGTGATGTCATCATGGAGGAGTGGAAGAGGACTCCAGTGGCAACCTGTGAAGCTCTGGCGAACTCCATGCCCATAAGGGTTAAGGCAATGCTGGAAAATAATGGTGGCCACACAAAATATTGACACTTTGGGCCCAAATTGGCCATTTCAACTTAGGGGTGTACTCACTTTTGTTGCAAATGGCTAAGACATAATGGCTGTGAGTTGAGTTATTTTGAGGGGACAGCACATTACACTGTTATACAGGCTGTACACTTACTACTTTACATTGTAGCAGAGGGTCATTTCTTCAGTGTTGTCACATGTAAAGATATAATAAAATTTTTACAAAAATGTGAGGGGTGTAGTGACTTTTGTGAGATATTGTACATAAGCATTGATCACATTGTTCTCATGAACTTTATATTTAGAAAACACATGGAAATTACTGATGCTATCACATATTGAATAATCAAATCCTTAAAGTGTAACCCACAGTGAGCGTCTACTGTATCTTTTCACTACTTTACATGCAGATTAGTCTACTCTGTCATTACATTGCACTTGCTTTTTTTTGTGTAATTGTTAAATTCTATAGCCAAAAAATAACAGGTAGTTCAAACAATTGTAACATCAGCAACAACGTTAGAGAGGAAATGTGAAAAAAGCAGCGAGTGCATATTAAAATCTGCTACAAGTTTATCCTACGCTCCTATCACTATGCTCTCAATCTTGCCAAACAGAGCTACTTCTCATCATTAATATCAAATTTGGCCTCCAACCCCAAACATTTGTTCTCCACTCTTAACACTCTCCTCTGCCCTCCCCCACCTTCCGCCCCTTCCTCTCTTACAGCTGAAGATTTTGCTAGATACTTTAATAGTAAAATTGAAAATATTCATAATGAACTCTCCTCTCAACGCGCCCATATCACACCTTCTCCTCAAAAAACAAACAGCAGTCTGCCTTCACCCTTTCCCAAACCTATAGCCACTATAAACTCCTTTAACCCTGTAACTGAGGATGAAGTTGCTAACCTTCTATCAACCTCTCGTCTCGCAACTTGTCCACATGATCCTATTCCATCACAGCTGACCCCCCCCTCTCTACCACACTTATCCCAGCTCTCACACATCTATTCAACCTTTCCTTAGACACTGGCAAGTTTCCATCACCTTTGAAACAAGCCACAATTACATCCATTCTTAAGAAACCCTCATCTGATCCAGCTTCTCCATCTAATTACCGCCCTATCTCTCTACTTCCCTTGGCTTCTAAACTACTTGAGCGTGTCGTCTACACTCGCCTTACACAATTCATTTCCTCCAACTCCCTCCTTGATCCCTTCCAGTCTGGCTTCCGGCCCCAACACTCTACAGAGGCAGCTCTCACAAAAGTTACTAATGACCTGCTCAACGCCAAATCAAAGGGTCATTTCTCTATCCTAATTCTCCTGGATCTCTCTGCTGCCTTTGACACAGTTTATCATCCTCTTCTTATCCAAATTCTCCACTCTCTTGGCATCCGTGACACTGCTCTCTCTTGGTTCACATCTTATCTCGAAAATCGAACATTTAGTGTCTCCTTCTCTGGCACCTCTTCATCTCCTCGCCCTCTAACTGTCGGTGTACCCCAAGGCTCAGTCCTAGGCCCCCTCCTTTTCTCTATCTATACATCCTCCCTTGGTGCCCTTATACAATCTTTTGGATTTCAGTATCATCTATATGCTGATGACACCCAAATCTACATCTCTGCACCTGAACTATCCGCCTCTCTGCTAGCTCATGTTGCCAATTGCCTCTCGAGCATATCCTCCTGGATGTCTGCCGGTCAACTCAAACTCAACATGTCTAAGACAGAGCTCCTTATCTTTCCACCCTCTACTACAGCTTTCACTCCGCAAATATCTCTCACTGTTGACAATGCCATCATCACTCCCACCTCTCAGGCCCGCTGTCTTGGGGTCCTACTGGACCCTTCCCTCTCTTTCATTCCCCACATCCAATCACTCACAAAATCTTGTCACTTTCACCTAAAAAACATATCCAAAATACGCCACTACCTCACACAAGACACAACTAAAATTCTTATTCACGCTCTCATCATATCTCGCCTCGATTACTGCAACACTCTTCTTGCTGGCCTTCCTATCACCCGTCTGTCTCCACTCCAATCCATTTTGAATGCATCCGCTAGACTCATCTACCATACTAAACGATCAGTGTCTGCAGCACCTCTCTGTCAGGCACTCCACTGGCTTCCCATTGCGTCTAGAATACAATTCAAAATCATGACCCTAACATATAAAGCCCTCCACAATAGTGCACCCTCCTACATCTCTGCTCTCATCCCAAAATACACTCCCACCCGCCCTCTTCGCTCTGCTAATGACCTTCTTCTCTTCTCCTCTCTCATCACCTCCTCTCATTCCCGGCTTCAAGACTTTTCACGTGCTGCCCCTATTCTTTGGAACTCTTTACCTCGCACCACCAGACTATCTTCCTGCCTCAGATCCTTCAAAATCTCTTTAAAAACACATCTATCATCTTTAGCCTCTTCATTCACTATGCATCTCTCACTCTCCTGTACCTTACCCATACCCTTTAGAATGTAAGTTTGCGAGTTTTAATCTTGTGAGGTGCTTTAGGGAAAGCACAGTGTATATCAGATTGAAAGCTCAATAACAGGGTCTTCCATTATTTTCATTGTGGGGTATTGTTCATACTTGTACCTAACCCCTGTATTGCGCTGCGGAATATGTTGGCGCGTTATAAATAAAGGATAATAATAATATAAGTGAATTAAAAAGCATATCAAAATGTACTATAAGTGCATAAAAAAAGAGAGAAAAAGCAATTTAAAGGACCATACCCAAATTAAAATGGTGTCCTATACATCATAAATATCTAATTACACATTAAAAATGGTTAATCTGTCATCTACAACAATATATCACATACCTTAAGTAAAGACCCCAACATGTCTAATGAAAAGCACCTGGTCAAATCTTTAACCAGTGATATTGGACCAGTGCTAAACTATAGATATCTGTCTTAAAAAGCACATTAACTGCCCCTCTAAAGGTACACTTTGCTATATGTATACCCTAAATATGATATAACAAAAATATGTTTTCCATATTATCCTAACAATTATCTACATCTACTGGCTGTCAACTATTGTAGTATATGTGCACATATCATTGGTGAATTTTAAAGTAAGACACAGACACATTGCACACATACAGGCCCTCATTCAATTGCAATTTGGCCAATTGAATATTGGTCTAAATAAGCACATCACATATTTTTTTAAGAAGTTTTTAGTTAGTAAACATCTGTCCACAAACAAGGTTTTCACTAACTAAAAACTTATTTAAAAAATATATGTTATCTGCTTATTTAGAGCACTATTGAATTGGCCAAATCGCAATTGAATGAGGGCCACAGTCTCTAACCAAATCCTGTCTTTTCCATCTAAAAAACATATCCAAAATACACCATTACCTTACACAAGACACTACTAAGATTCTAATACACTCTCTCATCATTTCTCGTCTTGACTATTGCAACTCGCTCCTTGTTGGCCTGCCCATCACTCGCCTCTCCCCACTTCAATCCATAATAAATGCCTCCGCCAGACTCATCTTCAGTACACATCGTTCAGTGTCGGCAGCTCCTCTTTGTCAATCTCTTCACTGGCTTCCCTTAGCCTCCAGAATAAAGTTTAAAATCTTGACCCTAACTTATAAAGCCCTCAACAACAGCGCACCCCCATACATCTCTGCTCTCATCTCCAAATACTCCCCCACACACCCTCTTCGTTCTGCTAACAACCTTCTTCTTTCTACCACTCTTGTCACCTCCTCTCACTCTCGCCTCCAGGACTTTTCTCGCACTGCCCCTATTCTCTGGAACTCCTTGCCTCGCTTCACCAGACTATCCTCCTGCCTTAAATCCTTCAAAACATCAATAAAAACGCACCTCTTTAAAGAAGCCTATAACCTTCCTCCCTAACATGATCAGCACTACTCTCTCCCTACTGTACCACATACATCTTCAACCTTTAGATTGTAAGTGTGCGAGTTTCAATCCTGCGTCAGTGCTTTAGTGAAAGCGCTATGGACACCGGATTCCAAGCTCAAAGACAGGGCCATCCACACTTTGCAATGTTTGAATCTTGAACTTGTCATTGCCTGTAACTTAACTTATGTATAGCACTACGGAATATGTTGGCGCGTTACAAATAAACAATAATAATAATTCAGTTTTAAAAGCTTTACTGACATTTCTGCAATGTACAATCTGCATGGCCAGCAAAGCAATGGAACCATTCAGCATTGTATCTATGTTTGTCTAACAAGCAGGTAATCTGAACAAAATGGGCCTCATTCTATTATCGGCCGTAGGAGATGCGGGGCCGCAAGGACCGGTCGCAAGCTATTCTGCTATTCTATTCCCTTCCGGCCGGGGATTCCGTCAGGCTTGCGGCCGGCGCCTTGCTATCCCTTGCGGCCGCTCGCGCCGGAGGAAAGCCTTTGATCTTAAATGGCCGCAAGAGATTCGGCCGCAAGAAAATCCTGGTTGCTATTCAATTGCTCTGGGAACCCTCTCTGCAAGGCTAAAACCGAGCCGCAGCTTACTTGCAGCAAAAAGGTCCCGCAGGCACACAATTAAGCACATTTTAAAGCCATAATAAAGCCATCCTGCACTCTGAGGAGAATATAAAGTGATTGTAGGTGTTAGCATTAATAGAACAACATTCCCCTACACTCAAATCCGTAAATAAAATATTTTTTAATTTATGTCACATATCCATGTAAAAAGTCCAGAGGGCTTGGAACACCTCAGACCCGCCCACGCTGCGGCCGGAAAATAAACAGTTAATGTAATCTCGGATTTGGGCTGATGTGCAAGCTTGAGAGGGGGTTGCTATTAATCCTCATGTCCCCCATTATGATCCCTAGCATTTACAGAGCTTTACAGTGCCGTCTTGAATTTATTTTTGCATTTAAAGATTTCTGAGCTTACGGCCGGTTGCAAGATATACGGCCGGCCTTAAGGGGATATCCTTGAGGCGCCGTATAATTGAATTGCAAGGTAACGGGACCCCCGCAAGGAATCGCAGCTTTGCGTCCGATTTACGGCCGATAATAGAATGAGGGCTAATGTGTTTTATAGAGACCATATTAGAAGCATATTGATCTAGGTTAATTTATGTGAACATAGGTGGTTATACTTTGTTTATGTTTCAATATATGTGAGATGTGAACACAGATCAAATGATATGTATTTCTGCATGTATGTAGTTCATGTGCACTGTATGCATATGCTTGCAGTATTAAATAGCACTTCTTTGATATCAGTATGCTGTAATTTTCAATTTCAGGGCTACCTGAAATGATTACATATAATAGTTGTCAAACTGCGAGTTGTTGTCACAGTGAGGTGAGCTGTTGATGCACCAGCTCGCAAAAAATTCGACTTTAACGGCCGAACCACCAAACTGGAAAAGACGGCGAAAACACACAAATAGGCCTCAAATTCACACACTCACACAGAGCACAAGAGGAGAGCCATGGACCCGGTGAGGGAGGATGCAAGCTAATTTGAAGCATACTTTTTTAACGATCAACAAATCGCCAAAGCGGGAAAAATATGACGGCCAAAAAAACTTAAAAATTCTGAAACAAGATCTAAACAAGGCTCAGCAACTTAAAAAAGACACAACGCAAAAGACAGTAACACTTACACCAATAACGCCAGGCACTCAGGACTTAGAAAATACAGGACGCCAAAGAGAGTAACACTTACACCAACCACGCCAGACACGCAGGACTTTGAAAATAAAACCAATGTCAGTCAGCGCCATGCAAGGATTCAGCAGAAACACAGAGGAGAAAGACACAGGGGAGGGACAGGGGGGAGATTGTGGAAAGAGACGGGAGGTGGGAGGCACTAATTGCGAGCCACCCAATGAGCGCCGAAGGTGCTCAGCAGAGGGGGCAGAACACTGCATGGTGTGGCAAACAGCATTGCCAGGCTTCAAATTTAATTGCCGTCATTTTTGACTGGCAAGTTGCTAGTAAAATAAATAAAACTAAAATTAGTGTGACGAACCAAGGATTTGAGGGGCCACACACACCTCAATTTCCTATCTCTCGGTCGTGCCTTTTGTGTTCAATATTTCAGAGCCCAGCAAACCGTTCAGATCTGAGCATAATTTCTGAAGAGGCAGGCACCACCACACCCCTTTTCTTAGGATCTAAGAAGCATTCAACATGTACCCTTGCTTAGTACAAACAGTCTCTTTATTTTTCCTTCCAATACATTTTAGATATATCACAAAACACCATTCCCTCAGGTCTATAGCCAAACCCCCATCTAGGTGCTAGTTCTCCTTTTACAGAGGACCATACACTTACCTCCCTCTTTATGGCTATCTGAAGCCAGGGAGGATGCACGCCTGGCCGGCTCTAAGCTCCATATAAATTCTAGTAGATAACGTAACTCTCTATCCCATACGTGACTGAAGTAGCTTTACATAACATTAGCACATCATAGGGCCTGTTTCTAGCACAACTACTACTACAATAGGCTGCTTTTTGCCTATAGAGTGCAGAAATGTATTAATCCATCTCACTTAGATATCCGTTTAATGAAAAAAAGATTAAGAACAAATGAACATTTTATTACTATTAATAATATATGACTTCATCATATGAAACAAAAGTATTTCGATTTTAAGTTATTATGAATGTATTTATAATTTCTAATAAATATATCCTTATTTTATATATTATCAAATCTAGCAGACTTTGGAGGGTGTATAGGACTTACAGCCTTATTAAATTGCTATTCGGCCAATTGAATAGGGCTCTATTTAAGCACATAGGGACCTCATTCAATTGCGATTTGGTCAATTGAATAGGGCTCCAAATAAGCACATAGCATATTTTTTTAAAGAAGTTTTTAGTTAGTGAAAAACTTGCTTTTGTATAGATGTTTACTAACTAAAAACTTATAAAAAAAATGTTGTGTGCTTATTTAGAGCCCTATTCAATTGGCCGAATCGCAATTGAATGAGGCCATAAGAATGAGCTGCTCTGGGAACGGGAACAAAAAGAAAGCCTTAGCATGTTTTTGTAGTGAAACTTAAGGTGAATCCACTTATGTTCTATTTGAGTTAATAATAGATGAGCAACACCACCATCTAGTGCTGATAATTCATATAGCAACAAGTATGCATCATAAAAAGAAATACAGTAGACTCTCAGTTAAACAGAAATGAAGCAACCATAACTCTCAATCAACCAGAAAAAAAAGAATACTGTACTTTAAATAAAAATAAAATGTTACATGGCTGAATAAAGGTCAGGCGCCAGGTTGTCATGCCACAAAATGCTTACAGGCACCTAGATTTCATCCTCTGTATGTCTTTGCAATTCAGTGTTACCTGGAAGCAGACAGGCATCAGTGACTGAGCCAGGGCAGTGCTGGTGTTACATTCCCCGGGTTCAGCACCGTACCCTCCAGCCGAACATACCTGTGTGTAGGTGAGGAGTGAAAGCTGCTGCTGCTAGAACAGCCCTCACTGATAAACATACTTAGCAGAGCATCCTATGCACAGCTAATCTAGGCCTCTTGTAATAGTAACTCTCAAGCAACCAAAAACTACATTTATCTGGCATCTACCAATCCCCATGGGTGCCAGGTAACTGAGATTCTGCTGTATTACATTAACAAAAAACTGTAGGTTGGGAAAAACTTTACAGCTATGTGTGTAAAAATTAACTTTGGCACTGGTTCTGTGACTGAAAGCTTCCATGTTGGAGCTTTAGATGCCTGTTGGGTAGGTTTATTCTTCTGTGAGTTTCAATTCAATTTAATCATATTGTTAAAGGTATATGGAAGTTTCCCTGCTTTTACCTTTCTCTAATTTGGATTGGTACTTTGTTGTGGTGATTGGGCTTGTGTACCTCAATGAAGCTGTGAGCTATATCATGTAGGGTCACCCAAAATGGGCAGGTCATAGCACAGAGGTCCACTGGAGAAGTAACTGGCAACCCACTCCAGTATCTTTGCAAAGAAAACCGTATGGATAAAGTCAACCAGAAACAAAGACAGATGTGCCTGTGTGCTGCGTCTATATTGTCAATGAGAGTCAGACACGACTGAAGAACTAAACAACGAAATCTAACACATACTGCTTATATCAGAAACACACATTACATTATCTACAAATACAGATTTATTTCTATTTCCACACACCCATAAATGCATACATTGGCACTTCGTACTAACCAATAAAAACACTGCATCTAAGTAATTTTTTTCACCCTGTACGAAAATTCCAGTCAGTAGCAGCACAGTGCAGAGATCTGGAGCAGCAACATCCAAGGGCAGAGACAGAGCTTTGTGATTGGAACAAAGGACTACATATCCCATGATGCTTTGTTGCAGTATGGTAATTCAGTCTTTGTGTAGCTGCTTGTGATTGGCCACAACAAATTATGAATTTTATTCAGGGGCATTCTTTCTCAAAATCAATTGCCAGAGAACTGAAGAAAATTTCCCAATCTCTAGGGTAGGTTTATTAATGTTTATTTCTGGATTTTTTTCACATATTCATAATCCATGACACTTCTATATGCTTATAAGTGGCAGCCTTTCAATAGAACTGAATGGATATTTTATCTGCATCAAAACAAATAAGTATTGGTATAATTGTTATTATGCTTTATTTGTAATGGGCCAACATATTCTGTAGAGCTGGGCAGGTTCAAGGCAAAACAATATTATCGCATTGTAAAGAATGGAGGGCCCTGTCTTTGAGCTTAGAATCCGGTGTCCATAGAGCTTTCCCCAAAGCACCGCGCAAGACTGAAAATCGCAGGCTTACAATCTAAAGGGTTTGAGTGAGGTACAGGAGGGAGTTAGGAGCATTGTGCATTTTAAGGCAGCAAGCGATAGGTTACTTTAAACAGATGTGTTTTTTTAGTGAGATTGTAAAGCTTTTGAGACAGGAAGATTGTCTAGTTGAGCGAGACAAGGAGCTCCAGAGAATAGGGGCAGCACAAGAAAAGTCCTGAAGGCGGGAGTGAGAATAGGTTATGAGTGAGGTGGAAAGAAGAAGGTTGTTAGCAGAACAAAGAGGGCGGGTAGAGGAGTATTTGGACATGAGGAGTGCATTCTTGTAGAGGGCTTTGTAAGTTAGGGTCATGATTTTACATTTTATTCTGCATGCCACCGGAAGCCAGTGGAGTGACTAGAGGAGGCGTTGAACATGGACTGAATTGGAGACAGACAGGAGATAGGGAGGAGCGAGTTACAGTAGTTGAGACAAGATATGATGAAGGAGTGTATTAAAATCTTAGTTGTGTCTTGGGTAAAGTAAGGAAGTGTTTTGGAGATGTTTTTTAAATGAAAAATACAAGATTTTGTTAGTGAATGTATGAAAGAGAGGGATGTGGGAGTGATGATGGCATTGTTGACAGTGAGAGAGATGTGAGGAATTGAAGCTGTAGTAGAGGGTGGGAAGATTAAGGCAAAAAATAAAATGGTTCTTCTCATTAAGGCAAATTCTAAAAACATATTACCGTATATACTCGAGTATAAGCCGAGTTTTTAAGCCCTTTTTTAAGGCTAAAAAGGGCCCCCTCGGCTTATACTCGAGTCACTCCCCCCCCCCCCCCCCCCCCCCCCCGTGTCTCTCTAATCCACCCATGTCTCTCTAACCCCCCCCTTGTGTCTCTCTACCCCCGTGTCTCTCTACCCCCCCGTGTTTCTCAACCCCCCCGTGTCTCTCTAACCCCCATGTCTCTTTCCCTCCCCCTCCTCATCCTCAACCCCCCCTCATTCTAAACCCCCCTCTCATAGTACCCCTCTAAATACCCCGCCCCATGGCTGTAGAGTTTAACACATTAATATCACCATGATATACCTTATTAATATACATACGTATCATTATATACCATACAAACAAAAGGGTACATAGGGCCATATTAAATTGTAGGCCTGTAGTTGAACCAGTACACCTGCAAAGCCTGCAGGCTTGAAATTCGGCAAAGTTACAGAGATATTAAATCAGCCAAGCCTGCAACAGACAGGGCTGGCATCCAAACCCATAAACCATTCTTGCGCACGTTACATGTGCGGCCGTGAACATGATCAATTAGTCAAATCCGTGGTTACGGGATTAGATGGAGCCAATAGTAAAAGAGGTCGTCATCATTACGTCACTGAAAAATGGAGGTTAGATTTTAATCCCTTATGAGTTTGAATTACAAGTTACACATTACAGAAAAAATGCAATATTAATAAATCAGTAAATATTATATTCTTGTCCATGCGAGTTCCATTACTTGTATTAGCACATTGATTGCCGGGATCGATGTAACATGGAAATTAAACATAAAAAACATATTTTATATTGCAGATTAGCGAGAATGAGAATGTTGTGCTATTAATTTTAATACATTAAGCAATATACTCTTTTCTGATACATTCATGCTGCCTGTAATATCTTGAAATATATATCTGTACTAATACAATAGAATATTACAATTGATCTTATCTGTTATATAATATTTGTACCCAGACAGATTAAGAGTAATATACCTGTAAATAACCTTTGGCTTTTGTATTTTCTTATAATAGTATTTTTATATATATATATTAATTGTCTCATCATATATGACATTAGTCAGGCTTATTTGCATTATATTATCAATACAATATCCATAGATGTTGCATTAATAGCAATCTGCTGTGCATTTATATATATATATTATCCTTTTGTAAGATATCTTTATGCTTTGTCTAGGAATCTAATGTTATGTAATTTATGTCATGAGCACTTTATTTGCCCCTATGCAATCACAAATGGTGATAATACATTTAGTTTAGAGTAGGTAAGCTCTTTATCACACACAGGTTAGGGGGGTAATTGGTGGATCCCCAGTTCCACCATCAGGAATAGTTTATTTAGCATTTTTTCTTTCTTTTCACTTTTACATTTTATTTCCTAGACAGTGTATTTAGATTAGTATAAAAGGAGTAAATGGTGGGCTCCGCTACCACCAAATTTAGAACAGGTGATTTACTATAAAATTTGTCCATTGGTGTTTAAAGTATTGTACAGATAATAAGATACTGAGATAATACATATAACCAGTGATTGTCCTTGCCCTACTTTGTAAATGTTTTTAGAATATGCATTGTAGATTGATTTTGTGAATAAACTATGAACTTTTACTGAATATTTTTTGTCAGTTCACTTAAATAACTCTGCTCATTACTGCTCATTATAACTACGGATGGTATACAGGTGTGGATATATAGGTGTTCTTTTTCTTCTGTGTTCTCTATTAATTTGAATACCTAACATCACTTTCCCTTCAATTTAAAATACAGTTGTGTGTTGATATTTGCATTTACAGTGGTACAGATAGACATTTAGTACCAATAGGCTTTTTGGCTCTATTTGCAGGTTTGAACGCCAGTGGATTCGTAGCAATTTAATAGAGATTTGCGAACGGAACATTTGCGGGCTGGATAGATCAAAGGATTTGCAGCAACAGAGTTCCCCAATAGAAAATGAAAAGTTGGTTGCAAAGGAGAGTCATAATAACCCTAAAATATTTTTAAAATATATTAATGGAAAAAAGGCCAGGAAGGAAGCTATAGGAACATTACAATGTGACACAGGCCGTCTGATAAATAATGACCAGGAAAAGGCAGTTGAGCTAAATATGTTATTTTCTTCAGTATATACAAGGTAGGTACCAGTGTTTGGGATACAGTAACAAAATGGGGCTACAATACCTTCACCAAATAATTGGTTAACACAGGAAGAAATCCGAAAGAGGTTGGAAAAATAAATGTTAAGAAAGCCCCAATCCTGATGGAATACATCCAAGGGTACTTAGAAAACTGGGCTCTGTAATAGCAAAACCATTCTATCTATTTTTTAAAGATTCTACCAGATGACTGGAGAAAAGCAGAGGTGATAACTATATTTAAGGTAGCAACAGCAAATCTGGGGAATTATAGACCTGTAAGCCTCACTTCTGTAGTGGGAAAGCTTTAAGTAAGGTTAATAAGGGATCATATACAGTATCTCACAAAAATGAGTACACCCCTCACATTTTTATAAATATTTTATTATATCTTTTGATGTGACAACACTAAATAAATAACACTCTGCTACAATGTAAAGTAGTAAGTGTACACCCTATATAACAATGTAAAGTTGTTGTCCCCTCAAAATAACTGAACACACAGCCATTAAGGTCTAAACCATTGGCAAAAAAAGTGAGTACACCCATAAGTGGAAATGTCCAAAGTGGGCCCAAAGTGTCAATATTTTGTGCGGCCACCATTATTTTCCATCACTGCCTTAACCCTCATGGGCATGGAGTTCACCAGAGCTTCACAGGTTACCTCTGGAGACCTCTTCCAATCCTCCATGATGACATTACGGAGCTGGTGGATGTTAGAGACCTTGCGCTCCCCCATCTTTTGTTGAGAATGCCCCACATATGCTCAATAGGGTTTAGGTCGAGGGACATGCTTGGCCAGTCCATCACCTTTACCTTCAGTTTCTTTAGCAAGGTAGTGTTCGTCTTTAAGGTGTGTTTGGGGTTGTTATCATGCCGGAATATTGCGCTGCGGCCCAGTCTCCAAAGGGAGGGGAACATGCTCTGCTTCAGTATGTCACAGTACATGTTGGCATTCATGGTTCCCTCAATGAACTGTAGCTCCCCAGTGCAGTCCACTCATGCAGGCCCAGACCATGACACTTCCACCACCATGCTTGACTGTAGGCAAGTCACACTTGTCTCTGTACTCCCCATCTGGTTGCTGCCACACACGCTTGACACCATCTGAACCACATAAGTTTATCTTGGTCTCATCGGACCACAGGACATGGTTCCAGTAATCCATGTCCTTAGTCTGCTTGTCTTCAGCAAACTGTTTTCAAGCTTTCTTGTGCATCATCTTTAGAAGAGGCTTGCTTTTGGGACGACAGCCATGCAGACCAATTTGATGCAGTGTGCTGCGTATGGTCTGAGCACTGACAGGCTGACCCCCATCCCTTCAACCTCTGCAGCAATGCTGTCAGCACTCTATTTCCCAAAGACAACCTCTGGATATGACGCTGAGCACGTGCACTCAACTTCTTTGTTCGACAATGGCGATGCCTGTTCTGAGTGGAACCTGTCCTGTGAAACCACTGTATGGTCTTGCCCACCGTGCTGCAGCTCAGTTTCAGGGCCTTGGCAATCTTCTTATAGCCTAGGCAATCTTTATGTAGAGCAACAATTCTTTTTTTCAGATCCTCAAAGAGTTCTGTGCCATGAGGTGCCATGTTGAACTTCTAGTGACCAGTATGAGAGAGTGTAAGAGCGATAACACCAAATTTACTACACCTGCTCCCCATTCACACCTGAGACTTGCAACACTAACAAGTAACATGACACAGGGGAGGGAAAATAGCTAATTGGGCCCAATTTGGACATTTCCACTTAGGGGTGTACTTACTTTTGTTGCCAATGGCTTAGACATTAATGTTTTTCTGGAGTTATTTTGAGGGGACAGCAAATTTACACAGGCATACAGGCTGTACACTTACTACTTTACATTGTAGCAGAGTGTCATTTCTTCAGTGTTGTCACATGAAAAGATATAATAAAATATTTACAAAAATGTGAGAGGTGTACCCACTTTGTGAGATACTGTACATGAATATTGCCCCTATTCAATTGAGGAAATTGTAATTACTGAAGCCTGTAATGTAGGCCGGAAAAGTTACCGATATTTTAGTGGCCTCTTCTAGCTATCCACTATCGATTTGCGAGCTACAGGCTTAAAAATCCTGCGGGTCTTCAAAATCGTATCTCCGACCCATCTCCACCTTTGATCTTTCAAGCCTGCAAATGTTACAATCACTAAAATCGCAAGTCGAGATTTAATTACAACAATTCCACAAGCCCACAATTGCTTTCCAACACGTAAATGGCAAATGTAGCATAACATATTACGAGTTCCAAATAGGACCCACAAGTGGGTTAAACAACTGTTCTTAACACTGCAAAAGCACATAAAAACAAACTACTGTACTTCACAATACTGGGAAAGCAATGGAAGGAATTAGAATGAATTGTACTACAATCCCCAAGAAACACATTTAAAAAAATATATATTTTGGAGTGGTCGTGCATATGCCAGTATGAAAAGTGTTGCTGCAAAAAGCAATGAAATACTCACTACATGACTAAATTGCAACACAAAAACATAAAACTGCCTTTAAAATGATCCCTTACACTCACAGAGGCACAAATGTGGTCCCTAAAAAAATTTAATATATATAGTTATATATGTCACTCATCAGATCTATATTGGAAAAATAACCAGTGGCAAAATTACACTGCCACATGACATATTTAAAGTACCAGGGGAACATACATCACACCAATGTTGTCCAATCCATCAGGAAGGACAGCAAACACACATGGATTATATGCAGTGGCACGTGGAGCAACAGTCAACTTACCTCCATCAGGGACAATCTCGGCTACACCCATCCTGTAAAGTCCCACGCCATTGCTATTGCATGAGGCAAGATGTATACCCATTATAATTTTGTAAAATCATACCAAGTGTTCTTGTATCAATTAATTCAGAATATCACCTGTCATTTTGTTATCAACCCTTCAGGGGAATGTTGATACTCAACAGTATCACAATTTATACTTCTCATGTGTATTAACTCACAAACCTCACCAAGAATGTTCTTGATATCCATGATATCCCAATGCTGAGAATCAAACCTAAAGTAGTGATGACTAATACATGTGACCACTTTGGAACCACACCTGGGTCACTGTAATGGCCTGGAATGTTCACATAAAAATCTATTGGACAGTAACTAGGGCTCATTAGTTTGCATATATATGAATGCGACAGAAATGAGATATATGTTGATGTCCCAAAACCCCAACCATTAAAAACACACAGAAACAGAGATAACGGCATAATAAAACATTATTTTATACACAGAGCACACTCAGAAATGTATACGACTGTGCATTAATATCATGGGTGCGGTGTGGACGGGTCCCGGAAGGGCAAGAGGCTTTTTAGAAAAAAAAGGTCATGCGAAAATGGAGAATTGTAGTACTGCATCATGATAATGATGATTATGATGATGCGTAGCATTTACTAGGGTCAGATGGGGTCACTATACCATTGTAACCAGATTCTGATGAAAAAAAGGATCATCATAAAACACTTCATCTAATCAAAGTAACAAGTAATGCACATAGCACTTACAACCGGTCTACATCTGCTCAATTAAACAGATGCAACAAATCATAGATTATGTAATCTAATTCAATTCCACACACAGTGTGTTTTCATATATTAAGGAATAATCCGTATTAAGGAATAATCCGTTTGTGTTACAACTTATTGATATAGGACCTCATTCAATTGCGATTTGACCAATTGAATAGGGCTCTATATAAGCACAGGGCATATTTTTTTACAGAAAGTTTTAGTTAGTGAAGACCTTGCTTTTGAATAGAACTAAAAACTTCTGTAAAAATATATGCTCTGGGCCTCATTCAAATGCGATTTGGCCAATTGAATAGGGATCTATATAAGCCAATAGCATATTTTTTTACAGAAGTTTTTAGTTAGTGGATAAAAGTTTACTAACTAAAAACTTCTGTAAAAAAAATATACTATGTGCTTATATAAAGCCCCATTCAATTGGCCAAATCGCATTTGAATGAGGCCCTCTGTGCTTATATAGAGCCCTATTTAGTTGGCCAAACCACAATTGAATGAGGCCCTTAATGTAACAAATTTCAAAGAGAAGGAAACTAAGGGCCTCATTCAATTGCAATTTGGCCAATTGAATAGGGCTATATATAAGCACAGAGCATTTTTTTTACAGAAGTTTTTTCTTAGGGAACACCTTGCTTTTGGATAGAAGTTTACTAACTTAAATTGCAATTCATCCAATTGAATAGGGCTCTGTATAAGAACAAAGCATACTTTTTTTTACAGAAGTTTTTAGTTAGTGAACTTCTATAAAAAACCAAGGTCTTCACTAACTAAAATCGTAGGCCCTCATTCAATTACAATTTGGGCAATTAAATAGGGCTCTAAATAAGCACATAGCATATTTTTTTAAAGAAGTTTTTAGTTATTAAACATCTATCCAAAAGCAAGGTTTTCCCTAACTAAAAACTTCTTTAAAAATAATATGCTATGTGCTTACTTAGAGCCATATTCAATTGGCCAAGTCGCAATTGAATGAGGCCCTTAAACTGCTTTTATAGAGCCCTATTCAATTGGCCAAATCGCAATTTAATAAGGCTGTAAAAACTTCTGTAAAAAAATATGCTATGTGCTTAAATAGAGCCCTATTCAAATGGCCGAATAGCAATTTAATAAGGCTGTAAGTCCTATACACCCTCCAAAGTCTGCTAGATTTGATAATATATAAAATAAGGATATATTTATTAGAAATTATAAATACATTCATAATAACTTAAAATCGAAATACTTCTTGTTTCATATGATGATGTCATATATTATTATTAGTAATAAAATGTTCATTTGTTCTTAATCTTTTTTTCATTAAACGGATATCTAAGTGAGATGGATTAATACATTTCTGCACTCTATAGGCAAAAAGCAGCCTATTGTAGTAGTAGTTGTGCTAGAAACAGGCCCTATGATGTGCTAATATTATGTAAAGGTACTTCAGTCACGTATGGGATAGAGGGTTACGTTATCTACTAGAATTTATATGGCGCTTAGAGCCGGCCAGGTACCTTGTTGTGGTGATTGGGCTTGTGTACCTCAATGAAGCTGTGAGCTATATCATGTAGGGTCACCCAAAATGGGCAGGTCATAGCACAGAGGTCCACTGGAGAAGTAACTGGCAACCCACTCCAGTATCTTTGCAAAGAAAACCGTATGCATAAACTCAACCAGAAAAAAACACGGATGTGCCCGGTGTGCTTCGTCTATATGGTCATTGAGAGTGAGACACGACTGAAGAACTAAACAACAAAATCTAACACATACTGCTTATATCAGAAACACACATTACATTGATACATTATCTACAAATACAGATGTATTTCTATTTCCACACCCCCATAAATGCACACACTGGCACTTCGTACTAACCAATAAAAACACTGCATCTAAGTAATTTTTTTCACCCTGTACGAAAATTCCAGTCAGTAGCAGCACAGTGCAGAGATCTGGAGCAGCAACATCCAAGGGCAGAGACAGAGTTTTGTGATTGGAACAAAGGACTACATATCCCATGATGCTTTGTTGCAGTATGGTAATTCAGTCTTTGTGTAGCTGCTTGTGATTGGCCACAACAAATTATGAATTTTATTCAGGGGCATTCTTTCTCAAAATCAATTGCCAGAGAACTGAAGAAAATTTCCCAATCTCTAGGGTAGGTTTATTAATGTTTATTTCTGGATTTTTTTCACATATTCATAATCCATGACACTTCTATATGCTTATAAGTGGCAGCCTTTCAATAGAACTGAATGGATATTTTATCTGCATCAAAACAAATAAGTATTGGTATAATTGTTATTATGCTTTATTTGTAATGGGCCAACATATTCTGTAGAGCTGGGCAGGTTCAAGGCAAAACAATATTATCGCATTGTAAAGAATGGAGGGCCCTGTCTTTGAGCTTAGAATCCGGTGTCCATAGAGCTTTCCCCAAAGCACCGTGCAAGACTGAAAAATCGCAGGCTTACAATCTAAAGGGTTTGAGTGAGGTACAGGAGGGAGTTAGGAGCATTGTGCATTTTAAGGCAGCAAGCGATAGGTTACTTTAAACAGATGTGTTTTTTTAGTGAGATTGTAAAGCTTTTGAGACAGGAAGACCTTCTAGTTGAGCGAGGCAAGGAGCTCCAGAGAATAGGGGCAGCACAAGAAAAGTCCTGAAGGCGGGAGTGAGAATAGGTTATGAGTGAGGTGGAAAGAAGAAGGTTGTTAGCAGAACAAAGAGGGCAGGTAGAGGAGTATTTGGACATGAGGAGTGCATTCTTGTAGAGGGCTTTGTAAGTTAGGGGTCATGATTTTACATTTTATTCTGCATGCCACCGGAAGCCAGTGGAGTGACTAGAGGAGGCGTTGAGACATGGACTGAATTGGAGACAGACAGGAGATAGGGAGGAGCGAGTTACAGTAGTTTGAGACAAGATATGATGAAGGAGTGTATTAAAATCTTAGTTGTGTCTTGGGTAAAGTAAGGAAGTGTTTTGGAGATGTTTTTTAAATGAAAAATACAAGATTTTGTTAGTGAATGTATGAAAGAGAGGGATGTGGTAGTGATGATGGCATTGTTGACAGTGAGAGAGATGTGAGGAATTGAAGCTGTAGTAGAGGGTGGGAAGATTAAGGCAAAAAATAAAATGGTTCTTCTCATTAAGGCAAATTCTAAAAACATATTACCGTATATACTCGAGTATAAGCCGAGTTTTTAAGCCCTTTTTTGAAGGCTAAAAAGGGCCCCCTCGGCTTATACTCGAGTCACTCCCCCCCGTGTCTCTCTAATCCACCCATGTCTCTCTAAGCCCCCCTTGTGTCTCTCTACCCCCCGTGTCTCTCTACCCCCCGTGTTTCTCAACCCCCCCCGTGTCTCTCTAACCCCCATGTCTCTTTCCCTCCCCCTCCTCATCCTCAACCCCCCCTCATTCTAACCCCCCCTCTCATAGTACCCCTCTAAATACCCCGCCCCATGGCTGTAGAGTTTAACACATTAATATCACCATGATATACCTTATTAATATACATAGGTATCATTATATACCATACAAACAAAAGGGTACATAGGGCCATATTAAATTGTAGGCCTGTAGTTGAACCAGTACACCTGCAAAGCCTGCAGGATTGAAATTCGGCAAAGTTACAGAGATATTAAATCAGCCAAGCCTGCAACAGACAGGGCTGGCATCCAAACCCATAAACCATTCTTGCGCACGTTACATGTGCGGCCGTGAACATGATCAATTTGTCAAACCCATGGTTACGGGATTAGATGGAGGTCGTCATCATTACGTCACTGAAAAATGGAGCTTATGAGTTTGAATTGCAAGTTATGATCAGACCCACATTACAGAAAAAATGCAATATTAATAAATCAGTAAATATTATATTCTAGTTCATGCGAGTTCCATTAATTGTATTAGCAAATTGATTGCCGGGATCGATGTAACACGGAAATTAAACATAAAAAACATATTTTATATTGCAGATTTGTGAGAATGAGAATGTTGTGCTATTCATTTTAATACATTAAGCAATATACTCTTTTCTGATACATTCATGCTGCCTGTAATATCTTGAAATATATATCTGTACTAATACAATAGAATATTACAATTGATCTTATCTGTTATATAATATTTGTACCCAGTATATTTGCACAGACAGATTAAGAGTAATATACCTTTAAATAACCTTTGGCTTTTGTATTTTCTTATAATAGTATTTATATATATATATATATATATATATTAATTGTCTCATCATATATGACATTAGGCTTATTTACATTATATTATCAATACAATATCCATAGATGTTGCATCAATAGCAATCTGCAGTGCATTTATATATATATTATCCTTTTGTAAGATATCTTTATGCTTTGTCTAGGAATCTAATGTTATGTAATTTATATCATGAGCACTTTATTTGCCCCTATGCAATCACAAAAGGTGATAATACATTTAGTTTAGAGTAGGTAAGCTCTTTATCACACACAGGTTAGGGGGGTAATTGGTGGATCCCCAGTTCCACCATCAGGAATAGTTTATTTAGCATTTTTTCTTTCTTTTCACTTTTACATTTTATTTCCTAGACAGATTAGTATAAAAGGAGTAAATGGTGGGCTCCGCTACCACCAAATTTAGATCAGGTGATTTACTAAAAAATTTGTCCATTGGTGTTTAAAGTATTGTACAGATAATAAGATACTGAGATAATACATATAACCAGTGATTGTCCTTGCCCTACTTTTTAAATGTTTTTAGAATATGCATTGTAGATTGATTTTGTGAATAAAACTATGAACTTTTACTGAATTATTTTTTGTCAGTTCACTTGAAATAACTCTGCTCATTACTGCTCATTATAACTACGGATAGTACTACAGGTGTGGATGAATAGGTGTTCTATTTCTTACTGTGTTCGTCTATTAATTTTAATACCTAACATCACTTTCCCTTCAATTTAAAATACTGTTTGTGTTGATATTTGGCATTTACAGTGGTACAATAGAACTTAGTACCAATTAGGCTTTTTGGCTCTATTTGTTCAGATTTGAACGCCAGTGATTCGTACAATTTGATAGAGATTTGGCGAACGGCAAACTTTTGCGGCTGGGACAGATCAAAGGATTGCAGGCATCCAGAGTTCCCCAATAGAAAATGAAATGTATGGTTGCAAAGGAGAGTTATACTAAAGGCCTAAAATATTTTTGAATATTATTAAAGGGATAAGAAAGGCCAGGAAGGGAAGCTAATATAGGAAACAATACAATTGTGACAACAAGGCCGTCTGTATTAATAAATGACCCAGGGAAAAGGCTGTTGAGCTAAATAATGTTTATTTTCTTCTAGTATATACAAGTGGAGGTACCAGTGTTTGGGATACAGTAACAAAATGGGGCTACAATACCTTCACCAAAATAATTGGTTAACACAGGAAGAAATCCGAAAGAGGTTGGAAAAATAAATGTTAAGAAAGCCCCAATCCTGATGGAATACATCCAAGGGTACTGAGAAAACTGGGCTCTGTAATAGCAAAACCATTATATCTAATTTTTAAAGATTCTACCAGATGACTGGAGAAAAGCAGAGGTGATACCTATATTTAAGGTAGCAACAGCGAATCCGGGGAATTATAGACCTGTAAGCCTCACTTCTGTAGTGGGAAAGCTTTAAGTAAGGTTAATAAGGGATCATATACAGTATCTCACAAAAATGAGTACACCCCTCACATTTTTATAAATATTTTATTATATCTTTTGAAGTGACAACACTAAATAAATGACACTCTGCTACAATGTAATGTAGTAAGTGTACACCCTATATAACAATGTAAAGTTGCTGTCCCCTCAAAATAACTGAACACACAGCCATTAAGGTCTAAACCATTGGCAAAAAGTGAGTACACACCATAAGTGGAAATGTCCAATTTGGACCACAAAGTTTCAATATTTTGTGCGGCCACCATTATTTTCCATCACTGCCTTAACCCTCATGGGCATGGAGTTCACCAGAGCTTCACAGGTTGCCTCTGGAGACCTCTTCCAATCCTCCATGATGACATTACGGAGCTTTTAGATGTTAGAGACCTTGCGCTCCCCCATCTTCTGTTGAGAATGCTCCACATATGCTCAATAGGGTTTAGGTCGGGGGGACATGCTTGGCCAGTCCATCACCTTTACTTTCAGTTTCTTTAGCAAGGTAGTGTTCGTCTTGGAGGTGTGTTTGGGGTTGTTATCATGTTGGAATATTGCGCTGCGGCCCAGTCTCCAAAGGGAGGGGAACATGCTCTGCTTCAGTATGTCACAGTACATGTTGGCATTCATGGTTCCCTCAATGAACTGTAGCTCCCCAGTGCAGTCCACTCATGCAGGCCCAGACCATGACACTTCCACCACCATGCTTGACTGTAGGCAAGACACCATTGTCTTTGTACTCCTAAGCTGGTTACTGCCACACACGCTTGACACCATCTGAACCAAATAAGTTTATCTTGGTCTCATCGGACCACAGGACATGGTTCAGTAATCCATGTCCTTAGTCTGCTTGTCTTCAGCAAACTGTTTGCAGGCTTTCTTGTGCATCATCTTTAGAAGAGGCTTGCTTTTGGGACCACAGCCATGCAGACCAATTTGATGTAGTGTGCTGCGTATGGTCTGAGAACTGACAGGCTGACCCCCATCCCTTCAACCTCTGCAGCAATGCTGTTAGCACTCCCTGTTTCCCACAGACAACCTCTGGAATATGAAGCTGAGCACGTGCACCTCAACTTCTTTGGTCCCGACAATGGCGATGCTCGTTCTGACTGGAAACCTGTCCTGTGAAACCGCTGTATGGTCTTGCCCACCATGCTGCAGCTCAGTTTCAGGGCCTTGGCAATCTTCTTATAGCCTAGGTAATCTTTATGTAGAGCAACAATTCTTTTTTTCAGATCCTCAAAGAGTTCTGTGCCATGAGGTGCCATGTTGAACTTCTAGTGACCAGTATGAGAGAGTGTAAGAGCAATAAAACCAAATTGACTACACCTGCTCTCCATTCACACCTGAGACTTGTAACACTAACAAGTAACATGACACAGGGGAGGGAAAATAGTTAATTGGGCCCAATTCGGACATTTCCACGGGTGTACTCACTTTTGTTGCCAATGGCTTAGACATTAATGATTTTCTGGAGTTATTTTGAGGTGACAGCAATTTTACACAGGCATATAGGCTGTACACTTACTACTTTACATTGTAGCAGAGTGTCATTTCTTCAGTGTTGTCACATTAAAAGATATAATAAAATATTTACAAAAATGTGAGAGGTGTACCCACTTTTGTGAGATACTGTACATGAACATTGCCCCTATTCAATTGAGCAAATTGTAATTACTGGAGCCTGTAATATAGGCCAGAAAAGTTACTGAATTTTTAGTGGCCTCTTCTAGCTATCCACTATCGATTTGCGAGCTACAGGCCTTAAAATTCCTGCAGGTTGTCAAAAATCATATCTCCGACCATCTCCATCTTGATCTTTCAAACCCTGCAAATGTTACAATCACTAAAATCGCAAGTCGAGATTTAATTACAACAATTCCCACAGCCCACAATTGCTTTCCAACACGTAAATGGCAAATGTAGCATAAAATACTTACGTGTTCCAAATAGGACCCACAAGTGGGTTAAACAACTGTTCTTAACACTGCAAAAGCACATAAAAACAAACTACTGTACTTTACAATACTGGGAAAGCAATGGAAGGAATTAGAATGAATTGTACTACAATCCCCAAGAAACACATTTAAAAAAAATATATTTTGGAGTGGTCATGCATATGCCAGTATGAAAAGTGTTGCTGCAAAATGCAATAAAGCAATTAAAGACTCACCTACCAGACTAAATTGCAACACAAAAACATAAAACTGCCTTTAAAATGATCCCTTACACTCACAGAGGCACAAATGTGGTCCCTAAAAATAATAATATATATAGTTATATATGTCACTCATCAGATCTATATTGGAAAAATAACCAGTGGCAAAATTACACTGCCACATGACATATTTAAAGTACCAGGGGAACATACACCACATCAATGTTGTCCAATCCATCAGTAAGGACAGCAAACACACATGGATTCTGTGCAGAGGCACGTGGAGCAACAGTCAACTTACCTCCATCAGGGACAATCTCGGCTACGCCCATCCTGTAAAGTCCCACGCCATTGCTATTGCATGTGGCAAGATGTATACCCATTATAATTTTGTAAAATCATACCAAGTGTTCTTGTATCAATTAATTCAGAATATCACCTGTCATTTTGTTATCAACCCTTCAGGGGAATGTTGATACTCAACAGTATCACAATTTATACTTCTCATGTGTATTAACTCACAAACCTCACCAAGAATGTTCTTGATATCCATGATATCCCAATGCTGAGAATCAAACCTAAAGTAGTGATGACTAATACATGTGACCACTTTGAAACCACACCTGGGTCACTGTAATGGCCTGGAATGTTCACATAAAAATCTATTAGACAGTAACTAGGGCTCATTAGTTTGCATATATATGAATGTGACAGAAATGAGATATATGTTGATGTCCCAAAACCCCAACCATTAAAAACACACAGAAACAGAGATAACAGTATAATAAAACATTATTTTATACACAGAGCACACTCAGAAATGTATACGACTGTGCATTAATATCATGGGTGTGGTGTGGGCAGGTCCCGGAAGGGCAAGAGGCTTTTTAGGAAAAAGGTCATGCGAAAATGGAGAATTTTAGTACTGCATGATGATGATGATGATGATGATGCGTAGCATCTACTAGGGTCAGATGGGGTCACTATACCATTGTAACCAGATTCTGATGAAAAAAAGCATCATCATAAAACACTTCATCTAATCAAAGTAACAAGTAATGCGCATAGCACTTACAACTGGTCTTCATCTGCTCAATTAAACAGATGCAACAAATCATGGATTATGTAATCCAATTCAATTCCACACACAGTGTGTTTTCATATATTAAGGAATAATCCTTATTCTTCCTTAATCATTAGGTTTCATAACACACTGCCACCTTTATTTCATTTGGCTATAATTTCCTACATAGCTTTTCACCCCCCTTTCTTCTAAGGGTCTTACAGGTGCTAACCAATTACTTAAACTGCTCAACTAATATGGATTCAGATTTTTCAGGCATTCTATTTTTACCTGTCTAGAGGAGGTAAGGTACTTCCTTCTTTTCCTGACCCTTCAACTCCTCTTCTAAGCAATCCTCTTCACTATGTCTTAAAATTTGTTTCCTACCCTTCTCCTTGCCTATAACTTCCCTTTTCTCTTCTTCCTCCTTCTCACTCTCGTCTATAAACCCACTGTTCAAAATTCCCTTTTATAGCAGTGTTTTTAATTAACACTTGTCTCTTCAAAACCGCTTCTACAGGAGTTTGTAAAAGTTTACAGGCCTCCAGATAGCACCGAAAGCCGCCAGTAGGGCATATGAGGGTGGTCTAACTGTACCATCAGACTTTACAGTTGTTAGGGCACTAAAGCCATATTCTTCAACTCCCTTTGTCTGATATTCAATTACCCACAGTTTATTTTAAAGAATTACATATATCACATTTTTTCTTTTTCCTTTTTTTCCTTTTTTGTTTCATTCTAGCTTTCACAGTTCCCAAAATAAGAGGGTACCATGACCCTTCTTTTGACCATGACTTAGAGCACCTTTCCATATATTTAGTCCATTTTTGACTACTATACAATAAGTCCTTTTCTGGGTATAGGACATGCATATGCTGAAAGGACTTTTGTCAGACATGTTTTTATACAACAGTGCCACAATCTTAAATCATAACAATTTAATTTAAATATTATAAAATGCAAAACAGTAGAGCAAAAAGATATCAATGCACTATGATCTGCAATAAGTGTATAAAAGATGACCATATAGTAGAGATGAGGGGAAGCAGAACTTTGTAAACAGGGAGACTTAAAGATGCAAATTCCTGGCCCTGGTGATAAATCCAAATAATGTATTCCACTGTTGGATTCCACCGCAAATTTGTGCTGGCTTGGATCCCTTTAGAGGCAACTGACCTGGTTTCCAGCCAGCAAGCAGTGACCTTATGATCTCATAAGACAAAACACACAGCTTTTCTTTTTTTCTTTTTTGAGGGGAGTAGTGATGAATTATACTAGTGACTACACTCAATTATCTCTGTCTGGGCAACTAGATGCCTGGTTCACTCGCAATCAACACACTTTGGTCACAATCTATCAGACTTGCAATGGTACTATGGTGTCTTGACCAAGGTACTAATCCCACAGCTCATTATTAATTTTCTACATACAAACTCCAACCATCTCACACTTAAACTTAGACCATTAATAGTGACAACGTGTGTGTGTGTGTGAGGGTGAGGGGGTGTAGCAGCTGATTTTTATGGAGAGAGGAGAAGGAGATATTACTTAATTGGCAGTGATAAGCAGTAGAAAAAACATAGCACCCAAAGCTAACGAATGCCAACAGGATTTCAGTAAAATAATGTCAACAAAACATGACAAATATTTGTTCCAGGAAATACAACAAACAACTTTGTTTCTCTTGTAAACAACAGTAGTCTCCCTTTCTCCTCAACAGAACACATGCTCAGGTCGGTATTACCATTCTTCGATCCATTTTAAACTGGCAGCCCTTTCCCACAGACTTAACACTAATACAAATTTGCAAAGCCAGTTCTATGTAACGCTGTCCTATGCTAGCTAGTTGTCTCTGTGGGGTCAGTCTATCAGGCTCCATCTTTGTGATGCCTTAAGATATTGCAGCCCTATGTTGGATGTCAAATGTTAGGGAAAAATCTCAATCAAGGAAGCAGGGCAAAACCAATGATATCATCTCAAGTTTCTTTAATTTGTCTGATAAGCTCGGAGGTTATTGTCACAATGCACAGCTTTCTTAAAATGTGCAGTGTCATGGCAGTAAACTTATCTAGTTCAGGGCAGTTCAGGTGCAGCAGCTGTCTTGCTTAAATACTGTAAATGTTTGCAGCTGTTCCAACACCTCTAAGTAAAATCCACAGGATGGTGTGCAAGTGTCCTTTGTTACAACTGCTTCCCTAAACTAGTGGATGTGTTCTCTCTTAAATACAGAGGGCCTCATTCTATTAACGGCCGTAAAACGGCCGCAAGGCTGCGATTCCTTGCGGGGGTTCCGTTACCTCGCAATTCTATTAAACGGCCCCGCAAGGATCTCCTCTTACGGCCGGCCGTATATCTTGCAACCGGCCGTAAGCTCAGAAATCTTTAAAGTCAAAATTAAATTCAAGACAGCACTGTAAAGCTCTGTAAATGCTAGGGATCATATTGGGGGACATGAGGATTAATAGTAACCCCCTCTCAAGCTTGCACATCAGCCCAAATCCGAGTTTACATTAACTGTTTATTTTCCGGCCGCAGCGTGGCCGGGTCTGAGGTGCTCCAAGCACTCTGGACTTTTTACATGGATATTTGACATATATAAAATTTTTTTTTTTTTACGGATTTGAGTATAGGGGAATGTTGTGCTATTTTTGCTAACACCTACAATCACTTTATAGTCTCCTCAGAGTGCAGGATGCCTTTATTTCTGCTTTATAATGTGCTTAATTGGTGCTAGCGGGACCTTTTTCCTGCAAGTAAGCTGCGGCTCGCTTTTAGCCTTGCAGAGAGGGTTCCCGGAGCAATAGAATAGCAACCGGGCTTTTCTTGCGGCCGAAACTCTTGCGGCCGTTTTAGATCAAAGGCTTTCCTCCGGCGCGTGCAGCCGCAAGGGATAGCATCTCCTACGGCCGTTAATAGAATGAGGCCCAGAGAGTCTCAATATTAAGACCACTGCCTACATTTGACACCAGCAGCGTGTTGCCAATGAAATATGGCACTCGTCGTGAACTGGCTTGGTAGGTATTTAAGGTGACATGTGGGTATTCTGCAAAAATATCAACCATCAATGTCATGGGTAAAATGTGGGATTTATCCAACTTTGAAAAGGGGATGAGTATTGACTTTTGGGCCAAGGGTTGCAGTATTTCATAAACAGAGCCATTTGTGAACTGTTCATGTGCTGCTGTCGTTAAGTGTATCGTGACTGGACAAATGGCACCATTGCGAATAAACGCTGTGGAATCTGCGGAGCACCACGTGCCATTGATGTCAGAGGTAAATATCAGCTGTGAAGTGTATGAGGGCCAACCGACACTCTACAGATGAGCAACTCACCATCCAAATGAACCAGGGGGCTTCCTGACGTGTGTCCAAAATTTAAGTATAGCCAATCCTGTTGCATAAGGAGATCTAAAGCAAAAGGCTGGTAATTACACCCATGCTGACAAAGGTTAATCGCCACAAATGGCTTAAACTTGCACAACAGTACTGAAATTGGACCTCTTCTGATTGGCAAAGGGCTGCCTTCTTTGATGAGTCATGTTTTCAGCTCCAACGACATCAGGCCCAAATCCTCAGTGAACAAACTCTGCAACCATTGTTGGAAGAACACAAGCTGTTAATGTCATGGTCTGGGGAATGGAAGGCACTCAACCGACTGGGTTATCTATCCATCCTTGCAGTTCAAGTACACCCATTTATGTTGACTGTCTTCCCTAATTTCAGATGGGATCTTCCAGCATGTCATACGGCCAGAATTGGCCGGGCGTGGTTGAAAGCAGCACGACAAAGAATTGCAAGTACTTCCCTGGCTTCAAATTCTCAGAACTTGAACCCCATCGAACACATGTGGGACCGCCTTGACTGACATCTTCACCATATGGATCCTCCACCATGCACTCTTCAGCAGCTGTCAGATGCACTGCAGTCTGCATGGCTCCAGATACCCTTGCCAACCTTCCAGAATCATTTTAACTCACTACCACAACTTCCTAGCTGCTGTCCATGCTGCACACAGCGATTATTTTGTATATTAGCCAGTGGTCATAGTAATGTGTCTCGTCTGTGTATATTCTAGCAAGGCTAAATGCAAGTGTGAGTACAAAACGCTTGAGTACATAATGGAAGCTAAAGCTGAATGTAAAATATATAAAAACAAGAAAGTAAAAACAATATCAAAATCTAAAAATAATTCCATTACACTGTGATTTGTTACCCCTCCTTAAAGTCCTATAACTTCTATGAACCTCCAGCTCTTAAACAATAAAAACTAATTGGAAGCAAGTGCAAGGACTGGGAAAGGGAATGAAAGAGAAGTGTGCTAGTGGGACAAAGGAAAGGGAGGTTACAGGATATAACCCTTGTAAAGACAGAGGTTGATTTCCTGCTGCTCAAGTTTATGTTTCCCTTTTTTGTATGTATGTAGCATTATTTGTATAGCACCATCAAAGTGACAATATAATTGCCTTTCATATAAAGACCACCAGTGTGTTACATCGTTTCTGCACAATGAGCTAACAATACTTATATTGGGGGGGGAAAGCATTCATTCTTTTTTTTATTATTATTACGATTATTATTATTAAAATTATTTTTACATTTTATATTATTATTATTTTGTAATCTATAAGTATTGCTTTATTTTATTACAGCAGCTTTAGAAAAGAAACAGAGCAAATGTGTTCAAGAATATTACTGCTGGTTTATCAATAGGCATTTTTAAGTTGTGCTCCACTTGTGCTGTTTAATCGGATGCAGTGTTTTTGAATGGCGTATAGGCATGTTCGGTACTTGATAAACACTGTTTTGCATATAGGGCAGCGTATTGCCTGCTGTAATGGATGCCATATTCCTATACATTGCATGATAAATCTGGGCCATTATCATAAAAGCGTAAGCGCATGTGGAAGAGAGGATGTTACTAAGTATCTAAAAGTGCATTCACTAAGGGTTCTGTTTGAAATCTTCTTTAAAAAGGTGATTTTTAAGCTGAGCCTTAAAACCAGGTGAGATTAAGGATTTCTTCTATATTGTTGCAGTGTGTTCCAGAGGTGTGCGGCTACTAGTGAGAAAGGTTTTAGCTTACAAGGAACTCTAGACCTTTAAGGAACAGTGAAGGGACATTCCTGAGTGGAGCAAGAAATTAAGCTTAGGATATAGCAAGATGAGAAGAGAGGTATGAGGAGGAGTTGAAGAGTGAATAGCCTTTAAGCAGAGAAGAAGAGTTTTTTAGGCTAGGCTGTTGTTGAGTTTATTGGAAGCCAGTTGAGGAATTTTAGCATGGGAGAGAAAGGAGGAAATATAAAAGAGAGGGAGATGATACAAGCAACTACACTAAAGTATCCCATACCTCTCTCTACTGTTAGACACAGCAAAAAATGATAAATAAATAAATAAACACCGTCCCTAGAGGAAGCCCCTACGCGAAACGTGCGTGTCCGCCGATCTTCTCTGTCGCCTGTTGATGACGTCATTCAGCTGTGTCTCTCTCCCACTACTAAGCTAAAGTTACTTGTGCATCATTTTGGATGGCTCTGGTGGATATACAATAGGAGATGAGTTTAGCCTAAGGCTAACTTATGTGTATTTTATATATATACTAGGAAATTGCCCGTCAAAAATGACGGGAGTAAAATTGTAAGCCTGGCAATGCTGTTTGCCACACAATGCGAGGCTATGGGCCCTCTGAGCACCTTT
The DNA here is from genome assembly GCA_027410445.1 of Discoglossus pictus. Classification (NCBI taxonomy): domain Eukaryota; kingdom Metazoa; phylum Chordata; class Amphibia; order Anura; family Alytidae; genus Discoglossus; species Discoglossus pictus. The sequence continues at coordinate 109,106,509 of CM050171.1, forward strand.
GGCACCTATGTACTTTATAGGCGTTGCGCTTGAATGTTACTGTCTTGGGTTGTATTATTGCCTTGGGTTAAGTGTTACTGGCTTGCGTTAAGTGTTAGGGCTTAGGACTCTTTTTTACGTCCTACGGGCTAGTTTTACATCCTTCATGCTAGTTTTACGGCCTCCGGTCTAGTTTTTGTCATGCTGCATTTTTTCGGCATCCATTTTTTTTCTCGCTTAGGTGATTTTTGATGGTGAAGCAATTACAAATATGGCTCAAATTATCTTGCAACCTCACTCACAGACTCCCTGGCTCTCCCAATGTGCTGTGTGTGAGTGTGTCAATTAATTTGAGGCATATTTGTTGTTTTTTTCAGGTTTTTACAGTTCAGTGATTCGGCCGTTAAAGTCGTAATTTTGCGAGGCCCACAGTCCATATACGTGCCTCTGGTCCTAAGTCCTACGAGCCGTAATTGTGCATCCCTCGCTAAGTCCCTTTGGCGCTCATTGCAGCCTAAGTTGGCTAAGTCCTGCGGCCCTCGCGATGAGCACCTGCGGCCCTGTCCCGCATGTTTCAACTGCTCACCTCGCAGTTGCAGCCCTGTGGGCTGCAAACAACTCACCTTGCGGCATAAGTCCTGCACGGTCGACGGCTCGCCTCGCTTCACGAGTCTCGCAAAGCGTGATAAACCCGCAAACGTGACCAACGTTCTTGGTCCGCAACTTTATATGTGATTTTTTTATTTTTATTTATACAAAATAATTACATAAACAAGACATTTAAAATAGTAGTAATCATTCTAATATTTATTTTAGCAGCAAAGAATGCATCTTGAAGTACATATAATGGATTCTTAGAACAATTCTTATATATCACATATATACCGTATTGGTCCGAATATAAGCCGCACCTTTTTTCCAATTTTTGTGCTTGCGAGTTACGGGTGCGGCTTATATTCGCTACCGTAAAAAAAAATCACTGCCGATTTTTGAGCTTGCGAGTTACGTGTGTGGCTTCTATTCACAAACGTAAAATTACTGCAGATTTGCGCGATTGCGAGTTAAGGGTGCCAATTTGCGTGCTTGAGACTGTGGTATTGAATAGCGATTTACGGTTTTAGTGATTCTAACATCCTGTAAAGCCTGTAACCTGCAAAAAAAGTTACAGTACTAATTAGAAAGCCTGTTTCTTGCAATGGCTGATCACTTGGAGAGTCTTTTTCTCTCCAATTTTAAGGGTGCAGCTTATATTTGAGTACTATCTTTTTTCTATTTTTTCCCCTTGAACTTTACAGGTGCGGCTTATATGCGGGTGCGGCTTATATTCAGACCAATACGGTAGTTGTGAGCATGCGGGTCGTTGCTAACGATGAGGGCTCATGGATCTCGCAAAATTAATGGACTTACGACACAAAAATACGACACACGTTACGACCCATTACAACCTCGCAAAAAACGCCTGAAACCCGTGCACATGAAAACATAAAAAAAATAAAAAATACACACAACAAATACATAAAAAGCTTACCTACAGCAAGGGGAGGCACCCAGGACCTCGAAAACTGAAGTTACACCTCAATTTAACTAGAAATAAAAGAGTTTAGACACCTGAAAATCCCCTAAGCGAGAGAAAAATGGGCGCCGAAAAAAACGAAAACGAGGCTATAGGACTCTAAAGACGCAAAACACCACCGAACACCTACGGATTTTCCGAAAAAGACATACGAGATCCAAAAATAAGGATGCATCCAGCTTGACCCAAAAAACATTAGAAACACAATAAATACACACAACAAACACATAAAGAGCTTACCCACAGCAAGGGGTGGCACCCAGGACCTCTGCAAGTGAAGTTACAACTTGATTTAAGTCCAAATTTCTGAGTTTAGACACCCGAAAATCACCTAAGCGAGAGAAAAAATGGCCCCCGAACAAAACGAAAATGAGGCTAAAGGACCCTAAACACCGAAGGCGCTCAGCTCGAGGCTCGCAATCAGCACCCAAGGATCTTAAAAACCCAACAAAATTAATTTTGCGCACAAACAACATTACCTGCCTTACAATATTATTGCCGTAATTTTTTGACGGGCAAGTCGCTAGTATCAATATAATCGTAAAGTCAATTAGTATATATGTAAACATATTACACACAAACAGACATCATTTAGCCTAAGATGATCGTAGGAGTTAGATAGATTGGAGTTATAATACATACTATGTTAGTGTTTACCAGATGATACTTGGGATCTAATAAAATCGTCCCAAATTTTCCATTTTATTTTATGCTTAATAATTAATCCAAAGAAATACAAATTTTCCACCAAAGAATGATTATGCTTTAATATAAGAATAATTTCACTCCACTTAGGAACAATATTTTGTTTTCATCTGGAGACCACTAACCATTTAGCGATAAGACAAGTCTGCATGATAAATGCGTTTGTTTCCAGTTCAAACGCAACAGGTAATATATGTAAAATGCCATTTTTAAGCAATGGGGTAACATTTTTGTTGGACAGTCCCACCATATGTGACTATATGAGTCCATCTGGCCACAATTTCTCCAAGAATTTATATCGGATCTGTTTTGAGAGATTTGATATATATTTTTTGGGGACCATGTACCACCTATTAATAATAATCCAACACCATTGTTCATTTCCCATTCCATCATGCCTCTGGTCTTTCCCTCTTCCTTCATAGAACTGATTACGTTAAAACATCTCATGATCATATGTTGATATCATTTTTTCTATCTATGAAAATTTACTTATTTGAAGCATAGTCATATTATTTATAGTTAAAGCAATACTTAAGTTATTAACATTAAGCCAACTTTGAGTTGATAAACTATATTTACTTATCATTTGTTCAAACGATACCAGTCTTCCTCGAATATAGATATCTTTAAACATAAGAATTTTTTTTTTGATCCATTCATTTGGAATTAAAAGTACTATATTAAAGTGCTTAGTTAATGTTGCCAGGGGCATGATAGGACTTGGAAATGGAATTACCGTAAATCTTATTTGTATTTTTTTTTTGTTAGGATTTGTATAGATTTTTTACTATATGCTATTTACTATATATTTATACTTTAGCTACACATTTATTTATTAGGAGGTAAGTAGTGGGTCCCTAACCTCTGCTTCAACCAAGTATTTGTAGGATTTTTTAGGTAATGTACACCCTATCCTAGTTAAATAAATCCAATAGGCAGCATAGAGATTTAATATATTCTGTGATTATGTATTGTCTAATTGATCACTAATTTTTGACTATATAGGAGTTATAATTACTCTAATACTTATTTTTCTCTAGTAGATTACTGTATCATTAAACTTATGCTACCATTATAATCAGTCATCAGGAGGTTGGGCAGTGTGTTGATTTTCATGTACTTTTTTTTTTAAACCGCTTATTGTAAACTGCTAATTTTTTATGTATATCAATAAAGTATATTTATTTTAGATTTTGATGTGTCAGATTCATTTGTCTTTCTTCTTATGAGATTTAACATACCTTAGTTGTGAGAATTTTTACAGCTAGCTGAAAAGTGTTCGGTCCTTTCTGTTATAAAATGGTGAGCTAAAGTTCCTCACTTGCTAGCTGGAAAAGATCTGCCAATAGAGTATATTATATATAGTTTAGGATTGAATTACAATGATCTCTATGTAAATCTTATATATATATATCATTGACACTGTTTCATGACTCTGGTAGATCTAATCTCCATTTTCTAGGTATATCTCAGCATATTTATTCATAGTAACAGAAAAAATATCCCCATTATGCAGCTCTAAGGACGTGATATAATAAATAGAAAACATATTCTGGCACTCAACATAATATTTTAAAAATATGATTTTCTCTAAAAATCTTTGTATGACTGATAGAATTCCTGTCGGAGGATAAGTCCAAATAATGATGACAGAGTCTGGTAGATCAAGCAGAAGGACTCTTTTATAACATTTTCACTTCTCACAAATTTGTTCAAAGCAATTTTGTATACTGCAAATGGTATACCCAAGATGACGTATTACACTCTTATCTTGTGAAAGGGCTGCATTGTCTAGAAGTAATCAATATATATTAAGGTAATGTTGCTACTTTGTTTCTGGCAACATATCCTCTTAGCACATTGCCATTGCTGGTAGATACAAATAAGATTACATTAGAGAGAAGTCCGTACTATAAAGGTTATTGTATGTAACAAGATGGAGACTAGATTAACAAATTGGTGTACAATATATAACATGGCAGAATTTACAATACCTGTGCCTTACATAGCTCACTAGTTCATTACATAGGTCACTAAGTAGTGCCTTTTTTCTTAAATTACCTTTAAGTGTTTATTACAGAGAATAGAGATGGGAAGCAGAAAGAAAATAGAGTAAAAAGTTGCAGTTGTCTAGACATAATACAATAAGAGAAATGTAATACGTCTTTGTTAGCTATATTCCTAAAAAAATATGTTTTTTTTGCAATGGACTTGGGAGGAAATATTAGAAGGTCTTGCATTAAAGTATCACTGTACAATGAGAAAAAAAAATCGTTTTTAATTAGAAAAAGAACAAAATTTTGATGCCACTGCATGGAGGTATCAATGATACTTTGGTGGAAGAGTGTGTGTGAGAGGGGTATTTTAACTTGCTGTGGTTGCGTTTATTGATGCAACTTCCTAATTCTAGGATTGTAAGGGGAAGGGTGCAATGTCAGTTTCAATGTGATTCAATTATACTATCTGCCAAAGACATTGGCCTCTCCTTGTTCCGTCATCTTCCACCCTCCTTCCATTTATATACCTATAAAACACACCCTTATTATTCTGCTCTGAGGAAGTGATATAGCCATTTAAAACTGGATTCCTCCTTAATAGAGTCTTCAAAATTCAGATTTTCTCTCAAAAATGTTTATGTCCATTGCTTAAACAGCTGCTAAATTTGTTAGTTATGTATGTGACAAATAAGTGCCTTTATTTCTACAGTGGCCCTTAAGACACTATGCCATCTTCTCTTGATCTGCAGGTTTAAGGCCAGAAAGAAAAAAGCAGTGTACATTGTCAGCATAGAGATATTATTTGAAGCCAAAGGATCTGATGAGTTCACCAGAGGACAGTGCAGGTGCAGAGAGAAAATACAAGTGTGACCAAGATAGACCCCTGAGTAGTGATGTCCCGAACAGTTTGCCGAAGAACTATTCACTGCGATTTTCGCATGTTTGCGTCCGCCGCGAACGGCGAACACATGCGCTTTTCGGTTTGCCCCCTATACTTTATCATTGAGGAAACTTTGAACATCATTTATTTTATTTTATCATTTTTGTTTGTGTAATCTATGCCTGCCTGCCAGCGTGTGTGTGTGACAGGCTAACACCTAACAGCTTATATTGTGCTTATTTTCACTACTCATACCTGGTGGTGTAACATACATTGAAAACAACCATTTTTTTCCTGTAATCTAATTTCAGTTGCCTGCCTGTGTCAGGCTCACAGCTTATATTGTGCTCAGTGACATAAAACAACACTTTTTTGACTGTAATAGATTGAATAGCAATTGCCTGCCTACAGGTGTGTGTGTGAAGCCTATTGCATCTACTCTGCCAACTTTTGCCAGTGCCCAGTGACACTCATATCTGGTGGCACCTTAGACTGCACGCGCAGTGCCCCAAATTTGAAGTGGGAGGACCGACCAAGAATCTTTTTCCATCTCCCGCTTCCAAAAATCCATGCCATATACACAAGTCCCCTGATAGTTGACGTAACAGGGATTAAACCGATAGGAATAGTACTATTTAACAGTACACATCTTATAATAACGCAGACAGAGGCAACGCGTATAATCTTCCATGCTGTGCAGTGGAAGCCCCCAGACTCTGACCTGTGTATAATCTTCCATGCTGTGCAGTGGAAGCCCCCAGATTCTGACCTGTGTATAATCTTCCATGCTGGGCAGTGGAAGCCCGCAGACTCTGACCTGTGTATAATCTTCCATGCTGTGCAGTGGAAGCCCCCAGACTCTGACCTGTGTATAATCTTCCATGCTGTGCAGTGGAAGCCCCCAGACTCTGACCTGTGTATAATCTTCCATGCTGTTCAGTGGAAGCCCCCAGACTCTGACCTGTGTATAATCTTCCATGCTGTGCAGTGGAAGCCCCCAGACTCTGACCTGTGTATAATCTTCCATGCTGGGCAGTGGAAGCCCCCAGACTCTGACCTGTGTATAATCTTCCATGCTGGGCAGTGGAAGCCCCCAGACTCTGACCTGTGTATAATCTTCCATGCTGGGCAGTGGAAGCTCCCAGACTCTGGGAGTCTGAAGAAGAGGAGTCAGAGGAGGAAGGTGGCTTTGAGGAGGTGGAAGACCAAACACAGCAGGCGTCCCAGGGGGCTTGTTGTCACCTTTCAGGGACCCTTGGTGGCTGGGTGGAGGAAGAGACCTTCAATGACATCAGTGAGGACAAGGAACGGGACATGGCTAGCTTGGTATCCAACCTTGTGCAAATGGGGAGTTTGGGGTTGTGCAAAGGGACTGTTTGCGTTTGTTTGCGGTGCATTAAACGGGGAGATTGGTCTGTTACTGTGAAGCGGGTGTAACCCTTACACTACCTGATCGATACAACATCATACCTGATGTTTTAAAGCATGTTATTCCAAACAATGTAGGAATGTTAGGTGATTTATGCCCTTTATGGCTTAAAACCAGACTCTGCATCAACTATGTAATTTTCCGTGGGAGTTTTGCCATGGATCCCCCTCCGGCATGCCACAGTCCAGGTGTTAGTCCCCTTGAAACAACTTTCCCATCACTATTGTGGCCAGAAAGAGTCCCCGTGGGTTTTGAAATTCGCCTGCCCATTTAAGTTTACGGCGGTTCGCCTGGTTCACCTGTTCGCGAACATTTGATGGAAGTTCGGGTCCGCTGTTCGCGAACCGAAAATTTGATGTTCGCGACATCACTACCCCTGAGACAAACCAACAGAAAGACTGATAGGAGAGGGAGAGGCATTGGAGAAACAGATGCTGACAGTCCAATTAATTTAATAAGAGGAGAGCAAAGTTCAAACTTTGTCCTGGATTGTGTTTTACAAGATAGTCAAGAAGAGTTAGATTTGAGTAATTGTAGTAAATGTGAGAAGACTGATTGTTTGGTAACAAAAGGAAGGAAGGTACAGGATGATAGTGAGACATGTAGGACTAAAGAAAGCCTGTTTGTGGATAGATATGACCATTCAGTGACGTGGCTAATAAGTGTGAGGTGTTTAAAATGTGTGGGTTCCAGAATAGATGAGGTTTGAGAAAATGGGTGGGAATAGGGACAAGAAGACAAATGGTAAGTGTAGAAGAATGGAGCCGGTCAGACACCTCCCGCTCTGTAATAGACATATTTTCATAAAGTTTATAGTACCAGATTGTGCTAACATTAGCATTCACAGTTTTCAAGTATGGTCCTTATCAAGCAGTTGGAGTTGGTGCACTGCATCCTGAACAGATCTCAAATGGGAGTGAGCTTTTGTATGACATTTTCTCTGACCACACCAGCAGAGTAGAATGAAAAGCTGGAAGAAAAATATAGCAAATAAATGTCACATCACATCTGTATTCGCTAATGTATGTGAAATAATGCGAGAAATACAATTTCTGACACATATTTAAGTTAAAGGACACATTCAACATATCTAAGTTTCCTGGTTTATGAATGCATCTGATAGAGGAGAATCAGTAGCGTATGCAAACATTTATTTGCATGAAAAAATACCAAACAAACCATTTACAAACTCACCCTAATGTTTGCTAAAGCTTTCCAGTTTGCAAGCTGCAGCTTTTGTTCGTTTTGGCCAATCAGGAGAAAGCAGAAGTTAGCTGATACATTTGTATCATACTCTGGGGTTCCTATTTTGGGATATGTAGTCTCTCTCTCTCTCTATCCTTGTGCTCTGATTCAGCTGTGAGCTCAGACCTGCCCAACCACGTGATTCCATCCAGCAACAGTTACTTCCTGTGATCTCTACCAGAAAGTTAAAACTCTGTCCCTGACGGCTTTCTTCATTGTACTTGGTTATATAAGCTTCCTGTGGGTGTGAAAAGCTGGATTTTACTTTTCTGCATTTAACTTTGTAAATATACTGAACTTTTCTATATAACAACTCTTTTTCTAATAATCACTGCCTGTATCTTACCAAACATTTACAATCCAGAAACTTATATATACCTTTAAAAGTATTTTGTTAAATTGCATAGTGAGATTAATATGATTCCAATTTTTAAATATTATTTTATTCTAAAATGTATCATCTTTATCTTCTGTCTTTTTTAAATAAAAAGCACTGTGAAAAGCCCACCATAATGCTCCAATAATGTAAATATTTCAGCAATACAAATTAGTGGAAAAAATGAACTGAATATCACTTTTTGTTTCCCTCAACATGAATAAGCTGCTCTTTTTATCTTTTCATTGTTTTTAACATTGGTAGCACTGGAAGAATGTAATAAAATGCTTGTTGCAGCCAGAATGATTTTTCTGTTTTCTCACTGAAGATCAAATTTATATTAAATTACAATGAATGCGAAATGTTTAGTTCTTAAATATTCATATTGCTGTTTTACAGTGGATCCTTAAGGTTGTGTTTTATGTGAATGCACGCCAATGGGAAACTGACAAAAATTGATGAAGTGATAAGGCTAATTTCGTAAGATATGATACATCAATAATATACAGTAAGTATTACTTTTTAAAAATAAATAATTGTGAAAGAAATTACCTTATACTCAGTAACCCGGTTAATCCCAGATAAAATGTATATATGCTTGGCATACACATTCATCACAAATACATTTTTGGGAGTATTTTTATTATATAATATAACATGCATGTTGCCCTAGGTTTGCCTTTATTGCATCAGTAAGGTAAATATATTTATTTTATATTATTTTCATTGACATTATATTTTATATTGTAAACAAACAATAACTGTCCATAAGAGCTTGATAGTAAGAAGTGTTTTAGATTTTTCATGGATGTAAAATAGGAGTATTGCGCTATACAGCGATACCTTTTTTATCAGAAAATCATTTTATATAAATTGACAAGTTTTTAAGGGATGCAACTCTCTTTTTCAAGAAAATTATGCAGTTACACCAGCGGAGAAGGCAAAAACATATATACAAAGCAGACACAAAACAAACAAACTGGGACAGAACAGTCTTGGTAACGGGGCATAATATATATCACAGAAAAGGTATATGGAGTGAGTGCATAAGATCAGAGAGGAAAAGGGAGAAAAAGATAATATATCTACATTATATAAATATAATCATAAAGAAAAAAAGCCTATCTTTGAGTGACATCTCTTCAAGTTTCTCTTGAATGACGTAATTTGGAGGTCTAGAGCTGAAAGGGGTGTTTTATTATAATTTTTAGCTTAGATGGCCCACGGGAGAGGAGAGGACAGCCCTGTTCCAAAATGGCTGCCTCCATGCAAACAGATACAGTGTTTTTTACCAATAGAATTCAGGTACAGCGAACGTTTTATAGGCAATCTTTTACGCAGAAACAATATTGTTGAAGCACACACTATTGGGTTTGCTATGTTTTTGGACAAGGTTTAGCTGTGATTGGTTCCCTTTAAGCCCTGTATATGACTTTCCGAAAATGTCATCACCTTCATTTCAAATGTTTTTACTCTTCTGTTTTTTCTGAAATTTCATATTTTGAATTTCAGAGTTTTAGATGGAGTGATCAATCAGGGCAAAATTGTGCCCAACTGGGATACAGTGATTATTTTATTTTTTGCCTTGTGGCAAATTAATTTTCGTCCATTTTATTATGTGAACAACATTGGAAGATATGATCCTCAAATGTTATTGGTCATATTGTTATGAAAGGGTGACTGATGAAGGTAATCACATTCATATACACCAAAGATACAGGATTTAGTATAGATTTTTTTTTTTAGCACATTACCATTGTTGTTGTTGTTTAGTCTTTGAGTTGCGTTTGACTCGCTGTGACCATATGGGGCCCCCCCCGGCTCCCCCAACACACCAGCTATATCTCTACAGTACTACCCCCTTGAGGTCCATGATGCGTTCATGTTTATTGCTTTCAGTGACCTCAATCTTTCCATACTCCACCTATGCCCATCCCCAGCATCATAGTGTCTAAGGAATCCCTGACATTTATGATATGGGCCAAATATTTGAGCTTCAGCGTCATGATCATACCTTCTAGTGAACAGTTTGATCTATGATTTCCTGAAATACAGAATTATTGGAGTCTTCTTGCTGTCCAAGGGGACCCTAAGTAGTTTGTACACCACAAATTAAAGGGCATAACTTCTAAGGTGCTCAGCTTCTTTATGGTACAGCTACTCACATCCGTATGTACTACAGTGGAAAACCATAGTTCTAAACTAATGCGGACCTTTATAAAAGTTTAATATCTTTACTTTTTACTAGCTTGTCCATCATTGCCATAGGTTTTCCTCCCCAGATGCAGACTTCTCTTTATATTTTCATGGCTATATGTGACCATCAGATGCGATCTTGGATCCCTGGGAAAATAAAATCCCCTGTCACTGAACCTTTCACTTCTTCCCCCATCTATTGCTTATGAACTAGAGATTGATGATTGCCATGAACTTCGTCTTTTTAATGTTGAGCAGCAGGCCAGCTTCTGCACTCTCTTCTTTTAGCTTTATCAATAGGTCCTTTAGTTCCTCCTCACTTTCAGCCATCAAAGTAGTATTATCTGCATATCTGAGATTGTTGATATTACTTCCAGCAATATTGATTCCGGCTTTGGATTCCTCCAGCCCAGCCTTACCCATGATGTACTGTGCGTATAAGTTGAATAAAAAGAGATGGCAATATACAACCTTGACTTTTCCCTTGAAAAAGAGAGTTTCATCTGTTTTACAAGATTTCAACTTTACATAAAATATTGTCCAATAAATAATTTCTGGAACTTTTCGTAAACTGTCCATTAAACAACCATATCATAAATTGCCATATCAACTATATTTTGCTCTGGATTAACCTGCTTCTTCTGTTCATAAATTAACTGTGTTAGAAGGCAAACTAATGCTCTACAAACAGTTCATCACAATGAAGATGACAGACAAGTACTCTTGAGAAGAAAAGAAAATTAAATCAGCAATAAATGAAAAGAAAATAAATTGATGAATTGAGCAACGAGAGAAGGTTGGAAAAATGGTGGATGGTGAAAGAAAGCAGAGAACAATTAGCAGGAATGGAGGAGAAAATGAGGAGCAAAGAACTGGAGACTGAAAGAGGGAGGTAGAGGAAATTATCGGGTTGATATAAGAGCAGGAGGAGGTAGAGTAATGAATGATAAATAATAAGAGGAGTAATTAGAAGTACTTGGAAAAAAGAGATGGAACTATATAAAGCATCATATTGGTGCAAACATAATGCCGTAATTTTGTCTATACTTACATGTTACTATCTTTTCCACTTTGTATTTCTATTTTCTCGGCTCCCAACTGGAACTGAAATATATTAAATAACAACGGAAACCACCGGAAGGTCACATGACTAATGGCTCCAAGTTCATATTCAGCATCAATAAAGCCAGTAAATGTGTTTCCAGGAATAAGATTATCTCTAGAAATAAATAAAAAGTACAGTGGTGAATACTGAGGCTACATTAACATGTCTATGATTGCTTTTTGTGAGGATCAGAACAGAATATCATTAAAAGATAAATGACTGTACCAACAATAAGTACAGGAGGCAGACGGGAAGCAAACTACATAGCTTAAAAGTTCACTCTGTTGAGTTTGTTAAAACTGAGAGATCTTGTTGATAGTGAAGTGAAAAAATTGGTCTAAGGACCAAGACTAATACTGTGGCAAAAATCATTTAAAACATCTCTTTAGAAAACACTTAGCGAAACTAACAAGACACATGTCATTAAAAAAAAACTCGCAAATCGGCAGTAAATGAAATTTATTATTATGTTTAATTTCAGGGTTATATTGATCTCCCACTATGTAAAAGGCCCACTTACACAATTAAAATCAAATATGTTTGAAAACTTAAATTCTTTACGAATATACATATTTAATTAGGAAAAAAAAGTCACTACAGCAATTTTAGTTTACCTAAAAAAAAAATGTTATGTCTCTGCAGGACACTGGGACGATCCTTGATATAAAGTTGTGTGAGAGGGGGCATTTACTCTTCAGGAGAGCTATTATGTATAGGGATATGAGATTGTACTCTTTCTAATAAGGGGTCTCCTTAATAAGGAGAGGATTCAATATATATATATAGTTATTGATATTAAACAGAAATATCTTTATTTTGCATAATGTATAATAGCGTTTTTCTCCCACATCAACAGATATCCTCATAAAAGTGGAGGCAAGCAGAAAAAAATAACATTTTTTTTGTACTTTGCCCTTTAGTTTTCAATTTATGTTTTTTTAAAGGACTTGTATTATAGTATTTAATAAGTATTTTAAAAAGGTGATGCTACTTATAGAACCATAAAGCTTTTACTGGCATGTTTAGTAAGATACCATGCACAGATTTCTATATGCAATTCACTTTAGAGAAAGTAGGCAGCTGCTATTTCTTCCATATCATACTTCCCCATAAATATAACATTTCTGAAAGCGCAGTGTCTACTTAAACAAAACAGCAATATGTGATTTATTTAAGTAAATTATACATACACTGATGTTATATACAAAAAGAGTTCACAAAATGGGCTAACCAGTGAAGAGCTTTAAGGAAGACTGTTCTCTGCTTAGATGCCAAATCAAGCTTTTTTAATTATATGTCATACTAGCGACTTGCCTGTCAAAAATGACGGGGCAATACAATTGTAGGGCAGGTAATGCTGTTTGCCACAGACAGTAATTTTTTTGGTGGTCTGAGATCCTCCGGCGCTCATTGCGAGCTTCACGCTGAGCGCCTTTGGCGCTCATTGCGGGGGTCGCAATAAGTGCCTTTGGCGCTCATTGCGAGTTTCTTGGTCGTTGTATTTTTGTTATCAGAGGCGCTTTTGCTATCATCGTAAAGTCGGCGCTGATCTCCTTTTTGCGCTTATTGCAAGTCTGTCCCCTGGTGTAGTTTATGTGCTATGAGCACCGTTGGCGCTCGTTGTGAGGCACACTGTGAATGTCTTTTGCGTTTATTGCGATAGTGTATTTTTTTTGGTGTATATGTTGTTTTTGATGTTAATTAAATAAGTAATAAATTAATAAATGAATGTACATTGTTCTGAAGAGCTAACAATCTGTTTTGATGTTCCTGCAGCATACAATGTAGGTTTGCAGTGTTGTTGAGCTGAGGTGTAAGTGTTAGCAATGTGTCCATTGTGTTGTGTAAATAGGCTGCGTGCATGAGGGGAAACCATTAGGGTAGCTGTGTACTTCCGCATTCTGTAAGGTAGTGTTGAAAAATGGCGTTGAATGTGTATGTGGTACGCGGGTGTGGATGATTTAGCGTCTTTGCTAAAAGTGTTTCTTGTACCTCGTACAGCTTTTTGGAAAAGCTGTATGTGTTTGGTGGTGTTTTGAGGCTTTAGGGGTCGTATAGCCTCGTTTTCGTTTTTTTTTCGGCAGCCATTTTTTCTCTCGCTTAGGGGATTTTCGAATGTCTAAACTTGGTAAATTGGACTTAAATTCATGTGTAGCTTCACTTGCAGAGGTCCTGGGTGCCCCCCATTGCTGTGGGTAAGGTTTTTATGTCATTGTTGTGTGTATTTTTTATGTTTTCCGCTGCACGCGGTTCGGCCATTAAGGTTGTATTTTTGCGACTTCGTAATGTTTTTTTTTCTAAGTCGCGCGGCTCGTATTTTTTTAGTGTAAGTCCGTATTTAGTGATTGCGTGTTAAAAATTTTTTTCAAAGTCCCTCGAGCTTGCCACGCATGACAACGCTTCGTAGTTTGACAACGATTATATGTGATATACTACAGCAGTATGCCACAAGGAAGTATCTCAGAGCCACATGAGACAGCAAGGATCACTGTTGCCTTCCATTGAATTGAACTATGTGCTTAAGGGGAAACTGTAAACCACAATGACATATCTGCATACTCAACTAAAGACATATCTCCATTCGCCTGATTCAATTGCCCAATTCGTAAATTTGTACACACCCAAAATCACTCTTAATATTGTTACATATTCTGAAAATATTACTTGTTGGCACTAATGAATTCTTAAGTTAATAGAATGCATTAAAACATTTATAAAAAAAAAACACCCACAGCTACATTTCTGAGTTCAAGGCATTTGCAAGTAGCTAATTGAATAAGGCTAAATGTTTCTTACATGCCAGAGAATAGAAAGATAGCCAATTAACACATTTAGAATAGCTTATCAGCCTCATTCAATTCAGGGCTCACAACTCGATCGCAAACAGACAAATGGCTGCAATCGAGTTGCATCATCCCGTGGCTCTACTTTTACTCTGCTGTTAAATTGTCCGGGCCCGCAAGTTGGCGACTTTAGCAAAAATCGTATACCATGCTATCAGCAGTAGCATTTGCGGGCTTGAACATGATCACGGACGCAAGCCCATAACTCTTGGTTCAAGCTCGACAAATCAGAGCACTTTAAATGCAAATATAAATTCAATCCAGCACTGTAAATGATGGGGAACACAATGGGTGACATTAGAAACAAAAGCACAACATTCACAAGCTCGCACATCGCCAAAATATTATACTTTATTTCATGTTTAATTTCCGTCCAATGACCTCCAAGCCCATAACTCGTTATTCAAGCCCATAGGACTTCAATTAAATATTGACTTTGGACTGAAATGAAACATGAAATAAATTATTTTATTTTGGCGATGTGCAAGCTTGAGAATGTTGTGCTTTTAATTCTAATGTCACCCATTGTGTTCCAAATCATTTACAGTGCTGTATTGATTTTTTATTTGCTTTTAAAGTGCTACTATTGCTCGTTAAGCCCTTTGCTCTTTGCTCTTTGCCATTTGCCGGCTTGGCGGGATGTTTAGCGAGGGAGAATCGCAGCAATTGAACAGCGATAGGTGATTTTACTCTAGCAGCCGTTAGAGATCAAAGGCTTTGAGGAAAGTAACTTACAATTTTAAGAATCACAATGGATCGCTAGGAATCGCAGCTTGTAGCAAGTAACACGATCGGAGCCCGCAAACGGAAGGCAATTGAATAGCAAAGTAACTTGCGACGTCTACTTGCGAGCCCCGATCTAAAAATTGCAGCAATTGATTGAGGCTGTATGTTTGTTGGTAACCTACTTCACAACTTCATATTCCTGTGTGTTGCCTCTTATTGTGTTCAAAGATATGTAGATGCTTCCATGAATTTTGGATTTGCCACGTAAGATGATAGACACTTTATATCTCCACCCTGCAAGGAAAAAGGAGAACCACAGTTACATTGCAAATACATAATAAACTGACAATATAACACAATGATGCACAATGAGAGAGTAAATGAAAAAGGTGCAATATTTATTTTGTCGCGTACCTATGCAAATTTTTACTTTCAGTGCCTATCAGATTGTTTTGCTGTTAAATTCATGTTCTAATAATGGTGTTTTATCGTTCTAGTACATATAGCAATTCTTCTTGGTCTGGATGTCATTGGCCTGTTTGCTTGACTTTATTAGTTAAAGGAATATCACATTTATCAATACTGCTCCACATCATCGTGCAGAGCACTGCAAATCAAGTGAAAACTGTTTTGCAACTTTAAAAATAATGCATATTTTAATATTTCACACAGTTTTATAAGAGCTTTTATTTAACCAAGTTATTTCTTCAAATGTCTGCCACTTACATACACACTATAAATACACACCCAGCAAATGCCAATACAACTTTCATTGCTTCAGTTACTTTGGGTTCAGTAGACTATCTAAACTAAAAAAAGAAAAGTGTGAAATGTATTATTCCAGTAAAGAAAAATATGAATATTTAGAGGGAACGTGGTGATGTGCCTATACGCCCAATTATTTTGGCTTAGAGTTAGCTGAAGTCAACAGTTTAATTGCCAAAAAAAGCTATCATGGGAACATTTTAACACAATTATACAAATGTGAAAAGAACTTCAAATGAAAATATTTTTTACACAATTTCTGTTTTATTTTAACCGCCCTTCATGATGTTGCTAGGCAGTTTTAATTTCTTCAGTGCCTCTGTGCACAACTGATGTGCCATATACAGTAGGATCTCAGTTAACCAGAAATCAAGCATACAGAACTCTCAAGCAACCAGAAACAAAATTAATACTGTACTTTAAATAGAAATTAAATTTTACAGGACTCAACAAATGCCAGGAGCCAGATTGTCATGCCACAAGATGCTTACAGGCACCTAGATTTCATCCACTGTACGTCTCTGCAATTCAGTTGTTGGCGTTACATTCCCTGGGTTCAGCACTGCACACTCCAGCCGAATGTACCTGTGTGTAAGTGAGGAGTGAAAGCTGCTGCTGCTAGAACAGCCCTCACTGACAAATATACTTAGTAGAACATCCTATGTGCAGCTAATCTAAGCTTCCTTTAATAGTAACTCTCAAGCAACCAGAAACTACATTTATCCGGCATATACCAATCCCCATGGGTGCCAGATAACTGAGAGTCTACTGTATACAGAATGCTCCTTTGATGAACTAAAATCGATAATGTGCTAAGCCTTTTTTTAAAAAAAGTAAAAAAAACAATCAGTTGTTGTTTTGTATGTAGTGCTGAGATGCTCCTTTATGCTCTATTATCTACTCTAGTAGTTTGTGTTTTCACTGTCTTGTGAAGGGGAAGTGGGTTTCAAAAACTCAAGATCAATTTGCTATTTTACAAAAAACGCTGATGTGTTTGCAAAGTGACAACCTGGCAGATCCTGAACTAGATCACATTGATCACAGTAAAAAGAATAGATTTTGATGTTTGGTTATTGTGAGCTGCTTATTGTAGAAGCTGTTTTATGCGAAATGCGTGTATCAGGCTTTTCAGCATTGTTTTCTGATGATGTCAGAGTAACTGTGTCTATATCTGAGCCAGCAACTATTTGATATGGGAAAGGCCCTCAGTACAGGGAGGTAGAAGACAACTCCTATCTACTTAGAGGACAAATAATGTGTCCTAATAGCTCAGCTGTTCTTGTAGACAAGGAGCTCCACTATATTACATTTAGGGTCCTATTGTGCCTACCTATTCTTATTCACTGGCATTGTATGGAGGTTTTATTATACTGTCAACTCCATTGTAGTAGGGCTATTTGCCTTACAGGTTGATAGAGGCATTATTTGGTTGATAAGGCTACTATTTTGGGATTATTTAAGTAGCACTAGCACCTTTTATTAAATTAACCGGGTATACAACCTGTCACCTGGTATTTGACCCTGTAAGTAGCATTGTTTATAATATTCCAGGGCACGTTTGGACTGGCTATCACAGCTTTGTGACCTTAATTCTGTATATATTGTAATGAAGTGCAGCAGGAATCCCTGATAACCTGCAACAGAGTACATCAGGGAAGATATATAAGCCGCAGATGGAGCAGAGCCATATACCCTGGACTGACATAGAAAGGGTTAATCCAAAATCTTCAGCCTAATCAGGCCAACACCTGACCCTGCTCAGGAGCAGTTAAAGAGCCTGCTCAGTGAAGTTTGCTCTCTGCCTAGCAGTCTGAGGAGGAGGGTGTCACTAAGAGACTGTTCCAAAGAAAAGAGCGGCTCTCTACAGTTCAGGAGAGATCCAGCTGAGGAAGGAGCCACCTAAAAAAGACCCCATTCCTGCTAAGCCGGATGCAATAAGGGATAAAAGGTTGGTGCCACATGCATGTATTTTGAGCACACCCGGATAAAAGGATTACAAATGCCCCAGGGAGAAGAGAGTGCTAAGTAAGCATAACCGTCCCTCATCACAAGAGGGTGTCAAGGGTCCCTGGGGTGAAGCATAAGGGAGAGTAGGGTGGGCCCTATGCTTCACCCACTATTGGCAGAAG
The DNA here is from genome assembly GCA_027410445.1 of Discoglossus pictus. Classification (NCBI taxonomy): domain Eukaryota; kingdom Metazoa; phylum Chordata; class Amphibia; order Anura; family Alytidae; genus Discoglossus; species Discoglossus pictus. The sequence goes on from CM050171.1 coordinate 109,124,460, forward strand.
CCGTAGAGGAAAAGACATCAAAAGACTGTTTGTTTCCTAGCCACAAGCTGGCATTCTCACCCTCAATCAGAGACTGTTTGTTTCCTGGCCACAAGGTGGCGATATAACAAAAATAAGAGACTGTTCGCATCCTGGCCACAAGGTGGCACTCTCCGGAACCAGAGAAGCTGGCCGGATATCGTTAGGGTGTTCCAGGTCATAGCAAGCACGTTTATGTAGGATTTTATTTTATTTGCTGAAGATAAGCACTGTTTTTGTTCTGTTTTGTGCTAACAAATAAATAGCAGTAAAACTCTGACAAGCCTGCTGTGTCTTCCTCCCTAAACCAAAGTAAAAGGAAACAGGACGCAAACCCCGCCAGAAGGGGGCGCCCTGCTACAATATATATATATTGTATTTTATTGTCGTTATTTTTATGGTAATACTCACACCGCTCCCCCTTTTTTTTACTTGTATACAATAAAATGTAAGTATTAATTCATGGAGGTACTTCTTGACTACTTCTCTGCCCCATAGATAGTACTATGGGGGATTAGCTAACTAGTCTTCATCTGGTGTACTTTTCCTTTTTTCAAGATACTGGTCACATTAAAATATCCAGATGTTACCTACTACACAGTAATAAGCGTATAGTATTTCATATTAGCAACATGACAAAGTAGAAGTTCCCATAACTGCTTTTTGAAAAATCACATTATAGCAGACTCTCAACCTCTTTGATCTGGAGACAGCTTTTAAGCAGACCACATTTAAAGGGACTCTATCACCCCAAAAGAAAGTGGATTTATTTTTAAAGAGCATTGGCTATACATTTTACTCTACAGTAAGTAATTTCTGAAATAGTATTTATTTTGCTTATGCTTTTGCTTATTTTATTTATGCTAATATGCAAATCTGCATTTAGAATATTTCTTAAGGGAGAGGGGTCTAACTGCCAGATAACATTACAGGTCTTTATTTTAGCCACTACAGAGAAAGACAAGCAGACTATCGTCTTAATTAGCACGTCAAAGTAGCTAATTTAAAACCAATTAACCACTCAGTTGCATATAAATTCCTCAACAACAACCTGGAATTTTCCAGGATTGATTCACTTTAGAAAAAAATGGACACACAACATATAGCCAGTTTTCAGGTTCTTTAAGAATAACCTAAAGAAAAACTTGCTTTTTAGGTGCAGAGTCCCTATAATATCCAGGATAGTTTGAACGCAGTGATACTACATGCGACACATTACATTTTCTTCTGGTTTTGCATTTATTTGAATAGAATACATTCTATACATCCTGTAAAAAATAAGAGATCCCTGGGACCGCCATCTCTCCTGGTACTGCCTGTTGAAAACCACTGCACTATATTACCGTACTTTTCTCTCAAAGACACCTGTAAATTAAAAGAAAAAAAAAAACCTTCTGCCTAGCTCATCCCCTGGATGTCGAGTGGATGGGTTCTAAAATTGAATTGGGGAATTTAGGGCCTTTCATTCTAGCCAGTCAGTGTTGTGCAATGAGGAATAAATACATTCATAATTCAATTATACTCAATCTAACAGTTGCACCCTTTCAGTCTGGTGAGGTGGAGTGAGCATTAAATTAAACAACAAACTGCCTTACCTAAACCCATTATACTCTATTTAGCATTGACCTGGAACTTATAAATAAGCTAAACCCCAATACCCTTCCATACACACCAATAAATGGTTGAGGCTCATAGCCTATGAGGGACCACTGTGTCACCCTCCAACCAGCTACAAAATATAAAAAAGTTATACTATCCATCTATCATTTTCAGAATGGGGAATGGGATATCCAAAATAATGAGGTATTATGAAATAAAAAAAGCTCTTATATCATTATTATTATTATTATTATTATTATTATTAATAATATTATTGTTATTATTATATACAATTGTTGTTAATATAACATTAAAACTTATAAAGGAATGTGATTTATTGTAGATGATAATCATAGAAACAGCTTTCTCGCCAAAATTCTCAGTTGCTGATTTATATATTTGCTAGGTGTAAAAATTGGTTATACGCTTTTCATAAGCAACATAGTCTTCTGTTACATGCACAGTGTAATGACTTCCAATACAGTAAATGCCTTTTTTTCTAGAAAACACAGAGCTAATGGTTCCTTTCACACACTTATAATCTGATATACCAGTTGGGTTCAACAAAATATGACATATTGAGCTGATATCCAGGTAATTGGGTCCTACTGTAAAACTATTTGTTATAAAATTTAGAGAATAAATATGACCTTGACTTACTTGAAAAAGAATAGTGGTTTGCCCCGGTGTTTAAATAAAAGGTTTGGGATCTAGATGTAATACCAGGGGATAAACTTGCAAAGTAACCCATTGAAGGACGTCCACCTGGAGGACATGGGAAACAGACACCCTGAAAAACATTTTAGAATCAAATAATTAGCTTAAAAAATGACCCAGCACACTAGAAATGGCTAGAAAGCCCAAAACAAATGTGGAACCTTTATATTCAATAAGACTAAACATTTTATTTTATTATTCAATAAGACTCAAAGTTTTATTTTTCTAGTGAGGTGAGGCTTATCCAGTATCTATGCTAGAGTACGGTGCCTTCTATGTTGTAACTGGAGAGATGATGTGACACTTGAGTAATGTTGAGCTGATTTTTTACTTGTTTGAATTCAATGTTACATTAAATTAGCTTGCAGAAATAACATATATGCATTGGTGTGAATACTTTATAGGACTGAAGAATCCCTCCAAAGTTCCACTACTAATGCATTAAGAACTTATATCTTATCCATTGTTTTAACTATTTTAAGGACTGGATCCAAAGCTGCTCAATCTATTGATTTAGGTGGAGCTGCATTTGACTTATTTGAGTACCAGAATTAGTGCCAGTATTTTGACAGAGATGATCAGCCTTATTAAATTGAGATTCAAACAATTGAATAGGGCTCTATATAAGCACAGAGCATATATTTTTACAGAAGTTTTTAGTTAGTGAAGACATTGCTTTTGGATAGAAGTTCACTAACTAAAAACTTCTGTAAAAAAATGTTCTGTGCTTATATAGAGATCTATTCAATTGGCTGAATCGCAATTTAATAAGGCTGTATGTTTGTAAGCCACTCAAATATGATGAAGAACTGAAAAACAAATGATGGATTTTCCTTTTAGCCTGTTAAAAGTGTTAAAAGTAAGCTTTTATTTAATCTGATAAAAATGCTTTTTAGATGTTTAATAAAAGAAAAAGAAAAATCAATTGCCCTTTAACAAACATATTTCATATATAACATACTACAAAGAAGACAGACAATAACTTGATGTTTGTACAAAATGTAATGTGATCTTAGAAAAGCCAAGTGTTAAACCATTATATTAAATAAATATACGTAACTTACTGCTTGGAACAACTTGTAGTTCTCACAGGGGTAGCTAAGGAATCCATATGGACTTATGATACTCTCGTTGTAGTAATGTATTGCTCGCATGTGATTACAGGCCAGTTTTTCTATTAAACCTTTAAATAAAAAGCACAATCTCAAAATGAATGGTGTCCAAAAACTCTGTCAGATTCCCCCACTAATAAAATATAACATTTGGTTCATATACTAATTCTAGGTGTCCGCTGCATCAGCTCTAACTTGAAGCTCTGTACAGTGAGTGACTACATGCTGCTTGTCTACAAGAACTTTTTAAGTTAGCGGTGCAGAAGACTCTGCCACTAGGCCCTTCCGTGCTGCACCTCCCCATATAACTATAGCACAAATACGTGAAAATCACACAAAAATACATGTTGATGCCAATGCTGAATCCTGCAGGTATCTTTAATAATTTGGTGAGATTGTGTGTGAATGAGGGGTGTTTTGGAAGAGCAAGTATTGCATCCATTGATGAAAGCTTGTCTGATTGTAAGAATGTCCAAGAGAAGGCCTGGTGTCAAATTCATTGAGATCCAATTATCTAACAAATCTTCCTTCCAACACTCATCACTCCCTCCAATTGAATCGCTCTGTAAATGTAGCTATCATTAAACAAGCCCGCAACTACAGTCCAGAAGCCTCGAACCCGTAAACCCTGGTTTCATATGTAAGCATTTCAGGGCCCGTAGTTATTGTGTAGACAGAGCCAATAGTAAATGAGACCGTCATGATGATGACAAAAACACGTGCAAGAGCCCATCTGGCTCTCACAGTGTCCCTAAATGAAACCTTGCTGCGGGGGGTCCTGATTGGGACATTTAAATCTCCTTCTGCGGGTCCTTAAAAGGCCCGCGACACAGAAAGAGTTAAACCCTGCCGTGGGGGTACTATAAGTACCCCCGCAACACGTAACATTAACCCCCTATGCTGCGGGGCTCCCATTGGGACCCCTGCAGGGTCCCTACATTAACCTTTGCTGGGGGCTCCCGATTAGTAGCCCTGCAGCATGGCAAATTCAAATTTCCCAGCTACAATTAAATTTAACCCCTGCCACCGGATTATTTTTGTATGTAATTATTTTTTTAATTTTATGTGTAATTAGTTTTTGTTATTTTCAGTAATTAGGGTTTTTTATTTTTTGTAATTCATGTTTTTTTTATTAGTGGGGGTTAATTAGTTTCATTATGGGTTAGTTAGGTGGTGCAGGGGTTAATAGGATAGGATAGAGGGGGGTTAATAGGAATGGGTAGTATAGGGGTTAATAGGATAGGGCAGAGGGGGTTAATAGGGTAAGATAGGGGGTTATAGGGTTTAATGGGGTAGGATAGGGGTAATAGGCTTAATAGGGTAGTATAGTTTTTAATAGGGTAGGATAGGGGGTAATGGGAGTTAATAGGGTAGGATATGAGGTTATAGGGGTTAATAGGGTAGGATAGGGGTAATAGTGTAGTGTTTATACTTACATAGTTACATAGTAATTAAGATTGAAAAAAGACTTTCAGTCCATCAAGTTCAACCTTTTAACATCTCCTCTGATCTTCAATATGCCGATTAAATATTGATTAATTAGTTGTTAATCAATTATTAAGCAATTATTTATTTATTTTTTATTTTATTTCAAAATTAATAATTAATACAGAGGAAGGCAAACAGAAAAAAAAAACAATTGAGACTTAGCCAATCGTCTCAAAGGGGAAAAAACAAATTAATTATTTCCTGACCCCAGATACTGGTGATCGGATTTCTCCCTGGATCAATACTGTCTCTCTAATTATCCATGATAACCCTGAATTCCCTTTTTAATTAGTAATAAATCCAGTCACCTTTTAAAGTTATCTATCGAATCCGCTGTCACCACCTCCTCTGGTAGAGAATTCCACAAATTAACCACCCTTACTGTGAAGATCCCTTTTCTTTCTTTAAGATGGAATCTTTTTACTTCTAACCTCAAGGGATGTCCTCTTGTCTGTTGAAAACCTCTTGGCATAAAAAGCTCCCTTGACAAATCTTTATACTGACCCTGGATGTATTTATATAAGGTAATCATATCTCCTCTAGAGAAAATAAGTTTAATTTGGTTAGTCTTTCTTCATAACTTAGCCCCTCCATTCCCCTTATTAGTTTTGTTGCCCTCCTCTGTACCTTTTCCAGCTCTAAAATGTCATTTTTATGAAGTAGTGCCCAAAATTGTACTCCATATTCCAAATGAGGGCGTACTAGGGATAACTCTTTGTGTGCCGCAGTCCCTTTTAGGACCCGTGGTGGGAGATATAAATGTTTAAATAGTGTCCCTGTGGGAGTAGGGACCCCTGCATCATTTTCGGAGCAGGGGGGAAATTTAGGGGTCGGGGGGTTCTTTTTTGCTACTTTGGCAGCATACATAAGGGCTTTCTTGTGAGTCCTATTTTGAGCCTGTAATATTTTTGGCTTCATTTGCCGTTTGCGGGTTTGACACAGACAATCGCTACCTTGGGGAATTGTAGCAATTGAATATCGATTTGCGGTTTTAGCGATTGTAACATTTACGTGCTTGATAGATCAAAGGCTTAGATGGGTTGGGAGTTAAAATTTTGGCAACCGCAAGGATTTTCAGCCTTTAAACCCATAGATCATTTGCGGCTTGCAAAAAGACGCCAATTAAGTAGCAAATTAGTTTACGGGCTACAATACGGGCTTCCCATAAACAACAAAAGCTGATTTAAATCGAGGCCATGCTATTATTAAATCTACACTTATGTGTGGTATATAAATATTAAGTGTAACACATATTTAAAAATAAATGTGTGGGTGAACCAGAACAAAATGACAGAACAAAATTAATCATATATTCATATAAATGGAGTGAAAGAAAAGAAAAGCTATAAGCCACCAAATATAAGTGAAATTTAGGACATGCAGTTCCCACGGTATATCGGTAAAGCAGCCAAGCATGGAGTAGGGTTTTCAATTCACTTAAAGAACATTGTATAGCCTGAGCTATACAAAAAGGTACTAGAGGCTATCTTGGATCTTAGGAAAAAATTATCAGAAAACATTTTTGAATTAAAATAATTTTCAAAAGCAATTATAATTTTAAAAGGACGTATTTAAATGGTCTCAGAGCATCCGTACAGCGTATAAACTGGGACAAATCGCTGGTAGGTAAAAATACAAAAAATAAATGGAGATCCTTTAAGGCACAGCCAAATAATGATACATATCAGTATATACCATCTGGAAATAGAAATAAGGCACAATATTTGTGGTTTAGTAATGATCAAGACAGGCATATAAGTTATATAAGCAAGCGGGTAACAATGTAGCATTATGTGCATACACGGAATATAATAAGTCTTTAAATTAAAACATAAAATTAAAAGTTAATTAAGGAAAGCTAAAACTAACCCTAAAACTTTTTATTTAAATAAATCGTGACATGGCTAGAACAGAAATTTTTGGAACCCATAATGTGTGAGACAGGTAAACTGATCAATGAAAAGACAGACAAGCTAAATAAATTATTTTCTTCTGTGGACACCATCCTACCGCTGTAAGGGCCTCCATGGCATCTAACTTTAAAAGATATGCATTGGAGGTCCCCCGACACAGATGATTTTTGCAGTGCTTTTCTGATATAAATCTGATTTAGTTTGTGTCTTCTGATTGGCTGAATTTTTTTGACTAATCAGAATGCACAGATTGACAGATTTATTAATCTGTGCACTCTGACTGATTAAAACAATGTTCCCACACAATTTTTTTTTTAGCAAGGGCATATACAATGCCGAATTCTTATTGGGTGAAATATGATTGACACATATGTCAGCCAATCAGAGGACACACAAACAAAAAAGTATTTGAGCCGTAAAGGTGCTTAGAAAATAATTTGCAGTGGTGGAGCTCCTCAAAGGAGCTCTGTTAGATTGAGTTAGTTTTTTTTATAAAACTTTGTGTTTTTTAGGAGGAGGGCCCTTTCAATGTGCCAGAATATGTATAATAATAGCATCTATCAAGGAAACTATAATCAACTTAGATAGCCCGTTTATCCAGGACAGAAGAGTGAGGACATGGGCATCTCTGACAACACTGGATGGGCATAAAAGGGTTGGTAAGTATGAAATATTGCTTCCTTACAGGATTATTAATTTTTTTTTTAGCAATTTTTTTGTTTATTTTTAATTGTATTTAACTTGACTTATTTTGTTCTGTAAGTCTTTTTTTATTTTACTGTAGTTTATTTTTTTTATTGTAATGTATATTTTAATGTAATTTAGTTTAATTTTATGTTTTTTATTTTTTTTATTTAATAGTGTAGTTTTTTCAATACAGTAGGGCTATTGGTTTTGTACTTAGGGTGACATGGGGTTCCTAGAGTACCACCATGGCACATATGAGGTTAACTTTTAGGTACCATGGGGGTCCATATGAAACTCTGTGGCAAGGAGGGAAACATTTTGATGTCCTTGGGTCTATATAGACTCCCATGGTTATAGATTATGTTGGGAATGGGGGCTTAGTCATTCAGTTGTGTCTGACTCTTTGTGACCTTATAGCCTGCAGCACACCAGGTACATCTGTCAGCCACTGCCCCTCTGAATTCCATCAAGCTCAGGTTCATTGCTTCAATTACCTCCTCTATCCATCTCTGTCTCTGCTGTTCCCTTCTTGGAGTGCTTTCAATCTTTCCCGGCATCAGAGTCTTCTCTAGGAAATCCTGTCTTCTAATGAAATGGCCAAAATATTTGAGCTTCAGCCTCATGATCAATCCCTCCAGTGAACAGTTTGTCTTGATTTCCTGAAGTATTGATTTATTGGATCTTCCTGCAGTCCAAGCAGTTTTCGCCAACTCCACAATTCAAAGACGTCAGACTACAGTACTCAGCCTTCTTTATGGTCCAGCTCTCACATATGTGTGTTACTACTGGGAATACCATACTTTTTACTATGCTGACCTTTGTCAATAATGTAACATCTTTACTTTTTACTAGCTTGTCCAAGCTTTCCATAGCTTTCCTCCCCAGAAGCAAACTTCTTTTAATTTCATGGCTGCAGTCATCATCTGAAGAAATCTTGGATCCTTGGAAAATAAAATCTGCCTACTTCTTCTGCATCTATTTGCCAGGAATTGAGATTGCTGTTTGTCATGATCTTTGTCTTTTTAACTTTGAGCAGCAGGCCAGCTGTTGCACTCTATTCTTCCACAAGCATCAATAGGTCCTTTAGTTCCTCCTCATTTTCAGCCATCAGAATAGTATCAACCGGGTAACTGAGGTTGTTGCTATTTCTTCCAGCAATATTGATTCTATCTTTGGATTCATCCAGTTCAGCCTTACGCATTATGTACTACGCGTACAAGAGGTGACACTATACAACCTTGTTGCTCCCCTTTCCCAATCTTGAACGATTCTGTTGTTCCATGTTTAGTTCGGATCATGGCCATTTCCCTCTTTTCTCCAGTTTATTTCTGAACTTTTGCAGTAAGAAGCTGGTGGTCTGAGACGCAGACAGCTCCAGGTTTTGCTTTTGCTTACTGTATAGTGCTCTTTGACTATATACTTTGTCATCAATCTGATTTCTATATGGTCAATCTGGTGATGTCCATGTGTAGAGTCGTCTCGGAGGCAGTTGGAAGAGGGTGTTTGCTATGACCAAAGAATTAACTTGACCGGATTTATTTGCTGCAGAACATAATCATACAAAAAAATAGCATGAGTTTGTCAAAGTTGCATCAATGTCAAACAATTTGTTTTTTAACTTGCTTTTTTTCTGCTCTGTCTAATGTTGCAGAACAATTTTGACTGTAATCAGCTGTTTCTCTCAGCTATTCTTTCAGAGGGGTGACTTTTACATTAATGAGTTTTCCATTAGTTTTACTGGATGGAAGGAGAGTTTTCTGCATAACTTATAGGCCTCCATCCAAGTCATGGGGATTGCACTTTAAGCCATAATGCCTTTCCTAAGAATTGACCGATCAAATGTGAGTCCATTCACAACAATCAGCATGGTATACAATTCAAATTCCCTTTCAAAATCCTGCAAGTACTTCTCAAAGTCTCTGATGATGTTGTCAAACTATTAAAAACTGAAGTTTTAGTCTACCAGTAAAGGCCAAGCTTTGATGGAACCCAGGGATTTCTCAATGCTTTCCAATGATATCTGGTCATAAGCACTCTCTCTCTACAACAATGCTTTTTATGCCTTCCAACACTCTTTGACAGATTACAGGCATAACAAGGGGAGCCATTTAGGAGAATGTTACATTTTTAAGGACTTGATCACTGAAGATCACTGAGTCTGTTGCCAAAATTAGATCCAGCTCTGGTTTGCCTTGACCCTCGACCAGGTAGAATACTTCAGCCAAAGGACCAAACCTCTTTAGAAGTCCTGTTAACTCCAGTCCTTGTTCTCTGGCCAAAGAAATTATATGATATTATATATTTTTCTTGTCTGTCAAAGCCACTGCTTGGAAGTGATGTGCACTGCTGTGATATAAATTTTACACTAATATATGCAACATTCCATTCTGCACATTTTGTTTCTCATTTGCTGCCAACTCTTTTAAAGCCTTCAAACAAGCAGCAATGTGGATATCATCATTTAGAAGGGGGGTGATTATTTTTTTGATATTTATTATTTTTGTACAATAGTATATTCACTAACTATTTCTATAAAATACTATTTGTGGATATATGGTAGAGTCTACCTATATGGGAATGTTTGCATTTTATATGCTAACTGCTTTAACTTCTGGTCAATGGGTACCATTCCTATTATATACTTTCTCTTCATTTTTCAAGTGAATGAGATAATATTTTTCAGGAACACTCCCAGCCACCAATGAAGTGAATTGCCAGTAGGATTGATGAGAAGATTCTAAGATAATATATTAAAACATTCTATGGTTATTTGTTGGAACTGACCTTCGGGTGTTAAAGCAAATTAAACTAATAGCAACCACACATATATATTAATATATTACAGTTTTGTTATAATTATTTCTTGGTATCTTTCATAAGATACATGCAACTTTTAGCTTATTTGTCTAATATGGCTGATGTTAATATTCAATGTATTTGTATATTCCGGTTTATTGTTACAGTTACTATGCTTTTTGTCCATAAGATGGAGCTGTAAGCCATACATTTTGCATTGTATTAGAATTTGTACTGCTGTTTGTATCAATATGTACAACAACAGCAACTTGGTACACGTATCTACATGCGCTTAATGCTTTAATGTTCACAGCTGTTTTTTTTTTTTAAACTATTTTTAACATAACATGGGTGTTTTATTGAATTTGAGATTGAAAGATAAGAACTTTTTAAGTGGAGTCATTTAGGCTGTCATGTTCCCAAATGCCAACCAACCCTACTTCCCTGAAGAGGATTCAAAACAATAAAACCCTTCACCCTTTGCAAAGAAGTTATCTATGTGGCTATTGTGTAGCAATGACTTATCTGCACTTATTTATTTATCAGGTTCTTTGATATTTTGTCTAACAAACTATAGTTACAGTAAATTTCATTATAACTCATTATCTGAAAGTACTTTATGACATTACGTGCCAAGTTTTAGGTATAAACCTCCTTGAGGGTTATAAAACACTGACTTGAGGTAGTGATAAATGAGCCATGGACTGACCCCCAGTCCTTGTCTAATCCCTAACAAAGCCAAATATATTACAAAACTTTAGTGCATCCATATATTTATATGCTGTGATTTAAGAAAATATAGAACAAAACTGTCAAGTTATCAATTAAATCAAATAAATATTTAATTTACTGCTGCTTGTATCTTCAATAGAACCATCCATACAATAGATTTTCAACAGATAATACACAATATATGACATCAAAAGCTCGGCTAATGTCTGCTTACTAAACAGATCTGCACCCTGATCTGACCCAGACATCCCATGAAGAGGCACAGGGAAGCCCAATCAATAGTGCCCCCAGAAAATCAGTTCTGAATGGAGTTTAATGTTTCTACTGCCCTATTTTGGAGATGAGGAATGATGGTACTGATTCAGTTTGCTTCAAATGTAGATGCTGTAAGAGCTTCAGTGCTGCCAGCTTCCCCCTCTCAATGTAGGAAAGCTCTTATAAATGTATCTGTCAGTAAACACATTTTGCACTTCAATATTTCTTACCATTGATGTTGGACATACTTGTTATTTCTCCACAACCAGGCATTTCTTTTCCTCCATTAGGATAATAATCATAGTGGCCAATTGGTTTTCTTATCCCTGCGCCTGGAAAACCGAAAAATTAAGAGTTTTGATGTGTTGTGTTATAGTAGATGAGATTATATTATGAAAAAGCCCCATTAAATTTCAGCCACGTAAGTGCAACGTGAGGCCTGCAGCGACTGCAGGCTTGAAAATCTCCAGTGTTACAGTGATATATAATTGGAAGGGGGTGCAAGCTAGGGGCCGGAGACTGTAAATCGTAACACAGTCTGTTGCATGTGCTGCGGTGAGCAGGATCAATTAGTCAAACCCGTAGTAACGGATTAGACGCAGCCACTAGCAAAAGTGATTGCCATCATGGCTTATTAAAGCCTGCGGGAACCCCTGCAAGCTCCCGACATCAGCCCCTGCTGCGAGGTCCCGATCGGGATCCCCGCAGCAGTTAAACACTGAACCCTTGCCGCAAGGAGTACTTCAAGTATCCCCCTGGCACCTAAATTTAACCCCCATATGCTAGGGGCCCTCATCAGGACCCCCGCAAAGTCCCTATATTACCCCTTCCAGTGGGGGCCCCGATCGTAAATCATATTTCAGCCAATTAGAAGGTTGCAAATGGTGTGAGCCAATCAAAATGGGGTACACCCCTATATCCCAATCAGATTGCAGCCAATCAGAAGGTGCAGATGCATGGAACCAATCAGAATGGGATATACCCCTGTGGGGTGTATCCCATTCTGATTGGCTGAAAGCAATAGCAATAGTGTATTCTGATTAGATTAAATATGATTGACAGTTACATCAGCCAATCAAAATGGGATATAGGGGTGTATCCCATTTTGTTTGGCTCACACCACTAGCACCTGATTGGCTGAAATATAATTGACAGTGATTGCAGCCAATCAGAAGGCGCCATTTCAATTTTTGGACTGGATCATGCGCAGGAACCTCTATTTGCGGCGGGGTGAGGAGCTCCGTTAGTTTAGTATTTTTTTTGGAAGAAAAATACACAAATAGTTGTTGGAGAGGAGGAAAGGATTTCAAGTTCCTACTTATTTATTACTGGTGCTTGTCCCATATTAACCAGTTGTTTACCTCTGAGATCTTTATACCTAAATGCTTTAAAAAAAAATCCAATTCTGTATTTTTACTTACTACAGGACTTCATTAAATGATGGAAGAATTCGTTCTTTACAATTTTTAACTATTAGCCACTTAACAATCATTTTTATTTGGACAATAAAAGCTTTTTCTACAAAGGTGAAGTTATCCAGGGACAGGTGAAGTAGTGCTAACTCCGAAGAGGGGACAATGGTCTTTAATAATACTGTTGAAATATATTCAAAACGTAATAGCCAAATTTCCTTCACCAAATGGCATTCCCACCCATTGTGTTTATAAGATCCTTTTTGGGCACAAAGTCTCCAACATCTATCTAAAGTAGATTATTTAATTATTAAAGCTACCTTGATGGGGATCATGTACTATCTCTTGGTGGTCTTAAAATAGACTTTTCTAAAGGCATACAGCCTTATTAAATTGTGATTCAGTAAATTTAAAAGGGCTCTATATAAGCACATAGCATATTTTATTTACAGAAGTTTTTAGTTAGTGAAGACCTTGCTTTTGGATAGAAGTTCACTAACTAAAAACTTATGTAAAAAAATATGCTATGTGCTTAAATAGAGCCCTTTTAAATTTACCAAATCGCAATTTAATAAGGCTGTTGATATTTAGTTATCTTATGTGTAAGCGCAAAGGCTTTAAACCACTTATCTGCTGAAAAGCAGGCATTAAAGTCGTTTTCCAATTCTCTGTAATTCTAGCTTTTTTTATTTTTTGTAATGTAGTTGTATTAATTTGTGTAATGTAGTTTTTTTTTATTTTCAGTAAATTGTTTTTATTTTCTTTAATGTAGAGTTTTTTATTTTTGTAATTAGTGGGGTGCTAGCGATTTTATTAGTGGGTTAGTAGGTAGTGTAGGGGTTAATAGGGTAGGGTGGGGGTGTTAATAGGATAGGGTAGAGTGGAGTTAATATGATAGGGTAGAGGGGGGTTAATAGGATAATGGAGAATAGGGGTTAATAGCATAGGAGTTAGGTAGTTAGTGTAGGGGTTAATAGGGTAGGGTAGGAGTTAGGTAGGTAGTATAGGGGTTAATAGGGTAGGGTAGAGGGGGATTAATAGGGTAGGGTAGAGGGGGGTTAATAGGATAGGGTAAAGGGGGGTTAAAAGGATAGGATAAAGGGGTTAATTAGTTAGAGAGGGGTTAAGATAATGGAATAGGGTAGGAAAGGGGTTAATAGTGTAGTGATTAGACTTTGTAGAGGACCCTCATGGCACTTATATTGTTGTTATAGGGTTATTAGTGTCCATTAGGGTCTATATAGACCCCCATGAGTAATGGGGTTCATTTTAGGTTCCCTTTAGATTGTAAGTAGCGAGTTTCCAGTCTTGTAGGGTGCTTTCGGATAAAGCACTTTCTGCTAAGATTCTAAGCTCAAAACAGGGCCCTTCAACTTTGAATTTGTTAAACGTGTATTTCCCCTGTTCTTATCCCCTGTACAGCGCTACGGAATATGTTGGCGCGAAACAAATAAAAGATAATAATAATAATAATAATAATCCTTGATTCATTCTTTTAAATACAAAGTACACTGCAAATCTATTCATGTCAATGTAACATTATTAGCTCTACCTTGAATAACTGTCTGAAATCCTTTGTAACAGTTTCTAAGCTTCATTTTATAAACTGATCTTGATCTCTTTCATATAATTTATTTTATGCCTTAGAAGTTCTAAATGTATTCTGTTTGCTTGATTGCTAATTTGTTACTTCTGTTTATCACATATATAGTTGTCAGTGTGGGTAACGTTTGCAATGTTGGTCTCGCGAAGCGAGCAGTTAGGCCCACTTGACCAACACCCGATGGGGGCTACAATGAGCGCCAAAGGCTCTCATTGCAGGGCTCGCATCACCCCCACTACATGGTTCCTGCCAATGCATCGTGAGGCCTCCCCAGGGCACGCATTACCCACCCCAGTACCTGGATGCGACCCTGAGCTCCTGCTGTTCTCTCCCCTGAAGCGCATCTTCTGGTTGTGTCCGACCGGCATATGATAATGAAGTGACGTCACATGCGCATCACGTCATTAGCATATGCCGGTCGGACACAGCCCGAAGACGCACACATGACTAACCCCCAGCTGCACAGGAGAGGGAGAGCAGGGCAAAGAGACACAGGTGAGGGTGTAGAGGGTAGGAAAGACAGGAGATGGAGAGGGGGCGAAAGAGACACAGGGGAGGGAGAGGGGGAAAAGAGACACAGAGGGGGGAGAGACACAAGGGAGGTAGAGGGGGGAAGAGACACATGGGAGGGGGAAAAGGAGACACAAGGGAGGGAGAGGAAGGGGAAAAGGAGACACAAGTGTGAGAGAGGAGGGGGAAAAGGAGACACAAGGGAGGGAGAGGAGGGAGAAAGGAGACACAAGGGAGGGAGAGGATGGGGGGAAAGGAGACACAAGGGAGGGAGAGGTGGGGGAAATGAGACACAAGGGAGGAAGTAGACAGGGGGAGAGACTCAGGGACTCGCGATGATCGCCAAAGGTGCTCACATTGGGTGGCAAACAGCATTGCCAGGCTTAAAATGTTATTCTCATCATTGTTGTTGGGCAAGTAGCTAGTTTTATAATATTAAAAAGTTATTGAAAGCATGGTTTTCTGTGTAGTGTCCAAAAGGAGGTACTTAATAAACCACTGTGACTTTTTTTTTTTTAAAGGCCAACTTATATAGCTGCATCTGAACTATTTGAAAAGGAAATACAGTATCTCCAGAGGAAACATCAACAATACATTATAAAGAAGAAGAAGAAGAAATAACTGATTTGCCTCTCTTAAAACAACAAAATACAGATACAGGAAGAAAGAGGGAATGGCCCAAACACTACTGTGATTTCTACTACCACCAACATCTCTCCTGAAGACAGCTCAGACAACACTGGAATTATAAACCTATCTAACCACCAACTAACACAGCCTGAGATCTCTGTTCTATCTAAAGGACAATCATTCTGTCCAAGCACAAAACTGGACAAAATTCAACTATACTCAGACATGGAAGTATTCTTCCGGAGGCTGAGGCTCACAGAATACTATCACAACAAAGAGGATACCACACCCTTATTGGATTACAACAGAAGGAAAAAGAACACATAGTTTACCCCACCACCTTGACGCAACCCTAAACTTGACAGTTACCTAGAAAGCGTTCGCCTGAGAACATCTTCCTTGGTAACAAATCAGCAAAAAAGATACTTATACAATATCTCCCCATTATAAAAACAGCTGCCATAAAGGGCTTAAGGAAACCCTAACATCACCATCAAACCAGCAGACAAAGGGGGCGCAGTTGTAATTTTAAACACTCTGGATTACATACAAGGTAACAGGCAATTGACAGCACCTATTACAAGAAATTGGACCAGAACCCTTCAGAGGATTATACCAGCCAACTCAGGGAACTCATCTGAACGTTCCCCAAGAACGTGCAGGATGAATTGGAGCAGCTCATACCCAAACATCAAACAACTGGGACTTTCTACATGCTGCTCAAGATCCACAAACCAGGCAACCCAGGGAAACCTAGGTATGGACACACTGACTGAACAGTTATCTGGTCTTGTTGAAAACATTCTGAAGCCACTCATTACAAACTCCAGCAGCTATATACAGGACACCACTGACTTTCTGAACAAACTCAGTCAGATTAAGGACCTACCTGCTAACACAATACTCGTAGCCATGGATGTTGAATCTCTTTACAGCAACATTCAACACAAAGATGGCACTGAGGCATGCCTCAAATTCCCCTCAACACACACTCCGAACCAGAAATATAACCCTGATACTGACCCACAATTACTTCACCTTCAAGGAACATGTTTACCTGCAAATAATGGGGACCGCAATGGGTACTAAAATGGCACCACAATATGCTAATTTATTTATGACTGACCTTGAACAGAGATTATTGTTTACATATGTTCACAAACCTTACAGATACTACCTTTATATAGATGACCTGTTCATCATATGGACAGAGGGAGAAAAAAGCTCAGAGACTTCCACACTGACTTTAATATTTTCCACCCATCTATTAAATTTAAAAATTGATTACTTTGCAGAACAGGTGAACTTTCTGGACACCAGCTTATCCATTATTATTATCGTTTATTTGTAACGCGCCAACATATTCTGTAGCGCTATACATAAGTTAAGTTACAGGCAATGACAAGTTAAAGATTCACACATTGCAAAGAGTGGATGGCCCTGTCTTTGAGCTTGGAATCCAGTGTCCATAGCGCTTTCCCTAAAGCACCTTGCAGGATTGAAACTCGCAGACTTACAATCTAAAGGTTAAAGTTTGTATGTGGTACAGTAGGGAGAGAGTAGTGCTGAGCATGTTAGGGAGGAAGGTTATAGGCTTCTTTAAAGAGGTGCGTTTTTATTGATGTTTTGAAGGATTTAAGGCAGGAGGATAGTCTGGTGAAGCGAGGCAAGGAGTTCCAGAGAATAGGGGCAGCGCTAGAAAAGTCCTGGAGGCGGGAGTGAGAGGAGGTGACAAGAGTGGTAGAAAGAAGAAGGTCGTTAGCAGAACGAAGAGGGCGTGTGGGGGAGTATTTGGAGATGAGAGCAGAGATGTATGGGGGTGCGCTGTTGTTGAGGGCTTTATAAGTTAGGGTCAAGATTTTAAACTTTATTCTGGAGGCTAAGGGAAGCCAGTGAAGTGATTGACAAAGAGGAGCTGCCGACACTGAACGATGTGTACTGAAGATGAGTCTGGCGGAGGCATTTATTATGGATTGAAGTGGGGAGAGGCGAGTGATGGGCAGGCCAACAAGGAGCGAGTTGCAATTGTCAAGACGAGAAATGATGAGAGAGTGTATTAGAATCTTAGTAGTGTCTTGTGTAAGGTAATGGCGCATTTTGGATATGTTTTTTAGATGGAAAAGACAGGATTTGGTTAGAGACTGTATGTGTGGGATGAAAGAGAGGGCAGGGTCCAGTAGAACCCAGAGACAACGGGCTTGGGAGGTGGGAGTGATGATGGCATTGTTGACAGAGAGAGAGATGTGAGAAATTGAAGCTGTAGTAGAGGGTGGGAAGATTAAGAGTTCAGTCTTAGACATGTTGAGTTTCAGATGGTGGGCGGACATCAAAGAGGATATACTAGAGAGGCAGTCGGAGACGTGTGCTAGAAGAGAGGGGGATAGATCAGGTGCTGAGAGATAGATTTGGGTGTCATCTGCATAGAGATGGTACTGGAACCCAAAAGAGTTTATTAGGGTGCCGAGTGAGGATGTGTAGATGAAGAAGAGGAGGGAGCCTAGGACTGATCCTTGGGGTACGCCAATAGACAGGGGGTGAGGAGAAGAAGATGTGCCGGAGAAGGAGACGCTAAATGATCTTTCTTGGAGGTATGATGAGAACCTCAAGAGAGCAGTGTCTTGAATGCCGAATCCATCACCAATGGTAAACTTAACTCATCTGTATATAGGAAACCTACAGATAGATGCAGTTATCTCCACAGCTCTAGCTTTCATCCCTCACATACTAAACAAGTGATTATTTATAGTCAAGCCATCAGATACCACTGCATATATTTTAACACTGAGGACCATGTTAAAAACTTAAAAACACTGTCTGACTCCATCAGGATAAGGGGTTAAAAACCTACAGCCTTATTAAATTGCGATTTGGCCAATTGAATAGGGCTCTATATAAGCACAGAGCATATTTTTTACTGAGGTTTTTAGTTAGTGAACTTCTATCCAAAGCAAAGTCTTCACTAACTAAAAATAAATCATTTCAGAACGTTTTCCACCTTTAATGTGACCTATAAACTGTACAACTCAATTGAAAAACAAACTGAAATCTTTTAGGTGGAGGGAATAAAAAATAAAAATAATGTGATTGCATAAGTCTGCACACCCTCTTATAACTGGGGATGTAGCTGTGTTCAGATGTAAGCAATCACATTCCAAATCATGTTAAATAGGAGTCAGCACACACCTGCCATCATTTAAAGTGCTCTGATTAACCCCAAATAAAGTTCAGCTGCTCTAGTTGGTCTTTCCTGAAATTTTCTTAGTCGCATCCCACAGCAAAAGTCATGGTCCACAGAGAGCTTCCAAAGCATCAGAGGGATCTCATTGTTAAAAGGTATCAGTCAGGAGAAGGGTACAAAAGAATTTCCAAGGCATTAGATATACCATGGAACACAGTGAAGACAGTCATCATCAAGTGGAGAAAATATGGCACAAAAGTGACATTACCAAGAACTGGAGCTCCCTCCAAAATTGATGAAAAGTTGAGAAGAAAACTGGTCTGGGAGGCTACCAAGAGGCCTACAGCAACAATAAAGGAGCTGCAGGAATATCTGGCAAGTACGGGATGTGTGGTACATGTGTCAACAATCTCCCGTATTCTTCATAGGTCTGTGCTATGGGGTAGAGTGGCAAGGCGAAAGCCTTTCCTTACGAAGAAAAACATCCAAGCCAGGCTACATTTTGCAAAAACACATCTGAAGTCTCCCAAAAGCATGTGGGAAAAGGTGTTATGGTCTGATGAAACCAAGGTTGAACTTTTTGGCCATAATTCCAAAAGATATGTTTGGCACAAAAACAACACTGCACATCACCAAAAGAACACCATACCCACAGTGAAGCATGGTGGTGGCAGCATCATGCTTTGAGGCTGTTTTTCTTCAGCTGGAACTGGGGCCTTAGTTAAGATAGAGGGAATTATGAACAGTTCCAAATTCCAGTCAATATTGGCACAAAACCTTCAGGCTTCTACTAGAAAGCTGAACATGAAGAGGAACTTCATCTTTCAGCATGACAACGACCCAAAGCATACATCCAAATCAACAAAGGAATGGATTCACCAGAAGAAGATTAATGTTTTGGAATGGCCCAGCCAGAGCCCAGACCTAAATCCGATTGAAAATCTGTGGGGTGATCTGAACAGGGCTGTGCACAGGAGATGCCCTCGCAATCTGACAGATTTGGAGTGTTTTTGCAAAGAAGAGTGGGCAAATCTTGCCAAGTCAAAATGTGCCATGCTGATAGACTCATCATACCCAAAAAGACTGAGTGCTGTAATAAAATTAAAAGGAGCTTCAACAAAGTATTAGTTTAAGGGTGTGCATACTTATGCAACCATATTATTTTATTTTTATATTTTTTAGGTGTATGCTGACTCCTATTTAAAATGATTTGGAATGTGATTGCTTAATTCTGAACACAACTACATCCCCAGATATACGAGGGTGTGCAGACTTTTGCAACCCCGTTATTTTTATTTTTATTCCCTCCACCTAATTTTTTTACAGCAGAGAAACCTGACATTTTAACAGGGATGTGTAGACTTTTTATATCCACTGTATATATATATATATATATATATATATATATATATATATATATATATATATATATATATATATATATATATATATACATACAGTATATATATATATATATATATATATATATATATATATATTTGTTTATATTTCTATATAAATAGAAAGATTAAATAGCATGTATGTAATAGATTATCATAATTTTGAAATAGCTTCTATGTATCCAAATATAGGCATAATCAAAAGAAAAAAAATAAGAATTGTGCAGCTATAATAAAAGCTATGATAGCCACAAGATAATAAAGTGTAGCACTTATATACCGTATACAAAATCCACAATAAAGTGCTCAATGCTGAGTGCAAAAAATATGACCTATTGCTAATCCTTATTGCAGTGGCAGTACTGGAGCCTGCCACTTACTCCCTGAAGCATATAAACCGCTACTCTAATCTCACCCTATTATGAGAAACCCTAGTGACACGTGGCAGATTTGTTTTGATTATGCCTATATTTGGACACATTGAAGCCATTTCAAGATTGTTATAATCTATTACATACATGATATTTAGTCTTTTTTTTTGTATTTTTCATAATTTAAAAGACAGTGGATGTGATTTAATTTTTATGCATCGCATAAGTGATATTTTAATTTTGTTAATAAAGATTATATTTTATTTCATATTGTGCTGCTTTTTTCTTATCTATTTAAATTTTGAGACAACCTTAGCAGATAGATGCTGGTTTTACAGGAAGTCTTTTTTCTTTTTTTTTTTGGTGTATGATTATTTACTTCTACACCAGCATATATGTTCCCTCACTTATTCCTTAATTATGGAGGCTATTTTCTCTTAAGGTTGATTGTATACATATTTAAATCCAATTGACATTGGGAAAACCGGTCAGAAATTACATATGAGGATGAATCTACACAATGATTATATATATATGTACATATATATATATATATATATATATATATATATATATATATATATATATATATATATTTCTCTGCTTTCTTTCTGTGCTTGGTTACAGCTTTATGGTTCCTTAAAATGTGAAACTATTTACGACCCCAATTTACTTACTCTGGTCTGCACTCCCACATACTTGCAGAGCTGGCTGAACAGAACACTATTTGTGAATCCTGGAATCTTTTGCTTCATTTGGGAATCTATAATCAGTATTGCCTCTGACTCGACAAAGAGGTTCCCTCTCGAAAGCTCATCATGAAAACCATGAATATGCAATACTCTGATTATTCATCTGAATTTATATATACTTATATATATGTCTATATGCCAACTTATGTATAAATGTAAATATATATATAAATTGTATATATGATAAAATATGGGTCAAAGCTTTCATGTGAAAGACATACTGCTCCATAGCGCTGGCGTCCTCTTGTGGACAAATCTGATAATGCATGATTAAGTTTAATTTTGCTTTTTGGTGTGTCCCACATTAATTTAATCTGGAGGGGGAAGGGGGGCTGTCCCCCCATCCCCCAAGTTCCTACGCCCCTGACCTTGATCCTTGTCTTTACATAATTCTAGTTGTGACCTTTTTTTGTTTACTTAGAGTTATATTTATCTTTAATAAAAGTAGGACTGATGGTAGAATTGTTTTAAAGAGTTGTTAATTTGTTTTTTTACTCCCTGATTATGGGTAGTAGTGTGGGTTAGAGCATTTCCCTTAAAATAAATGTTTAATTACCAATTATGTCAGTGTGTATCACATCAACAAAGATTGCATCTGTTTCATCAAGCCTAACTTCTCTGGGGGTATCTTCAAAAAATGGACGAGCTGGATCTAATCCTGTGACAAAAAGGAAAGATAATAATTAAAATATGTAAAGTCTAGCATATTGACTATGGATGAAAGGAGCACATGCGTGAGATGTATTATGAATGTTTAAAAAGATGATTATAAAAAACTATATAAATGGAAAATATATTTAGGAACCAGACATTATTGGGGCCTGCACCTGGTTATAGCAGTTATATGTTATTCATGAATATTGAGATATTGGGTAAATGAAGGTTGGTGATAAATGTTACATAAAAATAATGTACTGACATTGCTTGGTCTATGCTGACTAGCATCCTTGATAAAACATGTTTTATAAATTAGACGTTAATATTTTGTAAGATAGCCAATTGTTCAGGGCTTTATGTCAAACCATTTGTTTTGCCACTACCAGTACGGGGAGCAAAAGTTTATATACACCATATCCATTCTCCTTCTCAAGGTCAGTCTTCTTAACTCATAAGACAACAAAGGAAGGCCAAAAGTCAATTTAGTTGTTGGAGAGTCAGCCCCAATTATTGCCAGATGGGTTACAAATTGCTTTATTTTCAGCAGTTCTCTGACAAATGAGAGAGGTGGGAAGGGGTACTGCAGTGGCCATTAATGAGGTTAACTACTTATTATATTTTCTGGCTATAACTTTGCTGCTGTTTGCACATGTATTTTTAGTGTTGATTACTGACAAACAAAAAATAGATTTAATAGGAAAACTGCTTAAACTGGCACTTTAAAGGGACATTGAAAAAAATGTTTTGTTTGTTGCATTTGAAAAATGGTATTTGATAATGTACCACTGTGTTTCTCCTTTTTTTCAAATATAGCTCTCAAAGGAGAAAAACCTGAATCAAATGTTGGAGCTTGCCCCTGTCAGCCAGTGAGCCATACTTGTCTATCAATAAAATCTACAGGCATATATATGCTCTGTGCATTTCCTCTTAGCTTCAATGAAGTATAAACATGTTTTATTTACTATTTGTCCACGCATCACACAGCCTTTATGTTTAAAGAATGCTGGTTTAGATGTATGGCGAAAAAATAATTGTATTCTATGTCCATTTAAGTCTGAGCATCACTGTGATAGAAAATCACTTTTTGGTATGCTCATCTAACCATAAGGAGTTGCTCTGTTGAGGTTGTAGGTTACTTTCACCAGTCTGATTTTGTAGATTATAAGGGGCAAATATTTTCCTCAGATTGTTAATTTCTGTTTCCCTATATAGGGCGTTCCAGTGGGGTGGTGCTAAAACATGCATGGATAGTACTGAGATAACACAAGAGCTGGGGGTGCAGATATGCATAATATTAATAATTTGATAGCTTAAATTGTATTCTGGGTTAAAATTGAAAATCCATTTTCAAGTTTAATCAATCTCTATGTGGCTAGTTCTTCCAAATATAGACATGGGATAGGTGCAAAAAAAGCTTCTGTGACATACCCGATATCCTCCCAATGCCAGGAAGTCTTTTTCCAACTTCTCCAGCGACATGAGCTCCAAGGCTAAAACCGATTATATGAACTCTGGAAGCAAACATTCCCAATGTCTCCTAAGATGCAAAGAAGTAAAACTAACAATAAAGTAACATTTTTGTTTCTTCATTATTCTGACCTGCTAAACAAACTATTGTTATATTGGACAATCAGAAAGTGAAAAGATATTCCAGAGATTTTACAATAAAGCAGCCAGTCGTTTCAAAAGCCCCCAAAAGAAATCACAAATAGTTAAACACAAGAAATTAAAGTAAATAACGTATTTCTGACTCTTCAAGGGAAATAACAATGCCTGCAAGAATCCAAATATCTAATTACTGTTTTAATTAAATGAGTATTGTGCTGCTCACCTAAATGTTTATTTTCAGATCTCTCTCTCTCTCTCAGTGCAGCAGTAAAGGGAAGTAAATAAAATGCTGTATTTTTTATACTTTCTAAAGATTGTTTGGCAATTATTATGTGCAGTTCTTCAAAAGGATACATTTTAAAAAAAAGAACTACAATGGTGCGCCCTTTAATAATACAGTATTTCAAATAAAAAATATTGTAACTTTATATTTGAATGTAAGTGTTGCTTCTTTCTACCACCTTTAGAATAGAACATTGACTGATAATATCTACAAAAACGTACAAATGCGGCAATATCAACAAATAAGATAACTGAATTACATACCACAGAATTTCATACATTAAAGAGGCCTTTTATATCCATAGCAAAAATATTTGAACATTATCATCCTTTAAGTGAAATCACTTATCTCAAATACCTGAAATTACAGAAATTTTTTTATATAGACATATACTCTCATAATAAACTATCTAGGTGAATTTTTCAACAATCAATATACTATTTTGTTGGAGCTTAATTGCAGTAAACTTATCTCCCAGACCAAGTTAATTCTACAAAACAGGCACACATGTTATTTATTTTGGTTTAGCAGAATGAATTCCATAAAGCAAAATATCCTCTCTCAAATGTTGTATAAATTACAAACCCATACAGTTGTTCTCCCTCAACCACTAACTTGCCAAAAACATTTTGCCTTCCCGTGACAGCAAATAAACCCCTTACATGAAAAGAATTTGTAAAAACTCAATATAATATAAAACATCTCATACCTTGCCTTGTCTACATGGGGTTTCCTATTCTACATGTCAAAGAGTGAATTATACACTTCCTAGTAAAATGCCAATTATGTCATTTCAGGAGTAGGGATACACTTCACTCTTTGATATGTAGCCTAAAAAATCCTATGGAGACAAGACATGTCTTTAAAATGTGAGAGACAACATGTGTTGGCTATAACTGCTGGCTATGTACTACTGATCCATTTAAGTCAATTAATGTAAAGCATCCTATTTTGTTAGTGTTGGGAGGTCCTTACTTTGGATGAGCGAAGAGGTGTGGGGCCATGGCTGAAGGATGCCAAGGCACCAGCTGTGCAATATCTAACAGACTGATGCCTCCAGCCTTATAAGACAGTCTTATTGTGCCAGGGGAAAGGGGCCCACTGAGATGGGTTAACATTGGGGATGTTGTGATTTATGTGTCATTCCTTGTTATGCCTGTTTAAAGTTGCCTAGGTGACACTGGGCCCATACTGTGGTACCCATGTTTATAGTTTGGGTGTGCGTATGAACATGATGGAAGTGATGAGATGTATGTCTGTGTGGGGTTTTGTGGGGCTAGCACATACAAGGGAAATATTGTATATGCCCAATATTTCATAGTAATGGACTAGTCCCTTATTAACAAGATTAGGGAGATAATTGACCCCTAGGAGACACATGACATCAGCATCTCTCTCTATGTATCACCAGCCTCAGAGTGATGTCTCCAGGCCTATTGTATGTAATTGCCCCCTACCAGGAATACAGCAGTGGAAAGGGAAAACAATGGGTGATTGTCTTACAAGGGCAGGCAGGGGTGATAACATGAGCTAGAAGGATTGGGTGTAACCATGGATGCACATTTGAATTGATTGGTTTGTTGTTGCTAGAATGTGGTATAAATATGTCTGATGGTTTCAGTAATAAAGTTGTTATCCTGGTTCACATAATTAAAGTGTGAATTTTGTTATTGAGGCTGGGAATTCTGTTTGCTGGAGTAATGTATTTTCAGAACTTAGAAATATCCTTATGCTACACAAGACCACAGCCATCTCTCAGTCTAACCTGTGGGGAGAGGTTTGGGCAAAAGGCTCTTATCATACCCGATTCAACATACACTTTGTGACATGTGGGATAGCTGGAGTTCCAGTGAAGTCGGCTTAGAACAGAAATACACAGTGTGTGCTCTCTGTGCCCTGCATACATAGTGGCATGTGAGTGCCCCACTTAGGGAAATGCAGTACATTTACATATGTACATATTTTTATATTCCAATACAATATTGCATATTAAGATATTTTTATGTTATTCTTGTTGGAGTATGATATTTCTGCAAAGGTCTGAGAAGAATTGAAAATCAATGATGCATTGCACCTACACATCTTATCAGTACACCAGAATGACTAATATCTAGGACAAGGAAATACAATTCACCTACACACAGCAAGTGTCATTGAAACGAGGGGAAGGATGGATATGTACTGTCATGAATCAGCCAGTGGCCATAGGGGTTGGACAATGTGCATGGCTCCTGCTGTGGAAGAAAAGGTTTGGGGCCCACTTGTTATGGATATATTGTTATGTTGTGGTCTAGGGGATAAAGTATTATAAGTTTACCCCTTAGCATATCCCCATCCCTTCCATGTTTAGGCTCATTGTAATGGGTGTCATGTGAGGGAGCTGGTGGGATGTGTTGGTTGTATGTGTGTGAAACATTGTGTGTTGTATTTGTAAATATGAATGTATGTTATTATATTAGTATGTCATTATATTGTAGAGGGGAAGCCGTTGAATACAGCCAAACCTCCTTTGTTCCCAAAGGCCTGTTAATCCCATTAGCTAAGTGTCCAGCAGGGAACTAACAATGGGAAGCTCACAGCTGGAGAGCAGACAGGCAGGCACCCAGAAACAATGGGATGGCCTGAAGGCTTCTCAGCCTTCATAGCATGGGCACAGGAGAGTAAAGGTATGCTTTGCCCTGGAGATTCAGACCCCAAATGGATTAGTTGGCCCCGCCTAGTGGGTAGACCTGGGGAGGAGTCTCATGGTTCCCACGTAGGGACCCTGCCTGATTGGCCAGAGGCAGTTAGGGGCTGACTAAAGGTAGCCCCTTCCTGGTAATTATGTATGCCTGGTTAAAAGATGTTGTTTTCCAAATAAAGTGGTTCATAATTTTCATCAAGACTTTGTGTGCAGGTGTATTATTGACCCAGGGGCATATGCTGGTAGAGGAGATCGTTCTGACTCCCTTCCAGGTTCTTCCAGGCACACTACCAAAAGCTGGGACTTATGCTCTTGCATCCACAAAGAAGGTCCATTGGTCGGAGTCACCCAAATCTTAGGTCTAAAACCTACAGGAGATAAGAGGACTAGGATCCTCTATACTCCATCATCATTGTAGGTTGTGACAATTGGTGGCAGTGGTGGGATACTCTACAGAAAGACCAAGAATGGAGCAGCAATATGAGGAAGATATTGCCAAAGAAGCAAAAAGACGGTTTAAAGAAGTCAGACACCTTTTTCCAGAAAAGTTAACAGCACAAGATGTGGGCTGCGTGCTTGACCAGATGTTCCAGAGAATATGGAAAGAGCGCATGTGGGTAAGCAAAATGGAGGCGACCACATATACAAGGCCGTGCCCTGGGCTGTCTGAGGCCCAGAAAGCAGAACTGGCTCAGAGTTGCCTAGAGGAGCTCTCTGAGTGGGATGTGTCAGAGGATCAGGAGGAGGAGGAAGGGATAACCTTGCTCCTGTACCACCTTCTGGGAATGGAGACTGTTTTCCCCTAAAAAATGCAGAGACTGTGTCAGAGCCTAGAAGGGATGGTAAAGTCAGCTTGGGACCAAATCACCAGCTCCAAGAGCTAGAGACCCAGGGGAATGTTCCCTGGGTGGGGTCAGATAACCCATGTTTGTCCCCTGATACCCCAAGAGACTTAATCCCAGAAGAAACGCTAGCCGAGCACAGTTTCTCCAAACGGGTCCCGCCTGAGTTACCAGATGTGGAAAAGTTCTCACCTGAGGACTAGCTTCCAGCACAAATCCTGGCAGAAACCCCAGTAACTGCTCAACAGGTAGGGCCAGATGAACTAAGTCTGCCCTCAGAAGTTCTAGCCAATGTGTATGAGCCAGAACTGCTCATGGAGGCAGGGGCTCAGGATTGCTATTTAAGAGACTGTGGGGAGGGAAAGGAACTGGTTCCTAGCTACAGGGAACCGGACCTCACACAGGAGGAGGCAGTGGCACCAGGGCTAGGGATAGCCGTGCCTGCCTGGGAGAAAGAGCCATGGGTGCATTGCGGCACCCCAAAGGATTGTGGATGTAGTGAGGACTTGCCTGAGATGACCAGTGCCCAGGAGTCTACAAAGGATGAGGCCCAAGTTGCCAAGGAAAAGATAGCAGAAGAAGAGGGTCAGCTGAGGGCCCCAAAGCACAGCCTGGGTGGGAACAGCGTAGTTCTCCAGGCTGCAACACAGACAGACCCAGGGGAAGAAAACCAGGAGGGTCTGTCCAAAGATACAGATTTCCAGGAGCCAGAGCAAACAGAGCATCCAAGTCCGGACTCCATCAGGGACGCTGGAGTCAAGCGCAGACCGGTATGTACTTTACTGCAGTTATTGTGTTATTGGGCTCCCAACAATAATGATTTTGCTGAGGGAAGTACTGGACTGCCCCCTTGCAATCCCATAGGCCCAGAGACTGTTTTAAAGACCCCAGCCCAGCTGTGGGGACTGGCTGGAGGGAAAGGGGTTGCTATGGGACAGGGGTTGTTTTATGGGGCTCCCAAAAATACGGTTTTGCCTCAGAAGAGTGTATGGGTGCAACCCACTGTGTCCCCAGAGACTTCCATGCTGCTGCCAAAAACAGAGAGATGGGATCCTGGACTGTTTTGGGTGGGGGTTGCATGGGAAGAGCAATTTGCTCTATATAGTGGGAGCAAGGCCAAGGGCTGGGGGAGGTCTTTACTCTGCACCTTGCGACAGACAAGAACTGGCCTAGCATACAGAGGGCCTGACCAAACCAGCAGATTCATGACTATCAGCGTAGCTGGGAAAATCTTGGATGTTCCCTGCCCGCTTGGGGAAGGATTGTCATGAATCAGCCAGTGGCCATAGGGGTTGGACAAAGTGCATGGCTCCTGCTGTGGAAGAAAAGGTTTGGGGCCCACTTGTTATGGATATATTGTTATGTTGTGGTCTAGGGGATAAAGTATTATAAGTTTACCCCTTAGCATATCCCCATCCCTTCCATGTTTAGGCTCATTGTAATGGGTGTCATGTGAGGGAGCTGGTGGAATGTGTTGGTTGTATGTGTGTGAAACATTGTGTGTTGTATTTGTAAATATGAATGTATGTTATTATATTAGTATGTAGAGGGGAAGCCGTTGAATACAGCCAAACCTCCTTTGTTCCTAAAGGCCTGTTAATCCCATTAGCTAAGTGTCCAGCAGGGAACTAACAATGGGAAGCTCACAGCTGGAGAGCAGACAGGCAGGCACCCAGAAACAATGGGATGGCCTGAAGGTTTCTCAGCCTTCATAGCATGGGCACAGGAGAGTAAAGGTATGCTTTGCCCTGGAGATTCAAACCCCAAATGGATTAGTTGGCCCCGCCTAGTGGGTGGACCTGGGGAGGAGTCTCATGGTTCCCACGTAGGGACCCTGCCTGATTGGCCAGAGGCAGTTAGGGGCTGACTAAAGGTAGCCCCTTTCTGGTAATTATGTATGCCTGGTT
Source organism: Discoglossus pictus (assembly GCA_027410445.1). Lineage (NCBI taxonomy): Eukaryota > Metazoa > Chordata > Amphibia > Anura > Alytidae > Discoglossus > Discoglossus pictus. The sequence continues at coordinate 109,153,613 of CM050171.1, forward strand.
AAAAGATGTTGTTTTCCAAATAAAGTGGTTCATAATTTTCATCAAGACTTTGTGTGCAGGTGTATTATTGACCCAGGGGCATATGCTGGTAGAGGAGATCGTTCTGACTCCCTTCCAGGTTCTTCCAGGCACACTTCCAAAAGCTGGGACTTATGCTCTTGCATCCGCAAAGAAGGTCCATTGGTCGGAGTCACCCAAATCTTAGGTCTAAAACCTACAGGAGATAAGAGGACTAGGATCCTCTATACTCCATCATCATTGTAGGTTGTGGCATGTACAGTTTAGTAAGTTTTACATTTTAGTGCCCCAATAAGCAATTCTACCTGCTATTGATCTCCAAGCAATGCTACCAATTCTGTATTATCAGACAAACCATAAAGTAATATATTGTTTTGTACTAATCTGTAATCTCACAATGATGTATTGAAAAGAGCCATGTCTTCCTGTGATGTGTCCTTTTGAGAGTATCACATAACATTTGCTAAGAAGCATTACATAGCCACATCAAAATAGATCTTAAGCATTTGCTGCAGTGACAATCATTAGAACTGATAACACAATTTAGTCCATTGTTATTTGAAAGATTATTCTTGCAAACATTTATTCATTCATAACAACAAAAAAGGGAGCTCAAACTTCACCATGCAGTCTATGTTTGCTGGACCAGGTTCTACCAGGATTCGGTGATGGAGATGAAGGCACTTCTTCAGCAGTAGGCAGCTTGTGGTGGAGGCCATGTTTGGGGGCCTCTTGTTCAGTGTGGTGGATTGGGAGGCAGATGGTTTTGGAAGTGGTCCGGTATTGCTGCTAGGAGGTCCATCCTTCTGGGCAAGTAATGGTTTAGCTCAGAGATGTGCCCCTGGATGGTCTTCGCAATATCCTGTTGCTGGAGGCAATGTTCCTCTAGATCCATTTCTATCTGGTGATGTGCTTCCTATTGTCTTGCCCAATTATTCTGACCTCATGGAGCAGTTCTCTCTGTACACACTCCAACTCTAGGAAATACCTGCTGATTTCCTGTTGCTGGATCTGGAGTTCAAGGGGTTGAATTGAACAATATTTGCTGCAGGCCCCTGCATCTCTTTTTTGGTCCACGCAAATTACTACCCCCCCCCCCCTTTCTCCTATGGTTGCTGCCACTGGTAGTGCTGTGGAAGAATAATAGCTATTTAGATTCTAAATTAAGTATAACTAGATTCAGTATTTATATGTATGCATTATTTTCACTTGCATGGACAATGATTAGGAGACATCTAATAATGATTAGGAGACATCTTGATAATATCACTATTCGTGAATTATGATGACATTGGTCTAGAGATTGGCATAACCTGTTGTCATCTTGCTGATGTATCCATGGTTTTGCCTCAGAATCATGTAAACCATGGATTTACCCCATTATAACAGTATTCAATATTATTAGTATCAATATCACATTATATTGCAGCTGAGTTACAGAGTCATTACTTTATGATATAGGCCATATCATTGACTAGAAGTGTATGTTTGGTGAACAGGATTAATGATTGTGTTGTATGATTGGTGATGCTTGTACTCACCGTTCAGGGACTCAGGCTGGTCATGTCCACTAAACCAGCAATGCCTTCCACAGTGGTTGTGAACATTCTGCCATTTAGGAGTTCCATAAATATATATATGCAGTATTCTCCACCACTGTAGTGAGACCACCATTTGAGGATCCTGTGCTGACATCTTTCCCAGTCATCTTCTTCTTGACTATGGCCGTCAGTTATCCCTAGTGTGAACTCCCACAATGCTGATCTCTGCTTCCACCTCACTCTACATCCTTGTCCTCTGACCAGCTCTGACCTCTCGGCCGCCATGGAGTATATGTGACCAATCATAAATGGTTGATAGGATAATACATTCCTCCTGGGAGTAAGCTCTGTGTTTTTTGTCAGTCTTTTGACCCCCTGAACATGCCTGGGGATCAGAACCTCCATTGACTGACCATTATGCCTGGAGATCAATACTTCCTCCCACTACCTCACTAAACTTTATCTTTTGTGTGCCAGAGCTAGGGGCGTCAATCACTCTGGTAATATCCCCCACTTCTTCACCTTTTCCTCTTACAACACCTCTCACCCTCTCCTGCGCTTGGCACAGTCAGTGTTTGAGAAGGAAACATATAGCTTTATAGACTCCATGCAGCACTTTTTACTGACAATCTTTAACTTGACTGTTACAGGGACTACTGTTTTTATTGGCTTTGACTCGCTAACTCAGTCTATTAGTTGCTTATATACACACACACTTATATGTACATCTTTCTAGTGCTCATACTCTAATCTCACTAACATAAAAAACACCCTGTCTATGGGCACCTAACTTCTAAAATGAATAGCCTACATGAAGATGTAATTGCTTAGTAAATTATCCCATATATACTCCCAAGGCAGCCTTAGAGGAGATTCTATAGGAGCCATTTAATCGGGCACCTAGGTTCCCCAGCTCCCTACTTGCCCAGTCTAGACAATGTGGACTAAGTGAGCGAAATATTTGAAAAGTGTTGCATTTATTAGTACAACTCATCACAGTTAAACAGAAAACTTCCAACCAATGGGCCACTGAACTTCCCAGTGCTACTCAGATAGTTCTACTCATTGGTGACCTTTTTTCTGCAAGCACAAACATTGTTTCCAAATTAAATCCGAAAATGATGTACTTTCCCTCCAAAGGGATTTGCATAAATTAGAGGAATGGGCATCTAAGTGGCAGATGTGATTTAATATGAATAAATGTAAAGTTATGTATCTGGGAAGGCAAAATAGCCATGCAATTTATAATCTTAATAGAGCAAATCTAGGGGTATCAGATATTGAAAGGTATTTGGGAGTACTTGTGGACAACTGCCTAGGTAACAGTGCTCAATGCCAAGCAGCACTTGCAAAGGCAAGTAAAATATTAGCATGTATTAAGAAGGATATAGAAGCAAATATAATTCTGCCACTATACAAATCCCTAGTACGCCCTCATTTGGAATATGGAGTACGGTTTTGGGCACCACTTCATAAAAAGGACATTTAGAGCTGGAAAAGGTACAGATAATGGCAACAAAGCTAAAAAAGGGAATGGAGAGGCTTATTTATGAAGAAAGACTAATAAAAATTAAACTTATTTACTCTAGAAAAAAGGCATCTAAGAGGGGATATGATTACCTTAAATAAATATATCCAGAGTCAATACAAGGCTTTGCTAAGGGAACTTTTTGTGCCAAGGGGTTTTCAACTGACAATGGGACATCCTTTGAGATTAGAAGTAAAAAGATTTCACCTTAAAGAAATAAAAGGGTTCTTCACAGTAAGGGGGGTTAATCTGTGTGATTCTCTACCAGAGGAGGTGGTGACAGCAGATTCGATAGATAACTTTAAAAAGGGATTGGATATATTTTTAAATAAAAAAGGGCATTAAGGGCTAGACTGGATAATTAGAGAGGGAGTTTTTATCCAGGGATGAATCCGATCACCAGTATCTGGGGTCAGGAAGGAATTTTATATTTTTTTCCCTGTTGAGACAATTGGCAAAGTTTCACTGTTTTTTTTTTCTGTTTGCCTTCCTCTGGATCAATTAACAATAAATCTATGTATTGCAGATCAGAGGAGAACTAAAAAGATTGAACTTGATGGACTAAAGTCTTTTTTCAACCTAAATTACTATGTAGCTATGTAACTATATACAAAGAGATCTTGACCATTTGGCAACATAGATTAATCAAAATTAACTAACGACTTTTCCTTCACCTCATTCATCTATTACCAACCACACTGCTGATGATTCTGACGATACTCTCTTAGTCAGAATCACAACAGGAAACAGCATTATAATCTCAGCAGCTACTGTATAGATATACTGTATATCGATTTTAAAGATGTGTTTATGGTTACAAATAATATATTTATACCTGAGAATAAGGCCAAGTCAGATGCTTTCTATTTCTATTCTCCATTCTATTTCTCATGTGCTTCAAACAACTATATAATAATGTAATTTCTGTATTTACTGTCTGTTCAGTTGCAATATTTCTTTGATGACTCTCAAAAATTAAGACTTTAGGGAAGCAACAGCCTTAGAAGTCATTACTAAATTGTTTCTCTCTGTGACTAAAGGTCTTGTTTGAATAATGTTGAGAAGAGCTGGAGAAGTGGCGGAGAAAATAGAGGGCTCTGATGCAAATCACTTAATGCTCCAGCAGGTGAGAAGCTCCTCTGCCTTGCGACAGCCTCTACGGATAAATATGTTCACATTTATATACAAATATATGCACATATACAAATATATACACATATACAAAATACACACACATATAACCATCACCCACACACAGCAGCCACCCCTCTTAGCATCCATCCCTACATAGCAACCTGTTCTTTTCAGCAGCAATTCCTTCTGAGGATCCATCCCCCCACAGCAGTAAACCGCTCTGAGCACCCACCTCACATAGCACTCATCCCCATATCCTTTGTTCTTCCCTCACAGGACCCATCCCCCTGTATTTTGCTGCCACTTTGCAGCCCTTGCTCTCTTACCTTCTTCACTGATACACCCCCCAGCATGCTGAACTGTTCCACACTGCCACCTTTTGGAGCTTCAGTAGAAATGCTCTTTTTTTAAACAGGAACACACAAATTTCAGGCTGTGGTCTAGGAGGCACAGGGGTGTCCCAAGGGGGTCTTTGTGGATTGCGATGGGGTGGGAGGCCCCAGGGGGCCCCTTCACTCCATAAAAACAATGAAATGCAAAAAATGTTTTTACAAAAATTACACAGCACTGGGCCCTCTAGAGGAGGGCCCTGGTGCACTGCACCACCTGCACCACTGGTAGATCCGCCCCTGAGTTGAAGCTATTATTCAACAAATGTATCTCCACTTACTACATGACTATAACATGGACACGGTCATTCACTGTACTTCCTAATTAGAATTGTATGTTTAAAACCAACTTTAGATCTATTCACATTATTTTATTTAAATTATTATAAAATGGTTACATATAGTTACATAGGGCCTCATTCTATTATCGGCCGTAAACCGGCCGTAAGGCTGCGATTCCTTGCGGGGGTCCCGTTACCTCGCAATTCAATTAAACGGCCCCGCAAGGATCTCCTCTTACGGCCGGCCGTAAATCTTGCAACCGGCCGTAAGCTCTGAAATCTAAAAAGTCAAAAATAAATTCAAGACAGCTCTGTAAAGCTCTGTAAATGCTAGGGATCATATTGGGGGACATGAGGATTAAAAGTAACCCACTCTCAAGCTTGCACATCAGCCCAAACCCGAGTTTAAATTAACTGTTTATTTTCCGGCTGCGGCGTGGGCGGGTCTGAGGTGCTCCAAGCACTCTGGACTTTTTACATGGATATTTGACGTATATTAAAAAATATATATTTTACGGATTTGAGTATAGGGGAATTTTGTGCTATTTTTGCTAACACCGAAAATCACTTTATAGTCTTCTCAAAGTGCAGGATGGCTTTATTTGGGCTATATTTCGTGCTTAATTGGTGCTAGTGGGACCTCTTTCCTGCAAGTAAGCTGCGGCTCGGTTTTAGCCTTGCAGAGAGGGTTCCAAGAGCAATTGAATTGCAAATAGGATTTTCTTACGGCCGATTTCCTTGCGGCCGTTTTAGATCAAAGGATTTCCTCCGGCGCGAGCGGCCGCAAGAGATAGCAAGGCGCCGGCCGCAAGCCTGACGGAATCCCCGGCCGGAGGGGAATAGAATAGCAGAATAGCTTGCGGCCGGTCCTTGCGGCCCCGCAACGGCTGCGGCCGATAATAGAATAAGGGCCCATAGTAATTAAGGTTGAGAAAAGACTTTCAGTCCATCAAGTTAAACCTTTTAAGATCCCCTCTGATCTGCAATATGCGGATTAGTTATTAATTAATTAGTTGTTAATTAATTATTAATAAATTATTTAATTATTTATTTTTATTTTATTTTTTAATTATAATTTAATCCAAAGGAAGGCAAACAGAAAATAAAACCCAGCCAATCGTCTCAAAGGTCGAAAAAAAATGAATTCCTTACTGACTCCATATACTGGCGATCATATTTCTCCCTAGATCAATACTCTCTCTCTCTAAATATCCAGGATAACCCTGAATTCCCTTTTTAATAAGAAATAAATCTAGTCTCCTTTCAAAGTTATATATCAAATCCCTTGTCACCAGCTCCTCTGGTAGAGAATTCCACAGATTAACCACCCTTACTGTGAAGAACCCTTTTCAATCTTTAAAGTGGAATCTTTTTACTTCTAACCTCAAGTGATGTCCTCTTGTCAGAAAACCTCTTGGCACAAAAAGCTCCCTTGACAAATTTTTATACTGACCCTGGATGTATTTATATAAGGTAATCATATCTCCTCTTAGATGCCTTTTTTCTAGTGAAAATAAGTTTCATTTGGTTAGTCTTTCTTCATGCCTTAGCCCCTCCATTACCCTTATTAACTTTGTTGCCCTCCTCTGTACCTTTTCCAGCTCTAAAATGTCGTTTTTACGAAGTGGTGCCTAAAATTGTACTCCATATTCCAAATGAGGGCGTACTAGAGATTTGTACAATGGCAGAATTATATTTGCTTCCCTTGCTTCTATACCCTTCTGATATTTTATTTGCCTTTGCAGCTGCTGCTTGGCTTTGAGCACTGTTACCTAGGTGGTTGTCCACAAGCACTCCCAAATCCCTTTTAATATCTGATACACCTAGATTGCTATTCAATTGCTCCGGGAACCCTCTATGCAAGGCTAAAACCGTGCCGCAGCTTACTTGCAGCAAAAAGGTCCCGCTAGCACACAATTAGGCACATAATAAAGCCATCCTGCACTCTGAGGAGACGATAAAGTGATTGTAGGTGTTAGCATTCATAGCACAACATTCCCCTACACTCAAATCCGTAAATAATTTTTATTTTAATTTATGTCAAATATCCGTGGACAAAGTCCCGAGGGCTTGGAGTACCTCAGACCCGCCCACGCTGCGGCCGGAAAATAAACAGTTAATGAAATATCGGATTTGGGCTGATGTGCAAGCTTGAGAGGGGGTTGCTATTAATCCATAATTATTAATTAATAGTATAGTATTGGAGGATGAAAAAAGAGTTAGTCCATCAAGTTCAACCTTTTTAGATTTCTATTGATCTTTTTAATGTGGACTATTTATTATTAATTGTTAATTGATCCAGAGGAAGGCAAAGAGAAAAAAAAACTCATTGAAACTTTGCCAATTGTCTCATAAGGGGAAAAAAGCTCAATTCCTTCCTGACCCCAGAAACTGGCGATTATATTTCTCCCTGGCTCACTATTTTTCTTTGCTAGTTATCTAGGTTAGCCTTGAATGCCCTCTTTATTCAAAAATATATCTAACCCTTTTTTGAAGTTGTCTATCGAATTCGCTGTTACCACCTCCTTTGGTAGAGAATTCCACAGTTTAACCACCCTAACTGTGAAGAACCCTTTTCTTTGTTTAAGGTGAAATCTTTTTTCCTCTAACCTCAAAGGGTGTCCTCTTATCAGTTGAAAATCTCTTGCTACAAAAAGTTCACTTGACAAAGCCTTAATATTGACCATGGATGTATTTAAATAAGGTAATCATATCCCCTCCTAGCGAAAATAAGTTTCATTTTGTTAGTCTTTCATCATAACTTCCAACCCCTCCATTCCCCTTATTAGTTTTGTAGCCATTCTCTGTGCTTTTTCCAGCTCTAAAATGACTTTTTTTATGAAGTGGTGCCCAAAATTGTACTCTATATTCCAAATGAGGGCATACTAGGGCTTTGTATAGTGGCATAATTATATTTGCTTCCCTTGCTTCTATACCCTTCCTAATACATGCTAATATTTTACTTGCCTTTGCAGCCGCTGCTTGGCTTTGAGCGCTGTTACCTAGGTGGTTGTCCACTAGTACTCCCAAATCCCTTTCAATATCTGATACCCCTAGATTTGCTCCATTAAGATTATAGATTGCATGGCTATTTTTCCTTCCCAAATGCATAACCTTGCATTTATTTGTATTAAATCTCATCTGCCATTTAGCCGCCAATTTCTCTCATTTATGCAAATCCCTTTGTAGGGAAAGTACATCATTATCTGATTTTATTACCTTGTACAACTTAGAGTCATCAACAAGAATGGAAAAACTACTTTTGAGTCCTACTTCTGTGTCATTAATAAATATGTTAAAAAGGAGAGGACCTAATACTGAACCTTGAGGAACCCCACTTATCACATTAGACCAATCAGAGTATGTTCCATTCACAACAACTGTTTGCTTCCTGTCTCTTAGCTAGCTCTCGATCCATGAGCAGATATTTACTGCAATTCCTGTATCCCTTAGTTTGCTCACTAGTCTTCCATGTGGCACTGTATCAAATGCCTTTGACAAATCTAAAAAGACTACATCCACTGAGTTGCCCTGATCCAAGTTCCTACTAACCTCCTCATAAAAACTAATTAGATTGGTCTGACACAACCTATCCTTCATAAATCCATGTTGACTGCTACCTATGATCTTGTTCAAATAGACATATTCTTGTATTCTGTCCCTTATTAACCCTTCTAAAAGCTTCCCAACTACAGATGTGAGGCTCACTGGTCTATAATTCCCCTGATTTGCTCTAGATCCCTTCTTAAATATAGGTATCACCTCTGCTTTTCTCCAGTCATCTGGTAGAGACCGTGTAGTGAGTGAGTCTTGAAAGATTAGATATAATAGTTTGGCTATTACAGAACCCAGCTCCCTCAGTATCCTTGGATGTATTCCATCAGGACCTGGGGCTTTATTAACATTTATTTTCTCCAATCTCTTTTGTATTTCTTCCTGCATTAACCAATTATTTAGTGATGGTAGTGTAGCCCCATTATGTTGTGGTGTCCTAACCACTGGTACCTCCCTTGTGTATACCGATGAAAAGAACCTATTTAGCTCATCTGCCTTTTCCTGGTCACTAATTATCAGATGGCCTGTGTCACATTGTAATGTTCCTATAGTTTCCTTCTATACTTTCCATTGCAACTGACTTCTCATTTTCTATTTTAGCCAGTCTAATAGCCCTTTTGCAAGCCTTGTTGATTTCCTCATAGTCACATAAAGCTGCCTCTGTTCCCTCCTTCTTGTATAATTTAAATGCATGTTTCTTTTTCCTCATCATGATCTTTAAGTCATTGTTAAGCCACATGGGATATGATTTACTCCTATTCATTTTATTTCCACATGGTACATGCCGAAGAGTATGTTTATTTAGTAAGGATTTGAATGTTGTCCATTTATTTTCAGTATTTTTCCCTGTAAGTACTTTGTCCCAGTCTATATGTAGTATTGCTGCCCGTAGCCCATTAAAGTTAGCCCTTTTAAAATTTAGAGTTTTTGTTGGCCCCTTACAACTCTGTTTTTTATTTTCAATCTCAAATGATACTGTGTTGTGATCACTGTTCCTCAAGGGTTCGCCTATTTTAACATTTGATATTATATCAATATTACTTGTGATGACTAAATCCAAGATGGCCCCATTTCTAGTAGGTTCTTCTATTACCTGGGCCAGATAATGATCCCTGAGTGTACTCAAGAACCTGCTCCCCTTAGCTGAGCTGCTGGTCTCATTTATCCAGTTTATTTCAGGGTAATTAAAGTCTCCCATTATTAGAACTTGCCCATGCTTAGCTGCATTTCTAATCTGTAACAATAATTGTATTTCCTCCCTTTCAGCTATATTTGGGGGTTTATAGCATACTCCCACCAATATGCGTTTAGAATTAGCTCCTCCACTATTTAGCTCAAGCCACAAAGATTCAATGAGGCCGTTAGTGCCAGCATTAATATCTTCTCTGACTATAGGCTTAAATTCAGGCTTAATATACAGACAGATCCCTTCTCCTCTTTTACTATTTCCCCTATCTTTGATAAATAGGTTATAACCATCCAGATTAACAGTCCAGTCATGAGATTCATCCCACCATGTTTCAGTAATGCCTATTAAGCCCCATTTTTCTTGTACTGCTAATATTTCTAGCTCGTCCATTTTCCCAGGCAAACTTCTCGCATTAGCAAGCATACACTTTATGTTTGATATGGCTCTGCCGTTGTGAAGTGCTTGCCACTGTATTTGAGGCGCCTATTAATACCTCCCTACTGTCTATTGTAACCCTCCCCCTTCTCCTCCCCCATGGGTAACTAGTTCATCCCTTTCCCTCTCTACCCTATTTACCCCAATACTTCTATATAGTTCCTCCCCCCCACCTACAAGTTTAAAAACTCCCCCAGCCGTTCTACCATCCTAGCACAAAAGCTCCCTCATCATTAAGGTGCAATCCATCCCTGCTATAGAGATTGTACCCAAGTGAGAAGTCAGCCCAGTGCTCTAAAAACCCAAAACCCTCTGCACTGCACTACTTTTTTAGCCACGCATTAACCTCCCTAAGCTCCTTCTGCCTCCCTGGGCTAGCACGTGGCACTGGTAGTATCTCAGAAAATACTACCTTGGAGCTCCTTGCTTTAAGCTTATTCTTTAGTTCTCTAAAATCATTTTTTAGGACGCTTCCACTAACTTTGTCATTGGTACCAATGTGTACCAAGACCGCCGGTTCATTACCAGCCCCTCCCAATAATTTATCCACCCGATCCACAACATGCCGAACCCTAGCACCAGGGAGACAGCAAACTGTTTGATTGCTGTTGCTCTGCCTATTCTTCCCTCCCTCTCCTCCAGTAGAACTGTTAGAGGTAACAGCTCTATCTGGCATTGCCATTCCTTAATGGACATCCCCAACAGTTTCACTCAATCTGGCAAATCTGTTGGTTTTTGCCAACTCAGAACTGGCCTGCCTCCTCCTGTTCCCCCTGATTCCCCTTCTAACTGTAACCCAGCTACCTCCCTGGACATCCTAACTAGCTCCAGCTCCTCTCTCCATACGAGGCCCTGCTAAACTGTGCTCCGTGAGCACCACCTCCCTTTCCAGTGGAGCAGTATCACTAAGTGCTGCAATTCTCCTCTCCAGATCTTCAATTTGAGCTTCCAGAGAGGCAACATGCTCACACCTCTCACAGAGGTATGGACCCTGGATCATCTGTTCCAGTAGTGCATACATTTGGCAGGATGTACACTGAGGGAGGTTACCACTGGACTGACTCATGATTATCAGTTACAAAAATACAGTGAGAAAACAAATCAATGTATTTGTATAAAGATTGCTTTCTACACCTTAATCCAAACAAAACAGAAAAAAAAAATATACTTTTGTTTTCTGTTTTTTCTTATAACACCCCTATTCTATGGATTTCCTCCTTTTATTTAATCTCCTACACACTAACTACACTTACACTAGAAATGATTGCAAGCTCCAAGCTCGCACTTCCCTTGTTAAAATAGACCCCGCCTACTCGCCTGTACAATGATAAATGAGCACAGGACAGAAAACACTGCACTGCCTCACAGAACGGAATCAGCAGAACATGACAAAATGCACACAGATATAACTTACACAGGCCAAGCCACACCCACTCTCACCTGTATCACTGATTACTGCAACAGACAGAAAACTGTGCACTGATTTACAGAGCTGATTCAAAAAAAAGAAAAAGCTCTACTGTATGGTAATTTAAAGCTTTTACATTAACTCTTCTAAAAGCTTCCCCACTACAGAAGTGAGGCTCACTGGTCTATAATTCCCTGGATTTGCTTTTGCTCCCTTTTTAAATATAGGTATCACATCTGCTTTCTCCAGTCATCTGGTAGAGACCCTGTGTTGAGTGAATCTTGAAAAATTAAATATAAGGGTTTGGCTATTACAGAACCCAGTTCCCTCAGTACCCTTGGATGTATTCCATCAGGACCTGGGGCTTTATTAACATTTATTTTGTCCAAACCCTTTTGGATTACTTCCTGCGTTAACCAATTATTTGGCAAAGGTAATGTAGCCCCATTATGTTGCAGTGTCCCAACCACTGGTATCTCCCTTGTGTATACCAAATAAAATAACCCATTTCGCTCATCTGCCTTTTCCTGGTCAGTAATTATCAGACGGCCTGTGTCACATTGTAATGTTCCTATAGCTTCCTTCCTCACCTTCTTCCCGTCAATATACTTAGAAAATGAAAAATTAATTGCAAAAGAGACTAAGACTAACCCTAAAATATTTTTTTATTTTAGCCAGTCTAATAGTGCTTTTGCTGCCTTGTTGATTTCCTTGTACTCCCATAAAGCAGTCTCTGTCCCCTCTTGTTTGTATAATTTAAATGCCTGTTTTTTACTTCGTATCTTGATCTTTAAAACATTGTTAAGCCACATTGGATGTGATTTACTCCTTTTACTTTAATTCCCACATGGTATATGCCGATGTGTATGAATCTTTAGTAAGGATTTAAATGTTGTCCATTTATGTTCAGTGTTTTTACCTATCAGTTCTCTGTCCCAGTCTATACTTTGTATTGCTGCCCTTAGACCATTAAAATCTGCCCTTTTAAAATTAAGAGTTTTTGTTGGCCCCTTAAAATTTTGTTTTTTTAATTCAACTTTATCACTAGGTCCACCATAAATATCTTCTCTGACTATAGGCTTAAATTCAGGCTTAACATACAGACACATCCCTCCTCCTCTTTTACCATTGCCTCTATCTTTGCTAAATAGTGAGAATGAAACTAAAGGAAAACCTTCAAAAAACTTAATGTATTATTTATTTCATAAAAAAACACTCACATTTATGAAGTATGAAAGAAACTAACAACATTGGCATCTGTGTAAGCCATAAACATATACTCATTCTAATTGATGAAGATTCTGTTTGCATGTAAAAACTTTCCATCTTGTCTGACTTAAGTACTTTCGATTAAAATTGCCCTTAGGCTTAAATCTATAGTAGACTGTGGCATGGGGGTTGGAGGGTTGGTGAAATCATTGGACCTTTAGGATTTTAGAATTTGCCACAGTAACTGGAACCCCTGAATTTAGAAAGGAATGCCCCGCCCCCACCCCCCTGCCAGGGATGAGGGCCAAAAATGTTTTTGACCCCCTTGGGCCCCCTCCAGAGCTAAATAAATAATAAAAAAAAAAAAAAAATATATATATATATATATATATATATATTATTTATAATATTAATATATGTATAAGATGTGCATGTGTATATATATATATATATATATACCGTATATATATATATTTTTTTTTTTACATATACAATATATATTAATACATATAATATAAAAACAATGCATTTAAGTTCCCCATGGCATGCCATATTCACTCACCTCATCTCCCGTTCCCCACCCCCTCTTCTCCTAATCTCCCCCTTCGCCATCTCCCCATCTCCCATTCCCCCCTTCTCCTTATCTACACCCTACCCCATATCCCCTTCTCCTCAACTCCCCTTCTCCATCTCCTCATCTCTCATTCCCCCTTCTCCTCATCTCCCTTTACCCTATCTCCCCCTCCTTCTCCTCATCTATCCTTCCCCATCTCCTCATCTCCCCTTCCCCATCTCCTCCTCCCATTTACCCCCTACTCCATATCTCCAACCTACCCCATATCCCCTTCTCCTCATCTCCCCTTCCCCATCTCCTCATCTCTCATTTCCCCCCTTTTCCTCATCTCTCCCTACCCAATCTCCCTCTTCTTCTCATCTCTCCTTCCCCATCTCCTCATCTCCAATTCCCCCCTTCTTCTTATCTCCCCCTACCTCAAATCCCCCTTTCTTCTCATCTCCCCTACCCCATTTCCCCCTTCTCATCATCTCTCATTCTCCCCTTCTCCTCATCTCCCCCTACCCCATCTCCTCATCTACCCTTCCCCATCCCCTCATCTCCCATTTCATCCCTTCTCCTTATCTCCACCCTACCTTATATCCCCCTTCTCCTTATCTCTACCCTACCCCATATCCCCTTCTCCTCATCTCCCCTTCCCCATCTCCTCATCTCTCATTCCACCCCTATTAGATAATCTACTGTATGGTAATTTAAAGTGGAAGACTTATTTATAAACTATTAAACAACTTTTACATTAGATTTAAACTACTCTTACAAAATCTTTTATAATTTAGTTTCCACTGCTTAGGAAATGTAACATTATTTCTCCGATCAGATGCTGTTGGAAAAAGTAAGAGTTGAGCAGACAATTAGATGTTTTAGCTGCTTACATTGATTTTTATGGAGAGTTAATTTACTTCCTTTCCATGTTCTGCATTCATCTAAAAACTGTCTGATGAAACAAGTATTAAAAACAAAAAATAGTAATTAGAGAAGAAATGGCTGACAAGGATCATTCACAGAGTATACATACTGTATATTTATAATAATTTATATTTATATATTTCAAGTTAATGTGTGTACTTACGTCAATTACTCTTATTAAGTAAGCTGTCTCGGCTCCCACAACACGAACATTATTTGCGGCCTGTACATAATTATATAGGTTTCCTGAACCTTTACTCCAGTCCACCCCAATACAGTTAGCATCCTCGACCCGTAGAATCTCCTAATTAAAACAGATGAAGAGAGACACTTTATGTTAATTTTTATTACTATATGAAGTTTAGATGACAAGATTGCATTCATACTGACTTAAATTTCCTTTAACTACTCTAACAATGTTTGTTTCATTTGGTATAAGTGATAAGTCTTTTCAGTACAGAATAACAGTTTTACCATGTAAATATATTTCATGACCACAGATCTGCACCTTGACATGTTGCCTAACCCAAAGAAGGACAGGCATTTGCTATACTAACTAGCTCATACCTAAATATCTGTAAGACCTAGACCTACATAATGCAGCTCTAACCACCAGGCATCAACTTCTGCAGAATCTTCAAGATGACCGTGCTTTCAATCTGATCCTTTCGGGATAAATATTTACTAAAATTAATTTCAGTTTTACCCATTCAAAGTGCTAGTTTAGTGAATATGCTGTAAAACTATGCAATTTTTAATTTCATCCAGACTGATTTTTGTGTAAGTCACCTCACCTGTTTGCTCTTCCTGCTGATTGTTCTTTTTTGTACCTCCAGTGTATGACATCTTGCTCTGTAACCTTGAGTCCTCTACTGATCCCTGCCTAAGAACTCTTCCACTCTTGCCTGTAAACGACTACTTTCTTTGCCTCAAGATCAAGCTTTGGAGGTAAAGGGTTGTTTTATAACCTACAAAATATTTCTGTACCAAGCTTTAGGCAAAACAGGAGTATCTAAGTTAGAAGAGTTAAACAGTGGACTTTCATAATCTGAATTTACTGTGAATATAAGGGGTAACTTCTGATGATACTTTCCTTGAAATCATGAAATATTAGTGCTTAGAGGATGGAGGATAAGCACTTCTAGGCATATTCTTGATCAGTCCTAATAGACGTTTATAATCAGACAAGCCAAGATAGCTATCATGAGTAGTGATGTCGCAAACATCAAATTTTCGGTTCGCGAATAGCGTACGCGAATTTCCATCAAATGTTCGCGAACGGGCGAACCCGGCAAACCGCCATAGACTTCAATGGGCAGGCGAATTTCAAAACCCACAGGGACTCTTTCTGGCCACAATAGTGATGGGAAAGTTGTTTCAAGGGGACTAACACCTGGACTGTGGCATGCCGGAGGGGGATCCATGGCAAAACTCCCACGGAAAATTACATAGTTGATGTAGAGTCTGGTTTTAAGCCATAAAGGGCATAAAACACCTAACATTCCTAAATTTTTGGGAATAACATGCTTTAAAACATCAGGTATGATGTTGAATCGATCAGATAGTGTAAGGGTTACACCCGCTTCACAGTAACAGACCAATCTGCCCGTTTAATGCACTGCAAACAGTCCCTTTGAACAACCGCAAACTCCCCATTTGCACAAGGTTGGATACCAAGCTAGCCATGTCCCGTTCCTTGTCCTCTCTGATGTCATTGAAGGTCTCTTCCTCCACCCAGCCACCAAGGGTCCCCGAAAGGTGACAACAAGCCCCCTGGGACGCCTGCTGTGTTTTGTCTTCCACCTCCTCAAAGCCACCTACCTCCTCTGACTCCTCTTCTTCAGACTCCTCTCTCTGCGTTGCCTCTGTCTGCGTTATTATAAGGTGTGTACTGTTAATTAGGAATATTCCTATCGGTTTAATCCCTGTTACGTACACTATTAGGGGACGTGTATATGGCATTGATTTTTGGAAGCGGGAGATGGAAAAAGATGCTTGGTTGGTCCTCCCACTTCAAATTTGGGGCACTGTGCGTGCAATCTAAGGTGCCACCAGATATGAGTTTCACTGTGCACTGGCAAAAGTTGGCAGAGTAGATGCAATAGGCTTCACACACACGCCTGTAGGCAGGCAATTGCTATTCAATCTATTACAGTCAAAAAAGTGTTGTTTTATGTCACTGTACACTACGGTTGCACCAGATATGACGTATCACTGTGCACTGGCAAAAGTTGGCAGAGTAGATGCAATAGGCTTCACACACACGCCTGTAGGCAGGCAATTGCTATTCAATCTATTACAGTCAAAAAAGTGTTGTTTTATGTCACTGAGCACAATATAAGCTGTGAGCCTGACACAGGCAGGCAACTGAAATTAGATTACAGGAAAAAAATGGTTGTTTTCAATGTATGTTACACCACCAGGTATGAGTAGTGAAAATAAGCACAATATAAGCTGTTAGGTGTTAGCCTGTCACACACACATGCTGGCAGGCAGGCATAGATTACACAAAAAAAATTATAAAATAAAATAAATGATTTTCAAAGTTTCCTTAATGATAAAGTATAGGGGGCAAAAAGAAAAGTGCATGTGTTCGCCGTTCGCGGCGGACACGAACATGCGAAAATCGGCGTGAATAGTTTTCCGGTGAACTGTTCGGGACATCACTAATCATGAGGAAATCTTTTTATTGTTTAATCTCAATTGGGAGAAATATTTTGGGTTCACATTTATTTCAACAATTTATATTCTCTACTGCAAAATTAGGCCCCCATGTAATTCCAAACCGTAATTACCTTCATACAGGCCGTATGTCTACAAATCAGAAATTTGCTACAGTTACAGATGTATTTAATTGCTCAAACCCACAAGGCTTACAGCCCCAACATGCAAACCATCAACCCATACATAGCATTTCAGGGCCTGAACATGATCAATAAAGCAAACCCGTAAGTTACAATTTAGACAGAGCAAATAGTAAGTGAGACCGTCATCATGACATCAGTAAAACATGGAGTTTAGACTACAATTAAATAGTGTTTAAAAAAAACTATAACAACTAATAAATTATCTGTTCTAGTCCATGTGGGTGGCCTGATATGTATAAGTGCCTTGATTCCTGGGATCAATATAAGGTGAATATAACACAAATGATTTGTAAGTTGCAAAATGTAGCCAATTAAATATCTAACTTTTACAGGCTCCATTACAGGCTTCAGTAATTGCGATTTGGCCTTACTCTTTTTCCTCTTCTTAATCCTGTAGTACAGTTCCTCCCAATCTTAATGGTTTATCCATGTGAATTTTTTGATGGTGAGGCAGAACATTTCTTCTCCATAAGACACTATCCTGCAGGTAGCATGTTTTTGTCTAGTGGTTAAAAAGGCTACTTAAGATGGTTTCAATATCTGTGGCTCCTTTCCCACTCTCCCTCTCCTTTTCTCTCCTCTCCCCCAACTTTTCTCTCCTCTCCCCCAACTTTTCTCCCCTCTCCCTCTCCTTTTCTCCCCTCTCCCTCTCCTTTTCTCCCCTCTCCCTTTCTCCCCTCTCCCTCTCCTTCCCCCGTTGTCCCTAAAAATTGTCATCTTAATCTATTGCATACTGACAGTTGACCAATACAACAGATTCAATTTTGGATATGGGTCCTGACCCAACTACTATACCTACAATCTGGGACAACTTAGACTAAACTCATGACACCCAGATTCTGACATTTTTGAACATATTAAATTAAACTTTGATTTTGTTTTCCAACAATACTGCATATTATATGGATACTCAGAGTGGAAGAAACACTCTTCTAGTTTTCTTTACGGGATTCTTGTTTTGAGAGGTACGAGCAAACATCCGGATAAATCTTGTGAGGCAGTTTCAGGCACTGAATGAAAAGCTATCCAATGATTATTGATACATGCATTGATGGATTACAATTAAATTGAAGTTTTAGATATGTGTGTGGTATTTACAACTAATGCATAAACAGTGAGCTATTTTTAGGTGGAAAACATTTCCCAGTATTGGAGGCTTCCAGCATTTTTTCACATTATAAAGTTGTGGGATTTTTTAATGACACCAAAAAAGTGCATATTCATTCATAAATAAGCTTATCTGTTGAAGTCCTTCTGAATTAGCCTTTAAGCGCATCCTTACCTTGCATAAATCCGACAGCAAAGTATCCTCTGATTTGTATCCCAATCCATGTACAATAAAACAAGTTTTTCTGGAGTTGCAAAAAGATGAGTTTTTAATGCTTGTCAATACTTTTGCGCTGATTTCCTAGACACAGTTGAGAAAAAATATTATTTATTCAGTCACAATGAATTTTAAACAAATGGCATTAAATTATATTGACATTTAATAGTTTAGACAAAATAATAGGTTTGAGATTAAAATTAAGATAATTTTAAATATCTGGACGCCCCCCCCCCCCCCCCCCACACCACATTATGAACAAGATTGCGTGGTTTCACAGTTTAACAGTATGTGCCTGTAAGTTTTAAATCTGTATGAATGATTCCTGTCAACTGATGAGACATGCACACAGCTATATAGCCTGTGAAATGCTTGTTATTTCAAGTACAATTATAAAGACTTTCAGTAACCATTTTTTAAACTTTTGTAATCTTTAAAACTTGCTGTTTTCTGTGCTTTAAGCGAGGGCCGCAGTTGCTGGCAAAGAGCGCCGAAGGCGCTCCTTGCCAGCAATGGCAGACTTTAGGCCCGCAAATGCGGACCCTCGCAAAGCGAGGGGCTGCATTTGCAGAGGTGGAGGCCCCCACCGCGACTGCAACATTTAAGGACTTAGCATCCTTAAATACGAGCCACGCCACTTACAAAAAAAAATATTACGACCTCGCAAAAATACGACATTAGCGGCCGAAACCCACGCAAATGAAAACACTAAAAACACAAAAAATACACACAACAAACACATAAAAGCTTACCCACAGCAAGGAGGGGCACCCAGCACCTCTAAACGTGAAGTTACAAGTCAATTTAATTAGAAATTAAAGAGTTTAGCCATTCGAAAATCCCCTAAGTGAGATAAAAAATGGCCACCGAACAAAACGAAATCGAGGCTACAGGACCCTAAACACGCAAAACACCACGAAACACATACAGATTTTTCAAAAAAGCCGTACGAGGTACAAGAACAAGGAAGCAAAATCAGCCACAGCCGCGTAATACACACAGTAGGCGCCATTTTACAACACTAACTTGCACAATGCGGAAGTACACAGCTACTCTAACGGATTTTCCTCGCGCACGCACACTATTTACACTACACACTGCACACATTGCTGACACTTACAAAGCAGCTCCACAACTGCGGCAACATCAAAACAGATTGTCAGCTCTTCAACACAATGCTTTCTGCATATATTACTTCCAAATAGGTAAAGTATATTCATTTTATAATGTATTATTTATTTGATTACCATACACCAAACAGCATTAGCTCACTTACAATTTCATTGCCGTCATTTTTTGACGGCCAATATTCTACTAAGTAATATTTGCTGAATATGTAGCAATATTAAGAGTGATTTTAAATGTGTATACATTTACGAATTGAGCAATTGAATTGAGCCCCAGGTATATTATATGGCTACTGTAAAAACGTTGGTTGATATGGACTTCCTGGCCAAGAGCAAAAAAGTATTTTTGGAGACATTATTTTTGCCGTGTCCTACTTATGTATTCAACTGAAATTTCATATCTCTTCCCAGATATACTGTATTTTCTCAAGGTCTGTTCCCCATAAAATAGTAGATTTGGATTTATTTTTATAAAAAATATAGAAATCCAAGGCCCATTTCATGAGCCCATCTTTAAATAATCAGTAAGGTGTGTACAGACTTTTATATATTCATCAATAGCAAATATTGGGAGAAAAATCAGATGTAAAGTCCTGATCACAAAATATGAGCAATTGAGATGGAGATACCATCAAGTGTAGTTTGAAGGGACATTCCAGCCATATGTGTAAGATATTACAAATAAATGGATTTTCTGACCTTCTGAAATATTAATATGGATAAGGTACTCAGAACAATTTAGGCCTCATTCAATTGCGATCCTGAAGCCAGCTCCATAAACCATGCACTGGTTCTGAGCAGTTGTGAGTGGAAACCGTATCAATTCACCAAGCCTGTAGCTGCCCTTTTCGAATCGGCCAATAGAAAAGGAGACTGTCATAATTACGGCAGTAAAACATGGAGGTTACACGTCAATCAATCAGGTTCGGGGTCCGATATGCGATCAGACTTCACAACTTGTGAAAATGAAGAATTATTAAAATGAATGCCAATACTGTTCTAGTCCATATGGGTGGCCTGATGTGTATTAACTCATTGATACCCAAGATCATTTAACCCCAAAGTAACATATAACAATAAAAAGTATTTCCTACAGTTGTGCGAGCTTTAGACCGTTGTGCAATTAATTCTAATGTCTTTCATCACTCTCCCCTTAATTTATAGTGTAGGATTACTGTTTTATTTGCACTTACAGTGCTACAAATTGGTGTTTAACATGTAGGGTGTTCTCCTACATTTGCGGTTTACAAGTGTGGATACGTTTGTGAGCATGGGGAATTGGAGCAATTGAATAGCGAATTGCGATTTAAGCCCTGCGAAAGTGACACATCAAAGGCTTCTGGATTGTGTAAGTTACAATTTGGATGGCCAACATTTTTTTAAGCTTGTAACCCGATCCGAGCCTGAAAACCCCTCAATTGAACAGCAAACTTGCCTGCAACCTCACTTGCGGGCCATCGGATCTCAAATTCAGCCATATGAATGAGGCTCTTTGTCCTAATTCCCAGAATTGAAAAACGTGTTTTATAAATTGAACCAGAGACCAGCATATAAATCTGATTGCATAATTAACAGTTTTGGGAATTCTCATAATATTTTTTTGCCAAATAAATTGTAATATTACATATCACATTTTTTTGTTATCCACAAAATTAAATAGAATAGGCAGAGTCCTGAAGACAGAATGTAGGTCAATTTTGATAATATTGCCCCTTCAACTTTCTTATCTTATTATCTTTGTACTGTGTATGTGCCAAGGATAATATTTAAATGTCATGCAAACTTCTGAGGCAGAAAGATGCTGCTTTTATAAGATTTGAGGCAGTGTCAGGCACTGAATGAAAATCTATCCAAGGATTGTTGCTACTTCCATCACTGGTGGATTATGATTAAACCACAAGAAGAGTAGAGCAAATCTACTCTTGAGCCTCCTATAAAACATAAGAAAGAAAGATCAATACAAGGGTCTTACCTCTGGCTGATTGGGGTTCTTCTTTGTATAAAGATAGAAACGTGTGTTTATTTTTTCGGGGGGCAAGGGCAATGTTCCTAATGGTCTTTGCAATGTTCCAGACCAAGGGTTTTCATCCGAGAAACAACCTAAGCTGTCATAGCACACCTCTTCTCCTGGAAGACACAAATAAAACATTCTAGCAGAACATCATGAGGAATATTTTTTTTTATTGTGCACTATCCAATATGCAGTATTTGTAATGTACATTATTTAAACTATTATTTAATTTTCTATTAAAGCTTCTTATGTCATACTTAAAGATATAAATGAGTGTTGTGTCTTCTGTAGCTTCCACTATGTTATAGTCCAAGCTCTGAATACAGACAGAGATGGCACTGCATAAGAGCCCAAACTTTCAACATGTTGTACCTGACAATTACTGCAGTTCTGGCAGGATAGGTCTCATTATACTTAAAAATGTACATTAATGCCGTCTTCTGCTAATGTCCTAATCGATCTTGGGAAGCAGTAATATCTCCAATGGCCTCTCCACCATACATTGCTAGCATTGTGCCTACTTAAATGGGCATGGGGCCTCATTCAATTGTGATTTGGCCAATTAAATAGGGCGCTATATAAGCACACATCATCAGCCTTATTAAATTGTGATTTGGCCAATTGAATAGGGCTCTATATAAGCACAGAGCATATTTTTTTTACAGACGTTTTTAGTTAGTGAACTTCTATCCAAAAGCAAGGTCTTCACTAACTAAAAACTTCTGTAAAAAAAATATGCTCTGTGCTTATATAGAGCCCTATTCAATTGGCCAAATTGCAATTTAATAAGGCTACATATTTTTTTACAGAAGTTTTTAGTTAGTAAACTTCTATCCAAAAGCAAGGTTTTCAATAACTAAAAAAAATCTGTAAAAAAAATATGCTGTGTGCTTCTATAGAGCCCTATTCAATTAGCAAAATCGCAATTGAATGAGGCCCCTTGGAACATAAACAGTTTTTTCAAGCACTTAAAAGATCATGTTTTAATATACTTTATTGTATATTATTTTGCATGAATAATATACAATAAAGTAACAACTTGAAAAAAAAAAGCGATTGAAACAAGCAGAAAACCTACTTTAGTATTTAAATCTCATTTGCTGGCAGAGGCGAAGCCCCCAAAAGCAGTTCCATAACCCATTACTCATAGAACTATTAGGACATTTTTATAACTAAACATGCTGCTGCTTGTTAAACTTAAACTTCCTGCTCCTTCTTACACTCCTTAAATGCAAACAGTATTAAAATGTTCTGTTTCCAATCGCTATTTCATTCTCTCCCTAAAGGCTTTTGGCTCCTTACATCTGTAAAGGAGGAAGTAACTTAAATAAATACGCACAGCTAATCCTCGTTTACCCTTTCCACTGTTATCCATTTTAGTGTAAAATAAGCCCTGACAACAGATCTGATATTGTTGAAGTGGGTAACATTAAAGATATCCACTAAATAAGTTAAGCATTTAAGATAATGGATATTGCGCTTTAAGGGCTAATCAGTAATTAATGGCAATGATCTTTAACAGAAGATAGAATATATATGCTCGTCGGTAGACCAGAAAAGCTAATTGACAGCTAAAAATGAATGGCAAAACACAATGTTAATGTAAAATAGAGGTGGATCACACCTAGCCATATGTACATACAGTTTGCAAACACTTTGCATACGTATTTTGACATTTTGTAGTGTTACAATCTGGAATTATATGATATTTAATTTGGATTTTTGTTGTTTTACACAAAATACTTAATACTGCAAAATATTTTTTATTGTGACATAGAAATTAATTTAACAAAAAGCAGACATTTATCTGTTGCTTAAGTATTCACCCTCAGCTTAGCACATCTGAATCCTGGAAAATGTGTGCCCATTCTTCTTGGCAACACTGTTAAAGCTCATGGAGATTAATGGGGACTGTTTGTGAAAAGCAACTTTAAAGTCTTGCCACAGATTTTCAATCAAATTGAGATCTGGGCTTTCATTGGCCATTCTAAGTCATTCTTATTTTTATTTATTCCAATGTAGCTTTGGCTGCATGTTTAAAACAATTGTCCTGCTTTATGGTGAACCTTCTTGTTTCTCTTGTAGACTAAAAAAAGTTAACATTTAATGTGAAATTAAGTTTCTAGGTACAGTGCCAACTTACCAGAGACCAGTCCAAGGATGAAATGAAAAATGATGCCCAACATCATCAGCATCTTAAACAAAGGAATATCAGTGTTTAAGATTTGCACATGTTATCTCTTAAAACTATTTTTCATAGTAGACATGGAGAAAGTAGATGAAAGAATTGGAATCCACCTGTAAACAAATATTTAAAGGCATATCTAAGTCTCCTGGATTTTGAATACATCTGAAAATCAGCAGTTTATGAAAACACCTTGAAGTTAGCAAGATGCCTTGTAATTTCTGTCACTTAAGTTTCAGAGTTAACACCCCCCCCCAAACCCTGTCTAAATTAGCATAAATTTCATAATTCATTTTGACCAATCAGGAGTAGAAAGAAGAAACATTTGTATCAAACTCTGGGGCTCCTATTTTTGCAAAGCAGCCTGGGATATGTAGTCTGACACAAAGCCACACTTGATTACCACCCCTGCTTATTGTCTGTTCTCGGTCTCAACTACTGCTGATTTTTTTCTTCCTCTCTCTATTTGGCAGATCTATGCAACAGTTTACTCTACTAATGTCATTACCCCCTTTCCTCCATTCCCTGCATCAACTACTGCCTCAGCTTTTTTTCTTGGAGCGGCAGAGCCTACTAGTCTCTTTACCACCCATGAAAATTCCCCATTCCCTGTATCAACTTCTCTCTCCTTGCCGATCACTGCGTGCTGTGACCCCGCCCGACCATATCAATCAGTATTGCCCCTGCACTTCCATTTGTAGAGCAACAAAAAGGTTAAAGTCTCTGGCTGCTCTCCTTCTAGGTACGTTGTTCTGTAACCTCCCTGGGGGTGTGCACATTTCCTACACAGACCTCAGTAAGTACACTGTACTTTCCAATAAAATACATATTTTTATGGTAATTACTTGCTGTTTGTTATGAAACATTTCAAACCCAGGAAACTTTTATATAACTTTAACTTATTTCCACCATGCCTCAGGAAAAAGCATAGCACACAATTACCCCAAGTTTGTGTGTTCAG
This sequence comes from Discoglossus pictus, assembly GCA_027410445.1. Taxonomy (NCBI): domain Eukaryota; kingdom Metazoa; phylum Chordata; class Amphibia; order Anura; family Alytidae; genus Discoglossus; species Discoglossus pictus. The sequence goes on from CM050171.1 coordinate 109,178,255, forward strand.
TAATTTATAGCAAAGTACTGAGGTGACTATCCTAATACTCCTTCAACTTTTCAGCATTTGGTATGGATAATGAAGTGCCTATAAAATTGCTTTAGAGTAGATGACACTGGCCATTGCAAGTTTAAAACTAATCACTGATGATTCTAGAGAATTGTACTCTTCCTATAGATTCTGGTCTCTATTATGTAGAATGTAACCCCTGTATTGTGCTGCGGAATATGTTGGCGCGTTATAAATAAAGGATAATAATAATAATGTCAAATGGCTCTATTTTTTTATTTTCGGCAGTGTACAGTGTATGCAAATTTAGTAGACATTACCAGAAAGCTTGGCCTCAATGGGAGCATGCAGATAATGTACAGATGTATTTAATATGGCACAGGAAATGTAGCATATATCTCATGTGTGTGTTTAGCATATACAGCAAAGCACACAGCCACCTCTTCTTGTGGCCTATTGCCATGGTCATTGCCATCTGTTACCCTCCTGTTTTACACCCCAAGCTTACATTCTACATTATAAGTTGAGAATAGGGACCTCAACTCTGTTGTATTAATTAGTATGTTGACCCATGTGTTTTGTATTTTTATTTGCCTGCATGTGTTGGCTACTGTAATTTCCCAATTGTGCCTACTCTACTTTTCACTGTTTACAATTTACAACAAACTGTTTGCACTTTTTAAGTAATAATAATGATGGTAAATGTTTTGGATTAAAAATTTAGGTTATTTAATGTACAGTAATGCAGAATCAACTCATTTGAATTCTCTGCAACATTAAATCAAGGAATCTGTGTTTAAACATTCTTAAAAGAGACTGTAGTAGTACTTTAATGAAAGATTATTTTTGCAAATAGGAAAGCAAATGCACCTTGCATTGATAATGGGAAATAAAGTTTAGGGCTTATTTGTGTTTATCAAATATCTGTGTAAACAAAAAAATCTTAATTGCACCATTCAAGTACTTTGCTGAAAAATTAGGTTTGAAAAGTATTTTATTAAGATCAGGTAAATAAAATGAATGCACTCTTTTAAAGTAAGGCAATTCTTCCATCTGTTGCTATTTTGTGCAACATTGAAACTGATCCAAACTTGTACTGAAATGCGACCTAGTTTTTCTGTCCCCGTTCCTCTGACTCAAGCACTTGTAGCGGTGTGAGACATACACGAGGACAACCTCTAGATGCGAGCAGTACATGTTTTTCTTTTTTTATTTTACTGTAGTTTTTAAAAAAGTTGATTATAAAACAAAAGTACCTTGCTGATACTGCAACAAGAGTTTATGACATACAGACCACACTTATATGTAGTATAAGCTTTATTAGAATCTCACACAGCTCTCAGTCTAATTATATCATGTATCATCATATAGTACGTAATTAAATTAGGTAGCTTGTAAAAAGATAAACCACAAAAAGCCTACAACAATAAAAACTAAGAATAAAAAGTTGGTAAAAATAAGTAAAAGAGTATTCTGGCAGTCAGTAGCTGGACAGTTATATGGTTACTAGTCACTTGCCTGTCATAAGTTATGTTATAATCTTGTATAAAAAAAATTGTGTTTTCTGTCTCTTAGTGCGGCCTCTCTCTGTGTACTCTGTGTCTCCCTCTGTGCGCCCTTTCTCTCTGTGTGCACCCTCTCTCTCTGTGCGACCCCTTTCTCTCTGTGTGCACCCTCTCTCTCTGTGCGACCCCTCTCTCTCTGTGCGACCCCTCTCTCTCTGTGCGACCCCTCTCTCTCTGTGCGACCCCTCTCTCTCTGTGCAACCCCTCTCTCTCTCTCCCCTCCCTTCCCTCTCTCCCCTCCTTTGCCTCTCTCTCCCTCCCCTCCCTTCCCCCCCCCCTCTATCCCCTCCCTTCCCTCCACCTCTCTCCCCCCTCCCCTCCCTTCCCTCCCCCTCTCCCTCTCCCCCTCCCTTCCCTCTCCCTCTCCCCTCCCTTCCCCTCTCTCTCCCCCCTCCCTTCCCTCCCCCTCTCTCTCCCCTCCCCCTCTCTCTTCCCTCCCCCTCTCCCCTCCCTTCCTTCCCTCTCTCTCCTTCCCTCCCCCTCCCTTCCCTCTCTCTCTCTCTCTCTCTCGACAACTATATTTGTGATTACACAAGCAACTCATACAACCTATAGTCTCTAAAGCAGTGGCTTCCAACCCTCTCCTCAAGTTCCTCCAGACAGGCCATGATTTAAAGTTTAGGACTGTGTGAACACAGGGAAGTCAATTAATATTCAACAGGCAGTGGATCCTTTAATCATCTCATATTTACAGAGTGTCAAACCTAAACCATGGGCTGTCTGTGAGTCCTTGAAGAGAGGAGAGGGGCGGGGAATGGCTTCCCTAAGAATTTTCCCTTTTCTCTCTTCACCAAAGAACAGAAAATCCTGCCTTAATGTACTGGCATTTTATGACTATTTTGCAAGTTTAGGGGCAGACAGAGGCTCCTTTTTGTGTACTCCCTGACAGTCCATTGTTTTTTTCTATAGGATTTTAATGTTTGTATGGTAAGTTAATACACAGATGGGGCAGACATTGTTCATGGTGAGGGTGTTTAAAGAATTCATGTATGTTTCAATGTGTGTGTTTATGTGTAGAGAAACAGTTGTGTGTTTATATTATATATAGTATCACCCCAATATTTCATTTGGCTCCTACAGCCATAGGTGAATGACAGAGATAGCTAATTATCATGCACTTGTTCATGAGGTTGATGCTGCAATGATGGTTTCTATTCTAATTTTTATAAGCTGTGTTTATATTGATGAGTATTAAAAGTCTGTCATCCTAAAAATCCAATGGTAATGTGTGACAATACCGACCTCCTTGCAGGATCTTAGGAAAGCTATTGATGCATAATTGGAACTAGACAATGACTAGACATTTCTTGTACTATCTACGACCTAAAACTAAACTTCACTAGTGCTTTAAAGCACACTAGTGTATTATGACATCAGATCTAAGTGTGTCACAGGAAGCAATACATTGGAGTGATGTGTAAAAAGATCTGTGAAGATGAAGGTCTGTAGTATTGAAGCTGGAACTTGAGACTGTTGTGTAATTAATTCTAATGTCTTTCATCGTTTTTCCTGTCTTTTATAGTGCAGTAGTGATTTTTTATTTGCATTTACAGTGCTACGAACAGGTGTTTAACCCCCCTGCAAGTCCTATCTGGTATTCGTAGGATTCTCTTCTACATTTGCCATTTACGGGTGTGAAAACATTTGCGGGCTTGAGGAATTGTAGCAATTGAATAGCGATTTGCGATTGTAACTCTTGTGGTTGTGTAACATTTACAGACTTGAAAGATCAAAGAGTTACGATTTTGACAACTGCAGGGATTTTCAGCCTGTAACTCGCAGATCGTTTGCGGGTAGCTAAAAGACGCTATTGAATAGCAAACTTGTTTACGGGCTACATAAACCAACAATTGCTCACCTGAAAAAGGCCCACTATCTACTTGTTAACTCAACTTAAAAGACTACTGTAGTCTCATATTTAATTTACATGTTTTTATGCTGCAGTGCAATCTATCATTTAGTTTTCTGTTGATCAACTTACTGAGGTGGGATGAAACTCTGAATGTACAGGACATTTCTGCATGCACAACAATTATGTGGCATTCACTATTACCAGTGCTTGCAGCAGTCATGACAATCTCATTAGTTTAAAGGACTCAGCTGCCCGGGAAAGTAGCAGTAAAACAAACAGTAAGAAGAAAATGGGAAACTGTACTAAAGATTAATTGCATACAGAAGTAAAAAATGTAAAGTCAGCATATATTTATTTATTTTTGCTTTGTAAATACAGGTTACCCATTATTAAGTTTAGTTTTTCAAAGACCACCCTGTAATCATGTAATATTTTATCTAATTATGGTAGTGGGGAACATGAGATGTCAAATGCAATTACAAAAAAAGTCCGAAATCCACAAAAGTATTTTACAAAAAAAAACAGATGTTCCAGCAATCAGAATGTAATATTAAAATAAGGACTGCAGTAAGTATTAATAAAATACTACTTATTTGAAGAATAAATTGAATATTCAATAATTTTGAACCTTACAGGTTGTCTGTAACTAAACGTGGCACAATTGAAAGCAGATCAGGTGTAACTTACCTTTGCTGTTGACTCTCAGCAGTGTCAGCGAATCACTTCATTGTTATTTACCCATCTCTCTCTTTTATTGCTATGCCAGGAGAAAAAAAAAAAAAACATCTTAAAGAAAGATCAGATCTCAAAGCGCTGCCAGAAAAAAGACACAACATTTCTAGTATGTAAATAGCATGTGACGCAGTTCGGTACAACATATGAAGCGAAATAATTAGTTGCTCTGAACAATACAGTTTTAAGTAGTAAGGTCTGACAACCTGCTAGAAGACAATTACATCTACAATTTGTTATGTTATACTTCCAACTCTAAATTCAGAAAAGAGAAGAAGGGAGGGAGAGAGAAAGCGTACCACCTCCTAGTGCAATATGATATGATACAAGTACATATCAGTACGTATGAAGTCTATCAACTCACGTGTTGTAACCTCAAATCTATGAGGTATGAAGTAAGCTCCCCAAGGTGGTCCCTGGTAGTAAATATACCCAATCCTCAGGCACAGACTTGGTCGGATGGTCACCTCAATCTTCCTTATTAGATGATTCTATAGTGGCTTATAGGCACACTATAGAGAATGACATATTATCTCTGTAGGCCAGAACACACATAGGAAGTATGGTCACTGTCCAACTTGCCCAGAGGTCTTGGGAAAATGTTTTAATCAGTGAGTATATATAACACTCTGTATTGTTCAAGTTTAGGAATTATTAATTTATTTGGGACCCAATATCCCCATAGAAATAGCCACAATATAAAATAATGTAAAACGATGAAGGTTCACATGGAATAAAAAAAAAAACAAGTGTTATCAAACGCGTTTCACACTTTTTTGGGCTTCCTCAGTGATATAAACAAATAAGAAAAAATACAAATGAAAAAAGAACATGTGGAATTAGCACACGCCGATTATAATTGTCAAGAGACTTCCCCAGTGCTTCATAGGCCTCTTACAGCCTTCCCCATTACCCAGACCACCAAAAAGTGGATCCATGTCGGGACGAGGCTCCACGTGATGGCTATTTAGATGATTAAATAGAGTTAAAGAGCGGAGCAGCGAATTGCAAAAGAATATTAGTAGGAGTATGCTATAAACCCCCAAATATAGCTGAAATTGAGGAAATACAATTATTGTTACAGATGGGAAATGCAGCTAAGCATGGGCAAGTTCTAATAATGGAAGACTTTAATTACCCTGACATAAACTGGATAAATGAGACCAGCAGTTCATCTAAGGGGAGCAGGTTCTTGAGTACACTCAGGGATCATTATCTGGCCCAGGTTATACAAGAGCCTACTAGAAATGAGGCTATCTTAGATTTAGTCATCACAAATTATATTGATATAGTATCAAATATTGGAATAGGGCAACCTTTGGGAAACAGTGATCACAACACAGTCTCATTTGAGACATGAGATTTAATAAAAAAAAATTTTTTTTAAGGGGCCAACGAAAACTCTTAGTTTTAAAAGAGCAGATTTAAACGGTCTAAGGGCAGCAATACAAAGTATAGACTGGGACAGAGAACTGGCAAGTAAAAACACTGAACATAAATGGACAACATTTAAATCCTTACTAAATATTCATACAAATTGGCATATACCATGTGGGAATAAAAGTAAAAGGAGTAAATCCCATCCAACGTGGCTTAACAATGATTTAAAGATCAAGATACGGAGTAACAAATAGGCATTTAAATTATAAAAAATGAGGGGACGGAGACTGCTTTACAGGAGTAGAAGGAAATCAGCAAGGCAGTAAAAACACTATTAGACTGGCTAAAATAGAAAATGAAAAATTAATTGCAAAAGAGAGTAAGACTAATCCTAAAATATGGGCAGATGAGCTAAATAGGTTATTTTCTTCGGTATACACAAGTGAGGTACCAGTGGTTGGGACACAGCAACATAATGGGGCTACACTACCGTTGCCAAATAATTGGTTAACACAGGAAGTAATCCAAAAGAGGTTGGAAAAAAGAAATGTTAATAAAGCCCCGGGTCCTGATGGAATACATCCACGGGTACTGAGGGAACTGGGTTCTGTAATAGCCAAACCATTATATTTAATTTTTCAAGATTCACTCAACACAGGGTCTCTACCAGATGACTGGAGAAAAGCAGATGTTATACCTATATTTAAAAAGGGAGCAAGGGCAAATCAGGGGAATTATAGACCAGTGAGCCTCACTTCTGTACTGGGGAAGCTTTTAGAAGTGTTAATAAGCTATAATATACAAGAATATGTCTATTTGAACAGGATTATAAGTAGGAGTTAACATGGATTTATGAGGGATAGGTCATGTCAAACAAATCTAATTAGTTTCTATAAGGAGGTTAGTAGGAACCAGGATCAAGGCCACTCAGTGGATGTAGTCTTTTTGGATTTTGCAAAGGCTTTTGATACAGTGCCACATGGGAGACTATTGTGCCAACTAAGAGATACAGGAATGGCAGTAAATATCTGCTCATGGATTGAGCGCTGGCTAAAAGACAGGAAGCAAAGGGTTGTTGTAAATGGAACATACTCCAATTGGACTAATGTGGTAAGTGGGGTTCCACAGGGTTCAGTATATGGTCCTCTCCTTTTTAACATATTTATTAATGATTTTGAGGTGGGATTGGAGTGTAGTGTCTCCATTTTCGCTGATGACACAAAGTTGTGCAAGGTAATTAAATCAGATAATGATGTGCTTTCCCTCCAAAGGGATTTACATAAAATTGAGGAATGGGCATCTAAATAGCAGATGAGATTTAATACGGATACATGTAAAGTTATGCATCTGGGAAGGAAAAATAGCCATGCAATTTATAATCTTAATGGAGCAAATCTAGGTGTATCAGATATTGAAAGGGATTTGGGAGTGCTTGTGGACAACCACCTAAGTACCAGTGCTCAAAGCCAAGCAGCAGCTGCAAAGGCAAATACAATATTAGCATGTATTAACAAGGGTATAGAAGCAAGGGAAGCAAATATAATTCTGCCATTATACAAATCTCTAGTACGCCCTCATTTGGAATATGGAGTACAATTTTGGGCACCACTTCATAAAAAGGACATTTTAGAGCTGGAAAAGGTACAGAGGAAGGCAAAAAATTTAATAAGGGGAATGAAGTTATGAAGAAAGACTAACCAAATTAATTTTGTTTTCTCTAGAAAAAAGGCATCTAAGAGGAGATATGATTACCTTATATAGATACATCCAGGGTCAGTATAAAGATTTGTCAAGGGAGATTTTTGTGCCAAGAGGTTTTCAACTGACAAGAGGACATCCCTTGAGGTTAGAAGTAAAAAGATTCCACCTTAAAGAAAGAAAAGGGTTCTTCACAGTAAGGGTGGTTAATCTGTGGAATTCTCTACCAGAGGAGGTGGTGACAGCGGATTCAATAGATAACTTTAAACGGGGACTGGATTTATTTCTAAATTAAAAAGGGAATTCAGTGTTATCATGGATAATTAGAGAGACAGTATTGATTGTCTCCTTTGAGAAGATTAACTAAGTCTCACTTGTTTTTTTTTTCTGTTTGCCTTCCTCTGGATTAATTAATATTTAAAAATAAAATAGAAAAAATTAAATAATTGATTAATAATTAATTAAGGACTAATGAATTAATATTTAATCCGCATATTGCAGATCAGAGGAGATCTTAAAAGGTTGAACTTGATGGACTGAAAGTCTTTTTTCAACCTTAATTACTATGTAACTACAATATGGGATGACTCCGTTCCAGGAGAAAAAGATTGCTTTTTGAATTTTGTAAATACTAACAATATGAATTTAAAGTTCACCATGAATTCGGCTCCGTACAAAATTTATTTTCTGGATGTATTACTTAGAGGTAGGAAAGAAGCTATAACCACTAGTCTGTTCTCCAAACCTACTGATACAAATGGATATCTTGATACCACCAGTTGTCATGACGACAGGTTTATAAAGAATATCCCATTTGGACAATTCCAGAGAAATAGGAGGAATTGCAGTGATCTGGTGGATTATGATAGGGAAAGTGACACTCTTAGCGATAAATTTATGACCAAAGGGTATAACCCGCATGTGAAAGATCGAGCTAAGTTAAAGGCCCGGAATCTACAGTTCCTTGCAAAAGTATTCACCCCCCTTGACTTTTTACCTATTTTGTTACATTACAGCCTTAAGTTCAATGTTTTGTTAATCTGAATTGTATGTGATGGATCAGAACACAATAGTCTAAGTTGGTGAGGTGAAAGGAGAAAAATATATACATAAAACAATTTTTTAGAAATAGAAAACAGAAAACTGGCATGTGCGTATGTATTCACCCCCTTTGTTATGAAGCCCATAAAAAGCTCTGGTGCAACCAATTACCTTCAGAAGTCACATAATTAGGGAAATGATGTCCACCTGTGTGCAATCTTATTGTCACATGATCTGTCATTACATATACACACCTTTTTTGAAAGGCCCCAGTGTCTGCAACACCTAAGCAAGAGGCACCACAACACAAAACACTGCCATGAAGACCAAAGAACTCTCCAAACAATTAAGGGACAATGTTGTTGAGAAGTACAAGTCAGGGTTAGTTTTTAAAAAAAATATCCAAATCTTTGATGATCCCCAGGAGCATCATAAAATCTTTCATAACCAAATGGAAAGAACATGTCACAACAGCAAACCTGCCAAGAGACGGCCGCCCACTAAAACTCACGGACCGGGCAAGGAGGGCATTAATCAGAGAGGCAGCACAGAGACCTAAGGTAACCCTGGAGGAGCTGCAGAGTTCCACAGCAGAGACTGGAGTATCTGTACATAGGACGACAATAAGCCGTACGCTTCATAGAGTTGGGCTTTTTGCAGAAAAAAAAAGGTTACATTTATCAATATTACGCTATATATTTACGTGCATTAATAGAGATAACACTACTTACTCAATGTTTAGTGTCATGAATCAGTCAGTGGCCATATTGTGTTTGGACAAAGTTTATGGCTCATGCTGTGGAAGAAAAGGTTTGGGACCCACTTGTTATGGATATATTGTTATGGTGTGGTCTAGGGGATAAAGTATTATAAGTTTATCCCTTAGCATATTCCTATACCTCCCATGATTAGGCTCATTGTAATGAGTATCTTGTGAGGGATCTAATGGGATATATTGGTTGTATGTGGGTAAAACATTGGATGTTATATTTTTAAAATGAATGTATGTTATTATATTAGTATGTTATTATATTGTAGAGGGGAAGCCGTTGAATACAGCCAAACCTCCTTTGTTCCCAAAGGCCCGTTAATCCCATTAGGTAAGTGTCCAGCAGAGTACTAAAAATGGGGAGCTCACAGCTGGAGAGCAGACAGGGAGGCACCCAGAAACAATGGGATGGCCTGAGGCTTCTCAGCCTTCATAGCATGGGCACAGGAGAGCCAAGGCATGCTTTGCCCTGGAGATTCAGAGCCCAAATTAATTAGCTGGCCTCGCCTAGTGGGCGGACCTGGGAGGGGACTATTGGTTCACACACAGTTCCCCTTCATGATTGGCCAGAGGTCATTTGGGGCTGGCTAACGGTAGCCACTTCCCCCATTCTTGTGTGATGTGGTTAAATATGCTGTTCTAAAATAAAACATGGTTCATAATTTTCAGCAAGACTTTGTGTACAGGTGTATTATTGATCCAGGGGCATATGCTGGTAGAGGAGATCGTTTCTGACTCCCTTCCAGGTTTCCCAGGCACACTACCAAAAGCTGGGACTTATGCTCTTGTATCTACAAAGACTGTCCATTGGTCTGGAGCCACCTAAACTTATGTCTAAAACCTACAGGAGATAAGAGGACTAGGATTCTCTATACTCCATCATCATTGTAGGTTGTGACATTTAGGCTTTCTATTTTGTCTCTTTGGGAACCACAAATTAGATATCCCTTTTGATAGCAAGTACCCAGTCTTGCTCATGCTGCAGTGTAGAGGAGAGTAGTGATATCTCTTTATATTAATATAATAATAATAATACAAGAAAATATCTTATAAATCATGAATATTGACTAAACTGACTTCAGTTGTCCCTTAAGCACTAAATATCATGTTTTGTTGATGAGAATTATCATATCATGACCATCAACTCATGTGGTGTTCAATATTTAATGGGAAAAGAAGGCTCTTGCAAGCATTTAGCACACAAGGGTTAGCTAATCCTCGTTTTCATCTTTATTTCCATATTCCTTCATGGTCTTCCCTTGTTGGTATATCCAGGTGCTTGATGGAAAGCATGCAAGAATTGCTTGAAGGATTTAACTATTAATTAGTTCTTCTGGTAATAATACCACATATCCACTTCTACTGGGATAGGATTGGAAGGTCCACAGGGTGGTGCAGATGCCACAATGGCTTGAGATCCTTCTTGCTTGCAGAGGAAAGGACTGTCTTTTACCGTAGTGTTAGTGCATTCAAGTTCTCCTCCATCTGTCTTTATGTTCACAAGATCCTTCCAGTGAGCATAAGTTCTTTTGATTATTTGAATTGTAAATTCAGAAGAAAGCCATTACTTTCAGCAAAAAACAAAATGGCATGTTTTGAGTTTGCAAAAAGGCATGTGGGAGACACCCAAAATGTATAGAGGAAGGTGCTCTGGTCTGATGAGACTATAATTGAACTTTTCGGCCATCAAAGAAAACACTATGTCTGACGCAAACCCAACACATCACATCACCCATAGTGAAACATGGTGATGGCAGCATCATGCTGTGGGGGTGTTTTTTAGCAGTTGGGACTGGGAAACTGGTCAGAGTTGAGGGAAAGATGGATGGTGCTAAATACAGGGATATTCTTGAGTAAAACCTGTACCACTCTGTGCGTGACTTGATGCTAGGATGGATGTTCACCTTCCAGCAGGACAATGACCCCAAACACACTGCTAAAGCTATACTTGAGTGGTTTAAGGGGAAACATGTAAATGTGTTGGAATGGCCTAGTCAAAGCCCAGATCTCAATCCAATAGAAAATCTGTGGTCAGACTTAAAGATTGCTGTTCACAAGTGCAAACCATCCAACTTGAAGGAATTGGAGCCGTTTTGCAAGGAGGAATGGGCAAAAATTCCAGTGGTAAGATGTGGCAAGCTCATAGAGACTTATTCAAAGTGACTTGGAGCTGTGATTGCCGCAAAAGGTGGCTTTACAAAGTATTGACTTTAGGGCGGTGAATAGTTATGCACATTGACTTTTTCTGTTATTTTGTCCTATTTGTTGTTTGCTTCACAATAATAATAATAATAAAAAAATCTTCAAAGTTGTGAGCATATTCTGTAAATTAAATAATGCAAATCCTCAAACAATCCATGTTAATTCCAGGTTGTGAGGCAACAAAACACGAAAAATGCCAAGGGGGATGAATACTTTTGCAAGACACTGTATCTAGGGCAGTGATGCTGAGTAGTAACAAAAAGCGAGTATTTACAAAAGATAAACAGCTAAATGAAGTCTGGAGCTTGCTTTTTGACTAAATACAATTCAGCGGCTCCGGCAATACATCAGGTTATTAAGGAGTTCTGGCCAGTCCTTCTGGACAAATATTGCCGTCCCCAACCGATTATTACTTTTAGAAAGAATTTTGATTTGAAATCCAAGTTGGCTCAGAGTGAGTTGCGACCTACCTGGAGGGATGGTAAGCTAGGGATGGGTAAACTAACTGGAAGTTATAAATGTGGTACAAAGAATTGTGGGACTTGCCCGTATTTAAAATCTTCTAATAAAGGCGAGGCAAAATCTACGAGTGAAAATAAAACCTTTAAGATTAAGGATATGAGTATGTGCAAATCAGAGTACGTAGTATATACCATTAGTTGTAAATGCCTTCTCCAGTATGTAGGCCCCACTAAAAGGTCCCTCAAAACCCGGTTTAGAGAACACATGTACAATGTGAGCAGGGGAGCCCTTATCAATTGGTTCTCTGCTTACATTGCGACTAAACACGGAGGAGATGCAACAGGCATATATGTACAAGCGGTGGAACAAGTCCCCGCGAATCCGAGAGGCGGCAATAGATTACTACATCTTAGGAGGAGAGAAACTTATTGGATCCACCATCTAGGCACTCTTGAACCGCTTGGATTAAATTAGCGGCGTTCATTGAGTGATGGGTGGATCCCCATGGGGGTGTTTTTTGTACCCATTTCATCATTGTTTTGTACTCTTTTTTTAATATTTGTTTTCATTTTTTATTTTAGCTTTCTTTCTTTTTATTATCACCACGAGTACTCTAATTTTATTATTTTATTATTACTATTATATTATTTGATCATTATTGCCTGTTCTTTTATTATTTTGTTCATTTTATGCATACTATTATTATTACAACTACTGTTATATAGCCCCTACTGTGTGGACCTGCAGGCGCCTGGGGGGGGGGGGCTGTATCTCTATCCAGCTTCTCCTCTGAGTTTAGACTCCCGGTCCACACAGGCTCGGTGAGAGCGGCACGCCAAACAAGCATGTGGTGACGCCATTACGTGGCGCCTCGTCTCGACATAGATCCACTTTCCGGTGGTCTGGGTAACGGGGAAGGCTATAAGAGGCCTATGAAGCACTGGGGAAGTCTCTGGACAATTGTAAGTGGCGTGTGCTAGTTCCACACATTCTTTTTTTCATTTGTATTTATTCTTATTTGTTTATATCACTGAGGAAGCCCTAAAAAGGGTGAAGCACATTTGATAATACTTGGGCTTTTTTTTTTTTTATTCAATGTGAACCTTCATAGTTTTATTTGCATTATTTTTATATTGTGGCTATTTCTATGGGGATATTGTGTCCCAAATAAATTAATAATTCCTAAACTTGGACAATACAGAGTGTTATATATTCTCGCTGATAACATTTTTTTCCCCAAGACCTCTGGGCAAGTTGGACAATTACCACACTTCCTATGTGTGTTTTGGCCTACAGAGATAATATGTCATTCTCTATAGTGTGCCTATAAGCCACTATAGAATAATCTAAAAAGGGAGATTGAGGTGACTTTCCGACCAAGTCTGTGTCTGAAGATTGGTTATATTTACTACCAGGGACCACCTTGGGGAGCTTAAGGTTACAACATGTGAGATGATAGACTTCATACGTACTGATATGTACTTGTATCATCTCATATTGCACTAGGAGGTGGTGCGCTTTCTCTCCCGAACAGCCGAGAGAGCCGAGAGAGAGAGCCGAGAGAGAGCCGAGAGAGAGAGCCGAGAGAGAGCCGAGAGAGAGAGCCGAGAGAGAGAGCCGAGAGAGACAAGCTAGAGACTAGAGAAAGACGAGCGAGAGAGAGACGAGAGAGAGAGTGTGACCAGCGAGAGATGAGAGAGAGAGACGAGAGAGAGACGAGAGAGAGACGAGAGATAGAGACAGAGAGAGAGAGAGAGTGACCAGCGAGAGAGAGAGAGAAAGTGACCAGCGAGAGAGAGAGAAAGAGTGACCAGTGAGAGAGAGAGAGAGAGTGACCAAAGAGAGAGAGAGAGTGACCAGTGAGAGAGAGTGACCAGAGAGAGAGAGAGAGAGAGAGAGAGAGTGACCAAAGAGAGAGAGAGAGAGTGACCAGAGAGAGAGAGAGGCACCAGAGACAAAGAGACAGAGTCCACATGAGTGTCTCATAGCCCTGGATGTAAGGTGACTTTCCCGGGTTGCTGCTGCCTGGTGTGAGCCAATGCCCAGAGAAGTAAGGTACTGTTAAAGAGACAGTGTAAGGTACTGTTAAAGAGACATGTGCATATGCCCCAGGGAGTAAAGTAAGCTTTTAGGCCTCTACTGAACATACTGTATCAAGGGTCCCTGGAGGTTGGGGTACTTGGAGAGTGGGTGGGCAAGGACCCCAACACTCTTTGTGATTACAGAAAAGGACCGTTTTACCTGAGAACCGAGAAGCAGTTTTTATGGCTAGTAAGGGGAACTAAGCTGTGAGCTAGTCCATTTAAGTAGATTTTTGTTTTGTGCTGATTTAAGCTATTTTCATTTATATTTTGGACTGCTTGATAAAAAGTAAACAAGAGCCCAAAAGTCTCTTGATGTTTCTCTATTGGAGTATGGATCACCGAAGGAGATTAGGTCACGCAGGTGTCCAAACTATTACAGATGAACAGGCCAGTGTGGCCATCCTTGTCACAATATACATACAGTGGGGGGGGACTTTTGTCCACTGACAAAGAAATGATCAGTCTATAATTTTAATGGTAAGTTTATTTTAACAGTGAGAGACAGAATAACAAAAATAAACAAACAAGAAAAATGCATGTAAAAAAAGTTATAACTTGATCTGCAGGTCAATGAGTAAAATAAGGATTTGACCCCTTCAACTTAGTACTCGGTGGCAAAACCCTTGTCAGACATTTCTTGTAGTTAGCCATCAGGTTTGCACACATCTCAGGAGGGATTTTGCCCCACTCCTCTTTGCAGATCCTCTCCAAGTCATTAAGGTTTCGAGGCTGATGTTTGGCAACTCGAACCTTCAGCTCCCTCCACAGATTTTCTATGGGATTAAGGTCTGGAGACTGACTAGGCCACTCCAGGACCTTAATATGCTTCTTCTTGAGCCACTCCTTTGTTGCTTTGGCTGGGTGTTTTGGGTCATTGTCATGCTGGAATGCCCATCCACGACCCATTTTGCAATGCTCTGGCTGAGGGAAGGAGGTTCTCACCCAAGATTTGACGGTACATGGCCCCGTCCATCGTCCCTTTTGATGCGTTGCAGTTGTCCTGTCCCCTTAGAAGTAAACACCCTCAAAGCATAATGTTTCCACCTCCATGTTTGATTTTGGGGATGGTGTTTTTGGGGTTATGGGCAGCATTCCTGCTCCTCCAAACACAGTGAGTTGAGTTGATGCCAAAGAGCTCGATTTTGGTCTCATCTAACTGCAATACTTTCACCCAGTTCTCCTCTGAATGATTCATATGTTCATTGGCAAAGATCTGATGGGCCTGTACATGTGCTTTCTTGAGCAAGCGGGCCTTGCGGGCACTGCAGGATTTCAGTCATGCACGGCGTAGTTTGTTACCAATTGTTTTGTTGGTGACTATGGTCCCAGCTGTCTTGCGATAATTAACAAGATCCTCTTGTGTAGTTTTGGGCTGATTCCTCACTGTTCTCATTATCATTGAAACTCTTCTAGGTGGGATCTTGCATGGTACATCAGCCCGAGGGAGACTGGCAGTTTATTTGTGTTTCTTCCATTTGCAAATAATTGTACCAATTGTTGCCCCCTTCTCACCAAGCTACTTGACGATGGTCTTGTAGCCCATTCCAGCCTTGTAAAGGTGTACAACTCGTCCCTGATATCCTTAGACAGCTCTTTGGTCTTGGCCATGGTGGAGAGTTTGAAATCTGATTTATTGCTTTTATGGAGAGGTGTCTTTTATACAGGTAAAAAGATGAGATTTGGAGCACTCCCTTTAAAATAATTACTAGTGTTTGCGATGAAAATAGTGGCTTAATGCCACACAGGTAATTGTGCCTAATAGCTTGTTGATAAAGCTGAGAAGGTAAATCAAAATTACTAATGTTTAACATACGAGAAGGCCTTGATGCACTGAGTAATAGTTTCATTATAAGAAGGTAAACAGGAGGCTGAAATTTTCTATGCCATGAAGCTCTTGACGGGCTTAAATTGGTAATAGAATGTAATATGCCAAATGTAGGCAAGATAAAACATGGATCAATATTACCTAAAATATGGCAACTAGTACTAAATAACTGATTAAATTAACTGAGAATGAAAAAAAGGGGAAAGACATTTAGGGGGGGGGGGGGGGTAATGAGGCCCTCAATGGGCAAGTAATGATCGATTGTGGTTGAAAATGAGATGAACGGTTCTGTGTGTTTCCATGATGCCCTTGATTGGGCTTGAGGATACCAGTTTGTAAAGAAAAGGAAATCCCTTGATGGGCTACTAGTAAGAAAGCTAAAATATGTAGTTTATAGACTGAAGCCCTCAATAGGCTAAAAATGGTGTTGACACTTGAATAGCTGAGGTATTGTGCAAAGCTAATCGTGAGAGCGTCATGCAATATTTATTAGGAACGTGAAGAAGCCCTCGATGGGTTGAAAATAATTGATTACAATTGTGAAGGTTCATACTGATTCAACTGGATTGAATCAAGTGATTCCCTGTGCCAAATCTTGAGGATAAAGGTGACATTAACATAGAATGTAATTAGTAACAGAGATAGAGAAATTGTCTAGAAATTACAAATCTTAACTTGAAGTACTTACCTTAAAGTCTTGTACTGTGAATTCCTATAAAGAGATTCAATACCAAGCCAAGGAAATGCAATATTAAGTGATTCTTAAAAAAATCCCATAATAATTACCATGTAAAACCTTGAAATATAGCATTTAGAAACATGTAAAACTGGACAAAAGACTGAATTAAGGAAAAAGGGCAATGTCAATGTAGACAGAGCTCTCAGCCCCTCAAAGTACCTGCAGAATAAATCATGATCTAGTAGAGACCAGTTCACTCGGTAGTGGAATTTGTGCCAAGTTGCTGCTGCCTTAGCAGCAAATGATCTATGATAGTCAAAAAAGACGTAAATGCCATATCTGTAAGCCAAATCCACTACTGAATGCAAGTGGACATCCAGTTCTTAACGACGTTTGTGAATACTGAACATATTACATCCCTGTAAATGCCAAATGAACATGTTACATGTAACTGTAATTTATGTTGCAACCTTGAGTCTTTAAAACTAATTGTAACAGAAATATCCCCTTGAGTACGTGTGCGGGGCTCCGACGAATCAGAAGAGGACATAGTATAAAAACAAATTAATCTCTTTACCCTCTACTATGTTTCTCCTTAATTGGTGATAAAAAAAAATGCAATGGCATAAGAATCAGAGGAGGCTGACTGGTCTCTCAAATTCAACCTGTAGCTAGTAGTCAAGTAACTAAGATTGTGATGTACCAAGCTAGCCTGCCTTGGGTAGGCCTTCAAGCATCTTACTAATCTAAGCAATTCCATTTCCTTTCTGTTGCGGGAAAAGGAAATGCTCAATCGCCTGAGGATGGTGAACTGTTTTCAGCAAAAAAACTCTAAATAAACATTCCTGTATATGAGAAGCATTGAGTAAAACTAAATTTCACAAGTGTAGTTTATTTAGCATAAATATGAAGTGGGTGAACAAAATGAATACATTCTGAAAAATGACAGAGAATGTAACTGGTGAACAATGGCCCATGATAGGCAGAAGAATAAGGATTGTGCGTAATAAGAACCTAAAGATGACTATGATCGAATTAGCTTTGTGAAGCCTTCGATAGGCTGTAGTAAAAAAGGCACATGAGAATCACATATATAGTTGTGAGCATACGAGCCGTTGCTCACGCTTGCGGGCTCACCAGTGGCGGCTGGTGAACTTTCAAGTTGGAGGGGTGTCAGGGCGAAACATAGCCCCTCTCCCTTTTTTTAAACCACACCCCTTTTTATAACTCCTCCCCCAACATAATGACCTTTATAAGCCCCGCCCAATGACCTTATACTTGTAAAGCCCATTGAAATACATGATCAGCAATGCAGCAATGTCAAGAAGTAAAGTAACAATGTGTTAAATTCATTGGTATACAATATAGATTGAAAAAACTAATGTGACAAGACTACAGCAATATCATAATTGCACCTATACTCATTAACAGAAAAATTAAAGCAGTGACACTTACCATTAGTTGGCTCTTCTTCTCAGGGTATTCACGTTCAGTAAGTTGACCAACGAGTACAAACAAATCTGCTGCCACATAGGGTTTGCACCTGGGGTTGAAAGAAAACAAGCAAATCAATCAGACCATTCAAGAACAAAACCATACCTTAAAAACATTAAAAGACCAAGTGGAACCATATAGGCTCCAAACATACCTTAGAAGACCAAGTGTGACCATATAGGCCCCAAACATACCTTAGAAGACCAAGTGTGACCATATAGGCCCCAAACATACCTTAGAAGACCAAGTGTGACCATATAGGCCCCAAACATACCTTAGAAGACCAAGTGTGACCATATAGGCCCCAAACATACCTTAGAAGACCAAGTGGAACCGTAGAGGCCCCAAACATACCTTAGAAGACCAAGTGGAACCATATAGGCCCCAAACATACCTTAGAAGACCAAGTGTGACCATATAGGCCTCAAACATACCTTAGAAGACCAAGTGGAACCATATAGGCCCCAAACATACCTTAGAAGACCAAGTGGAACCATATAGGCCCCAAACATACCTTAGAAGACCAAGTGGAACCATATAGGCCCCAAACATACCTTAGAAGACCAAGTGGAACCATATAGGCCCCAAATATACCTTAGAAGACCAAGTGTGACCATATAGGCCCCAAACATACCTTAGAAGACCAAGTGTGACCATATAGGCCCCAAACATACCTTAAAAGACCAATCAGGACTGTGTAGGCCCAAACCAGTGGATCTTGGGATTCAAGAAAACAACAACATTTCACTTCTGTTTAGACAACACAATAATCAATGTCAAACAAACACGTTGAATTAGCATATGGATAACCATATGAGCAGTAACGACACGCCAAGGCTTCAACAATTGTTACTGACCATTCACACACCTTTCATAGTTCCTTCCATATGCACACCCACACACCATTCATACTTTACTTACCACTAGTTATTTTTGGTGCCATTTCTGAGAACTTTACTTACCCTTGAAGGTGCCTCCAATTCCTTCAAACCAAAGCATTCAACCGCTCCAGGGCCATGGTGCTTCGTAAATACCTTTTATCCTCTTCAATGTGGAGAAGCATCTTTCTGATTCTGCAGTAGTCTTCGGTGTTGTAAGGAGGATTCCTTATAGCTTCACTGTCTCTGTGAAATCATTATGCAGATTAAATTGATGGTAATGTTGGTGCAGAGCAACAGCACTCGTACAGACATGAAATTCTGTCTTCCTGTACAGAAGTGACAGCTACCCTTGGAAGTGCCTCCAATTCCTTCAAACCACGCCAAGGCTTCAACAATTGTTACTGACCATGCACACACCTTTCATAGCTCCTTCCATATGCACACCCACACACCGTTCATACTTTACTTACCACTAGTTATGTTTGGTAGTGAGGTGGTGCTGCTTAACGCAGTTTATCTTTGCACACCCTGGGGGTATGCATTCTTCTTTGCTTCAATCACTTGTATTTAAATTTTGCACGGCGATCTTTCAAAGAACAAAACTTCTCAATGGTTTTTTCATTGAAGTCTGGGATCTCGGAAATCCGTTGCTTTTCCATTGAGAGCATCGCCAATGCATTCAACCGCTCCAGGGACATGGTGCTTCTTAAAAAGGTTTTTATCCTCTTCAATGTGGAGAAGCATCTTTCTAATTCTGCAGTGGTCATCGGTGTTGTAATCAGGATTCTTAATAATTTCACTGTCTCTGTGAAATCATTCTGCAGATTAAATTGATGTAAAAGTTTGTGCAGAGCAACAGCACTTGTACAAGCATGAAAATCTGTCTTCCCATACAGAAGTGACAGCTCAGTGCGTAATTGTTCCTTCTTCAGTATTGGATATGCTTGCACGGTGTCTTCCAGAGCTTGGGTTGGAAAGCAAATGTCATGGGTTTTATACAAGTCACTTTGAACAAGTTTGGCACTGACTAGGTGATTTGAAAATGAAAAACGTTCTTTTGCATGAACCACCACTTTGTCACATACCTCTCTTGAAAGTTGTCTCAAGGTTGAGATCTCCGTACTCCGTCTGTGGAATGTTACATCGCTAGGCAAACTTGCTTCTATCTCGTCAACAGAATTACGGATTTTCTGGATGCTGCTGACAAAGTCTTCTGTGACTTTGTGGATATAAACAGTATCCATGTCTTGCTTCTGAAGCTGACTATAGAGGATGTCAACATGTGGCATTATTAAATGAAATAATTTAAGGAAGTAAAGGAACGCCCTGTCTTCCAGCAATCCAATGAAACCTGCGGCTTCACTTATAGATGTGTGATCAAAGTTTAGACATGCTTCAATTGTCTGGAAACACTCAAGTAGCATATCTCTGTTCTCGTAGATGACGTTCACGGTCCAAACGTTGAAGTCTTCTACCAACTACCTCATCCAGAACTCCAGTCCTTTTTGGAGAGCGTGAAAAAAAAGATGGTATGCCGCCTATGTTGGAAAAAAAAACTCGAACTGTTCCAATCCTTGAAACTGCTTTCTCCATTATTAGGTTCAGTTGGTGAGCATAGCAATGGACGTAGTGTGCGTTCGGGTACACGTCTTTTATTTTTCTTTGAACTCCTCCTTGATCTCCACGCATCACACTGGCACCATCGTAGCTTTGAGCTATGAGTTTCATCTTGTCTTCTGGCTCTGGGAGAACAGAATTCAGACTTTCCAGCACAACAGCAGCAATCGAGTCTGCATCCGTTGCTTTCATTTCCGTGAAGCCATCAAATCTTTCCACCACTTGATGCTTCTTGTCAATGTAGCGATAGACTACAACGCACTGTGTCCTAGTGGAAATATCAGTTGTTTCATCCGCTTGGATTGCCACAAACTGGGCTTCCTTAAGCTCTTGGTGAATCACTTCCTTAATAACTTCCAGCATGCAGTCCAGTAGCTCATTCTGGACGGTTTTGGACGTGCCCTTAAACACAGTTGCAGTCTTTAAATGCTGTTCCATTGCACTATCGATACTGCCAACCAAATCCACCAGGCCTCGAAACACTCCTGGATTTAGCGATGTTTCACTTTCGTTGTGTCCTCTTAATGCCAGTTCAAAAGCGCCACAAAGTGAACACAATCAATTATCTTCGAAAGGATGTACCGGTTCTTAGCCACTTCTTCGTTGTGTTTTTGAATACTGACTTGGTATCCTTGGTCCAGTTGAACTGCAATGTTCTCAAACTTGATCCTGTTATCCAAGTGAGCTTTAGAACTTTTGTGTTTCGCCAATTTATCAGCTAGATGTTTGACGCCAGTCACTCCAGTTTTGGTCCAAGCAGCGTCACCACCAAATAGGATGCATGGGAAACAATATAAGGACTTCCTAGAAACGCTTCCACAAAGCCAGTTGTTCTTCTTGTACCATTCAGTATTGAAAGTATGGATATATTGCTTCCCTCTATCTCTTGCGATTTGATGCAGATTTATCTCTGGTTGGTCAGGTCCTAACCGTTTTACTTCCACCTTCTCCTCATAGGTAAGGCTTCACAAGTAGAGAGTCAATAGTATTCATTTCTGATACCAATAGAAGAAAGAGATCATGGTATATTAATTTATATTATGTCACAAAATGACTTTAAAATAACAGTGTGTTGAATTCATTGGTATACATTACAGATTGCAAACCCTCATGTGACAAGACTACATCAACTTCAAATTTGCACCTATACGCATGGACAGAAAATTAAAAGCAATGATACTCACCAACAGTTGACTCTACTTCTCGGGGTATTCACGTTCAGTAAGTCAACCAACGAGTCCAAACAAATCTGCTTCCACAGATAGTTTGCACCTGGAGGGTGATAGAAAACAACAACAAAAAAAAATTAGAAAGTTCAAGACCCAAACCGTAACTTTTAAAACCTTAATAGACCAAGTGTGACCATATAAGCCCCAACCGCACCTTAAAAACCCTAAATAACCAAGTGTGACCATATAGGCCCCAACTGCACCTTAAAAACCCTAAATAATCAAGTGTGACCATATAGGCTCCAACCGCACCTTAAAAACCCTAAATAACCAAGTGTGATCATATAGGCCCCAACCACACCTTAAAAACCCTAAATAACCAAGTGTGACCATATAGGCCCCAACTGCACCTTAAAAACATTACATAACCAATCAAAACCATATAGGCCCAAACTGTACATAAAAAAAATGATATAAAAATACAAAATATATATATATATATATATATATATTGAGATATATAATTAATTATATATATATATATATATATATATATCAATATATATATATCTATATATCAATATATATCTATATATCAATATATATATATATATATATATATATATATATATATATATATCAATATATATATATCAAGATTCAATATATATATATATATATATATATATATATATCAATAAATATATATATATATATATATATCAATCAATATATAAATCAATCAATATATAAATATATATATATATATATATATATATCTCAATATATATATATATATATATATATATATATATATATATATATATATATATATCAATCAATATATCTGTCAATCAATATATATGTATATATATCAATCAATCAATATATATATATATATATCAATATATATATATCAATATATATATATATATATATATATATATATATATATATATATCAATATCAATCACACACACACTCACATAAAGCAATATACATAAAAAATATATATTAATTGATATTTATTAATTGATTATTGATGTACTTTATTAATTATTTGATTATATTGCTCATGTATTTGTATTAGACATTATTTTATATATTATGATATTATCCTGTAACATGTATATCACATAAATAGCCCTGTAATATGTATAATATACAGGGTCACACAAGTTCACACTAACCTTGTTTGCCCTTACAGGCTTCCATACCTGCTTTGCTAATTTGCTAATTTTTTAAAGACTCTGATTGGTTGAAATCAATGTCAAACAAAAAATTTCAGCCAATCAGAGTCCTTCAAAAATAGTATAAAAGGCGGAGCGTGGGGAAAAAACAATTAGTCGCGGGGGGAGCTCCTTGTAGGAGGAGCTCCGTTAGTTTGTTCTGTTTTTTTTTTGGGGAGCGTCGTTTTTTTTTAGGTGGAGGCCTCTTGCAATGGGCCAGAATGGATGGACAATGGCTTCAATCAAGATGAGGAGACAAGGGCTTCTATCAAGATGGATTATGGAATGACATGGGCTTCAATCAAAATTGATTGGAATGCCCGACTATCCAGGGCAGAAGGCCACCGCTGGAGGGGTCAATTTGACAGGTAAGTATGTGCTGTTGTTTACTTTATTATTGATTTTTTCCCCTTCCCTTATTTTTTTTTTATCTTTAAAAGTGACAGGCAATTTATTATTTTTTTTAACTGCAAGCAATGTTAAAGATACATTGCCTGTTACTTCTAAAAATGGAATAAAAATAGGGGGGGGCCCCATGGGGGTGATCCAAAAGACCTGACCTGTGCCACCCCCGATCACCCCCATGTGGCCTGTGCCACCCCGATCACCCCCATGTGGCCTATGCCACCGCCCGATTACCCCGATCACCGTGGGGGTGATCGGGGTGATCATGGGGTGGCACAGGCCACATGGGGGTGATCGGGGGGTGGCACAGGTCAGGTCTTTTGGGGCTACTGGCACTGCGGGGGTGATTGGGGGTTGCCCAGGCATTGCAGGCCTAGGTGGTAGGTAAGTTGGTGGGTGGGTGGGTGGCAGGTAGGCATAGTGGGGTAACTGGGGGGACCCTTCCTTTTATTAGGGGACTAGGGGTTTGGCCAGGGCAGTTAGGACTTACTTACTGTTAGTTTGGGCAGATGAGTGAGTATTTTCAGCCAGGGAGGTCTCTCTCAGTCTGACTCAGCGGGAGCAGGTCAGGAAACAGAAAGAGGGATGGGACTGGCTTATGGTGGTTTTATTAACAGGGGCTGTCAATCAAAAAGTAAACTTGAGGCCCTATTAGCTGGCGGGCGCTTGGAGCTAACAGTCTGGGTGGGTTTAGGTGGTTCTCCTGACAACTGTACAGCCTTCCATCATTGATTGGTCAATGATGGAAGACTGTCAGTCATTGAAATTGATACATTATCACTGCCCATGCATAGCGTCATTGTGCTGGTGGGCCGAATGCATTAACGGTCAGGGCCAGGCCTCATTGATTCATAGAGTCTAAAGGTTAGTGTAGTGTAGTGTAATATGATCACACAGGGATGCAGGGAAAGCTACAATGGATACACACAGCAGTTAATATATACACACAAGGTCAAGGGGTTATCTTAAAGTGACAGTGTCCCAGGGAATAGTTTGCTTCATTTATTAATGTAATAACACTTGAATGATGATGTACACATTATATTTAATTGTTTTTTGGTTATTACTAATAAATTATTGTGTTTTTTTATTGCAGGGTCACGAAAATATTTGGGGGGGGGGACGCTTGCCCCGACGCCCCAATGGACGGGCCGCCACTGAATAAAGGACATTCAAAAGAACTTGTGGCTTAAATACAACTCATTAAAAGTAACTTAACTTGAATTTAAGACTTACTTCTAGTCAAGATTTTACGTGTTTTGAAAAAAAAAAACATATAGATAAATCTTTTAATTTCAACATTTCTAATTGTAAGAAAATTATGTAATATGAACATTCAAGCTCTAAACCTATCATAATTAATAAATGGGAAAGAGATCTAAAGTCCCAATGGGATTTTTCAGAGTGGTACAGAGCATTTGAAATCACTGAAAAAAAGTTTAGTATGCATGTTCTTGAGAGAGACCTACTTTAAAATAATTCAAAGAAGGTACGAGTAATAGGTCATGTCAAACAAATATTAGTTTCTATAAGGAGGTTAGTAGGAACCTGGATCAAGGCAACTCAGTGGATGTAGTCTTTTTGGATTTTGCAAAGGCTTTTGATACAGTGCCACATGGGAGACTATTGTGCAAACTAATGGAAACAAGGATTACAGTAAATCTCTGCTCATGGATTGAGAACTGGGTAAAAGAGAGGAAGCAAAGGGTTGTTGTAAATGGAACATACTACGATTGAACTAATGTGGTAAGTGGGGTTCCTCAGGGTTCAGTATTAGGTCCTCTTCTTTTTAACATATTTATTAATGACATTTTCACTGATGACAAAAAGTTGTGCAAGGTAATTAAATACCTTGATAATGATGTACTTTCCCTCCAAAGGGATTTACATAAAATTGAGGCATGGCATCTAAATGGCAGATGAGATTTAATACGAATAAATGTAAAGTTATGTATCTGGTAAGGAAAAATAGCCATGCAATTTCTAATCTTAATGGAGCAAATATAGGGGTATCAAATATTGAAAGGGATTTGGGAGTGCTTGTGGACAGGGTAATGCCAAGTAGCAGCTACAAAGGCAAATAAAATATTAGCATGTATTAAGAAGGGTATAGAAGTAAGGGACGCAAATATAATTCAGTTTTGGGCACCACTTAATTTTAGAGCTGGAAAAGGTACAGAGAAGGGCAACAAAACTAATAAGGGGAATGGAGGGGATAAGTTATGAAGAAAGACTAACCAAATTAAATGTATTTTCTCTAGAAAAAAGGTGTCTAAGAGGAGATATGATTACCTTATATGAATACATCCAGGGTCAGTATAAAGATTTGTCAAGGGGGCTTTTTGTGCCAAGAGGTTTTCAACTGACAGGAAGACATCCCTTGAGGTTAGAAATAAAGAAAAAAAGGGATTTTCACAGTAAGATCAAAGCAAAGAATATAATAACAACAAAGATAAAACTTAAATAAACCTTTAATAATTTGCTGGACGTCAAAAAGCCCAAAGGATTAAATACCTTGGGATTAACATGAATTTTTTAATCGTTGCATTTTTAACAACATTTTAAATGTACAAATAAAGATTGAATTTTTAAAATGAGTATGTGTCAATAATAATTAAAATAAAGGTTGCATAAAAGGTGTTTCTGTACAACCTTGGTTGGTTGTTCAAGGATTCCTAAATTGGATCCACAGGACAATATTTTGGTACGCATTGTTCACAGTAAGGGTGAATAATAATTAATTAACAATTAATTAACAACTAATTGATTAATAACTAATCCGCATTTTTCAGATCAGAGGAGATCTTAAAAGGTTGAACTTGATGGACTGAAAGTCTTTTTTCAACCTCAATTACTATGTAACAAAAAAATTACTATGTAACTATGTATATGACCCCGTCACTTCTTAATAAAATCTTTCCTAAAGTCCATATTGATAAATGCTGGAGAGGCTGTAATCGAGAAGGTTCTCACATTCATATGTGGTGGCGTTGCCCGTTCCTTCAAGCCTTTTGGAAAAAAAAACTTTTAATGAGCTGATTACCATTTGCAACACTACATTTATATTATGCCCTGAGTTGGTGATATTTCATATATTCTCATCAGATATTAGTCACAAGTTCAAGGGAACAATTGTGCATGCTCACTCTCACAAAGATGCACCATTACCACATACTCACAAGACAAATAATAAAGTTATTGAATCTTTTTGTGTGAAAAAAAAAAAATTGTGCTGTGTGTTTTATGAGTTGTAGTTAATTTTGTAGGGTACTAGTATATTGAGCTAATGGGATTGGGTATATAGCAGGGGGTATATATGGTGGGTATGTAGTATGTAAAGGGTTAGGTGTGTTTGTCATAGGAGGTATGTAGCATGGGGGTATTAGCAGATGTATGAGTTATGGTAGGGGGCATATAATGTAGACTGAAATGTGTTATAAACTAATAAATATGTTAAAGATATTTTTTTATATTTGGGTATGTAGACTATGTTTATAATTTATTAATTAATTTTCATGGATAAAATATGTAGGAAAAAAAGCACAAATCTCCTACGCTCTCTAAACTTAACTCCTTCTCTCTCCCTCACTTAAAATCCTAAACCTTCTCTCTTGGGACCAGTGCGTTAGTTTATACAGCATGGCACAGTCAATGTTTGAAAGGGAACACATAGTTTTATAGACTCCATGATGCCATTTTTACTGACATTCTTTAAGTTGACTAATGTGAATTAGCCTACTAATATTTTTGTATGGTAATTTAGATATATCCAAGCAGGATTTTGCTCAAGTATCCACTTCTTCCATCAAAAGGACCTAAGCATTTCTAAACATTGGCTTATTGCCCTATTTTTGTTCATTGACTAAACCAATGAAGGTAATGTCAAGGGAAGTTGCAAGTATGAATGTTAGTATGAATGTGTTTAAAGTTCCTGACATCGGTATTACTAAATCTCTTCCACAAATTAATAAAGAGGTTCACTCTGAATGATATCATTGGAATCGTTAGTGTCAGATATGGCCTTTGAAAACATTTTGAAAAATGGGTCAGACTTGGCAATTGAAAAAATTATGATTTGGTTTTATATTATAATTCAGAGTAATGCCAATAAAATTATTTTGTTTTAATACCAGAGGTCTAAATTCTCCCAGTAAAAGAATTTATCTTATGAGGTTAATTAAACAAGAAAATGCAGAAGTAATCCCTACTACAAGAAAGACACTGGGACAATAAAGATATACCATTTCTTAATAAAAAGAAGTCTATGAATACAATTATAATTCAATTTATAAAAAAAACTCAAGAGGAGTTTCTTTACTTTTCAATAAAAAATTGAAAATGAAGGAAACTATGATAGATATAGATCCCAATGGAAGATTTTTTGGATTGGGGAAATTAATGACCAGAAAATTTCCATAATGAATATATATTCTCCCAACAATAATCGGCCTTTCTTTATAAATAAAATATTTGGTAAAATTCGAAAATATAGTCAAGGTTCTATAGTAAAAAAAAATTAAAAAAAATAAGTCAGAGATGCTCATCATAGAACGAACTAACCTTAATAGGTTAGTTCTATGGACACGATAAGCCACTCTGAGAGCAACCTCCTTTAGCTCACTTGTACCCTTCACAGGGAGAAATATCCTGTAGTATATCAGTCTGGTCCCACTCAAAAAAGAGTGACCCAGCCCCGAAATACCAGGCAATTCTTCCCTGTACCGAAGAAGCTGCAAACCCCAGAAGCGTTTCTGCCTTTATGGGCCTCGTCAGTGAGGTGCAGCTGAACTCCCTAAGGCACAGTGAGCAAGGGGGCCACGTCTGGAGTCCCCTATCACCCATAGGAAGACTAAACCCTAAGGGTAATTTGCATAAACAAAAAAACTCAGAGGTGCTTATCAGAAATGGAACTAACCTTAATTGGTTAGTTCTATGACACGATAAGCCACTCTAAGAATAATGAATATATTCAATATATTCAATATATTTAATACATATTCTCCCAACAATAATCAGCCTTTCTTTATGAAGAAAATATTTGGTAACATTTTGAAATATAGTCAAGGTTTATAGTAGTAGCAGGCGATTTTAACCTGGTAGTTAATGGAATATTGGGTCGAAAATGTCAAAACCCTTCTAGGTTTAATAGTTATAGTGAAAAGAGCTCTCAACAACTTTTACAATTAATCAAGCTTATGGTTTATATGATATCTGGAGGATCTTACATCCTAACTTAAAGGATTAGTCCTATTATTACATTTTTTTTTGATAGACAATATAAGTTTGGAAAAAGGAATGCAATGCAGAGATTGGAAACATTTCAGACCACGCCTATATAACAATGGTTTTGAAATATGATAACGTTTCAAATATTAGACCTCCTTGGAAAATGGATGACTCTTTTTTTAGGTGATAAAGCTAGAATTTTATACTTAAGTGAAGAAATTAAAAAATTCTTTGAAGTGAATGTGAATTCAGTATTATCAATATCAACAGCTTGGGTAACCCATAAAGCCTATTAATTAAACTTAAAGCTCAGGTTATTAAACAAAGGGGTGCACCATTGCGTGAACTGCTGATACAACTATATAATCTTGAAAAGAGAAACAAATTAAATCCCCATACTGCAACTTATTCAGAAATTTAAAAAATGCAGTCAAAAATAAACTGAATAAACCATCTACTTTCGGACAAAGCTTTCTTTAGAATGCAGCAAAAATACCATCATTTTGACAACAAGTCAAGTAAATTTCTAGCTAATAAAATTAAAAGCCAATGTATAGAGCTAGAATTGACAATTTATTACATGAAGGTAGAAATATTTATAACCCAGATGAAATTGGTAATATTTTTGGCACTTTTTTATAAAAATGTATATAATCTTGCTTTAGATCCAACTTTTAATGAACCAACTGAGCAAGATATCAAAGCTTTTCTGGATTGATACAAAATTCCCCAAATATCGGATCTACAGCTAGAAAGATTAAACAAATCAGTTACAGTAAAGGAAGTAATTTAAAATCATTTACTACTTCTGGTCCTGATGGCTATACTGTACAAATACATTATATTGTTAAATATTTTCCCCAGTCTTGAGCAATATACTAAAGGACATATTTATTGAAATAAAAAAATCTGGAACTATCCCAAAAGAAATGATTTGCTTGAAGTGAATTATGATTCCTAAAAAAGATCAGGATCTATGATTATGCAGAAATTATAGACCCATTTCTCTAACAAAAATTGACTTGAAACTTTATGCCAAAATAGTTGCTAATAGAGTAATAAATGTAATAAATAGATTGGTTTTGGTTGACCAAGAGGGATTCATTGCTGGCAGACAAGAGCCAGACAATGTAAGGAAAATGATAAATCTCATAAATGTGGCAAAAGGTTCTGGTACTCCCACTCTGCTCTTGTTTTCAGATGCCGAGAAAGCTTTTGAAAGAGTAGGGTGGGAGTACATGAGACTAACTCTTAAAAAAATGGGATTTGGAGAATGTGGGTCTCACATGATAGGCACATTGTATTCTGAACCATCTACTTCAGTAGTGGGATCAGACTTTGAATCTAGGAAATGTTATATCCGAAATGGAACACGTCAGGGATGCCTTCTCTTGCCCACCCTGTTTGCTCTAATTATGGAGCTCTTTATAGTGGCTATCAAAAACACGATAAGGATAATGGGCGGGAAGGTGGGCGAGAGAGAGTTTAAGGTAATTTTTTTTGCGGACGACGTGGTTTTAACTCTGGGTCATCTAATGATGTCATTACCAGAAGTAATGAAACTGGTTGAAATGTATGACTTTATTTCAAACTAAATTAAATGTAAACAAATTTGAAATTATGGTTATTAATCTGCCAAAGGGAAAGGGAAATACCTAAAAGATAAATATAACTTTAAGTGGACTGTAAATACCATTAAATACTTAGGAATAATTTTTGAAGACAGTATAAAGACAATGTTAACAACTAATTGTAAACAACTATATGAGAAGGTGCCAGGTATGAACAATTGGAAAAAAGATATTGGTATGACACTTACAATTGAAAGCTGTAAAACGTATTTTGAACTTACCAATCATACTATGAAGAATGCATCTTAGAAAGAAATTCAATTTAAATTAATCAATAGATGGTACACGGTGCCGGTTAAGATTTAATATATATCACACAAAATGAAGGATTACATTTGCTGGAGGGGATGTGAAGACAATGGCAGTCACTACCATGTTTGGTGGGAATGTGCTGTCATTAAACAAAGTTGGGAAGAATGTTTTGAATTTGTCTCTATTGTACTTAAAAAGAAAGTTTCTTCCAATGCCCTAATTGGGCTGTTCCATATATTTTCTGACAAGTTTAACAAAAATGAGAAAGCTTTTATGATTAAAATTTTCACAATTCTAAAAGCTCTAATCATTTCCAATTGGAAATCTAGGAATAAACGAAGATTAGCGGAAATAATTTATAAGATGGACCGCTACAGGAACCTTGAAATAATTCTAGATAAGACAGAAGTTATTCTAAATGTTAGAAATAAATGTTTAATTTGGGATAAGAAGGAAGAGGAGTAATATTGTTTGTTAGTCAGAAAAGGAGCTGAAAGTGTATATATGATGTACGTATGTGTTGGTGTTTTCTTGTACAAATTTGTATTCAATGTATTCAAACTGTCTTTTTATATTGTATGCAATTCTGTTATTCAAAAAAAAAGAAGAATTAGCCTACACGGGCAATGTAATTACTCTGTAAATTCTTTTACTTTTTATTTTTTTATTTTCAACAAACAGACAAACAGATATAAACAATACATTTAATTTACATTTCATTCAATAAAAACAACTATGTTTCTTAAAACACTCAATTATTGATTACAAATAAATATCAACAGTTCTAAAATACCATTCTTCGTAATGTATCCAACAAACAAGAGAATGGAATAATTATCTGGGTTCTCCCGACCAGCGTTACAAATGTGGGGAAACTGGGGGTAAAACTTCAATATAATTCACTTACTATCTTTTGAAGCAACATACTTATCCCAAAGATTCCATTTAATTCTATCTTTATGGGACAGTTCTATATTAACAAAATCCTTTTTGAACGCTCTATTGCGATTCATAATAAGTTCTATTTCTTTCCAAGTGGGAATTCTCTGATCTTTCCAGTTAGAAGCAATGAGCCATTTGACAATCATTACAATTTGGATAATTATGGCTAGACCATCGGAATTAAGATCCGACAGGAGGATATGTAAGATTACTCCATGAGGGGAGGGTATGATAAGCTTCCTTAATATATCCGAGATATAGCCAAAACACTCCCTCCCAAATTTACATATCAGAAGAAAATCCCACCAGATGTGTTTTAGCGAGCCCCTTTGGCCACACTTCCTCCAACACATTTGGTCTTCTTATTTTCCTGACACTAGACTCATTTTGTCTAGGGTCCAATACCAGCGATTAATGAGTTTAAAATATATTTCTCTATAAGCAACAATTTTAAGAAACCTATTAGTTATTTTAAAGGCTTTAGACCATACTTCCAAATTATTTTTAAAATCTTTTCCCCACCATTTCATATTTATTGTTTTTGTGTTCTTTCCTTTAATTCTTATAATGTTGTGGCATTTAGAATTTTTTTTTTCTATTATCCATCTTAATCAGCTCTTCAAATGGCGTTTAAGATTCTCTACAATTAGAGGTTTGATAAAAGTTTTTTTTTCTCACTCTGTTTTATTAGACACAATTAGTGATGTCCCAAACAGTTCGCCTGAGAACTTTTCGCAGCGATTTTTGCATGTTCGCATTGAACGGCGAACACATGCGCTTTTCGGTCCGCCCCCTATTCTTTATCATTGAGGAAACTTTGACCCTGCACCTTACAGTCAACAGACACATTCCAGCCAATCAGCAGCATACACTCCCTTCCAGGGACTTCCATCTGAAGAACAGCCTCCATTTTAGAATCATTCTGCAGCTACATTCGTTGAGAGAGGACATATATTCTAACTGCTGCTGATTTAATAGTGAAATAGATAGCCAGGCTGTGTATTTAGCTTTCACTACACACCTGAATGACTCATTTGATATCTGCTGCAAGGACAGCAACCCAAAAAGCCCTTTTTAGGGCTAGAACATCATTTATTTTATTTTATTATTTTTTTCTGTGTAATCTAATTGCATATGCCTACCTGCTAGTGTGTGTGTGAGGCCTATTGCATCTACTCTGCCAACCTTTGCCAGTGCACAGTGACACTCATATCTAGTGCAACAGTAGTGTACAGTGACATAAAACAACACTTTTTTGACTGTAATCGATTGAATATCAGTTGCCTGCCTACAGGCATGTGTGTGAGGCCTATTGCATCTACTCTGCCAACTTTTGCCAGTGTACAGTGACACTCATATCTAGTGCAACCATAGTGTACAGTGACATAAAACAACACTTTTTTGACTGTAATCGATTGAATATCAGTTGCCTGCCTACAGGCGTGTGTGTGAAGCCTATTGCATTTACTCTGCCAACGTTTGCCAGTGCACAGTGACACTCATATCTAGTGCAACCATAGTGTACAGTGACATAAAACAACCCTTTTTTGACTGTAATCGATTGAATATCAGTTGCCTGCCTACAGGCGTGTGTGTGAGGCCTATTGCATCTACTCTGCCAACTCTTGCCAGTGCACAGCGACACTCATATCTGTGCAACCGTAGTGTACAGTGACATAAAACAACACTTTTTTGACTGTAATCGATTGAATATCAGTTGCCTGCCTACAGGCGTGTGTGTGAGGCCTATTGCATCTACTCCGCCAACTTTTGCCAGTGCACAGTGACACTCATATCTGGTGTCACAGTAGCTTGCACGCATAGTACCACTAACCGAAAAAAAAATGACAGGCAGAGGCAGGCCACCCCGCAGGGGCCATTGTGGTCGTGGTGCTGTTATTCCCTTTGGCCCTAGAATAATGCCCAGTTTTCAGAGGCAACGTACCCTGAACTTGAAAAGTTCTGAGGACATGGTTGACTGGCTAACACAGGACACCCAATCCTCTACAGCTTCCGCTCGGAACCTAGACGCACCATCCTCCAGCTTAGCTTCGGGCACCTCTCCAGTTACCACTCGCCCGCCTGCCGCCACCACCACCAACACTAGCACCACAGCTGCTTCACTTGATCCGTCAGCAAAGTTATTTACACATCTGTTGGAAGAAATGAGTGATGCACAAACATTAGTGACAGAGGATGTAGATAACAGGGATATGTCCCAGTCAGGCAGCATTACACACATGGACGTACGGTCTGATGATGATGATGTTGTACCCGGTGCTGAAGCGGTTGCCACCTCCTCTACTCCTCCTACTCCATCCTCTTCCATAACCTCATCGGCTGAGTCCTCTTCTGCTGCTGCTATGTCTTGCTCCACATCAACGGCACCCCCCCAGCTCCACAGGTACTATTCCACATCCCGGATACGGCAGTGTCACGCCGTCTTGGGGTTGACTTCCCTGAAAGCAGAGAGTCACACCGGACCAGCACTCCTGTCCGCCCTGAACGCACAGGTGGATCTGTGGCTGACTCCGCACCAACTGGAGATCGGCAAAGTGGTTTGTGACAACGGAAGAAATTTGTTGGCGGCATTGAATTTGGGCAAGTTGACACATGTGCCGTGCATGGCACATGTGTGTAATCTGATTATACAATGCTTTGTGCATAAGCACCCAGGCTTTCAGGACGTCCTGAAGCAGGCCAGGAAGGTGTGTGCCCATTTCAGGCGTTCCTACACGGCCATGGCGCACTTTATAGACAGCCCGACACGTTGGAATTCAACACTCCTAATGTTTGACTGCCTGCTCCAACAAGAAAAGGCTGTTAACGAGTATTTGTATGACCGGGGGTGCTAGGACAGCCTCTGCGGAGCTGGGGATTTTTTTGCCACGTTACTGGACGCTCATGCGCAATGCCTGTAGGCTTATGCGTCCTTTTGAGGAGGTGACAAACCTGGTCAGTCGCACACAGGGCACCATCAGCGACATCATACCATTTGTTTTTTTCTTGGAGCGTGCCCTGCGAAGCGTGCTGGATCAGGCCGTAGATGAGCGTGAAGAGGAAGAGGAAGAGTTGTGGTCACCATCACCACCAGAAACAGCCTTATCAGCATCGCTTGCTGGACCTGCGGCAACACTGGAAGAGGATTGTGAGGAATAGGAGTCAGAGGAGGAATGTGGCTTTGAGGAGGAGGAGGAAGACCAACCACAACAGGCATCCCAGGGTGCTCGTTGTCACCTATCTGGTTGGACGTGGCTGGGGGGAAGAACATACCTTCAGTGAGATCACTGAGGACGAGGAATGAGACATGACTAGCTTGGTATCCAACCTTGTGCAAATGGGGAGTTTGCGGTTGTGCAAAGGGACTGTTTGCGGTTGTTTGCGGTGCATTAAACTGGGAGATTGGTCTATTACTGTGAAGCGGGTGTAACCCTTACACTACCTGATCGATACAACATCATACCTGATGTTTTAAAGCATGTTATTCAAAACAATTTAGGAATGTTAGGTGATTTATGCCCTTTATTGCTTAAAACCAGACTCTGCATCAACTATGTAATTTTCCGTGGTAGTTTTGCCATGGATCCCCCTCCGGCATGCCACAGTCCAGGTGTTAGTCCCCTTGAAACAACTTTCCCATCACTATTGTGGCCAGAAAGAGTCCCTGTGGGTTTTGAAATTCGCCTGCCCATTGAAGTCTATGGCGGTTCGCCGATGTTCGTCCGTTCGCGAACATTTGATGGAATTCGCGTCCGCGGTTCGCGAACCGAAAATTTGATGTTCGCGACATCACTAGACACAATATCATAACAATACAAAATATGTAGCAAATGGTTAGAGCAGATCGTTAGGTACAATAAAATGTGTTAAATATATTAAACGAAATGTTACTTATTTTTATGACTTATTCTTAGCAAAATTGGCAAGTGACCATGCAACCTTACCAATCTAGTCTCTGACTTCGAGGGTCCGTTGAGCTTCAGCGACTTTGGTCCTCCCCCCCCCCACCAAGTCCAGTCCTTTGTATGTCCTGCCTTTTTAACTGAGGGGGGAGAGTACCCAAAGGCTCCAGACGTCCATGAATTTGGGCATGCAGTCAGTCAGGATATGTGTAAGTTTTTCATTGATTGCAATATAATTAATCTTGTTAACCACTGCCTGAAAACTGAACTCCTAGCTTTTCCGCTGTCTAGCTATAGGACTTTTCGGTGCTAGCATGAGGAATTGTAATAATTTGTTCTGAGGGGAAGAGAGAGAGAGCCTGCAGGAGGGCCCAATAAAACTACTTTCACATCAAGTTGAATTTGGGAGCAAACCAGTGAGGAAGCTATCGAAAATACTTCATTGCAGAGCTTCTGTACTAGAGGGCATGTCCACCAAATGTGATAGAATGTACCCATCTCCTGCCACCCCCGAAAACACACCGGGTCTGCGCTATTGTTCCACTTGTAGATTTGTTCAGGTGTAATGTATGTCCTGTGCACAACCTTTAAAGACGTCTCAAGGATATTGTAATTGTATAACCCTTTAAATAAGAGTCTCCATGTAGAGATCCAACAGTCCTTCTCTCTAGTCTTTCCTAGATCCTTCTCCCATGAAATCATATATTTTGGCTTTATATCTTGGGTGTCCATGTTAAACATATTGTATAGCAGACTAACCATATTTTTTGACAGAGGGAACAACTCACATATCTTGACAAGCCAATTTGCCTTTGGAGTTCCATACTTTATCCCTAGAGAACTGAAAGAGATGATATAGTTTGAGTAAGTTAAAGTATTCTTCATGAGGGAGCAGGAATCGGTCCATTAATTCAGCGGTACTCATTAGTTTACCGGTATCATACCAGGAACCCCATTTTTAGGAAGCCCTGTGACTTCCACCAGAACATGGAGGTTAAAGATAAGGTTGAGGGTAACTCTGGGTGGGGATCCATAACTACAGATAAATCATGGTTAGAAGCTGCCTAGTTCCAAATGTTTAGTGTTAATTTATAACAAGGATGATCACACTTTCCCAAAATCAGATGTGGTTTAGCTAACCATACCATGCTCTCCCACGTGTAAGGGTACATCTCATTATTTTCTAGAAACACCCAAAGTGACTGGTGTTGGGTTGAATGTGCAATAGGGATCCAAATTAGTTGAGCTGTCTTAAAGTAAAGCTTAAAATTTGGGCAGGAGAAACCCCCACTAAGTCTTTGTGTACATAACTCTCGTCTGGCAATTCTGAAGTATTTATGAGCATAAATAAACTTAAGAATCTGTTTCTGGCAAGATTCCAGTTGCTGAGGCTGCACCGATAGGGTGAGCGTGCGAAATAGATAGAGTAAGTGGGGCAAGACAATCATTTTAACCATTTTAGCCATGAAATCCTACATTTAGTCCAAGACCGCATACCTTTGTAATTATCTTGGAATAGAGGGGGATAGTTTATTAATGCTGGTGATTGAATTTGTGAATTTGTGATAATGTGTGATTTCAACCATTTAAATTTATAATTTTGTTGGAGATGCTCCAAATCTCGTTCCGTTAGTGCAACTCCCAGTGCCTCAGACTTATCCAGATTAAATCTCAGCCCTGAAACTGAACTAGAGCTTTCCAGTGCACGGAGAAGGCTGGGACCGACACCGTTGGGTCCATCAGTGTAGACAACAGGTCATCTGCATAAAAGCAGCATTTCAAGTGGTGGTGCCCCACCACCACACCCTTTATTTCATGATCAGCCCTGAGATTCTGCACCAACGGCTCGATTGCGATTGCGAACAACAAGGGGGAGAGGGGACAACCCTGCCTAGTACCATTTTTGATGCTAATGGATGGGAGAGTCTCTCCGGGAAGCCTTATCAATGCTTTGGGGTTTTTATAGTATGAATGTAAAAGATTTAGAAACTGTTCTGGGAAGCCAATTTTTCTAAGAACCGCCTTAAGATATGTCCAGTTGAATTCTTTCTCAATATCAAGAGATAGGAGGCATAAGGGGTTATTGTTCCACTTGACTAAATGTAATATATTATGTAATATATATATACCCTTCTCACATTGTCACCAGCTTGCCTGTTCAGGATGAACCCAAACTGGTCCTTTAACATCTCCGTTGAGGAGCGAGGTCAGCCTGTAATTCAGCACATTTAAAGGATCTTTCCCGTCTTTTGGAAAGAAAACCAGGTTTGCCTGGTTAAGTTCAGGAGGAACTTCAAGGCCTTTGAGCATGTTATTAAAAAGATCTGTTATGTGTGGTGCTAATAACTCTGCATAGTTTTTGTAGTACAGATTTGAGAATCCATTTTCAAGGCCCCTATAGTCCCCAACACCTCTAGGTTAGTGATGGGGGCCTTCATTAGATCTATTTCCTGAGGTGTAAGGGTAGGCAGGTCGCAGGTACCCAAAAAGCATGACAATTGACTATCCTGAAACTTGTGGGGAAATGAATATAATTGTTGAAAAAAATCTGCAAAGACTTTTTTGATATGTGACTGGCTAGTTGTAGCATTGCCGGAGGGCTGTTGAACCTGAACATTTTTTGATTGATTCAATTTCTTTTTCAGCTTCCTTACTAGCATTGCATCTGGCTTATTGGCTTTCGAATAGTAGAGGTGGTTGGTTCACCTCATGGCCTTTTCCGTCTGATCGGAGAGAATTAGATCTAGCTCTAGCCTAGTCGTTTCTATCCTTTTCTACAGGTCATCTGAATGGAATTTCTGATTTTCTAGCTCTAGGGCCCTAAGAGGCTAAATCTATCTAATGGTGACAGAACAAGGTTTAGGTCCCTACCCAGAATCACCGTCCCTAGATCATGGGATTTTATATTGCTCAACAGTCTGAGCAAAATATGATGCGGTATGTGTGGATACTTTTTGCCCAAATAGGGACCCTGTCAGAATCACATAGTGGCCTTCAGGGTCTATTTTCTTTTGTTCTAGTATAAAGGGAAGATCTTTGTGAAGCGGGAAAGCAGTCCCTGCTCTTTTAGTAGAGTGGATAGTTGCGAAAAAGGTGGAATAAAATTTAAAGAGGAATTTAGGAGTTTATTTCACGCAAAGTGTTTTTCCTGAAGGAAAAGGACCAAAGGGCGAAATGGCTTGTAAGTGAGAAAAGCTTTTTGCCTCTTGAATTGTGAGTCCCTGACGTTATGAGTTATTAGTGTGATAACCGTGGCAGTCATGGGAGTCGTCGTGTCAGTTTGGGATAGGACTAAAAACACAGACCTTCTGTCGTGGGGAGGCAGAATCAAGAGCATGGACTTCATCTGTCGGAAATCCAATCGGGATGCATTTACTCGTAGGTTCTGCAAGGGTGGGCCGCCTCTGTGACTGTGGGGGGAGACATCAAGGAAGAAGAAAAGAAACATAAAGAACCCAAACATATGAGAGATTAATTCAGTCCCAAAGCCTCCCAAAACAACTTTAGTTACGTTGCGAGCTGCTGGTGGGTGACCACTCAAGCCCTGCTGTTAGGGGTAAGGCAGGACATTTTTAAATAAAAATAACATAAATGCGTAGCATACTGTTGCTACTAACAAGGAATTAACT
Source organism: Discoglossus pictus (assembly GCA_027410445.1). Classification (NCBI taxonomy): domain Eukaryota; kingdom Metazoa; phylum Chordata; class Amphibia; order Anura; family Alytidae; genus Discoglossus; species Discoglossus pictus. Next base: position 109,216,921 of record CM050171.1, read on the forward strand.
CATAACTTGACCATTTATGCTTTATTGTCAAGACTACAAATCCTTAGCTAATCTTACTTCTATTAATTAAGCATCTGGAGCTAATTGACAGAAATAAAAGTTGTTCACATCTGCTTATGGGCTTGTCTGGCATTTTGCCTCGGAGGTCAGTAATGCTGTATAAGTCATAGTCAGGTATTGGTAGTAAGAGCAAGGTTTACTAACTGTAAAAGAGAGATATCCTTATACAGCATTATCCAAGCTATTGATTAACCATATTACACTAACATCTGAACCATAATTATGAGTTTTCAACCATCAGAGAGAACTAGACCACAACCCCTGCTTATAAAAACCTCTGACATACATTATTAGCAGCAGAATTAGAACAGCTATGTAGAGGTAGCAGTTTCAATTACACAAAGGTCATAAGCCAATGAGGCTGGAAAGCCAGGTGCAGTCTTTGCATAGAGTCATGTGTACGCCCCTGGGCCCGCCCTTACAAATAAAGCAGTTTCCAGGGCAAGATTCTGACAGGAGTTGCCCAACATTTTAAAACCATTTAAACACCCATAAGCCAATGGCTCTGTACTTCAGCCAGTCCCAAGAACCCTTGGAGAGGGTCCCATCCAAAGCATGTTTTGTGTTCATCACAGGCTGGATGGCTGGCCTCCTGTACCAATCGTTGGCATCTCTTTCTTTTAGATAAAGGCAGTCTGGGTGGAGGTATGTCTGTCTGATTGCTGGGTCAGCAACTCCTCAACTCCCCCTCCTGTAGAAGGCTAATGCACAGGAGGATCCTGCGGCATTCCTCTAGTGAATGAACGATGTGAGCTCGAAATCATGTTGGAAGGAGAGGCTGAAGAGGGAAGCCCCATATATATATTTTTTGATGTTTGGATAGAATCAGGAGGGCCGGTTCCATCTGCCTACATTTTAATAGCTCTGTTGGAGCTTGTAGTTTGGCGCCGTCAGGGCCACAGATGGTTTGTAATTTTCTTGCAGCTTCGATAATGAGATCTCTCATCTTTTGGCGAAGAAATTTAAGGATTACTGTACATCTTTGGGTTGGTTAGAAGATAGGCTTCCCCATGTTTTTGCCTAGGAGAGTGCTGCATTTTATTAGAATGAAAGCTGTTACACTACAATTGTTTCCACCTTGCCAGTGCAGAGACTTGAGATCCCTCTAACTAGCTTTGCAAAAGATGGTGACTCTCAGAGAAGATCAATTGCGTAAGGCGTGATTCGTATTACATACTAAAGTCCAAACAATATCTGGGGGGGGGGGGGGGAATCTTCTTTAGGGCCTGCAGCTTGATTATTTGACAGCGTTAAGTGATGTTTAATTTTTCCCCAGTAAGTCTACAAGCCAGAGATCAAAATGGAGGAAGGCAGTTTGCTTTTGCCTCTTTGATAGCACAGATTGCATAAATGCCAGGGAACTGCCCCACCTTGTGGGCTCCAGTGGGCCCCTATTAGATACTAGACTTGACAGTGTGGAAAAGTTGTGAGGGAAGAGGCAGCCTGTTGCCAGCTGACTCACCTTTAAATTTTGCTGGGCAAAACTAGGATGATTGCCTGACCTCCCTGTATGTTGTTATGGTAGTTAGGGTAATAAACCCCTTGTGTCTCAGGGAGGCTCAAGATGGCCATCTAAAAGTGAATGAAGCTGAATAGGCACACTTTGGTTGCAGAACAATGTTATCCAAGTACTGTGTATGGTATTCTTAATAAGACTGCCTGGAGTTACATAAATTGTCCACCAGATGGCACCGTTGTTTATCTTTTTTTCTGCAAGATGAAGCACTTCCCTGATTGTCCTGCAAACTGAGGCACACTACCTCACAGGCCTGAGCAAATCATCATAAATGACAACACCTTATGAATGTAAAAGTGTGCTGGAGTTGGAGATTACTTTATTAATGAAGGATAAGACAGTCAAGTGTTTATCCAACAGATAAGGCTCTAGTTTTGACTCCCAGTAATGGCTTGTAATATAGACTGCCCATAATCCAACCAATCTTTTTTGTCTAGTTTATAAATATTAATCAAATGATCAAGAGAAGCTAAGTTCCCACATATAAGCATATCTTTACACTTAATTATCCCTTTACTAAACCATTTATGTAAAAAAGACAGATGTAAACAATTAGCTAATGTATTAATAGGTATTATAGGGCTTAAAAATCTATTTCGTTTAGCTTTTTATTAACTTTATACCAAAAGGATAGGCCTTTTTCCACAATAATTCTATTAATACAGGACATTTTCTTGTCTTTCATTCCATGAATATCATTTTTTTCTAAAAGGGAATTTTCTATATACAGTGCCTTGCAAAAGTATTGACCCCCTTGACTTTTTACCTATTTTCTTACATTACAGCCTTAAATTCAATGTTTTGTTAATCTGAATTTTCATGTGATGGATCAGAACACGATAGTCTAAATTGGTGAAGTGAAATGAGAAAAATATATACATAAAACTATTTTTTAGAAATAGAAAATAGAAAATTGCCATGTGTGTATGTATTCACCCCCTTTGTTATGAAGCCCATAAAAAGCTTTGGTGCAACCAATTACCTTCAGAAGTCACATAATTAGTGAAATGATGTCCACCTGTGTGCAATCTAAGTGTCACATGATCTGTCATTACATATACACACCTTTTTTTAAAGCCCCAGAGGCTGCAACACTTAACGAGAGGCACCACTAACCAGACACTGCATGAAGACCAAGGGACTCTCCAAACAAGTAAGGGACAATGTTGTTGAGAAGTACAAGTCAGGGTTAGGTTATACAAAAATATCAAAATATTTAATTATCCCCAGGAGAACCATCGAATCTATCATAACCAAATGGAAAGAACATGGCACATCAGCAAACCTGTCAAGATACGGCCGCCCACCAAAACTCACAGACCGGGCAAAGAGGGCATTATTCAGAGAGGCAGCACAGAGACCTAAGGTAATCCTAGAGGAGCTGCAGAGTTCCACAGCAGAGACTGGAGTATCTGTATATAGGGCGACAATAATCTGTACGCTCCATAGAGTTGGGCTTTATGACAGAGTGGCCAAAAGAAAGCCATTACTTTAAGTAAAAAACAAAATGGCACGTTTTGAGTTTGCGAAAAGGCATGTGAGAGACTCCCAACATGTATGGAGGAAGGTGCTCTGGTCTGATGAGACTAAAATTTAACTTTTCAGCCATCAGAGAAAATTCTATGTCTGGCGCAAACCCAACACATCCCATCACCCAGAGAACACCATTCTCACAGTGAAACATGGTGGTGGCAACATCATGCTGTGGGGATGTTTCTCAGCAGCCGGGACTGGGAAACTGGTTGAATGACAGATGGATGGTGCTAAATACAGGGTTATTCTTGAGCAAAACCTGTACCACACTGTGCGTGATTTGAGGCTAGGATGGAGGTTCACCTTCCAGCAGGGCAATGACCCCAAACACACTGCTAAAGCAACACTTGAGTGGTTTAAGGGGAAACATGTAAATGTGTTGGAATGGCCTAGTCAAAGCCCAATCCAATAGAAAATATGTGGTCAGACTTAAAGATTGCTGTTCTTAAGCGCAAACCATCCAACATGAAGGAGCAGGAGCAGTTTTGCAAGGAGGAATGGGCAAAAATCCCACTGGTAAGATGTGGCAAGCTCAAAGAGGCTTTTCCAAAGCGACTTGGAGCTGTGATTGCTGCAAAAGGTGACTCTGTTATTTTGTCCTATTTGTTCTTTGATTCAAAATAATAAAAAAAAAAATCTTCAAAGTTGTGGGCATATTCTGTAAATAAAATGATGCAAATCCTCAAAGAATCCATGTTAATTCCAGGTTGTGAGGCAACAAAACTCGAAAAATGCAAAGGGGCGTGAATACTTTTGCAAGGCACTGTAGGCCTAGGTATTTTCTTTAGTTGAATCTGACCATTTAATAATATGTCCTAAGATAATAGCATCATGATATGCTTTAAAAATAGGGAAATCAAAACCTCCTGCTTCAAATGTTCTCATCATGATTTTGTTAATTCTATTTTTTTTAAAACAAAAGATAAATTTGTCAACCAAAAATTAAAAAAGAGCTACCCAATATAAGGGAATTTTAGATGGAATATTCTGTACTAAATTGTTGAATGTAGGAAGAATTGTCATCCTAATAGAGGCAATTCTGCCTGATAAGGATACATTATTTTCCTTCCATTTCAATATAGAGTCCACACATTTTTGATAAATCCTTGTACAATTAATTGAAATGATTGTATTTAATTCTTTCCTATAGGTAATACCAAAATGAGTGAAACTTTTCTGTCCAATTAAAGGGATAGGATTTCTTCAATTCTTCTTTATAAACGCTTTGAAGGTTTATAGCCAACACTTCTGTTTTGTGAAGATCAAGCTTATAATTAGAAATATTTCCAAATTTAATAATTAATTCCTGCAGATGAGGAAGATCATTTGTAGGGTCTGTAAGGCTAAGAACGGTATCATCAGCAAACATAACTATTTTGTATTCACTATTATTTATATTAATACCTCTTATATCTTCAGATTTTCTTATGGCTTCTGCTTGTGGCTCCATCATAAGAGCAAATAGCAGTGGAGACAGGGGACAACCCTGTCTTGTAACATTATTAATCGAAAATCTATTTGAGGAGAAGCCCATGCCTAAGACGATGGCTTCAGAATTTGAATATAGAGCCCCTATTGCTTTTTTACCTAATTCACCTAGACCAAATTTTTATTTTAATGTACTCCCACCCTACTCTGTCAAAAGCTTTCTCAGCATCTAGAGACAAGAATAGTGTTGGAGTATTTCCCTGACCAGTATGATCAATCAGGTTAATTAATCTTCTAGAATTATCTGTACTGTCCCTACCGTTTATAAAAAACTGTCTGATCAGTGTTGATCAGGTTTATTAGTCTAGAAGCCAAAATGTTTTAATATAATTTAAGATCAGTGTTTAGTAAAGAAAGGGGTCTAAAATCACTGCATTCAACTACATCTTGATTTAATTTATTTTTTGGTATTGTTACTATTGAGTTAAGTAGAAGTTCTTCTGGGGCTTTACCAACTACTTTAATCTCATTAAATAGATCTTTAAGATGTCTTACTATAACCAACTGGAACATGTTATAAACATAATTGGTAAAGCTGTCAGGGCCTGGGGTAGAAAAGTGTTTTAACCCTCTAATTGCCTCATTAATTCCTCAACTGGGATAGGCTTTTCCAAGTCTTCTAATTGAATGTCAGAGACTCTAGGGTTTCTTGAATTGTGTATCAGATACTAAATTATATACATTTTGATAAAAAATTATGAAGGCATCAGCCATTTCTGTTGGTTTAGTTATAATGTTATCTTTATGCCTTAGAATTTCAATCCTTTTCCTTGAACTTTTGTTTTTAATTTTATTAGCTAGTACTTTACTCATTTTATAATCAAAGTGGTATAATTTAAGATGTAATTTCCACAATGATTTATCTGAAATAATTTGATAACCTTTCTTAATTAGATTTTGGTTTTCCTTAATTTTCACTAACATTTCCAATTCCTGTATAATTTTATTTTTTAATTTCTAATTTGTTAAGTTCTATATATAATTGTCGAAGAGAAGCATCCCTTTGTTTTTTTCGGTTGAATTTTCCATGCTATAAGCAGCCCTCTAGTATGCACCTTTTGTGCGTACCATAGTGTGGTTTTAGCGTTAACAGATTTCTACTTATTTTCATAAAATATTGTTATTTCCTCTAGCAATTGTGTTTTCAGTTTATCATCTTCTAATAAGCTGTTGTTTAATTTCCATATAGGTCTTATTTTGGAAACAAAGCAACATTTTATATTCAATAGGATATAAGCATGGTCAGATATCACTATTGTCCCAATTTTAACTGCTGTAATGTTATTTATGGCATCAATATCAACTAAAAAGTTATCAATCCTTGTATTTGTTTTGTGTCTGTGTGAGTAGTATGAATAATGTATTTGATATGGATAAAGCACTCTCCACGGATCGTACAGCATAGGTTGTATTTAAATACCCTTTTCATAAATAGTTTTGCATTTCAATTTGTATTAGAGTCACTAGTTGGGTGTTTACTTGATTTCCTGTATAAATTAGTATTAAGAACCATATTAAAGTCACCACATATTATTATTTTGCAGCGGACATATCTCATCATCATTGCTAAAACATTATTGAGACAACTGTCCAGTTTGATATTTGGGGCATAAAGAATCAATAATGTAAAATATTTGTCCCGAATCTTGCCTACCCACAGTATGATCCTCCCATTTGTGTCATATTTCACCATTTCTTCAGAGATATTTGTTTTTTGTTAAAAAATATGGAAACCCCTCTGGCTTTTTTTTTTGTAAGTTGCTTTGTGGATTGTTTCAAAGACATATCTAAGGAAGAACTATTAGAATTGAATAAAGATGTCTTAGTAGAGGAAGTAGAACAAATCATTACTGATTTAAAATTGAATAGATCTCCAGGCTTGGATGGATTTACTGGCATATATTATAAGATCTTTATAAAAAAGATGTTTATAAAAGAACTCAACCCTACCCTTTGTATTATGTTTAATGAAATTAAAAAGTCGGGTCAGATGCCACCAGAAATGACAGAAGCTAATATTGTTAATATTCTTAAACAAGGAAAAGATCATGAAATATACAAAAACTATAGACCGATTTATCTATTAAATATTGATACAAAAATATATGCCAAGATATTGGCCAACAGGCTTAAAAGGTATTTTTTCCAATCTGATTAATTAAGACCAGGTTGGATTGATACCTTAGAGACCCTGAGATTATAAGGAGATTGATTCATCTATTGTCGTATGCTTAAAAAAATAGATATTTTCTGCTAACCATCTCTTTAGATGCTGAAAAGGCATTTGATAGGGTAAGTTGGATGTTTATAAAGGCGGTTCTAGACAAATTTGGACTGGATAAATTTGGAAATAAAGCGATTAAGGCCCTATATAAAAACTTGAGTGCCAAGGTGACCGGTATAGATTTTGAAACTGAAACATTCCCTATATTAAAGTAGACAAGGATGTCCCCTGTCTCCGTTAATCTTTGTTCTAACGTTAGAGCCATTGGTAGAATTCATTCGAACAACTGAATTAACTAGCGGATTACATATCGGTAAAAATCAACATAAGATCTTAATGTTCGCAGACAATATGATCCTTACCCTTACAGATCCTGTCATTTCTTTACCAGCAGTGTTTTCCAGGTAGGTAAATTCAGTAGCTTTTCTTATCTAAAGATTAATGAGATAAAATCAGACACATTGATTTTGGGATTGAGACTCAAAGAAATTTTTTTATTTTTTTTATTTTTTTAACTTAACTGGAATAGCAGGGGTATATGCCATCTGGAGATTCCCTTTATGATGTCCATGAAAGCTATACTAAAAGACATTATGTATAATGCTTTTAGATAGAGACATGAGTGAATGGAAATCTGAACACTTATCGTGGTTTGGCAGAATTGCCTTGACTAAAACGCTAGTTGTCCCCAAAATATCATATATCTGGAGGTGTATTCCCCAAGTGGCACCTTTATACTTGATTAATAATATGCAAAGTTTTTAAAACAAATATATTAACAACAATAAGAAATCCTGACTAAAATGAAGTATTACCAAGAAATGTGCTGAAAAAGGAGGCTTACAGTGCCTTGTAAAAGTAAAATTCCCTTATATTGGGTAGCTCTTTTTTAATTTTTGGTTGACAAAAAATTTATCTTTTTTTTAAAGAAAAATAGAATTAACAAAAACATCATGATGAGAAAATTTGAAGCAGGAGGTTTAGGTTTTCCTAATTTTAAAGCATATCATGATGCTATTATCTTAGGACATATTATTAAATGGGCAGATTCAACTAAAGAAAATACCTAGTCCTACAGTGCCTTGCAAAAGTATTCACGCCCCTATGCATTTTTCGAGTTTTGTTGCCTCACAACCTGGAATTAACATGGATTGTTTGAGGATTTGCATAATTTAATTTACAGAATATGCCCACAACTTTGAAGATGTTTTTTTTTTTTTTTTTTTTATTGTGAAGCAATCAACAAATAGGATAAAATAACAGAAAAAGTCAATGTGCATAACTATTCACCCCCCTAAAATCAATACTTTCTAGAGCCACCTTTTGCGGCAATCACAGCTCCAAGTCACTTTGGAAAAGTCTCTATGAGCTTGCCACATCTTACCACTGGGATTTTTGCTCATTCCTCCTTGCAAACTGCTCCAGCTCCTTCAAGTTGTATGGTTTGCGCTTGTGAACAGCAATCCTTAAGTCTGACCACAGATTTTCTATTGGATTGAGGTCTGGGTTTTGACTAGGCCATTCTAACACATTTACATGTTTCCCCTTAAACCACTCATGTGTTGCTTTAGTATGTTTGGGGTCATTGTCCTACTGGAAGGTGAACCTCCGTCCTAGCTTCAAATCAAGAACAGAGTGGTACAGGTTTTGCTCAAGAATATTCCTGTATTTAGCACCATCCATCTTTCCAGAGTTGCTTGGTCTTCATGGCAGTATTTGGTTAGTGGTGCTTCTTGCTTAGGTGTTGCAGCCGCTGGGGCCGTTCAAAAAAGGTGTGTATATGTAAGGACAGATCATGTGACACTTAGATTGCCCACAGGTGGGCATCATTTCATTAATTATGTGACTTCTGAAGGCAATTGGTTGCACCAGAGCATTTTATGGGCTTCATAACAACGGGGGTGAATACATACGCACATGCCACTTTTCTGTTTTCTATTTCAAAAAAATAGTTTTATGTATATATTTTTCTCATTTCACTTCACCAACTTAGACTATTGTGTTCTGATCCATCACATTAAATTCAGGTCAACAAAACATTGAACTTAAGGCTGTAATGTAACAAAATAGGTAAAAAGTCAAGGGGGTGAATACTTTTGCAAGGCACTGTATCTGCTCCATCGTAGATAGATACATTACGCCATTGTTTTGAACCATCTATTAGATTGGAATCTATCAACTAAGGAGTCAAAATGGTTTAAATTAGAAGAGGATCTAATGGGGGATGTTCCCTTAGAAACTCTTCTTTGGATCTCAGCATTGGATCTGAAAGATATCATGCCCCTATTTTGGGGGTATATACTCCTTATTAAAATTTTGGTTTAGAAATAGGGACTCGTGGGAATTAGCTAAATTTCCTTCACCAGCCGCACCGCTAAGTCTCCTTCATTACAAAAATAAATATATAGATCTTCAGAAGCTGAAATTACTGTGTTATTAGATTGGGTGATCTATTTGAAAATAATATATGTATATCTTACACTAGACTAGTACAGAAAGTTCAGAACTCCAACATTAATTGGTTGGAATACAAGTCAATTATAAAGGAATTGAGATCACTTGATATCCCTCTGGATAAATATAGAGATTATTCTCTGTTAGAACAGATTATAGTAAAGGGTCAAGATACCCATATTATCTCTAAATGCAACAAAATATTAAGAGCGAGAGAAGAAAGCCAAAATCAAATGGGAACAAGAACTTGAATGTATGTGGTCAAAAGAAAAATGGTTTAGAGCATGTTCTTTAATAAAAGACACTACAATATGTACCTCATGTAGAGAATTTTACTTCAAATTAATACAGATTTGGTATTGGGTTCCAATGAGTATGAAAATAATTAATAGAACGAACTCAGACGATTGTTGGCGAGATTGTGGAGGTAGGGAATTGCACTTACATATTTGCATATTTGGTGGAGTTGCCCACAGATACAGCATTTCTGGAAGATTTGTGTCGACCAGATTGAAGCAATTACATGTATTAGGTTACCCCTAAGTCCTGCACCACTGCTATTTCATATTTTTGAGTATCAGAGATTGGTTAATCAGAGATGGCTAATTTCTCATAACAAACTTGTTTGTAAATGGTGTATAGTTAAGTGTTGGAAATCAAGGGAAGTCCCAGGATGGTGTGATATTGAGAGGATAGTTGATTGTGACAGAGAATTGGAAAGAGGACTTAAACAGTATAAGGGTAATAAAAGATCACTGATTGAAAAATGGTCACAATGGGATGATAATAAAGTTTAAAATAATTTTTCATAGTACTCTCCTCACTCTGTCACTTTCAGATACCTTCTCAGTTTTAAACAATGGCTTGAAATTTTCTCTCTTTGTTTAAGTATATTCTTCTCTTTTTTTTTTTCTTGTAAATAATATTTGTGACAGATCCATCTGTATAGTATAAGTATTAAACGTGTATGTACCCCTAGACATGGATATATCCCTTACAATGTCCCCCCATGCATGATGTTTATACTCATGTTAATGAGAATCAGGTGATAGAGTCACTGGTGCCAGATGGTTGGAAGGCAAAGGTTATCTAACATGCACAGCAATTGGTCAGTCATACAGGCACCAACTATATGGCATGTCTACATGGTTTCTCTGTCCCAGAACCAGGGGCAGAGAGAGACAGAAATATATGTTCTCCCTTCTCCTACCTGTGCAAGAATAAATTAGGTTGACGCCCCTAAAAGGCGGGCCTGGGAGAGGAGACTAAAAGTTCCCACGGATTAGCCCCGTCTGATTAGACAGAGGTAATTAGCTGATTCTAAGAGTTACTCCATTGGCCCAGAGGGGAATGTGGGTTTGGCTAGCGGAGTCCAAAACCTAGAAGGTAGCAATAGACAAATTATTCTCACATCACATCAACTTTATATGCAAAAAAAATTACACAGGACTTATTTTTGTTAATTAGAATTAGAATAGCTGCTTTCTTTACATTGTATTATAAGATTATCCCTTTAAGGTAACAACCTTTTTCTTGTAATCAAATAAGCCTTTTTCTTCTATCCCCAATTAAATGTTTTCTTTACTGTCATTCCACCTCCCCTCAAATCTCTTTGTTGATTCTACCCCTACTCTTTTTATATATAAAATATAAGATGCACTTATCATCACTCAAACCCAAATTCATTCTTCTGATCATATGTATTTGCTTTTATATCATTCATTTTTTTTCTTTCCCTTCCTTTTTTTCCCCTTTATTACCTTACTCTTCGACTCCCCGCTTCTCATTTCACATTCTTTCCTATTTCTATTTCCCTTAAAGAATACGATTCCCATTCATTATTCTGCTCTACTCACATCAAAGAGCAATATATTAATTGTTAAAGTGCAAACCCACCTCCTATTAACTTTGTCCCTTAATAGCAAAAAAAACAAACATAAATACATTTAAAAAAATGCAATAAGCTAAAAAGTTGCAATAGTGACAATATTACCTCGTATAAGTGGATATCAATTCCATACAATTCCCATTCAAAAAAAAAAAAAGAAAGAAAAAAAGGGTGGAAGGAATTTCTTTCTACCATTAGTGTTTTTTACCTTCTTCCTATGCTTTTCCCCCAAAACTACTAAAGTGTTATAGTGCAAAAGTGTCTTATCTTAAGGATAAATATATTTAATTTTCAATAAAAAAAAAAAGTGGGAACTTACAACTGTCAATTGATATAGACAAAGTCTTTTAAGCTTGTATAGTAATTATCAACTGTTCTTTTTCCCTAAGAAGTTTGGTGTCTGTGTTGTTTCACTTTCTTACACTTTTTTAACCATTAGCTATTCTTGTACGTATGCTCCTTCTTTAAAAGCATTACCCATTGTTCTATCTTTGGGACCTATTTGCCTCTGCGAGAGCAAATCTTCACCCTCCTCAATAGGAGATGCAAAGAACTTTAGATTTTTATAAGAGACTAGCGACTTGCCCGTCAAAAAATGACGGCAATGTGATGTATATGTTTGTGAATTTGTTTAGTTATTTAACTATATTTTTGACCCTTGTAAGTATTGTGATATGAACATGTATTTTTTTAAAACATTGATGTAATGGTTTTTTAAAATGAAATTAGTATCTGAAGAATTGTTCAGTTTAATATACATATAATCCAGAGAAAAGTAAAAAGTAAAAAGAGTTTTTTAAACGTGGCGAATTTTAACCTGAAGTTTAAAATATATGTAAGCAATAACCTTGAAAGTATATATTTTTAAAATTGAACTTTATTTTTTATGTAACTTTGTAATTTTTGCAAAACATTTGTCTAATTTTCAACATTATAAACAGGAACATAGTAAAAACATTTTGTAACATAATTTTCAATTAAAAGTATTAACATTTGAATGTAAAAACAGTTTAACTTTAAATTAATCAGTATTAACATGCAATTTATATCCGAATAATTGTTAAGTTTAATATACATTGAATGTAGAGGAAGGCATACAGTAAAAACTCTCCTTAAACCGTACGTAATTAAAGTAATTCATTACAGAGCACATAAACTGTTGATAAACATTAATGTAGGTAGTAATGTTAAGATAACATAGAATATTTACATTGTGACTTAAAAGGTGCTTGAGCTGTTAACATGAACTTTGTAATATGTTGAATGAAATAACTTGAAAATATTTCTTTTAAACTTGTAACATTAGAAACATTAACATAGTGACTTAACATTTTCAGATAATTTTTAATAGAAATGCAAGGCCAGTATTTTGTGAGGCGAATTATCCATAAACATGACTTGCATGAATTATGACTGAATTAAACAACCAATTGTTTTGTATTTTTGAATGTTTTTCCAAAATGTTTGCATGGCTTTAGTTTGTATCCTGGAAAGTTATAGTACTTCATAGTAGACAATGTTTTTAGTAAAAATACGTCCATCTTCTAATAAATCACCTTGACTTTCATTGTTTTCAATGTAAACTTTAATAGCCTGTGGATTTTTGCAGCGTGACAACGCAACGTACAATTGACCATGTGCAAAAACTGGTTCTTCCAAGTAAATACCCACAGATTTGAAAGTTTGACCTTGTGATTTATTAATGGTCATGGCAAATGCCATAATAATGGGAAATTGTCTTCTTTGAAGTATAAAAGGGAGACTACTTTCACTTGGTGCTAAATCTATTCTTGGTATGAAAACTCTCTCTCCTTTATGGGTCCCAGTTAAAATTTCAGCATCTATAAAATGGTCCTTTAATTGTTGAACAATTAATCTTGTGCCATTGCATAGGCCTTTTTTGGGGTTCATATTTCGCAGTAACATGATAATTGCACCTTTCTTTAGCTGCAAAATATGTGGTGGCATTCCAGAAGGAGTTAGAGAGTTAATGAATTCAGTTGAAAAGTTTGCCTGACTTTCATTGTCATCAGCAAGTACAGAATCAGCACTGTGATAATTTCTTTGTGGTGCATTAATTTTTTTTAAGATTTCATTATTGAGTATTAATGCATCTTTATTTTTACACGTCAGTATAACTTGGTTGGCAAGCTCAGAATATTCTTCGTTATTTATGCTCCCTTCAAATATAGCCGATATAATATCTTGTTGACAAATCATATGAGGTGGGATCTCTACAGTGTCGTCAGGTAAATGTAGTATTTTTTCTGTTCTGCCTTCTCCAATTTTAATAAGCCAATCATTGAAATCAGTTTGGCCTTCTGATCTCATATTTTGTTGCAGTTGAAGATGGGTAAAATGTTTCCATACTGTACTTGACTTTATACATGTTTCAATAATGTCTGTTCGATTTCCATGTACAACGACAGGTAATGTTTGTCTAAAATCGCCACCCAACAAAATTACCTTTCCACCAAATGGAAAAATATTATCCATGACTTCACGAAGCAAACGGTCAATACATTGGAGGGCATAGCATGACATCATTGTGGCCTCATCTATTATAATTAATTTACATTTCTTCAATTTCTTTGCTTGTAAGGATGTCATGCGAATATCTGACACTGAATTTTCCAAAATAGGCACTGGCAGTTTAAATCCACTATGAACAGTTCTTCCACCTTCTAATAAAAGTGCAGCAATTCCAGTAGTGGCAAACGCCATTGCTATTTGTCCTTGTGCTCGTACTGAACTCATTAATAAATTGTACAAATATGTTTTCCCTGATCCGCCAGGTCCATCAAGATAGAAATAACGCTCTGTCACCATGTCATCATCTATAGCATTTTTAATGGCATGAAATGCTTGCAATTGTAGTGTATTTAAAGTTGCAAGTCTTTCTTCTGTTCTTTCTGCTTGTAGTTGAATGTCATAGTCTTCAAAGTTAATGTCATCTATTAGACCTGGATCAGGCAAATTAAAACTTGCACAACTTAATCCATGAGTTAAAAAGACTTCTTGAATTTCCATTAAGGCTTTTAAGTGTGCAATGGGTTCATTGTATCGTTGCATAAAGTCTTCAGCCATATTACTTTTAAAAGTCTCCCACAAAGCTAATGCATTTGGAGCATTTGAGAAGATACAAATAAAAGCAAATTGTTCTCTCATCTGTCGTGGCATTTGACATTGTGCTGCTTCTTCTAAACATCTTTCCCACTCTGTATCATCAGCGAGTAAGTTTCTATTTCTTGCAGCTAAATGGAAGGATTCATATACAATGTCATTAACAGTTCTTAATTGTTCAAAACTTTGTGCTCCTGGAACATTTAAAAGTAATATCCGTAAGCAAAATCGTTCAACATCTCTTGGACTGACTGTGTAAATTCGTGGAATTATTTTATTGCCTCTGGTTTTTCTTGCTCTCCATAATCCATTCACAAAAACATAGTGATATGGAATTTCAATATATAAGTATTGTGTTGCTTGAGCATCAGTGGAATTTAATGCAAACCATGCAGTTAGTGTAGTGTGACGATCTTCACTTTGGGCCAATGCATTCATTTCATTTCCAGCATGGAAATAGACTAAATGTCGTTGTGGCAAATGTACTGCTAACCTATATACTGCATGTGATCTATCATGCATTTCAAATTTTAAAAGCCGCCACATAGCTTCTGGCGCACTAACATAGCGAGCATCTACATGAGATGCAAGTTCATCATGTACTAACTCACTACTTTCAGGGTTGTCTGCACTTTTGACGACTACAGTAGCTGCATCGTAACCTTTGTAAATATATTTGTAGACATATTTAATGGATTTGATGGAAGTGCAGGCTTCTACGTTGATGTGGGCGTTGTACTTCATGAGTAAATGTGGATTGTAGGGTACTACATATCTATTGTCCACTTTTTTTCCACGAATAATGGCACTATCTCCTTCTCTTCTTTTATAAAGTGGATATCCATCACAATTTGCATATGTTTTGTCTCTATAATCTTTTGGAAAATCTTTTGAACATTGATTATTTTCCATACATGGTGATTGTGGATTAAGGTCTCCACAGGGTCCATGAATCATGCGATGAGTAACAATCTCATATAGTCTACCATATAGTTCTGGATCTGGTAGTTCAGCAACTATGACTGCATCCACTTTGTCCGAAGTATCTAATTTATCTTTCTCTTGAAGTATTATGAGAAGATGTGCATGTGGAAGGCCTCTTTTTTGAAATTCAATGGTATATACATAAGCAACACATTTGCCAAATAACTGATTTATAGTGAAGTCACGTATTAATTCATTTAATTTTATCTTAAAAACTCTGGCTACTAAATCTGGTCGATCTGAAGCACTTTGTCCAAGAAGTAGATTTTGATTAATTTCTGGCCATTGTGGATTACATGTAAATGTCACAAATAAATCTGGTTTTCCAAATTTTGTCACAATAGCCATAGCATCATTGTATCTTTCTCTCATATTTCGAGGAGATCCTTGAAAGGAAGATGGTAAAATGATGGCTTTGCCAGCTGTCATGTCTCTGCTTGTAGCCACGTCAGCAACATAGTCCATGAGTCCACAATATTGTTCTACACGTAGTTTATCTTGTTGATATTTTATAAAGTTTAAATTATTTGCCTCAACTTGCAAATATGAATCAATAATCCATTGTTGTGTTAGTTTGCCACCACATAAAATTGGATTAAATTAATCTCTAATGGCAATTTGAGCTACTTTAAATTCAAGCATAGAAACATTATTTCGGATTCTGGCTTTAGCATTTGGGTAACTGGGAAGGGTTAATTTTGGTTGCCAACCTGCTTCTCCGTGTGGGAAAAAGATGGGATATGTCATTGGATCTAAATTTGGACTTAAGATATTAATATTAATAAATGGTTGGTCCTCATTTCTGGGATATACTCTAATGTCTCTTTGAAATAGTGGTTCTCCTTCATCATTCTGAAAGACCATTGCAACCTCATTTGATGTTGGCAAGTTATAACGATGTTTATCAGTATGTCTGTCTCTTTTAAGCACCATATTAACCTTTGGCATGGGTAATTGATGTCTTTGTGCATGAAGTAGTTGTTCATTTTCTACTTCTGCCAATTTTTTGTAAGCTTTACTGTAGGGATTGTTGTCCATAATGTTATTTAGCTCTATGAAAACAGTGGGTAAGCATTTTTTATTTTCTTCCATCTGCATACGTTGGTCAACAGCTTCCATTGTATCTAGGACATATAGTTGAGCGAATTTTCTTTGCTCTCCTTCCTCTGGATGTAAATGTGAAGTCCGATGATAAATTTGTCCTTGGACTTTAAAACAGTAAGGACCATGTCCTGGTACATTAGCAGCCAATGTTGCCCCCATAGATGCAAATGATATGGCACTATTGTAGGATCTTATGTTTGTCTTAAAATTTTTGTAATTTGGAAAAGTAGGTTCAGTCATAATATTTTGTAAATAGGTTGGAAATTGTTTCCTTTCTGGAAGTTTGAACTTTCCTTTTTGACAACAACTAATAAATTGTCCATCTCGGGGTCTCTCCTGTTTAAAATAATAAGCCTCACAAAATTGACATTGAGTAGTCATGTCCCCACAACTATGAACCTCTACTGCTAAAGACTTCAGTAAAGGACAATTTGCAAAGCATCTTAGATGTTGACTTTCATATTCATCAGATGAAAAGTCATGAAATGTTTCAACAACAGGTTCTAAATGTTTAGTTTTTTTCGTAGATTTTCTTGGTATATGTTGGACTTGTTTGGTTGAAATGTCCTGTAAGTTTTTAGTAAGAGTTTGTAAATGCTTTGTTTTTGTAGTTGCTTTTTTTGGTCTGTCTTGACTGGTATGTTGTAAAATGTCATCTGATGTTTTAGGAACAGTTTGTAAATGCTTTATTATTTTTTTATTTTTTTTGGTTGTATCTTTCATTTTTGCAGCTGATATTCTTTTATTTGCAAGTCTTTTGCGTTCTTTTTCTCGTCGAATTTCTTTCTCCTCCGGTGTCTGCTGGGCGGCCCATCTCTCTTGTCTTTCTCTAGTTTGACGTCTTTTCTTCTCTTCTTTGGTCTCGTTATCAGCCATATTAATCTGTAAAGGAAAAAAAATAAATGTAATTGTGTATATTTAAATTTGTAATTCCTGTTAAAGATTCTTGTGCACAATTGGTGAAATAAAAGGCAAATCATTAATGTATCATTTATATTTAGTTAAATTTATAATTCCTGTCCTCACTGGCTAAGAATTTGGCCAATGGAATCCTGCTGTAAATAAGCATGTAACATATTTTTTTAAAATAATGGTTTTATTTATTAAAAACGTTGTTTGTGGATAGATATTTACCACTGCAAAACTTGTTTGCTAAAAAAAAAAGTGATGTGGTTATTGAGCTATGTATTGCATAGTAGCAATTTAAATAAAATAAGGGAGATAGTAAATTAATTATTTTATTTTTCTGTTAACACAGATGCAACTGAAAGCAGTTTCTTTAGTTTTATACTTTAGTACTTATTATAGTTTACCTTGGTTGAAGTGTGCTTTAAATCCGAATGTTTGTTGGTCCTCGGTTCCAAATCGTTGTCCAATGGTGTGGTCCTCTGTTGGAAGTCCTCGTCCGATGGTGTGGTCCTGTGGCGATAGCCCTCGTCCGAAGTAGTGGTCCTGTGGCGATATCCCTCGTCCGATGTTGTGGTCCGTTTGTGAAAGTCCTCGTCCGATGGTCTGGTCCTGTGTTGAAATTCCTCGTCTGCTGGTCTGGTCCTGTGTTGAAATTCCTCGTCTGCTGGTCTGGTCCGAGTCGTCGTCCGATGGTCCGGTCCTGTGGAAAAAGTCCTCGTCCGATTGTCTTCACGCAGTATCTGTTGTAATATAAAATAGAAAATGTTGTTTGAGTGAAATGTCTTTTAAATAATTTAAAAATGTCTTAATTTGACTGTATTGTATGAGTTATGGTAATTTTTTTCTATCTTTGTTTTTTTTTACTTTCTGTACAATCCGACAACTTTTGTTATTCTTATTGAAGGTTCTTAGTAAGGCTTGTGGGTTGTGATATATTAAATAAGATGTGTTTATGTTATTTTTTGTACAATCCTGTTTTGTGCACACCACTTGTGGTATACTTATTTAACCTTTATTGGGATGCTTATAGTTATTGAAACATGAAATAATATAATTCATGTAGTTTGCTATGTGTTTGTGTTAGTTTTTGACAATCCTGTTTGGTGCGCAGCACTTGTGCAAAACTTATTTCTTCTTGATTGTACTGGTTATAGGTTGTTAAACATTAAAGAAGAATGTTAATGTAGTTTGCTATGAGTTTGTGTGATTTTTTGTACAATGCTATTAGGTGCACAACACTTTTGTTATTCTTATTTTTGCTTCTTTGTAAGGCTTATAGGTTGTTAAACATTGAATACGAAATTCTGTTTTGTGTGTAGCAGTTTGTGTCTCATTCAATTGCGATTTGGCTAATTGAATCGTGCCCTAAATAAGCACATAGCATATTTTTTTAAATAAGTTTTTAGTCATTGAAAAACTTTATTTTTGATATCTTTTTAGTAACTAAAAACTTATTTTAAAGAAATTGTTATGTTGTTATTTAGAGCCCTATTCAATTGGGCAAATTGCAATTGAATGAGGGCCTTTGTGTGTACCATATGTTGCATAGTTTGCCCCTCATTCAATTGCATTTTTTACAATGTAATAGTACTCTAAGGCCGTAATTGAATTGCAATGTAGAAATTTGAATAGGGTTGTAAATAAGCACATCACATATATTTGTTAAAATAGAATAAGGGCCTAAAAGTGCTTATTTATAGCCATATTTAATTGTCCAAAATAGCAATTGAATGAGGGCCTTTGGTTACTGCATTTGTTATATTGTGAGCTCCTCATTCAATTGTGTTTTGGCCAATGGAATAGAGCTCAATATCAGCACAGAGCATATTTTTTTACGGAATTTTGTATTGAGTGAACTTGTATCCAAAAGCAACGTGTTCACAAAATAAAAAGTTCCTTTAAAAAATATGCTCTGTGCTTATATAGAGCCGTATTGAAATGGGCAAATCACATTTGAGTGAGGCCCTTGGCCATTAAAGATATATAGGTCCTCATTGAATTGCAATTTTGCCAATTGAAGAGGGCTCTATATAATCACATAACATATTTATTGATCAAATTTTTTAGTTATTGAAAACCTTGATTGTGGTTAGAAATTCAGTAACTAAAAAGTTCTGTATAAAAAATATGTTATGTGCTTATATAGAGCCCTATTCAATTGAGGAAGTCGCAATTGAATAAGGCTCATGGTTATTTCTTGTTTATACTTAATACTTTACCTTCCTTGAAGTTTTGAATGACAGACGGTCCCCTCCTGCCAATCTTAATGCGCCGGTCTTCTTGTAGTGTCTGTTTGAAAAAGAAAGTGAAATAGTTATTTGTATATTTATAATTTTTCATCTAGGAAAGCATGGCCTTTTGAGCATGTAATGTCTTGTTGTATCTTACCTCTTCTTCTTTGTTGGTGTTCTTTAAAAGGGATTGTGCTTCACAGTGCACGGTGCAAATTGTTGAGAGACGCTATTGATGCAGAGTCTGTTTGAATATTCAAAGAAATAAAACGATTCAGCTTTATATGATCTATTGAATTGCAGTAAAGGAATGTAATTTAAATATAGTTGTGTAATTTTTTTCAATTAACCTTATTTTTTGTTGGGGGCTACACACATATGTCACATACATGAAGCACATTCCATAGTTTAATGTAATTATTTTGTGTACGTGTGACATATCAGTATACATGATTCAAATTTAAATGGTTAAATTAACCTTATATTTTTTTTTTCCAACACACATAAATGTGTGTGTGTGAGATGTAACTATAGATGATATACATATATGTGCGTGTGACATATCAGTATACATGACATATAATGTCATTTAAATGTAGTTGTTTACTGATTTTGTTTGAAGCTAATTTTGTTGCATTGGCAATACACATAAATGTGCGTGTCACATGTCACTATACATTATACACATATACGTGCGTGTCACATGTCACTATGAAGGGGCAATACACAGAAATGTGCGTGTCACATGTCACTATACATTATACACATATATGTCCGTGTCACATGTCACTATGAAGGGGCAATACACAGAAATGTGCGTGTCACATGTCACTATACATTATACACATATACGTGCGTATCACATGTCACTATGAAGGGGCAATACACAGAAATGTGCGTGTCACATGTCACTATACATTATAGACATATATGTGCGTGTCAGATGTCACTATACATTATAGACATATATGTGCGTGTCACATGTCACTATACATAAACCTCTGTTTAATATTGAATTATGTTTTTTTGTTGTTTTGTTAAATGAACCGTATTTTTTTTGTGAGCCTATACACATAAATGTGCCATACATGATGACTACATAAATCCTAGTTTATTTTTTTATTTGTTTGACCTGTCCTGATAATAAAATGTAATATATTATAGCTTACCTCTCAGTTGTAATTTGCACAATGCAAAGTAGTAAATTAGTAAAGAATTGTCTTCTCAAGTAAAAGCAGCAGTTATCTCAGAAGTCACTCCGTTCATCACCTGAGGAGAAATGTATTTTTTTGTTTGAAATAGGCAGTATTTATAAACTTGTAGAAAGTTCTGAAAGTGAGACCGTTAGAACGCAATACGCATGCGCTATTTGCGTTCCAGCTTACAATTTGCGTTCCATCCGCCATTTTCTGCGTATTACTGTTCAAAATGGTGTTTAATATGATTGTGATACGTTCTGCATAGTATGTGTTTCATTATTGCGAGTAAGTGTAGTATAGTTACGTCTGAAGCCTCGTTTTCGTTTTGTTCGTCGGCCATTTTTTCTTACGCTTAGCGATGGTATTAGTGTCTAAAGTGTTTTATTTTGATTTAAATGTAGGTGTAACTTGTTTTTTTGAGGTGCTGGCTGGTTCCTCTTGCTGTAGGTAAGCTTTTTATGTGTTTGTTGTGTGTCTTTGTTAAGTTTTAAATGTTTGTATGTCGGCGTGTTGCGTCCGATGTTTGCGAAGTCGTAATGTGTGGTAACGTGTCTCGTATGGTGTTTGCGTGTGTAGCCTCGTTTTCGTTTTATTCGTCGGCCATTTTTTGTGTCGCTTAACAAACTATTTATTGTCTAAACTCTTGTATTTTGAGTGCAATTAAGTTGTAAGTTGCATTTTTGATGTCCTGGGTGCTTCCTGTTTGTGTAGGTAAGGTTTTTATGTATCTGCTGTGTGTATGTATTGTGTTTGTAATTTTGTAATGTTCGCGAGTTGCGTCCGAGTGTTGCGAGGCCGTTATGTGTGTGAACGTGTGTCGTATGTTGTTTGCGAGTGTCGTAATGTGTTGCGACGTAAACTTTTTTTGAAATTTTGCAAGGGTCGCAGTTGCTGCAACTGAAGACCTCGCTTTGCGAGGTCCTCAGGTGCTGGCATGGAGCGCCTGCGGCGCTCCAAGCCAGCAACTGAGGCCCTCGCTTCGCGAGGGTCCTCAGTTGCTGGCAAGGAGCGCCTGCGGCGCTCCATGCCAGCAACTGAGAACCTGGCACAGTGCCCTCGCTTGGCTACGCGAGCCCGCAGCGTTAGCAACAACTCGTACGCTCACAACTATATATGTGATTGTAAGTTTGGTTGGAAAACCCCATCTATACAAGATTCTATACAAGATTGAGTTTTACCTCAAAAGACCAGTAATCTCTTTAAATTCTCTGCGCTTTCTCAGCGTCTCTCCTGAAATATCAGTAAAAATCTGAAGCTTATCGTATGGAGTTTGAAAAGCTGTTCTTTCAAAAACTATTTTGATTAGATGCGCTTTAAATGATAAATAATGAATCTTAACAATAACATTGTATCAATTACTTCCTCTTCCACAAGGTCCTGATTAGTAATGACTGTTAAAAAGGTTAAAAGAAAAGCTGCTAATTGTCTTGGGGCAATTGTTTCTACAATCCCTCTACTTCTGATGTTATTTTTTTTTAACTAAATCATCATATCTATTACATCTAAGTTTTAAGACTGAGATTTGATCTCTCATTTCATTAGCTTCTGATGTTCATGTAAAATTTTGTTTTGACTACTCTCGAATTCTTGAATAGCTTTAGTGTGGGAAGATAACACTGAGGTATTTTGGGCTTTTTCCTGTAACAATTCACTTTTAATTGATTCCTGAAATTCTTTAAACAAAAGTTTTATGTTTGCAAAAGTTAGTCTTTCTTCCCCTGCCTCATCCTCACCAAGCATTTTGTTTACTAGTATAGCCTCCTCTACTACTGTTTGCATAGCGGAAGTCTCTAGTTGTGGAATTGAAGAGACATCGAATTAATTTATTACTTTGCCTGATGCTTTAGAAGTCACGGAAAAAACTTTCTGTTCTAACCTGATTTTTCTTTTGATTTGCTTTTCCCAGAGGAGTTATCTATATTTCTAATTTTTAAAAACCTTATTATAACTGTAGTGAAAGTCTATAACAATACCAAACCTAAGGGTCGAAAATTAGAAGGGATAAGCTCTATCTTAATCTTTTCTTCCACTTTTGGTTAACTTTCGCTTCACTCTCAGTATTTTGTCTCCCACACATTTTGTTACGAACAGTATTATCAGATTAAAATGATAATCTTTCCCTTTACGCATTCAAAAGAATCAAAATATAATGTTCCCTCCTTCCTCTTTTTTCTCTCTTTTTTTTCCTTCCCTCTTTCCTTCTCTCCCTTCCTCCTTTCCATTTTTCTTCCCCTCAAAAGAGAGCAGAGGGGGCATATACGATCATATACTTGCGTAAAAAAAATGTCAATGTGTATGGTTTTGTACAAAATCCCCAGAGGGGTCAGATACATTTTTTGTTATAAATAACTTTGTTTCTTCTTCAGGATTGACCAGCACAGTTTTCTTCAGAGCAATATCCTACATAACAAAACAATCTTAAGGAGTGTCTTTAAATGACTGCAAGATAATTTATGATTCTTGCAGACTCAAAATTAGTTCATCCTAACTGATATCCGTCCTTTTGTCTTTATCCTTAAGCATACAATATTCCCCCATACGCTGAACCTTCTCTCCTTTCTTGTGCAAATAAACCAGTCCTGTAGATTTTTAGCGTAGAGCTGAGGGCACATCCAACTAAAGTTCTTTTTTTTTAATTATCATTAGAAGCTGTCCAAATGAGTGCTCTAGTTGGAATCTAGTGTATTAAGTGTATTTTAGTGAATTTATTAAAAATGAATAGCCAACCAGCTTCTGATGTCCATATAAAATTACACTGCTTATAATCTGCTGATTACTCGGAATTTACCGGAGGGTTTTATAAGCAGACTTATGTCAAAACCATATTCCTTACAGTTGGACCTGCAGTTTCTCTTTACTGACCTGAGGGAAGGTTTAAAGATCTAATCCTTATAGGAGTAGATCATATTTTTACAGTTCAACAATTTAACCACAAGAGCGTGACTATTCACTGCTTGTTATCTGCAAGTTGTCTGGAACTTACCGGAGAATCTTATAAGCAGACTTACTTCACACGAAAGTTAGCAGGGGTAGAACCTGCAATATTTTCTGGCTATCTTAAGGTAAGATGTCAACCTCTTATCTCTGTAGTAGCCCTATGGGAACAGTCAATATATAATCATTTTTCCAACAGAAGATATTAAGCAGATCATGGAATTATCCACATGAACATGACAAGTAGTATCTGTTCTCTGTGTGAATCTTTACTGCTTATCCGGAGCTTGCCAGGAGCTCTTATTAGCTCTACTAGCAGACTCCAGTCCACACAGTTTTGCCCTCGGCAAGTCAAGCCACCTCTCACAGCTACACTACATCACAGTTCAAAAGATGGTACCTGTCTCCTTCCATCCCTCAGATCCTCTTTCAGTGAGGGTGCAGTGCAGTCAATTTGGGGAATCTCGGGGAGATCTGTATCCAGCAGCTAAATTGCGGTAGCACGCAGGGGAGACTTATGCAGGCGGAGTAGAATCTTGCATCCTTCTTTCCACCTTCTCTTAGGCCTTAATGAAACTGTTATCCACGATGTCTGCAAGTCAGCTCAGTCAGTTTCAAGGCTCCGGGAAGAGATATATCAGTTGCCCGACTTTTGAGGTAAGTTTTACTCACTGAGAGACGTGTACTACTTCATCTCTTTTCGGTGCACTGCTCTCCTGAGCTTCAGCCTGAAACCGCCATTAGCCTGATTAGGCGCGTCCTATTCACTTCCTGGGCGTGGTATCGTCCTCTGATCAAGTCTGCTGTTGAATTACTCAGTAAATTCTGAAAACACAATATTTTGTCCCTAAGTGCATAACATTCTCAATTGTGTCCAAATAATTGAAAAAAGGGAAACAAAATGAATGTATTGATCTTTATTAATAATACATTTTAAAAAACGCCAAGTTAAAAACATAAAAACAACATCTTTGACAACAGACAGCTGGTTAGAGTGCAAATTTTTGTAAATAAATATTAATAATGATTGTAATATCTAATTAGCAAAATATAGGTAAATCACATTTAATAAGTCTCCAGTATTAGAGGCCACAGATATATGTAGAGTAAGAGACTAGAAATATACTAGTTGGAAAAATAGAAATAATGATTTATCAATATGATTATTTGTCAGTTGTTTCTTTAGTTTTTACTGTAACTGGTAGGATGCCATGCCCAGGAAGAGACTATTTGGAGCCGAGTTGGGCTAATGGCTGCAGTCTGTTTGTCAGCTGCAAAAGGGTGTTATGCCGAGGTCGAGAGAACACAAATCTCCCCTATGGTATCTCGAAGGTGAACCTTGAGATAAAAAGCATCGGAGATGTAGACAGTGTGTCTTGATGGAGAACCTGCAACTCAATGCGAGATACGATGGACTCCTAAGCAAAGTCTAACACACCAGAGAAAATGTAACCACAAAGTAGTAATGGAAGTTTCCCCATGATATGGAAATGACAGGACAGACTTCTGAGTTACTGAAGGCTGTAGAGGTCTGGAGAGGTCCGGTGCCTCTGAGAGAGGCGAGACCCAGATTGGCAGCAGAGGTATTCTAGTGCTGGAGAGACGTCCAGGGATATGCTGTACTTGCTTGGAGCAATATAAAGGTCAGTGACGGCCGGTAGTTGTGGTGAGAGTGAGTGGGGGTATATCCCCTTTACAAAATGTTAATTGACGGAGGCAGTGATACATTGTGTTGGAGAACAGCATGGGGGAACCCTTGCAATAAACGTTACACATGAACTACTGCGGTGGGATAGGTACATTTTTACATCTGTTGTTTTGGGGGAATCTTAGGGGCAATCCCTGGAGAATGTTGAGCCCCCCAATCGAAACATAAAGTTGATATAACCATCCCATATGTCTCACAATTGATTGAGTAATTTGACCGTCAAAGCCTTTTAAAGCACTTTTTTAAAAGAAAAAAAAAGAAAAGAAAAAAAGGGGAATAAAAAAGGAAAAATGTTGTGATAGGAAAGACAAGGTAAAGAGGACAATTGCAATATCTCAATAGAGATTGTAAAAGTGGAAGCGCTATCATAGATAGCTTTATATGTTCTCTCCCCAATTTATTGTAGGATACTAGGAGTTCACACAGAGAAAGCTGTATGATGTCAGTATTGACATCATAAGCAAAGAAAGAACAAACTGTCTTTATGCTCTGTCTAAAAGGTCAAGCTGGAATACCCCCCAAAAAGTTGGCTAAATCTCTATGAAAGGAAGGAGAGAGGACAAAGAAGGAGGAGAAAGGATGAAGTCAAAGGATAAAAATAAGCTAATGAAATATTAGAGCCTTGATTTTCTGGAAAAAATTAAATGCGTTTGTACAACTGCACCCAAAAGAGAGCTGGTTTGGACCCTTTTTATTGACCTTGATAAAGATCTGAACATCTGGGATTTGAATCTGGAGCTGAACTTTGGATAACTTTAAAGTAAATGTTTTCCTTTTCTGTTTTTTTTTAATATACATATTTGAGATTTCAAAGGTTCAGCTAATTACTTGAACTTAGATCGGCTACCTCATGGGAAGGAGAATTTATATGAGATTGTGTTTTGGTTATGTATAATGATATATCTCTAGAAAAATGCCTTGTTGCTTTTTTATACATCGCTAAACTATAAGAGGCTATATCAGTTGGAAACATAAAGAGTAAAATATTGTAATATATATTATTTCTCATGTCTTATAAGATATATCTGGAGTATTTATAATATCAGAAATTATTTGATAAAAATGATTTCCAGAGAGAAGCAATCTACTAAAAGTAAATCTTGGGAGAAAAAGAGTAATGTGAAATCTGCAGAAAATGTCTTCCACCCAAAATTAGAAGGAAAAGATAAAAAACATATGGATAGTTCCTCCAGCTCCCACCTAGATCCTTTAGCAACTCCCTCAGGGTTAGAGGAGGAAGTGAAAAGAGGGAATGGTGAGAAAAATCTAGAGGAAAATTAAGAAAAGGTAACAATGCATTCTATCAAATTGCTCTTTAAATATTTCCAAGAGTTTATTAATAACAAGCTATGCCAGGAAATAGCAAAAAACACCACGATTATTAAAACACATTCTAAAATTATTTAAGAGTCAGAATTGAATCAAAATGAATTGAATAAGGACAATAACATTTTGATTAAAGAGGCCAAGGAACTTAACTCTCAAATGACAGGTTTACATTTTAAATGCTCTCGTTTAGAAGAGTCTGCTAGGAGGAACAATATTAGAATACGGGGAATTTCTGAATCAATAACAAGATTTAAAAACTTATGTTGTCTCCTTTTTAACAGATTTGATTAAGAGTAAGCTACATTTTGATGAGCAAATAGAAAACACATATCAAATTTCACCTCCTAGAAACCTGGGTAAGATAGTGGTTATGGATGCTATTATTACATTCAGATACTTTGCGATAAAATATAAAATAATGAAAACCTTCAGCCTTATTAAATTGCAATTCGGCCAATTGAATAGGGCTCTATATAATCACAGAGCATATTTTTTTTCCAGAAGTTTTTAGTTAGTGAAGACCTTGCTTTTGGATAGAAGATCACTAACTAAAAACTTCTGTAAAAAAATATGCGGTGTGCTTATATAGAGCCCTTTTAAATTTACCGAATCGCAATTTAATAAGGCTGCTTATTTGAGAAAAATCTTTCAATCCCCCTATGAGAAATAACAAATCTATTCAGATATTTCAGGGAAAACCCAGGTTAAAAGAGCAGCTCTTAGTGAAATTACAAAAAATCTAAGAGATAAAGATATTTCATATAAATGGTCTTTCCCAGCTAAATTGGTTGTTTCTTATAAGAGCAAACTAATTAGAATTACATTGAAAGAAGACGGGAAAACATTCATTGGTAAAATGGTAGATTCTACTGTGGTTCTCCAGGCATAAAGGCTATAATCTGTAGTAAAAGGAATTATTAAGAAGAATTACTTTGCCTGTAATTTTGCACCCCCATTTTCTTATCTGAGATACTTTTAAACACAAAATGTTATCATAATTTTGTTATAGATTCTATGAGAAACAATAGATTGTATTTATGTATTTAATGTACTGGATACTGAGCACAAATATTGACTTAAAGGAAAATGTATAGAGAGATCGTTGGATTTCTAGAAAGGTTGATATGACAGCACTGTATAGACTATTGTAGATTTTTTTTCAAACTAAATCCCTGGTATAGGTGTTAATATTGAAGGGATTATGAGGTGAATTGACTTGATGAATTATTGGTTATATACAGTAGGTTTGGTTAATAAATGGGGTAATGATCTTAATGAACGTTTTGTAGCAATATATCAATAATGCACTTTAGTTTATTAAATTTGACACTGTTGCACTTTATACAAGAAGAAACATTATATTCATATCATTTTTTAGTTGAGATGATTACTTTAGTTTATTAGTAGAGGATAATCTCTTTAGAAATTAATTTATTTAAAGGGAAGCACTGTGTAGAAGGTTTCATGTTTGCACTTTATAAATTAATGCACAGTTTAGAAATGATCTCAGATAATTTTGGAAAAGTCTTAAAATTTGATATAAGGGGAAAAATGAAGAAAAACAAAATGAGAAATAGAGAGGGAATGTTGACTTGATATTTGGACTGTCGTCAAGACATTCAAATTGAAATACAAGTTTTCTTATCTCTGTTCTATTTCCTCTCAACTCCCTCCCTTAAAGGGGAGGATTTGGGCGGGGGGTGATGGAAGTAGAAATAGGAACTCCTTTGTGGGTATATGTTGTATGTTTGAGTTTTTTTTTTTTCTCCTTCCCTTTGGGTTCAACTCTCTCTGCATTCTCTCACCTCTTTAGTGGGGTACCTTCACTGGATGGGAGAAGTGATAACACGCTATATTAAAAATAAATGACTCTGATTATATTAAGTTATAATATACAGGGGCTTAACCACCCAGCTAAGAGAAACCATCTTGCTACCTTAGTTAAAAAGAAAGGATTGATATTTTATTGGTCCAAGAAACACACTGGCAAAAAGATAAGATAGCAAACTTTAAAATGAAGACATTTGATATTAATCAGAATTCAACGTTTAGAAAAAAAGCTAGGGTTGTCTCTATCTTCTTTAATGATGCTTTGTCTATATCAGAAGACCTTATTAAATGTGATCTTGATGGGAGGTATATTTTGTGGGTTGGAAATATAAATGATGAACTATTTATGAATTTAAATGTGTATGCCCCAAATTATAAACAGAACAAATTTGGGAATCATGTTTTGGGAATATGGAATAAATATGCCCAGGGAAGTTCAATAATAGGAGGCAATTTCAATTTGATCATGATCTATATAGGATTTCATCGAAACGTCCTGATTGTTATTCTAAAGCAAAGATAAAATCTAAGTTATTTTTATGTTTCAATAATTTTTATTAACTCACAAGTAAATATATATTAGGTAGCCTGTTTTTGTAATTTTTCATGTCCCCAGCAGGTCGTGTACACACTGATTTACTGCTTCTATATATGCTCCTGCATCTCTATCTATAGTGCTTATTCCATGTTGCCAAGGCGACAGCTCCCTATAAATGGTTCCTTGAGACAGAGTTATACAATTCACCTTTGACAAAGACGTTGTATGTCGAAACACGTCAGGCTCCTAGCAACGACGCTGCGTAGGTCATCACGTTAGACGTGCGCATGCGCATTGCAATCCGGAGGTCGAGCCTTGCTGGAACCGCAAACTTGTTATAGTTACGGCCTAGTTTAATGCCCCATGCATCCCTGATAGGGTATATTAAGCCTGCAAGTACTTTATACTGTTCTTGATAGCTCTGGTTATATCTGTTGATTCTATCTTCCATGTAAACTTCAGGCACCCAATGTGCTGTGCCTGAATCAGATGAAAGAAAGCTCTTATATACATAGCCCGTCTCCCATGCCAGAAACTGATAGCTGGGAGTTTGGTTCTAAAAGACTTAGGAATTATTTCCATAAGATATTTGCAAAATTGGTATTACATCAACTGTACATTTCTTGAAAACGGGTTATAGGCTTTAAAGTACAGCAAGCAGGGATATATACAACCTTTTTATAAAGTGCTTTGTTACGTGAAAAAAGCTACTGCCCTCTGGATTTCTGGAGGATGATACGTATAGGCATGAGGGTTTTATATATATATATATATATATATATATATATATACATTTATGAGAAGACTTGGTTACTCTACCTTTAAGTCCCATTATAACATTTTGGCTCGTCCGAAGGTGTGAATAGTAGTGATGTCGCGAACAGTTCGCCGGAGAACTATTCGCGGCGATTTTCGCATTTTCGCGTTTGCCGCAAACGGCGAACACATGCGCTTTTCGGTTCGCCCCCTATACTTTATCATTGAGGAAACTTTGAACATCATTTATTTTTTTTAATCATTTTTTGTGTGTAATCTATGCCTGCCTGCCAGTGTGTGTGTGTGACAGGCTAACACCTAACAGCTTATATTGTGCTTATTTTCACTACTCATACCTGGTGGTGTAACATACATTGAAAACAACCATTTTTTTTCTGTAATCTAATTTCAGTTGCCTGCCTGTGTCAGGCTCACAGCTTATATTGTGCTCAGTGACATAAAACAACACTTTTTTGACTGTAATAGATTGAATAGCAATTGCCTGCCTACAGGCGTGTGTGTGAAGCCTATTGCATCTACTCTGCCAACTTTTGCCAGTGCACAGTGATACGTCATATCTGGTGCAACCGTAGAGTACAGTGACATAAAACAACACTTTTTTTGACTGTAATCGATTAAATAGCAGTTGCCTGCCTACAGGCGTGTGTGTGAAGCCTATTGCATCTACTCTGCCAACTTTTGCCAGTGCACAGTGATATGTCATATCTGGTGCAACCGTAGTGTACAGTGACATAAAACAACACTTTTTTGACTGTAATCGATTGAATAGCAGTTGCCTGCCTACAGGCGTGTGTGTGAAGCCTATTGCATCTACTCTGCCAACTTTTGCCAGTGCACAGTGACACTCATATCTGGTGTCTCAGTAGCTTGCACGCATAGTACCACTAATCGAAAAAAAAATGACAGACAGAGGCAGGCCACCCCGCAGGGGCCGTCGTGGTCGTGGTGCTGTGATTCCCTTTGGCCCTAGAATAATGCACAGTTTTCAGAGGCAACGTACCCTGAACTTGAAAAGTTCTGAGGACATGGTTGACTGGCTAACACAGGACACCCAATCTTCTACAGCTTTCGCTCGGAACCTAGACGCACCATCCTCCTCCAGCTTAGCTTCGGGCACCTCTCCAGTTACCACTCGCCCGCCTGCCGCCACCACCAACTCTAGCACCACAGCCGCTTCACTTGATCCGTCAGCAGAGTTATTTACCCATCCGTTGGAAGAAATGAGTGATGCGCAAACATTAGTGCCAGAGGATGTAGATAACAGGGATATGACCCAGTCAGGCAGCATTACACACATGGACGTACGGTCTGATGATGATGATGTTGTACCCGGTGCTGCTTCCTTTGTTGAGTTGTCAGATACAAGTGAAGCGGTTGATGATGACGATGCGTCCGTGGATGTCACGTGGGTGCCCGCTATAAGAGAAGAAGAACAGGAGGAAAGTTCAGATGGGGAGACAGAGAGGAGGAGGAGACGAGTTAGAAAAAGGGGGAGGTCGTCGCAAGTAGCCAGTGGCACAGTCAGACAGCATGCATCGGCACCCGGGGTCAGCCAGACAGCACGCCAGTCAACGCATGCTGTTGCCACCACCAGAATGCCGTCATTGCAGAGCTCAGCAGTGTGGCAATTTTTTTGTGTGTCTGCCTGTGACAACAGCGATGCCATTTGCAACCTGTGCGAAAAGAAACTGAGTCGTGGGAAGTCCAACACCCACGTAGGTACAACTTCTTTGCGAAGGCACATGATGTCACATCACAAACGCCTATGGGATCAACACATGAGTACAAGCAGCACACAAAGTCAAAGTCGCGATCCTCCTCCTGGTCCAGCATCTTCAGCCACATCAACCACTGCTGCCCTGCTTGCCCCCTCTCAACCACTCTGTGTCTCGCCCTGAGCAGCCCCTGCTCATCTGCCCACAGTTAGGACATGTTTGAGCGTAAGAAGCCAATGTCACAAAGTCACCCCCTTGCCTGGCAACTGACAGCTGGCTTGTCTGAACTCTTAGCCCGCCAGCTTTTACCATACAAGCTGGTGGAGTCTGAGGCGTTCAAAAAATTTGTAGCTATTGGAACACCGCAGTGGAAGGTACCTGGCCGAAATTTCTTTGCACAAAAGGCAATCCCCAACCTGTACTCGATTGTGCAAAAGGAAGTAATGGCATCTCTGGCACACAGTGTTGGGGCAAGAGTCCATCTGACCACTGATACCTGGTCTGCAAAGCATGGTCAGGGCAGGTATATCACCTACACTGCGCATTGGGTAAACCTGGTGACGGCTGCCAAGCATGGAATACGTGGCTTAAATTCAAAATAGGAGGTCCGACCAAGCATCTTTTTCCATCTCCCTGTTCCATAAATCCATGCCATAAACACGTCCCCTAATAGTGGACGTAACAGGGATTAAACTGATAGGAATAGTACTACTTAACAGTACACACCTTATAATAACGCAGACAGAGGTAACGCGTATAATCTTCCATGCTGTGCAGTGGAAGCCCCCAGACTCTGACCTGTGTATAATCTTCCATGCTGGGCAGTGGAAGCCCCCAGACTCTGACCTGTGTATAATCTTCCATGCTGTGCAGTGGAAGCCCCCAGACTCTGACCTGTGTATAATCTTCCATGCTGTGCAGTGGAAGCCCCCAGACTCTGACCTGTGTATAATCTTCCATGCTGGGCAGTGGAAGCCCCCAGACTCTGACCTGTGTATAATCTACCATGCTGGGCAGTGGAAGCCCCCAGACTCTGACCTGTGTATAATCTAATTGTCTAATAATATAATTGTCAGAATGCAAAAAAGTTTAACAGATATAACAAGAATGATATTAAAATATATATATAAAATAATATAGTAAAAAATATTAATAATGCAAAAAATCGAGATTGCAGCATAAAGAAAATGTAACAAGGAAAGGGAAGACCCTCTTTATTAACCAGTGTATTAGAGACTATAACTCAAATAATTTCTGGTAGTATATGGTAAACCATATTTGAACTACATAGAGTGATAGAAAAGTACATTGTATTAAGGAAATGTAATAACCATGATGATAGTATAAGTATTTTCTTTTGTTTTCTATCATTGTACTGATCTACTAAAGTCATTGGATCTTTATGTGGCAAACTAAAAGATTGAAACATCTCTAAAGGATTATATGAGTAATCATTTGAATTATTTAATTTACGAAGTGGTTTGTAGTTTCATTCATATATTAATTGTTCTATTTCTATTATGCATATTTTTTCAGTTAGCTTTTATTATAGTGCAACATATTAATTTTTATTTGTTGATGAATCCATGACAGGCATATTACCAGAAAATTTCTAGGGAACTAGGATGTGGAGTTCATGTGCATGAACTAAAGGTACGTATAAAAGGAACTTAAGCAGAAATTTCTGAAGCAGAAGGGGTGGTAGCAGTACTTAAAGAATCAGCGGGGGAGACTGACAAAGAGACTAGAAGTGACTGCACAATATCTGCTGGGTGTTAGTATTAAAGTCCAGTCCAGTATTAAAGTCCATGTTAAACGTGCTTCATGAATAGCCAGTATCTGACCTTGTCTGGAAATGGTAGTTCCTACCTCTGCAGGATCTATGTTGACCTAAGCAAAGTGTAATGGAGAAAAGCTAAACTCTTATGGTTTGATGTGACTAAAATCTAAAATCTCCATCATGGAGACTAAAATCTCCATCATGGAGAGATTTACAGTTAAAACAAATGGGAAAAACAATACTACTGTATATTCTGGCATGGCACCCAAAGCTTTACAAAGCATATGTGAAAGAACTATTAAAAACAATTAAATATAAATAAATATTGGATACAAGTTTAATCCACATATCTATATACCTTATTTGACTTTTTTACCCAAAACAACCAATTTCTTTTCCCAGTATTTTAGATATTTTAAAGTATGGTGAGATAAGTGTAAGCACCTCTTTTACCCTGTGTTCCCACACTGTTCCTACCTATTATTGACATTTTTCTTCCCATTTTCTCTAATTTAACAGTCTTAGGATATGGCTGAGTATTTAGCGTTAGAGTCTTCATCCAACATAGAAAATATTAACGTCACTGAAAATTATTGTGAATATGTAGACTGGGAGTACTGCCATATTAAACTGTATTGTGTAGTGTTTATTTTTACCTGCAGAGCACAATATAGATTCATCACGACCCATTATCACCAGTGCTTTACTTCAGCCAGAATTTTTCTAAGGAACAAGGGTAAAGACAGGGGATGTAGCACCTTAACTGTTACACAATAAGTGAAATAGAGTTCTTTATAAAAATACAGAAACCTGAATGCCTCCAATTGTTACTATATAGGAGCTATTGCCTACAGTCACTATGGACCCTATGAGGCTTCTAACCATAACCATTGAGGCCCCAATGGAGCCTCATGGCACCTATCTTTAACTCCAATACTAAAGTACGGTCCCTCATGCTATAAGTGTTTCTGTTCGGTGCCACAGAAACTGGTTACATTTAGGTGCCATGTGGGTCCAGTAGGAAACAATGTTTATAGTACCTTAAGAGCCTGTGGTGGGTAATTTCAGGTGCCATGGAAAGCCATTGGGAAAACCATGGTATATGGCTTAAACTTACTATGGGTGTCTTCAGGGAACCCCATAGTATAGTGGCTCATTTTAGGTGCCATGGGGGTCTGTAGGGATCCCCATAGTTATAATTTAGAATACCATTGGTGTCCACAGGGACCGTTATGAAATAGGGATTCATTTTAGGTGCCATGTGGGTCCAAAAGATTGCCATGGGGGTCAATAGGGACCCCATTATTGTGATTAAAGGCCCCATAGAGCTTCATAAAGCACCCCATGCAGTTAATGGACCAAGCAACCTCGCAAGGGTGGGGGGTTGTGTGTTCACATTAGTGGGACCCCTAACACTACTCTATGAGACTAGTTAGATTCAGACGTGGAGTATACCATGGGTAGGCTGTGTGTACGCTTCAGAGCTAGAGAGCTACTGGCAAATCTACCTGGGCAAATCTATCTGTTTTAAATATTGTAGGTACTGAGCTCTATTTCCACAGACTAGTAATAACTATTCTTGCTGTACAGTTAATGTGACTTGCTAAAGTTGTAACACTTCTACCCATATTATCTTATGCATATGCTAGAGGGGAGATTGTTAAGTTTAGAGATAAATGCTTATGCAATTTAGATAAGTGGCAATATTAACATAATTTTGATTTTGCAATAACTTTTAAAATAAATAAGTTCTGCTCTCCTAAAATAACACAAATCTTTTTTTTTTTTATAGAATTTTAGTTTTGTGGATTTTTTATCTTTAATTCTAAATGTTTTTGCTACCTGGTTATAAGTTTATTGTACTTATTTTATGTTGTGCTCAAAATTGCACTTGAAATTGTATATCTGCTTTTTCTAGATGTTGGCAGTCTGGACTGTGACCCTCTCTCTTCTCGGTGCTGTGGATGGTAGAGTTGGGCTACTTACAGCAATAACTTTCTTTATTCCCAGGATTAGACCTTTGTAGGTATATTTTTTTTAAATAGTAGATTTAATGAAAAGCACAAATGCATATTTAACAATTGGAAAGGTTTCAATATGTAAATTGTATTAAAAAAAAAAATCTTTAAAAGTAATTTACATCACCATATGTGCTCTACAGCATCAGCTAGAGGGTGGAGATCATGTGTAAAAATTGTACATTTTTAATTAAACAAGAATTGTCTTAGATGTTGTCATGTTGTATTGTTGTGGACGAAATTCATGAAAATGTATATTATGTCCATGCTGCATTCTTTCCTTACAATATATCATAAGATAAGGCACTAATTACTTTTATTCTTTATCCTGAGAGTCCTAAGATGGCTACTGAGCTGTATCCTGAGAGTCCTAAGATGGCTACTGAGTCATATCCTGGGAGTCCTAAGAAGACATTTATATCCGTGACCAAA
Source organism: Discoglossus pictus (assembly GCA_027410445.1). Lineage (NCBI taxonomy): Eukaryota > Metazoa > Chordata > Amphibia > Anura > Alytidae > Discoglossus > Discoglossus pictus. Next base: position 109,252,695 of record CM050171.1, read on the forward strand.
TAAGGATATGAGCCCCGCCACCTTCCAGAGCCAATCAGAAGCTTCACATAACCTGACCATAATGGCAACAACATCCGAGACCAAATATGGAAGGACCCTTCCTACCTTGTCAACCAATCAAACACTCACTCACTGTCAATCAATGAGTCGTATGATTGTTATATCTGATCAAATTATACTATATAAGTTCCTATGTTGTATTTGTAATATATATTATTTCTCATGTCTTATAAGATATATCTGGAGTATTTATAATATCAGAAATTATTTGATAAAAATGATTTCCAGAGAGAAGCAATCTACTAAAAGTAAATCTTGGGAGAAAAAGAGTAATGTGAAATCTGCAGAAAATGTCTTCCACCCAAAATTAGAAGGAAAAGATAAAAAACATATGGATAGTTCCTCCAGCTCCCACCTAGATCCTTTAGCAACTCCCTCAGGGTTAGAGGAGGAAGTGAAAAGAGGGAATGGTGAGAAAAATCTAGAGGAAAATTAAGAAAAGGTAACAATGCATTCTATCAAATTGCTCTTTAAATATTTCCAAGAGTTTATTAATAACAAGCTATGCCAGGAAATAGCAAAAAACACCACGATTATTAAAACACATTCTAAAATTATTTAAGAGTCAGAATTGAATCAAAATGAATTGAATAAGGACAATAACATTTTGATTAAAGAGGCCAAGGAACTTAACTCTCAAATGACAGGTTTACATTTTAAATGCTCTCGTTTAGAAGAGTCTGCTAGGAGGAACAATATTAGAATACGGGGAATTTCTGAATCAATAACAAGATTTAAAAACTTATGTTGTCTCCTTTTTAACAGATTTGATTAAGAGTAAGCTACATTTTGATGAGCAAATAGAAAACACATATCAAATTTCACCTCCTAGAAACCTGGGTAAGATAGTGGTTATGGATGCTATTATTACATTCAGATACTTTGCGATAAAATATAAAATAATGAAAACCTTCAGCCTTATTAAATTGCAATTCGGCCAATTGAATAGGGCTCTATATAATCACAGAGCATATTTTTTTTCCAGAAGTTTTTAGTTAGTGAAGACCTTGCTTTTGGATAGAAGATCACTAACTAAAAACTTCTGTAAAAAAATATGCGGTGTGCTTATATAGAGCCCTTTTAAATTTACCGAATCGCAATTTAATAAGGCTGCTTATTTGAGAAAAATCTTTCAATCCCCCTATGAGAAATAACAAATCTATTCAGATATTTCAGGGAAAACCCAGGTTAAAAGAGCAGCTCTTAGTGAAATTACAAAAAATCTAAGAGATAAAGATATTTCATATAAATGGTCTTTCCCAGCTAAATTGGTTGTTTCTTATAAGAGCAAACTAATTAGAATTACATTGAAAGAAGACGGGAAAACATTCATTGGTAAAATGGTAGATTCTACTGTGGTTCTCCAGGCATAAAGGCTATAATCTGTAGTAAAAGGAATTATTAAGAAGAATTACTTTGCCTGTAATTTTGCACCCCCATTTTCTTATCTGAGATACTTTTAAACACAAAATGTTATCATAATTTTGTTATAGATTCTATGAGAAACAATAGATTGTATTTATGTATTTAATGTACTGGATACTGAGCACAAATATTGACTTAAAGGAAAATGTATAGAGAGATCGTTGGATTTCTAGAAAGGTTGATATGACAGCACTGTATAGACTATTGTAGATTTTTTTTCAAACTAAATCCCTGGTATAGGTGTTAATATTGAAGGGATTATGAGGTGAATTGACTTGATGAATTATTGGTTATATACAGTAGGTTTGGTTAATAAATGGGGTAATGATCTTAATGAACGTTTTGTAGCAATATATCAATAATGCACTTTAGTTTATTAAATTTGACACTGTTGCACTTTATACAAGAAGAAACATTATATTCATATCATTTTTTAGTTGAGATGATTACTTTAGTTTATTAGTAGAGGATAATCTCTTTAGAAATTAATTTATTTAAAGGGAAGCACTGTGTAGAAGGTTTCATGTTTGCACTTTATAAATTAATGCACAGTTTAGAAATGATCTCAGATAATTTTGGAAAAGTCTTAAAATTTGATATAAGGGGAAAAATGAAGAAAAACAAAATGAGAAATAGAGAGGGAATGTTGACTTGATATTTGGACTGTCGTCAAGACATTCAAATTGAAATACAAGTTTTCTTATCTCTGTTCTATTTCCTCTCAACTCCCTCCCTTAAAGGGGAGGATTTGGGCGGGGGGTGATGGAAGTAGAAATAGGAACTCCTTTGTGGGTATATGTTGTATGTTTGAGTTTTTTTTTTTTCTCCTTCCCTTTGGGTTCAACTCTCTCTGCATTCTCTCACCTCTTTAGTGGGGTACCTTCACTGGATGGGAGAAGTGATAACACGCTATATTAAAAATAAATGACTCTGATTATATTAAGTTATAATATACAGGGGCTTAACCACCCAGCTAAGAGAAACCATCTTGCTACCTTAGTTAAAAAGAAAGGATTGATATTTTATTGGTCCAAGAAACACACTGGCAAAAAGATAAGATAGCAAACTTTAAAATGAAGACATTTGATATTAATCAGAATTCAACGTTTAGAAAAAAAGCTAGGGTTGTCTCTATCTTCTTTAATGATGCTTTGTCTATATCAGAAGACCTTATTAAATGTGATCTTGATGGGAGGTATATTTTGTGGGTTGGAAATATAAATGATGAACTATTTATGAATTTAAATGTGTATGCCCCAAATTATAAACAGAACAAATTTGGGAATCATGTTTTGGGAATATGGAATAAATATGCCCAGGGAAGTTCAATAATAGGAGGCAATTTCAATTTGATCATGATCTATATAGGATTTCATCGAAACGTCCTGATTGTTATTCTAAAGCAAAGATAAAATCTAAGTTATTTTTATGTTTCAATAATTTTTATTAACTCACAAGTAAATATATATTAGGTAGCCTGTTTTTGTAATTTTTCATGTCCCCAGCAGGTCGTGTACACACTGATTTACTGCTTCTATATATGCTCCTGCATCTCTATCTATAGTGCTTATTCCATGTTGCCAAGGCGACAGCTCCCTATAAATGGTTCCTTGAGACAGAGTTATACAATTCACCTTTGACAAAGACGTTGTATGTCGAAACACGTCAGGCTCCTAGCAACGACGCTGCGTAGGTCATCACGTTAGACGTGCGCATGCGCATTGCAATCCGGAGGTCGAGCCTTGCTGGAACCGCAAACTTGTTATAGTTACGGCCTAGTTTAATGCCCCATGCATCCCTGATAGGGTATATTAAGCCTGCAAGTACTTTATACTGTTCTTGATAGCTCTGGTTATATCTGTTGATTCTATCTTCCATGTAAACTTCAGGCACCCAATGTGCTGTGCCTGAATCAGATGAAAGAAAGCTCTTATATACATAGCCCGTCTCCCATGCCAGAAACTGATAGCTGGGAGTTTGGTTCTAAAAGACTTAGGAATTATTTCCATAAGATATTTGCAAAATTGGTATTACATCAACTGTACATTTCTTGAAAACGGGTTATAGGCTTTAAAGTACAGCAAGCAGTGATATATACAACCTTTTTATAAAGTGCTTTGTTACGTGAAAAAAGCTACTGCCCTCTGGATTTCTGGAGGATGATACGTATAGGCATGAGGGTTTTATATATATATATATATATATATATATATATATATATATATATACATTTATGAGAAGACTTGGTTACTCTACCTTTAAGTCCCATTATAACATTTTGGCTCGTCCGAAGGTGTGAATAGTAGTGATGTCGCGAACAGTTCGCCGGAGAACTATTCGCGGCGATTTTCGCATTTTCGCGTTTGCCGCAAACGGCGAACACATGCGCTTTTCGGTTCGCCCCCTATACTTTATCATTGAGGAAACTTTGAACATCATTTATTTTTTTTAATCATTTTTTGTGTGTAATCTATGCCTGCCTGCCAGTGTGTGTGTGTGACAGGCTAACACCTAACAGCTTATATTGTGCTTATTTTCACTACTCATACCTGGTGGTGTAACATACATTGAAAACAACCATTTTTTTTCTGTAATCTAATTTCAGTTGCCTGCCTGTGTCAGGCTCACAGCTTATATTGTGCTCAGTGACATAAAACAACACTTTTTTGACTGTAATAGATTGAATAGCAATTGCCTGCCTACAGGCGTGTGTGTGAAGCCTATTGCATCTACTCTGCCAACTTTTGCCAGTGCACAGTGATACGTCATATCTGGTGCAACCGTAGAGTACAGTGACATAAAACAACACTTTTTTTGACTGTAATCGATTAAATAGCAGTTGCCTGCCTACAGGCGTGTGTGTGAAGCCTATTGCATCTACTCTGCCAACTTTTGCCAGTGCACAGTGATATGTCATATCTGGTGCAACCGTAGTGTACAGTGACATAAAACAACACTTTTTTGACTGTAATCGATTGAATAGCAGTTGCCTGCCTACAGGCGTGTGTGTGAAGCCTATTGCATCTACTCTGCCAACTTTTGCCAGTTCACAGTGACACTCATATCTGGTGTCTCAGTAGCTTGCACGCATAGTACCACTAATCGAAAAAAAAATGACAGACAGAGGCAGGCCACCCCGCAGGGGCCGTCGTGGTCGTGGTGCTGTGATTCCCTTTGGCCCTAGAATAATGCACAGTTTTCAGAGGCAACGTACCCTGAACTTGAAAAGTTCTGAGGACATGGTTGACTGGCTAACACAGGACACCCAATCTTCTACAGCTTTCGCTCGGAACCTAGACGCACCATCCTCCTCCAGCTTAGCTTCGGGCACCTCTCCAGTTACCACTCGCCCGCCTGCCGCCACCACCAACTCTAGCACCACAGCCGCTTCACTTGATCCGTCAGCAGAGTTATTTACCCATCCGTTGGAAGAAATGAGTGATGCGCAAACATTAGTGCCAGAGGATGTAGATAACAGGGATATGACCCAGTCAGGCAGCATTACACACATGGACGTACGGTCTGATGATGATGATGTTGTACCCGGTGCTGCTTCCTTTGTTGAGTTGTCAGATACAAGTGAAGCGGTTGATGATGACGATGCGTCCGTGGATGTCACGTGGGTGCCCGCTATAAGAGAAGAAGAACAGGAGGAAAGTTCAGATGGGGAGACAGAGAGGAGGAGGAGACGAGTTAGAAGCAGGGGGAGGTCGTCGCAAGTAGCCAGTGGCACAGTCAGACAGCATGCATCGGCACCCGGGGTCAGCCAGACAGCACGCCAGTCAACACATGCTGTTGCCACCACCAGAATGCCGTCATTGCAGAGCTCAGCAGTGTGGCAATTTTTTTGTGTGTCTGCCTGTGACAACAGCGATGCCATTTGCAACCTGTGCGAAAAGAAACTGAGTCGTGGGAAGTCCAACACCCACCTAGGTACAACTTCTTTGCGAAGGCACATGATGTCACATCACAAACGCCTATGGGATCAACACATGAGTACAAGCAGCACACAAAGTCAAAGTCGCGATCCTCCTCCTGGTCCAGCATCTTCAGCCACATCAACCACTGCTGCCCTGCTTGCCCCCTCTCAACCACTCTGTGTCTCGCCCTGAGCAGCCCCTGCTCATCTGCCCACAGTTAGGACATGTTTGAGCGTAAGAAGCCAATGTCACAAAGTCACCCCCTTGCCTGGCAACTGACAGCTGGCTTGTCTGAACTCTTAGCCCGCCAGCTTTTACCATACAAGCTGGTGGAGTCTGAGGCGTTCAAAAAATTTGTAGCTATTGGAACACCGCAGTGGAAGGTACCTGGCCGAAATTTCTTTGCACAAAAGGCAATCCCCAACCTGTACTCGATTGTGCAAAAGGAAGTAATGGCATCTCTGGCACACAGTGTTGGGGCAAGAGTCCATCTGACCACTGATACCTGGTCTGCAAAGCATGGTCAGGGCAGGTATATCACCTACACTGCGCATTGGGTAAACCTGGTGACGGCTGCCAAGCATGGAATACGTGGCTTAAATTCAAAATAGGAGGTCCGACCAAGCATCTTTTTCCATCTCCCTGTTCCATAAATCCATGCCATAAACACGTCCCCTAATAGTGGACGTAACAGGGATTAAACTGATAGGAATAGTACTACTTAACAGTACACACCTTATAATAACGCAGACAGAGGTAACGCGTATAATCTTCCATGCTGTGCAGTGGAAGCCCCCAGACTCTGACCTGTGTATAATCTTCCATGCTGGGCAGTGGAAGCCCCCAGACTCTGACCTGTGTATAATCTTCCATGCTGTGCAGTGGAAGCCCCCAGACTCTGACCTGTGTATAATCTTCCATGCTGGGCAGTGGAAGCCCCCAGACTCTGACCTGTGTATAATCTACCATGCTGGGCAGTGGAAGCCCCCAGACTCTGACCTGTGTATAATCTAATTGTCTAATAATATAATTGTCAGAATGCAAAAAAGTTTAACAGATATAACAAGAATGATATTAAAATATATATATAAAATAATATAGTAAAAAATATTAATAATGCAAAAAATCGAGATTGCAGCATAAAGAAAATGTAACAAGGAAAGGGAAGACCCTCTTTATTAACCAGTGTATTAGAGACTATAACTCAAATAATTTCTGGTAGTATATGGTAAACCATATTTGAACTACATAGAGTGATAGAAAAGTACATTGTATTAAGGAAATGTAATAACCATGATGATAGTATAAGTATTTTCTTTTGTTTTCTATCATTGTACTGATCTACTAAAGTCATTGGATCTTTATGTGGCAAACTAAAAGATTGAAACATCTCTAAAGGATTATATGAGTAATCATTTGAATTATTTAATTTACGAAGTGGTTTGTAGTTTCATTCATATATTAATTGTTCTATTTCTATTATGCATATTTTTTCAGTTAGCTTTTATTATAGTGCAACATATTAATTTTTATTTGTTGATGAATCCATGACAGGCATATTACCAGAAAATTTCTAGGGAACTAGGATGTGGAGTTCATGTGCATGAACTAAAGGTACGTATAAAAGGAACTTAAGCAGAAATTTCTGAAGCAGAAGGGGTGGTAGCAGTACTTAAAGAATCAGCGGGGGAGACTGACAAAGAGACTAGAAGTGACTGCACAATATCTGCTGGGTGTTAGTATTAAAGTCCAGTCCAGTATTAAAGTCCATGTTAAACGTGCTTCATGAATAGCCAGTATCTGACCTTGTCTGGAAATGGTAGTTCCTACCTCTGCAGGATCTATGTTGACCTAAGCAAAGTGTAATGGAGAAAAGCTAAACTCTTATGGTTTGATGTGACTAAAATCTAAAATCTCCATCATGGAGACTAAAATCTCCATCATGGAGAGATTTACAGTTAAAACAAATGGGAAAAACAATACTACTGTATATTCTGGCATGGCACCCAAAGCTTTACAAAGCATATGTGAAAGAACTATTAAAAACAATTAAATATAAATAAATATTGGATACAAGTTTAATCCACATATCTATATACCTTATTTGACTTTTTTACCCAAAACAACCAATTTCTTTTCCCAGTATTTTAGATATTTTAAAGTATGGTGAGATAAGTGTAAGCACCTCTTTTACCCTGTGTTCCCACACTGTTCCTACCTATTATTGACATTTTTCTTCCCATTTTCTCTAATTTAACAGTCTTAGGATATGGCTGAGTATTTAGCGTTAGAGTCTTCATCCAACATAGAAAATATTAACGTCACTGAAAATTATTGTGAATATGTAGACTGGGAGTACTGCCATATTAAACTGTATTGTGTAGTGTTTATTTTTACCTGCAGAGCACAATATAGATTCATCACGACCCATTATCACCAGTGCTTTACTTCAGCCAGAATTTTTCTAAGGAACAAGGGTAAAGACAGGGGATGTAGCACCTTAACTGTTACACAATAAGTGAAATAGAGTTCTTTATAAAAATACAGAAATCTGAATGCCTCCAATTGTTACTATATAGGAGCTATTGCCTACAGTCACTATGGACCCTATGAGGCTTCTAACTATAACCATTGAGGCCCCAATGGAGCCTCATGGCACCTATCTTTAACTCCAATACTAAAGTACGGTCCCTCATGCTATAAGTGTTTCTGTTCGGTGCCACAGAAACTGGTTACATTTAGGTGCCATGTGGGTCCAGTAGGAAACAATGTTTATAGTACCTTAAGAGCCTGTGGTGGGTAATTTCAGGTGCCATGGAAAGCCATTGGGAAAACCATGGTATATGGCTTAAACTTACTATGGGTGTCTTCAGGGAACCCCATAGTATAGTGGCTCATTTTAGGTGCCATGGGGGTCTGTAGGGATCCCCATAGTTATAATTTAGAATACCATTGGTGTCCACAGGGACCGTTATGAAATAGGGATTCATTTTAGGTGCCATGTGGGTCCAAAAGATTTCCATGGGGGTCAATAGGGACCCCATTATTGTGATTAAAGGCCCCATAGAGCTTCATAAAGCCCCCCATGCAGTTAATGGACCAAGCAACCTCGCAAGGGTGGGGGGTTGTGTGTTCACATTAGTGGGACCCCTAACACTACTCTATGAGACTAGTTAGATTCAGACGTGGAGTATACCATGGGTAGGCTGTGTGTACGCTTCAGAGCTAGAGAGCTACTGGCAAATCTACCTGGGCAAATCTATCTGTTTTAAATATTGTAGGTACTGAGCTCTATTTCCACAGACTAGTAATAACTATTCTTGCTGTACAGTTAATGTGACTTGCTAAAGTTGTAACACTTCTACCCATATTATCTTATGCATATGCTAGAGGGGAGATTGTTAAGTTTAGAGATAAATGCTTATGCAATTTAGATAAGTGGCAATATTAACATAATTTTGATTTTGCAATAACTTTTAAAATAAATAAGTTCTGCTCTCCTAAAATAACACAAATCTTTTTTTTTTTTATAGAATTTTAGTTTTGTGGATTTTTTATCTTTAATTCTAAATGTTTTTGCTACCTGGTTATAAGTTTATTGTACTTATTTTATGTTGTGCTCAAAATTGCACTTGAAATTGTATATCTGCTTTTTCTAGATGTTGGCAGTCTGGACTGTGACCCTCTCTCTTCTCGGTGCTGTGGATGGTAGAGTTGGGCTACTTACAGCAATAACTTTCTTTATTCCCAGGATTAGACCTTTGTAGGTATATTTTTTTTAAATAGTAGATTTAATGAAAAGCACAAATGCATATTTAACAATTGGAAAGGTTTCAATATGTAAATTGTATTAAAAAAAAAATCTTTAAAAGTAATTTACATCACCATATGTGCTCTACAGCATCAGCTAGAGGGTGGAGATCATGTGTAAAAATTGTACATTTTTAATTAAACAAGAATTGTCTTAGATGTTGTCATGTTGTATTGTTGTGGACGAAATTCATGAAAATGTATATTATGTCCATGCTGCATTCCTTTCCTTACAATATATCATAAGATAAGGCACTAATTACTTTTATTCTTTATCCTGAGAGTCCTAAGATGGCTACTGAGCTGTATCCTGAGAGTCCTAAGATGGCTACTGAGTCATATCCTGGGAGTCCTAAGAAGACATTTATATCCGTGACCAAAAAAGGATATGAGCCCCGCCACCTTCCAGAGCCAATCAGAAGCTTCACATAACCTGACCATAATGGCAACAACATCCGAGACCAAATATGGAAGGACCCTTCCTACCTTGTCAACCAATCAATAACTCACTCACTGTCAATCAATGAGTCGTATGATTGTTATATCTGATCAACTTATACTATATAAGTTCCTATGTTGTATTTGGGGGGGGGGTTCGTTCGTTGGGAAGAATACAAGAAGTTTTATACCAGAACTTTTGGGTCTGTGTAAATTCTTGTCTCTGTGTGCACACATGGCCAACAGACGGATGATTTGGACAGGAACAGATATTATAAAATGGGATTATTTTTATCCATCCAAAACAGTATAGTCATAGAAACCTTACCCCAGGAATCTGCATAGATAATAAAGAGACAGCAATGGTTAGTCATACAAGTCTACATAATCTTGTCCAAAAGCATAATATGTTGGAGTAGTGGCAAATGTACTGTCACAAAGTTTGTTTTTTAATGGTAAGTTCAACTTCTACTTTTTTTCTGGCTTTCGCTAGGAATATTATATACCTATAATATACTTTATAAAATAATGTACATAAAAAGCCAATTGATACATAAGTATATTATATCAATAATGGAACCCAGAAACCTTCCATGCCCCTTTATTGTTTCTCCCCAGAAGGCATTGGATTAATACCAAACACATTTACCACAACACTAACTCACTACATGAGAGAAAACAGTATAATAATTAATCAAAAATACAGTCAGCCACAGTCACAGACTCCAACCTTATTGTCTATCACATATATAGTTGTGAGCATGCGGGTTGTTGCTAACAGCGAGCCGCGGCCCTCGCAAAGCGAGGGCAGTGGGCGAGGGCCTCAGTTGCTGGCATGGAGCGCCGAAGGCGCTCGCAAACTTAACGTCGCAACGCAAACAACACGTCACACCAATTACGACACTCGCTAAATTTTACGACCAACGCAAACAACATACGACACATGTTAACACACATTACGGCCTCGCAACACTCGGACGCAACTCGCGAACATTACAAAATTCAAAACACAATACATACACACAGCACATACATAAAAAGCTTACCTACTGCAAGAGGTAGCATCCAGGACATCAAAAATGCAACTTACACCTTCATTTCACTCAAAATAAAAGAGTTTAGACACAAAAAAATTTGCTAAGCGACAGAAAAAATGGCCGCCGAACAAAACACGTTACCAGACATTACGACCTTGCAAACATTGGATGCAACACGCCGACATACAAACATTTAAAACACAATAAATACACACACATAAAAAGCTTACCTACAGCAAGAGGAAACATCCAGCACCTCAAAAAACCAAGTTACACCTTCATTTAAATAAAAATAAAACACTTTAGACACTAATAAAATCGCTAAGCGACAGAAAAAATGGCCGACGAACAAAACAAAAACGAGGCTACAGCACTCTCAACACGTAAAACACCACACCACACTCGCAAAACACCACACGAAACTCGAAAAACACCACGAGGCACCTACGGATAATCCGCAAAGACGCATACCACAGATAACCCACCATTTTACGCCAATGCGGAAGTACACCACTACGCTAACGATTTCGTCTCGCGCACGCACAGTATTACACTGCAGACATTCACCACACCACTAATGCTGCAGCAACCTCAAAACACATTGACAGCTCTTCAACACAATTCTTCAAAATAGGTAAAGTATATTAATTTATTACTGTTTTATATATTTATTATTACACACCAAACACCATTAGCTCACTTACAATAACAATGCCGTCATTTTTTGACGGGCAATTCGCTAGTAAATAGATATTTATCTGTTTCAGCAAATGAGAGCTTTACCATTAGCACAGCAAGTTATGGTGTTGCCTATAAAGTTAAGGGTATGTCCTTCAATTCAACATACAGCTGTTTACAATTCAGAAACATGTTGGTTATGTCAGAAAACAAAGTTTAATATGAAGTAACTAAGTGCTTTGATTATTGAAGATATTTTTTTGAACTAATTAAACTAATTTAGATCACTTAATTACTCAAATAACTATGTTAAAATGCTGCATATTTTACTTGCATGGATCTTAATTCTGTATTTTGTAGTATACCGGTGGACCCCAGTACTCAGTCTTTATTCGCCTTTAGCTTCCGGGGCCATCAGTTTACTTTGACACGCCTCCCACAGGGCTACTGCGACACCCCCACAGCCGATTCTGCCGCTGCCATGCCACCCTGCAGTCATGGTCCCCCCCAGCAGGCTCTGTCCTCCTCCAGTATGTGGATGACCTACTCCAATGTAGTCCAAGTCTGGAAGCCTGCCAAGAGGACTTATTCTCTCTCCTCTCACAGCTCGCTCTTACAGGGCACAAGGTATCCCCTGGCAAGATGCAGTACTGTCAACAAACTGTCCACTATTTGGGATTCCTTCTCTCCCTGGATAAAGATTATTGTCTCCAGAGAGTCTCTGCCTTCACGTGTCTGCCTAAGACTAAGGATGCACTGCTCTCCTTCCTAGGCATGATTAAGTATTGTCACTAGTGGATTCCAGAATTTTTCTTATTATTATCACATCCTTTGCACAGCAACAACACAACAGTCTTCGCATGTGCTGTCATGGACTACTGACATGGATAATGCATACAAATATCTGAAGTCATCCCTCTGCCAAGCGCCAGCATTGATTGTTCTGAACTATCAGCTACTATTCCATCTCTATGTTAAGGAGGATGGGGACATGGTGGCAGCGGTCTGATGCAGGAGCATCTGACCTGTGGCATTTTTGTCTAGAGTCTTATCCCTTGTTCGAAATATGCTTGCTTGCCTGCGGGCTGTTGCTGCTGCAGCAATGATGGTAGAGTCATCCCAACCTCTTGTACTCTCACACCCACTCACCCTCCACACCACTCAAAAGGTCCTCACCCTTTTGCACAATTCTACTACCCAACACATGACTGCCCAGCTTAGGTCTGGATATAAAGCTATCTTTACTGCCGCTTCCAACCTTAATATCAAATATACTCCTGACCACCATAGTTTCGCCTACCTATTGTGGAAGTTAATATCATTCAGATTCAGTCCTTCCACCAGAGGTACATGATTGTATTGATAACATATTTACTGAGATATCTCCCAGAGCTGACCTCCAGTCTACCCCCTTACCAGATGGTAAAATAGTTATTGTTGACGGTTCCTGTTTCCGACCCTCAAATGGCCAGTTTGTTATGCTGTTGTGCAACCTCCAGATAAAATTCTAGCAGCACATTCCTTGCCCTTTGTTTCAGCTCAGGCTGCTGAACTTATCACTCTTATTGAAGCATGTCGCCTCTTTAAGGATCTCTCTGTCACCGTTTACACCGACTCTCAATATACTTTCTGTGTAGTACATCATTTTGGCCGCATTTGGCAATCAGGTGGATTTGTTTCTGCTGATGGCAAAGGTATTTTTCACTCCGACCTTGTTTCTCAATTGCTTGACGCTATTCAGCTACCCTTTGCTATTGCTGTAGTGAAGTGTAAAGGTCACTCCATTGATTTATCCTTTGTGTCTCAAGACAATGCACTTGCAAACCTTGCCGCTAAGGATGCTGCCCTACATGCTCTTCTTGACCCCCTTTACTTATCTACTCTTTCCCTTAAGCTCGCTCTCCTACATGTTCATTCTTTCCCTGATTTTCCTCTTAGCTCATTACAAAGGTACACAACTGACATCGATCTCTTCTTCTGGAAACAGCAAGATCTGACCGTCGACCTTAATAGTCTCTGGTCAGATAAGGAGGGATGGGTCGGTATCCCACTGGCAAGTAGTCCCATCTTTATTGCACATTTTCATGGCATTGGACATTTGAGTAAAAAAATACATTAAGTAACGTGAGCAAAAGATTCATAGTTAAGGATGCTTCTGCATTAGTAAAACATCAATTGTCACAATGCTTAGTATGTGCTCAAAATAATCCAAACACAGGCTAAAAGTTAAACACAAGTACTTACCACCCCCTGAGGGCCTTATGCAACAGTTACAAATTGACTTTACATATATGCAACCTAGTGGCCCCTTCAAGTACCTTCTCGTAATTTCTGACGAGTTTTCCAAATGGGTGGAAGCCTTTCCATCAGGAAAAGAAAATGCAAAGGTGGTTGCTAAGATTTTATGTACAGAGATTACACTATGATTTGGTTGTCCCCTACAGATTAACAGTGACAAAGGGACACCTTTTGCCTCTAAAGTGACCAAGGAAATTGCAAGATTATAGTGTATTGACAGGAAGTTCCATACAGTGGGGGGAAAAAGTATTTGATCCTCTGCTGATTTTGAAAATTTGTCCATCGACAAAGAAATGATCAGTCTATAATTTTAATGGTTGGTGTATTTTAACAGTGAGAGACAGAATAACAAAAAAGAAAAAAAAACAAGAAAAACGCATGCCAAAAATATTATAAATTGATTTGCAGGTCAATGAGGGAAATAAGTATTTAACCCATTCGACTTAGTACTTGGTGGCAAAACCCTTGTTGGGAATCACAGAGGTCAGACGTTTCTTGTAGTTGGCCACCAGGTTTTCACACATCTCAGGAGGGATTTTTTCCCACTCCTCTTTGTAGATCCTCTTCAAGTCATTAAGGTTTTGAGACTGATGTATGGCAACTCGAACCTTCAGCTCCCTCCACAGATTTTCTATGGGACAAAGGTCTGGAGACTGGCTAGGCCACTCAAGGACCGTAATAAGCTTCTCCTTGAGCCACTCCTTTGTTGCCTTGGCTGTGTGTTTTGGGTCATTGTCATGCTGGAAATACTCATTAACAATCCATTTTCAATGCCCTGGCTGAGGGAAGGAGATTTTCACCCAAGATTTGACAGTACATGGCCCCTTCCATCTTCCCTTTGATGTGGTACAGTTGTCCTGTACCCTTAGCAGAAACCACAAAGCATAATGTTTCCACCTCTATTTTTGACGGTGGGGATGGTGTTCTTGGGGTTATAGGCAGCATTCCTCCTCCTCCTCCTAGAGCTGAGTTGATGCCAAAGAGCTTGATTTTGGTCTCACCTGACCACAACACTTTCCCAGTTTTTCCCAGTTCTCCTCTGAATCATTCTGATGTTCATTGATAAACTTCAGACGGGCCAGTACATGTGCTTTCTTGAGCAGGGGGACCTTGCGGGCACTGTAGGATTTCAGTCCTTCCCGGCGTAGTGTGTTGCCAATTGTTTTCTTGGTGACTTTGGTCCCAGCTGCCTTGAGATCATTAACAAGATCCTATCATATAGTTCTGGGCTGATTCCTAACTGTTCTCATGATCATTGAAACTCCATGAGGTGAGATCTTGCATGGAGCATCAGAGGGAGACTGGTTATTTTGTGTTTTTTCCATTTGCGAATAATCGCACCAACTGTTGTCACCTTATCACCAAGCTGCTTGGCGATGGTCTTGTAGCCCATTCCAGCCTTGTGTAGGTCTACAATCTTGACCCTGACATCCTTGGACAGCTCTTTGGTCTTGGCCATGGTGGAGAGTTTGGAATCTGACTGATTAATTGCTTTTGTGGACAGGTGTCTTTTATACAGGTAACGAGCTGAGTTTAGGAGCCCACCCTTTAAGAGAGTGGTGCTAATCTCAGCTCATTACCTGTATAAAGGACACCTTGAAGTCAGAAATCTTGCTGATTGATATGGGATTAAATACTTATTCTCTCATTGACCTGCAAGTCAATTTATAACTTTTTTGACATGCGTTTTTCTTGTTTTTTTGTTATTCTGTCTCTCACTGTTAAAATACACATACCATTAAAATTATAGACTGATCACTTCTTTGTCAGTGGACAAACGTTCAACATCAGCAGGGGATCAGATACTTTTTTCACCCACTGTAGCTTTAATACAAAAAGATGTATTTATTTTGTGTTAAAATATGATATATTAATAGACAATGCATTAGAACATTTGTTCCAAAGCATCATGGTTTTGTGATGTGTATTAACGAATTGAGTACTGGGTTGCGTGTTACCCTGGATTTTGATTTATAAAAAGGGCTTAATACTATCATATCATATTTTTAAATAACACATATGTTGATATCGGATTGTTAAGTTTCAGATATCATTTTATCATTTTGTAGTGCTTTTTGTGCTATACTGTCACTTTAAATCCTTCTTGGGAACTCATCAAAAATGTGAAAACTACTTGCAAGTGGTATTTGGTGCCCGTAAATCTTTCTTCTGCTTTTTGCAGTTATGGAAGTACCATGATTTGCGAGTGATCCCTAAAATCGTATTAGAATACGTTTCGGGTATCAAGAGTGTCAGGGAATAACTTGTAATTTATTGTCAGTCGAAAACTCAATGGAAAATTTTACTTTGTTTTTCAGCTGTGTCGTAGAGTTTACCCATAGCAGTGTCTCGGAGGAGTTCTCTTGCAATGGCTTAGGGAGGAGGGACTAACACAGCTAGGTAGGATTTACTGTGCCGTTATGGCACTCTTAATTGATTTTTAGAAGAATAGCATGGGGGCCTTATTCATCTACCTATTTCTGGTCTTTATTTATCAGACTGCCTGTTTCACAATGTAATGTTTCTATAGCTTCCTTCCTGGCCTTCTTCCCTTTAATATACTTAAAAAAAATCTTTTAGGGTTAGTGTTACTTTCCTTTGCAACTAACTTTTTATTTTCTATGTTATCCAGTCTAATGGCTCTTTTTGCTGCCTTGTTGATTTCCTTGTACTCACATAAAGCAGCCTCTGCCCCCTCTTTTTTGTATACTATAAATGGTTGTTTTTCACTCAGTATCTTGACATTTAAATCATTGTTAAACCACAGAGCATAAGATTTATTCCTTTTACTTTTATTTTCACATGGTATGTCATTCAATTTGGATATGACACAACATTTTACAAAGTATAGAATAATAGATTGTTTTGAGTTCAGTTGTCAATTTATAGACAAGTATACACTTTTTGCAGAACAGAGTTTATTGAAACAATAGCAAAACCAAGAATTAACAATTGTATGTATATAAACTTGTAAACTTTGATTTTTAGATAGATCACAATATGAAATCAATGAGAGTTTTATAAAAATCCATTTAAAGTATTGGATGACAATCAAGTTTAGAAACATTATATATTTAATTAGATCAATATAGGAATGAATAAGATCTCATCAAACTTGGATAAACAATCAGATGTCTATACCGTAGAATATTTTTGATATTTACATTCAGAGATAAGGCATGTTCATAGATCAGCAATTAATATCTCAAAATGCAAAGAATAAGTAGAAGACTATAATATAACACATTTATCATCATGGAAAAATCAGATATCCAATCCACAGAACATATTAGGCATTAACATTCAGTGATATGGTATGTTGCTCTATGAAAACTGTAAATGTCACAATCAGGTATAAAACCTCTATGGCAGTACAAATATAGAAACAAATATAGAAACATAAATTGAAACGATATTAGCTACTTAGGTTATCATGTAGCTACATCGCAAACTAAATAACTTTTGTACATAGGTGTAAAAGTATTCAATAAGAGGTTTTATAACAGAATTGATTAAACTTAATTTTTCAAAGCAATCAGTCTGTTTTTGATAGAATGGACCCAGGTGAAAAACAATCAAGCTTTGGGGCTCATCACCGGACATGACCCCCAAAACCTTATTTCAGGTTGTACCCACCATATCAATTGTAACAAAAAGATTGTATCAGAACTATTTAAATTCTATTTTAAAATGTTATAATAGAGACTTGTAGCCAATATGAAGTTAGCAGGGAGACCCTTGCTGATAGGACTGCTCCTTAACTTGTTTAGAATGAATCCCTTTTTAGGAAAAATGTATAATAAAGATAGATCACTGGTGAAAGAAAAGAGGGCAAAAATTTATATATATATATAGTGGAATGTGTTTGATGTTCTGCCCGCAAGAGAGCAGTCTTATTCCATGTCTTAAAATAATATATTATATCTTTGTTCTAGATATTTCAGTCACATATTTGGGGTTTTTGAATTACCCATTGTGCATTATCTCGTACCTGTTGATAGTGTGTGGGTAAAACAATGAGGAATAGAAGAAAGTAAAAACATCAAGTATAGGTTTTATCTTATGAAATTGCTCTGTGTTCTTTCTCAAGACCTTCTCAGCCATCTGACATTATTTTGCCTAACTGTGAAATGCTTGTGTATAAGACCATAATAATTGACTCTTCATATAATGAACAATCAGACAGAATGGATATATATATACTTACAATGATAAATAAACAACATCAAATAGCAAATAAAGTAAACAATATAGATATGATCTTTTTATCTACAAATACCACGACAGATATATGGTGAGTATTGAAATGTTGTAGATTGATGTTCAGTATTTTTACCTGTCAGTTCTCTGTCCAAGTCTAGACATTGTATTGCTGCCCTTAGACTGTTAAAATCTGCCCTTTTAAACTTAAGAGTTTTTTTTGGCCCCTTACAGTTTTTTTTTAATTCAATATCAAATGTAAATCTTACAACTTTACCATGCTTAGCTGCATTTCCAATCTGTAACAATAATTGCAGTTCCTCACTATTGATTATATTTTGGGGTTTAAAATATACTCCTACCAATATTCTTTTTAAATGTGCTGCACCTTCTCTATTTAACTCTACCCACAAACATTCAATAATATCGCTAATTCCAGCACAGGCTTAACTTACAGACAAATCCCTCCTCCTCTTTTACTATTGCCCCAATCTTTCCTAAATAGGGTATAACCATCCAGACATAACAGGCCCGTCATGAGAGTCATCCCACCATGTTGCAGTAATGCCTATTAAGTCCCATTTCATATTTACAAATAATTCTAAGTCACCCATTTTTCCTGACAAGCTTCTGGCATTATTGAACATACCCCTTATGTTTTTATGAGTCTGCAGCTTTTAAGTGTCTGCCACGATGTATATACAGTATCTTACAAAAGTCAGTACACCCCTCACATTTTTATAAATATTGTTTATATCTTTCCATGTGATAACACTAAAGAAATGACACTCTGCTACAATGTAAAGTAGTAAGTGTACAGCCTGTATAACAGTGTAAATTTGCTGGCCCCTTAAAATATCTCAACACACAGACATTAATGTCTGAACTGTTGGCAACAAAACTGAGTACACCCCTGAAATGTCCAAATTGGGCCCAACGTGTCAATATTTTGTGCGGCCACCATTATTTTCCAGCACTGCATGGAGTTCACCAGAGCTTCACAGGTTGCCACTTTAGTCCTCTTCAAATCCTCCATGATGACATCATGGAGCTGGTGGATGTTAGAGACCTTGCACTCCCCCACCTTCCATTTGAGGATGCCCCACAGATGCTCAATAGGGTTTAGGTCTGGTGACATGCTTGGCCCGTACATCACCTTTACCTTCAGCCTCTTTAGCAAGGCAGTGGTCGTCCTGGAGGTGTGTTTGGGGTCTTTATCATGTTGGAATAGTGCCCTGCGGCCCAGTTTCCGAAGGAAGGGGGATCATACCATGACACTCCCACGAACAAAAGAATACATCTATACTGAGGAAAGGTAGTTGAAATAATCCCTAAATGACAGATAAATGACTAAGGCACAAAGAACACAAAAACACTGATATGAGATAAAACCCTCAGTTTGAACGTAAACAGTCATAAAGAGAAAGTGGCGGCAGCATCTGACATCATCAGGTAAATGCATAGAAAACATATATACACATATAGACATATGTGTAGATATGTTTGATTTGGGACTGCATGAGTGCTGCCGGCACTGGGGAGCTACAGTTCATTGAGGGAACCATGAATGCCAACATGTACTGTGACATACTGAAGCAGAGCATGATCCTCTCCCTTTGGAGACTGGGTCACAGAGAAGTATTCCAACATGATAATGACCTCAAACACATCTCCAACGTGACCACTGTCTTGCTAAAGAAGCTGATAGTAAATGTGATGGACTGGCCAAGCATGTCACCAGACCTAAACCCAACTTAGCATCTGCGGGGGAATCCATAAACAGAAGGTGGGGGAGTGCAAGGTCTCTAACATCCAACAGCTCTGTGATGTCCTCATGGAAGAGTGGAAGAGGACTCCATTAGCAACCTGTGAAGCTCTGGTGAACTCCATACACATGAGGATTAAAGCAATGTTGGAAAACAATGGTGTCCACACCAAATTTTGACACTTTGGTCCCAATTTGGACATTTCTACTTAGGGGTGTACTCACTTTTGTTGCCAAGTGTCTAGACATTAATGGCTGTGTGTTGAGTTATTTTGAGGGGACAGCAAATTTACACTGTTATACAGACTGTACACTTACTACTTTACATTGTAGCAGAGCGTCATTTCTTCAGTGTTGTCACATAAACAGATATAATAACATATTTACAAAAATGTGAGGGGTGTACTCACTTTTGTGAGATACTGTATATATGTATATATATATATATATATATATATATATATATATATATATAAGAAAATACTTATTAATAGCAATAATTACATAAAAGCCAGCATTTCTATGCTTCTTCCACGTCTTCAAAAATTGGGGACAATGTCCAACACCTCCGTTATACCAAGTAAGAATGGCGGGGAAACTAAATCGCGAGAATTTTGCATTACCATCAATTAGAATATTATCTGCAATCACTTTCACCAGAGATCCTGTCCCTGAGTTACGAGCAGCAGCATTTTGGTACAATATTTTTGAGTATTAGGAGACAGTAGCAATCCAGTGTTCATTAAAGTGTTGTGTTTGGGTAATTTAAGTATTTTTTAGTCGTATTGATTCAATTGTTTGAGATTTGCAAGTAAAATGCTAAATACAATTATAAACCCATCTTACGTGTCAGGGGTTGACATATATGTTACTTGTTACTTTGTGATACAAACAAAATGGGAGAGCCTAAGCTCCAATGATGAAATGAAATTTGTAAAATCCTACATACAAAATGTTGACAATGTAATTTCATCTAAAGGAGAAGAAAGTTTAAATGTATCATAAAAGGTAGAACATAAAAGTATGTTGATAATATTGTATTGATTACCCACAGGAAGTCTGATTCAAGGTTACAAAATGTAAATGTGCCTACTGGGAAATTCTGTAATTGTTTGAATTGGCAATCAATTAATCATCATAATTTTGTAAGTAGATTTTATGTTTTTATAAATAAATGTGACTTTATTTCACCATTCTTCTTGCGCTCTCTATTTTTTTTACTCTTATATATTTACCTAAAGCTGTGTTCTCTGAATGATTGGAAGACACAAGTGGCAAAGTAAGGTTATATCAAGACCTTAAACATTTCTAAATAGATGGGGGATCATGGAGGAAGTAACAGATTTTCTATTCTTGGGTGGAAAGATTACTGCAGATGGTGACTGAATCCAGAAATCTAGAGAAATTCCTTCTTGGGAGAAAAGCTATGGCAAATCTAGACAAGGTATTAAAAAGCAAAGGCATCAATCATTAGTAACAAATGTCTGTATAGACAGAGCTTTGAGCTACCCATTAATAGCAAACAGCTGTGAGCGTTTGTCCTTTAGGAAGGCTGAGCGCCTAAGGATATACACTTTTAAATTGTTGTGTTAAAGAAAACTATTGGGATTTCCCTGGATTGCAAAAAGATCAAAACAATCCATATCAAAGGGGAAAAACAGACTGCTCTCTGGAAGGATTGATAGCACACCTAAAACTTAAATGTTTTGATCAAATAATAAGAGAAGAAACTGTCATCAAAGGAGAGATGGAATACAAAAGGAAGTGAGGATGGCAGAGGATAATAAAGAAAAAAAATATTACAGAAACAATAAACATTAACTAGCAAAACCACCACAAGAGTATGTAGCTGTGGGAAAACATTGCAGGGGACACATGAGATGAACAATGCTATTGTGAGAAATGGAGCATAAGGAGGTGGAGGTGTAGAGTAGTGAATAGTTTTAAGTAGAATGAGTCTGGAAGACTGTGTGAGTAGTATGCCAAGTTTTTATTTTGGAGGATGCAGTGAGGTGATATATCACTACATTTACCCCATCCTAACAGGCGGACCTAGACAGATGATATATTCAGTAGGCTACAATGAAAACTGGGAAACCTCTTGAATTGAAGATGTCAAATGTTAGAAAAACTGTCCCATGAGATATAATAGAACAGTAGAAGTTCTCACAAAGTCTACAAGATACACACTTTAGTACATGAGCCACATAATCCTAAATTAAAGTCTTAATTTCTCTTTGTTAAACATTCTCTAGAGTTAAGTTCAGGTCTAATAAGCATAGTGTGGCATTTAGGGAAAAATATACAGCACAGAAGTCCTGAAGCAGAAGCTAGGATGGCAAATACCTCCACAGCCACCATGTATTTCCCTTTGGTGCTGAGATACGCTGGGATGAAGGAGACCCAAACACTGCAGAACACCAGCATGCTGAATGTTATATACTGAGCTTCATTGAATGTGTCTGGCAGTTTCCTTACCAAGAAAGCTACACAAAAGCAGAAGAAAGCCAGCAATCCAATGTAACTGACCATAACATAGAATATTGTAGCAGATCCCTCATTACACTGTAATATCATCTTGCCTTGTTCTGAATGGGTGTCATAATCAGTAAAAGGAGGAGAGTGGATCCACCAAACAACACATATCAGAACCTCACCCAGTGAGCAGAAGAGGACAAGGCAGCTAGGTATTCTGGTTCCTACCCATCTCCTCAATTTGCTATTTGGTTTCATAGCATTAAAAGCAATGACAACTGTCATGGTTTTTGCCAGAACAGAGGAAACAGCAATGGTGAAAATAATTCCAAAAGCTGCTTGTCTGATCAGACAGGTCATCTTCATAGGACGTCCAATGAAAAGCAAGGAGCAGAGAAAGCACAGCATGAGAGAGACTAGAAGGACATAGCTGAGATTCTGATTATTGGCTTTCACAATCGGAGTGTGTCTGTACTTGAGAAATATCCCCAAAACTGCAAAAGTGACAACAAAGAAGGAAGCAGCCAGGGCCAACAAGACTTCACCAAGTGGATCCTGATAGGAGAGAAATTCTATACTTCTTGGTATGCAGAGAACTCTATTTACATCAGGCCAGCGATCCTCTGGGCACTTCAAGCAGTTGTCCATATCTAAGAGGAAATAATGATATATGTGAATTTATATTGATCAGTAAAAAGGAATTTATTTTTAGATACATTTTAGCTCTCACAAGCCAGGGACTCATAACATACTGTATCAGTGTTCCTCTGTGTGTTACTTGAGTGAAATTCCCTGTAATAAATAGTCAGTGCTATAGAAAGCTGTCTATCTTTGTGGAGAGGAGGAGACACAAAATTGAAACTCTGAAAGAGCAATTAAAGAAGTGAATATTGAAATAAAGAGGATCTTCACATAATCTATTAGATTTGATCATTTAACTTTGGTAGTGGAAATATATTTACCACAGTGAAGTCTGAAATCAAGCCAAAAATACATACATATGGCTCTGAGTTATTGGCCTTGATTTGAATGAGGGAGCATGAATATTTGTGTCAAGAAAAATTGAAGATGTTTTAATTATGCACAGAATGGTGTGAAAAAAGACTTTTAGTCCATCAAGTTCAACCTTTTTAGATCTCCTCTGATATTTATAACATGCAGATGAATTGTTAATTGATCCATAGGAAGGCCAACAGAAAATAAACTAAAAGAAACATCGACAAATGTCTCAAAAGGGGATAGAAATAAAAATTCCTTACTGACCTCAGATACTGGCAATTGAATTCCTCCCTGGATCAATACTCCTTCCATAGTTATCCAGGATAACCCTTAATGCCTATTTTGTTCAAACACATATCAAATCTTTTTTTAAAGTTATATAAGCAGCAACAGCTACATAGTAAGATGTTCTGAATCCCTTCTACTAAAGAGGTTTAGAGACATACAGCCAGAGCAATAGTACATTACCTTTAAAAATGTCTTACTGTCTCCTCAGTATTTCGCACCATAGATTCCCAGCTTGGGTATTGTAACAAATGTCATGTCCATATGGACAAAATGACTTTTGGGGGCAGTCAAAGAATTCTGGGCCACAGACTTACGAAGGATTCTGGCCAAGGATTGGCAAGGGTTAAAATGCCATGGACGGCAGAATTGTCATGGACTACAGGCTTGCAATAGTTAATGTTGTGTGATGTTATGTATTATCATATGCTTTTTCCTTTTGTTGTGTTATCTCACTGTGCTCGGTACCCTGAGAAAGAGGACTACAGACCAAGAGGTACATTATAGAGGGATGCCATGCTATGAACTTGGAGAGCAGGGAAAGATGGGGACTTCTTAGTGAGTTAAAGGTACATGTACACAGTTAGCCCAGGTGCAGAGAGACTCATATTTAACCAGGTTTGGTGTCTCCACTACTGTTTAGGGTGATTACCCCCCTAGATCAGAGGTTTCCAAACTGGTCCTCAAGGCCCCACAGACAGGTCAGATATTGGATTAACATTGTGAACGCAGGTAAGGCAATTACTATTCAACAGGAGCCTCTAATTTTCTCACCTGTGTTCACGCAGTTACATTTAAAACCTGGCCTGTCTGTGGTGCCTTGAGAACAGGATTGGAAACCACTGCCCTAGAGAGTAATAGGGTATTGATCGGAGAACAAGGAAGGTTGGTTTTTCAGCCAGACTGGATTATATGCTGCTAGAGATTGACAATGGCTTGTTAATTAAACCCCCATCTCATGTAAATGTTTACATTATCTTTTTTTAAAATTATTATTACTTTATTTTAAAGTTTAGAATAAAAATATAAACAAGTCAGATAGTAAACATATAAAATATACATTTACAGCATACATATTGTCCATTCATTCTGGGCATCAGGACCATATGATTTACATGAAATTTATATGAACAATCGAAGATGGTAGTTAATCGGGAAGTAGGGACTAAATAGAGTATAACCAACATTGTATATATACAAATAAAGAATGGTATATGCTATACATCTTTTATTTTATTTTCCATATATCTATCCCATATATCCCATTGGGATGAAAGACCCCTTTTTCCCCTTAATTATACTCTATTATACTCTCTGAGACTTGAAGTTCAAAATCCCTTGTTTCTGATAATACATCTTAATATCTCCTGGAGTGAGGGAGCTTAACTCAGGTTTCCAATATTTAGTAATTTTTCATTTAATAACCAGAAGGACATGGGAGACTAACAGATAGCTCTTAGGGAACTGTTCATCTAATGTCATGTGTAGTAATAACATTTCTGGATTGTATGGGACTTATAGGTCTACTATGTCCTCCATCCACATTTACATTTTCTCTAGAATGCTTTTATCTTGGGACAATTCCACCAGACATGTAACAGATATCTTCCCACATTCGTGTGGTTAATGAAAATGCCATCTATTAATTGTCTTAAAGTATAGTTCTAAATAAGAGGTTGAGTCAGCAGAAACATTGACTATTTTTAAGGCTCTCAAACACACATTTAGATTCCACGTAGTCTTCAAACCCTTCTCCCATCCCACCATCCCAATAGTTTTATCATTTTTTTCAATTGATAATATTATCTTTTGGCACTTAGCTACTCTATGGGTGAGGTTTTCGCTGTAAATCAATAATTCAAAAAGTTTTTTCCATAACCTTTTTTTTTTTTAACAAAGCTTGTACTGAGATGTATTGTAGCCATTGATTTTTCTCAAGCTTCAATTTCTGTTGTAAACTAGCCCAACTAAATAATACACCTCCTGAGTATAGATCATTTATATAATTTATTCCATGTCTCTTCCATCTTTCTATTTCAATAAAGTTTTGGGGTGATTGAAGTATGTCAATAAGGGCACCTAACGAAGGACACTCAAATCATTTTAATTTATCTCTATATTTTTTCCAAAATTTTTATAGAGACCTCAATTCTCTAGGAAGGGTTTTTAATCTATTTTGATCTATTTTAGGAGTCCAAAGTAGTAGATTCCTCTGTATAATTTTAAGCATATCATATTTCAAAGTTTTCCATATTGGGTTTATATTTGGAGTGCTCCAAATTATAATTTGAGAGAGCAATTGGAGTATAAACATCTCTTATAGAGGGTGTCACTAGGCATTCTACTAACAGTCTTCTTTTAGTAATGTCTAAAGAAATTCTCACTCTCCTTCCATTCAATATGTATTTGTCTATACAATTTTGTTGTTTTTTAAACCAGTAGGCCGCAGGAACCTCAGTAATAGATCTAAATATATAGGATACTTTTGGAATAATTACCATTTTGTGACCGTAATTCTTGCGGACCAAAACAGCTTTGCCCTTTTCCAATCTATTATGGTATTTTTTGTATATTTTTAAGGGCTTTTTCTAAATTTTCTTTTAAAATTCTATTTGATCTGAAAGATAGAGAAATCCCCAAGTGCGTTATTCCCCGCGATTTCCAGTTAAATTTATAAATATTTTTTAGATGTAATATTTAATTTTGCGATAGGCCTCTCATAATAACATGTGATTTATCACTATTATTTTAAAATAAGATAATCTCCCGAATTCACTAAGAAGCATATCCAAACATATCAAAGACTGACTATGATTTTTTCAAAGTTAGTATCAAATCATCTGCTTAGATGGCTGTTTTATATTCTCTGGAGCCTATCTTTACTCCTTCAATTTCTTTTGTTTCTCTTATTTTTATCAGTAATGGTTTTATATACATAATAAATAATAGGGATGATAGGGGATACCCCTGCCTTGTCCCATTCCTAATTGGAAAAAAAGAGGTTTCAAAACTAGAGTCTTGAAAAAGCATTTACTCGCGAAACGTACGTCGACTTCCCATCAGACACTGTACACCGACGTCACATGCCGACTTGCTGTGTTGCGGATCAGTGGCTTGGTTTTCCTGGAGAGTGGATACATATATTGCAACAAAAGCTTACAGCCTGGATACATTCATTGAACTAAGATATAATGAGATAAGTAACTTTATGACATTTGCAAGGAATCTTTATAGTGATATATTGATTATAACTGTTTATTAATTTGGACAAATAACAGAAAGGGACATATTTATTGTCTACCAATTGAAATTGTTTTTGTGGAAATCATATAGTGAACTACTGTATGTATATATGATGCACCTATAATAAGGTTATTTTTATAAATTGATATGTACTGATGTTTAATGCTGTGCAATCACATGGAGTTTGTGAAACAAATTGACTGATTCTTAAATATACACTTTCATATATAATTGATTTTTCCAATTACTTAATAAGCACTTTATCTATTTTCTAATAGTTGACACTTAGCACTTTATATTATTTTAATAGGACTTTATATCAGTCAGTTTTTTGTTTTGCACATTCAATGCTTTCGGATGAGTAACTGTATATTTGTACATATCATATTGTTTTCCACATTAGATATCTATATCTCTATTATCCAGTGCAATTACCACATTTTCTAACTTATGGACGATATGGTGGAAAAATATAAGATAATTATGTTTTAAATATTTTAAGTGTCGTTGTTTATTTTAACATTGATAATAAATATATTTTTAATTATTATGATTGTATATTCCTTAAACTAATATATAAGGGTTCAACAATTAAGTGGAGTGTCTATCCTCTTTTTTTCTGAAATATATGTTTATTTACACACACTAATTGATTTTTTCCATAAATGATATAGTTTGATGATATTGGAAATATTACCCTCACATAGAAGGTTACTCCTTTTCTAGATTTAGAAATTAGAGACACAAATCTTAGCGCTAGAGTTGTCATATAGCATGTTTATTGCTTTTAAAGCAAAGTCTCGAAGGCCATAGTTTTGCAGATCTGTTTTCAGGAAGTCCCAGCTGACCCTGGTGAATTCGTTCATGGCATCTATTGACAGGGCAAGACTGGGACCTCCATTTTGATGTTGATTGATAGAATATCGAAAAAAATATCTCACATTATCTACCCCCTGGCGAGTTTTAACAAATCTGTATTGATCTGGGTGGATCAATTACGGTATAATAGGGATAAGTCGGTTAGTCAGAATTTTTGCATACATTTTTAAATCATAATTTATTAAAGAAA
Organism: Discoglossus pictus; assembly: GCA_027410445.1. NCBI lineage: Eukaryota > Metazoa > Chordata > Amphibia > Anura > Alytidae > Discoglossus > Discoglossus pictus. Next base: position 109,280,397 of record CM050171.1, read on the forward strand.
TGGGCCTCTGGTGAATTCTGGTAATATATTCCCGTTATTTTTTTCATTAAACATGTTTAACATTGGGGGTATCAAAAATACAGAAAATGTTTAATAAAATAATTTGTCTAGGCCACTTATCACTGTGGCTTTATTGCTCTTACTTTTTTTTATAACAGTGTATATTTCACTTCCTGTAATTTGTTTAATCAGCTTTAATAGTTCCACTTCTAAGTTTTTCGGAAGATTAATATCGCTTAAAAAGCGTTTTATTTCCCTTAATTCAGGTTTTTGTAAGTTTATTTGTTCTTCTATGTTGTATAATTTATAGCAGTATTGAAAAAATATATTGCCAATTTCTTTTGGATGTGTATGAAGTAAATTGTCTTCTCCCTTAAGTCCCTGAATGAAGTTTTGTATTCTCTCTTTTTTTACTTTATTGGCAAGATATTTTCCCATCTTCCCTCCCAAACTGTATTTATTTTGCTGGAACTTCCAAACAAGTCTATTCTGTTTTAGTTGATGAATCTTTTTAATCTGGGAATTAATCTCAATCATTTTATCTAAATTCTCCATGTTTGGAGATACTTTGTTCAATAGCTGATATCTTTCTAATTCTAGATATAAGCTTCTAAGTGATTTCCCTCTAAATGTTTTTATATATTTTTTTTGGATATCAGTATGGCCCTTATATAAGCTTTCATGGAGCACCACAATATGGAGGGTGAGGATACTGAGGGCCCTATTAAATTCTCCCTCGTAGTTCTCTCGGTGCTCGCAAAAGGCAGTTTTCCTGCTGTTTGCGAGAACCGAATCTCTCGCAGCCTGCTTTACGATATGACTGCGAGAAAATGGCCGAGAATAGGCTCCGAGAGAGCTACGTAGCCTTAAATCTATGCACGAGTCTCGCATATCGTAAGAATCCCTACGTGGACAAAAAGTCCACGCAAGGGATCCGAAAGCCTCTACGTGCTGCCTCGGAACAGCCCGAGACAGCAGCGTGAGGCTCCCCCCTCCACCCTATACACATCCCCATGCTGCTGGGGTCTCTATCAGGACCCCTGCAGCACCCCCACATTAACCCCTTGCAGCGGGGGTCCCCGATCTGCATAGATCAGGCCCCCCGCAGCATTTAAAACTTTTAAATTCCCCGCCGCGGCTCCTTAAAGGGACCGCGGCACACTATTACCCAATCCCGGCCGCGGCACTTAAAATTAACCCCCCTCTATGCTGGGGGTCCCCATCGGGACCCCCGAAGTGTCCCCATATAAACCCCCTGCAGCGGGGGGCCCCGATCGGCACCGATCGTGACCCTGCTGCAATTCAATTTTAAATTTCCCGCCTCGCGGGTCCTCAAAGGACCGTAAAGGTCCTGAAAGGACTCGCACTAAAAATAATAACCCCAGGCAACTATAATTACCCCATTAACTCATGATGGTCAATCCAGACCACCATAAGACCTAAATTACCCCATTAACTCATGATGGTCAATCCAGACCACCATAAGGCTCTAATTAACCCATTAACTCATGGTGGTCAATACAGACCACCATAAGGCCTAAATTAACCCATTAACTCATGGTGGTCAATACAGACCACCATAAGGCCTAAATTAACCCATTAACTCATGGTGGTCAATACAGACCACCATAAGGCCTAAATTAACCCATTAACTCATGGTGGTCAATACAGACCACCATAAGGCCTAAATTAACCCATTAACTCATGGTGGTCAATACAGACCACCATAAGGCTCTATTTAACCCCATCAGTCCCATAAGGGTATATTATTACCATTATGGGCCTGTTACAACCCAACATTAACCACATAAGTGCCATGATGGTCCTCAAGGACCATCATGACACTAACTACAAACACTACACTATAACCCCCAATAAACCATTTAATCTAAACTAACCCCCCTCTACACTAATCTATTAACACTTACACTACCTACCTACACTACCTACCCCCTAATAAACCTCCCCAACACTCTAATTACAAAAAACAAAAAACCTACAGCACAGAAAAGAAAAAACCTACAGTACAAAAAACAAAAAAACCTACAGTACAGAAAAAAAAAAAAAATTACAACCCCACCCCCCACTACAGAAAACAAAAAAATACATTACAACCCCACCCCCCACTACAGAAAATAAAAAAATTACACACCTGAAAAGGAAAGACAGATAAACACAATACAATACATACATATAATACATTAAATACATTACATACAATACATGACATTACATATAATATATTACATATAATATATTACATATAATATATTACATATAATACATTACATACATTACATACAATACATGACATTACATATAATATATTACATATAATATATTACATATAATATATTACATATAATACATTACATACATTACATACAATACATGACATTACATATAATATATTAAATATATTATATTTCATATAATATATTACATATAATATATTACATATAGTCCTAATCAAATACCCCCTATCTATCTAACATACAATCTATTTAATTTAAAATAAATCCTAACTATATCAAATACATCCCCCTATCTATCTAATATACAAAAAATCCTAACTACATACACAGACCCTAATTCTAAGCTAAAATCAATAAATTAAGACCACTTACCTTTAAGATGTTGCTTCAGATCACTAACCTATGGGTCAAACAAAAAATAAAAATGAGTACAAAACATTAAAATCAAATAAATAAACATTCTATACATTCTAAATATTCAACTCACCTTTACAGCATGTCCAGTCACTGTTTATCTCTTCCGGCGCGGCCCTGTTAAAAAAAAAACACAATACATGAATACATGAACACAATATATAAACAATAAATAAAATACACAAATAAACATCTAAATATACATTTAACTTACCTCCCCGCGATGTCCCCGGCCTTCTCTCCTTCAGCCCCGGCTGGGCCGCGGAACCATCCGCGCTCTAAAAAAAAAAAAAAAAAAAACTACCGGAGGTCTGCACTGGCAGACCTCCCCGACGCTACTGAACCTCCCGGAGTCGTTTCCGGGAGGAAATTGGCATTGGCGGCTTGTGATTGGCTGAAAAAGCTGTCTATCAATTTCAGCCAATCAAAAGTCGTCAATGTGTGAGCCAATCAGGATGGGATACACCCCAATATCCCACCCTGATTGGCTAAAACACTTGTCTATCTTTATGGGAACCAATCACAACGCTCAGATGCCTTCAGCCAATCACTATGGGATACACCCCCACGAAGTGATTGGTAGAAGACATCTGCGCATCCTGATTGGCTCCTACATTGACGACTTTTGATTGGCTGACAGCTTTTTCAGCCAATCACAAGCCAACAATGCCAATTTCCTCCCGGAAACGACTCCGGGAGGTTCAGTAGCGTGGGGGAGGTCTGCCAGTGCAGACCTCCGTTAGTTTTTTTTTTTTTTAGAGCGCGGATGGTTCCGCGGCCCAGCCGGGGCTGAAGGAGAGAAGGCCAGGGACATCGCGGGGAGGTAAATTAAATGTATATTTAGATGTTTATTTGTGTATTTTATTTATTGTTTATATATTGTATTCATGTATTCATGTATTGTGTTTTTTTTTTTTAACAGGGCCGCGCCGGAAGAGCTAAACAGTGACTGGACATGCTGTAAAGGTGAGTTGAATATGTAGAATGTATATAATGTTTATTTATTTGATGTTAATGTTTTGTACTAATTTTTCTTTTTGTTTGACCCATAGGTTAGTGATCTGAAGCAACATCTTAAAGGTAAGTGGTCTTAATTTATTGATTTTAGCTTAGAATTAGGGTCTGTGTATGTAGTTAGGACTGTAATTATTTTATTTTAGTTTAGAATAAGGGTCTGTGTATGTAGTTAGGATTTTTTGTATATTAGATAGATAGGGGGATGTATTTGATATAGTTAGGATTTATTTTAAATTAAATAGATTGTATGTTAGATAGATAGGGGGTATTTGATTAGGACTATATGTAATATATTATATGTAATATATTATATGTAATACATTATATGTAATGTATGTAATGTCATGTATTGTATGTAATGTATGTAATGTATTATATGTAATATATTATATGTAATATATTATATTTAATATATTATATTTAATGTATGTAATGTCATGTATTGTATGTAATGTATGTAATGTATTATATGTAATATATTATATGTAATATATTATATTTAATATATTATATTTAATGTATGTAATGTCATGTATTGTATGTAATGTATGTAATGTATTATATGTAATATATTATATGTAATATATTATATGTAATGTCATGTATTGTATGTAATGTATGTAATGTATTATATGTAATATATTATATGTAATATATTATATGTAATGTCATGTATTGTATGTAATGTATGTAATGTATTATATGTAATATATTATATGTAATATATTATATGTAATGTCATGTATTGTATGTAATGTATGTAATGTATTATATGTATGTATTGTATTGTGTTTATCTGTCTTTCCTTTTCAGGTGTGTAATTTTTTTATTTTCTGTAGTGGGGGGTGGGGTTGTAATGTATTTTTTTGTTTTCTGTAGTGGGGGGTGGGGTTGTAATTTTTTTTTTTTTCTGTACTGTAGGTTTTTTTGTTTTTTGTACTGTAGGTTTTTTCTTTTCTGTGCTGTAGGTTTATTGTTTTTTGTAATTAGAGTGTTGGGGAGGTTTATTAGGGGGTAGGTAGTGTAGGTAGGTAGTGTAAGTGTTAATAGATTAGTGTAGAGGGGGGTTAGTTTAGATTAAATGGTTTATTGGGGGTTATAGTGTAGTGTTTGTAGTTAGTGTCATGATGGTCCTTGAGGACCATCATGGCACTTATGTGGTTAATGTTGGGTTGTAACAGGCCCATAATGGTAATAATATACCCTTATGGGACTGATGGGGTTAAATAGAGCCTTATGGTGGTCTGTATTGACCACCATGAGTTAATGGGTTAATTTAGGCCTTATGGTGGTCTGTATTGACCACCATGAGTTAATGGGTTAATTTAGGCCTTATGGTGGTCTGTATTGACCACCATGAGTTAATGGGTTAATTTAGGCCTTATGGTGGTCTGTATTGACCACCATGAGTTAATGGGTTAATTAGAGCCTTATGGTGGTCTGTATTGACCACCATGAGTTAATGGGTTAATTAAGGCCTTATGGTGGTCTGTATTGACCACCATGAGTTAATGGGTTAATTAGAGCCTTATGGTGGTCTGTATTGACCACCATGAATTAATGGGTTAATTAAGGCCTTATGGTGGTCTGTATTGACCACCATGAGTTAATGGGTTAATTTAGGCCTTATGGTGGTCTGTATTGACCACCATGAGTTAATGGGTTAATTTAGGCCTTATGGTGGTCTGTATTGACCACCATGAGTTAATGGGTTAATTTAGGCCTTATGGTGGTCTGTATTGACCACCATGAGTTAATGGGTTAATTAGAGCCTTATGGTGGTCTGTATTGACCACCATGAGTTAATGGGTTAATTAAGGCCTTATGGTGGTCTGTATTGACCACCATGAGTTAATGGGTTAATTAGAGCCTTATGGGGGTCTGTATTGACCACCATGAATTAATGGGTTAATTAAGGCCTTATGGTGGTCTGTATTGACCACCATGAGTTAATGGGTTAATTTAGGCCTTATGGTGGTCTGTATTGACCACCATGAGTTAATGGGTTAATTTAGGCCTTATAGTGGTCTGGATTGACCATCATGAGTTAATGGGGTAATTATAGTTGCCTGGGGTTAATATTTTTAGTGCGAGTCCTTTCAGGACCTTTACGGTCCTTTGAGGACCCGCGAGGCGAGAAATTTAAAATTGAATTGCAGCAGGGTCACGATCGGTGCCGATCGGGGCCCCCCGCAGCAGGGGGTTTATATGGGGACACTTCGGGGGTCCCGATGGGGACCCCCAGCATAGAGGGGGGTTAATTTTAAGTGCCGCGGCCGGGATTGGGTAATAGTGTGCCGCGGTCCCTTTAAGGAGCCGCGGCGGGGAATTTAAAAGTTTTAAATGCAGCGGAGGGCCTGATCTATGCAGATCGGGGACCCCCCCTGCAATGGGTTTATGTGGGGACACTTCAGGGGTCCCGATGGGGACCCCCAGCATAGAGGGGGGTTAATTTTAAGTGCCGCGGCCGGGATTGGGTAATAGTGTGCCGCGGCCCCTTTAAGGAGCCGCGGCGGGGAATTTAAAAGTTTTAAATGCAGCGGGGGCCTGATCGGTGCCGATCGGGGACCCCCGCTGCAAGGGGTTAATGTGTGGGGGCTGCGGGGGTTCCTATGGACCCCTGCAGCAAGGTGTTCATGTGAGGACACTTCGGGGGTCCCGACAGGGACCCCCGCATTGAGGGGGGGTTCATTGTAGGTGCCTGGGGGAGGTTTGGAGTACCCCCCACGGCAGGGCTTATGTGGGGGACTGCCGCGGAGGTCCCTTTTAGGACCCCCGCAGCACTTGATGAGGAGTGGGAGCCTGCGATATCATCTCGCAGGCTGTCACTCCTCATGTACATTTACGCAGTGTAGATACGTACGGCCCTGCTGCGTAGCTCATACGTTGCTCGCAGCAGGGCTAATTTAATAGCATTGTAAGTTAGAGAAACTTTGCAGTACGTAGGGCTTAAGTAGAAGCCTCTTATTTACGAGGTTGGAATTTAATAGGGCCCTGAGTTTGTATTTATCTCTAGAAATTCCTTTATCTTGTTCTTAATCTCCATTACGTAGGTTTTATCTTTTAATAGTAGAGGTTCTATCCTCCAGTTTCTAGTTATATAGGGCCTCATTCAATTGCGATTTGGCCAATTGAATAGGGCTCTAAATAAGCACATAGCATATTTTTTTTAAAGAAGTTTTTAGTTAGTAAAAACCTTGCTTTTGTATAGAAGTTCCCTAACTAAAAATGTCTTTAAAAAAATATGCCATATGCTTATTTAGAGCCCTATTCAATTGGCCAAATCGCAATTGAATGAGGCCCATAGTGTTTTCCCCTAGATTTTATTTTTAATATTATCGGGAATGATCAGAGACTACACTAGGCATAATGTTAATTTTTACTGTATCATAGAGTACTGAGGGAGCTGCCAGAAAATAATCAATCCTCGAATATGCATTATATTTCTTTGAATGATATGTAAAGTCTTTAATTTCAGGGTTCAAGGTTCTCCAGATATTGTATAGATCTAATTCTATTAATTAATTCTTAATCCTGGCAGAACTGTTTATGACTGATTTAGTGACTTGTTTTTCGGGGCACGTAAATATATCTCTCTATGGATATAATACAAAGTTGAAGTCTCCACAGATAATCGTTTTCCCTTTTTTATATTTAGATATAATTTTAATAATCGTTTAATAAATATTTCTTGCTTGCTATTTTGGGCATATATATTTACAATGGTATATGATATGTTGTATAATAAGCTGACCAAGATAATATATCCACCCATCTTATCTATTTTGATGAACTCTTCTTTAATAATAGGGTTTTTACTGAACATAATTGATACCCCTCTAGCCATACTTTTATACTTTGAGTCTACTCTGTTTGCAAAGTATTTATTGTTTAACAAAAATGGGTATTTTTGTTTTAAGATGTGTTTCTTGCATACATAGAACTTCTGCACCATGTTTGATGTATTCTGAAAATGCTATCTTCCTTTTAATGTGGAAATTCACCCCGTTGATATTGTGGGAGACAAACTTCAGTGTCATCTAATTACTAAGCCAATTCTCCTACTTAGCTGCTTCACCTCTATTAGCTTTGTAAGTCCTATATCTGACGGTACCTTTCCGCTCACATTCTTTCATTATGCATCCTCTCACATTCTTTCATTATGCATCCTTCCATACAAGTGACTACATGTGTCTTCATTGTCGGCTGTGTTTGTCCGCAAATGCGGACCCTTGCAAAGCGAGGGGCCGCATTTGCGGTGGTGGAAGTTCAAAGGCGCCTCACACGCGGTTAAAAACACACATACATACATACGCACAACTTAGAAAAAAAAAACGACCTCGGAAACAACCTTAACATAACAAACACCCACACACACGGAAAATACGACCATAAACACACACCCACACGCACGAAAAATACAACCATAACGGCGGAACTGCGCGCACCTAAAAACAGTCCAAATATTCACAAAATATACATAAAAAGCTTACCCATAGCAAGGGGGGGGCACCCAGGACCTCTGCAAGTGAAGTTACCCCTAGATTTAAGTCCAAATTCACAAGTTCAGACACACAAAAATCCCCTAAGCAAGAGAAAAAATGGCCACCGAAAAAAACGAAAACGAGGCTACAGGACCCTAAACACACAAAACAGCACCAAGCCCATACAGATTTTCTAAAAAGATACAGGTAAAGATACACTTTTACTTAGGACGGAAAATCATACACACCAGCGTAACACATACACATTCGCGCCATTTCTCAATGCGGAAGTACACAGCTAAAGTCTTTACCACGCGCATGCACCACATTTCCACTACACACTGCACACATTGTTGACACTTACACCTCTGCTTCAGAACCGTGCAAAACTACAGTGGATGCTGCAGGAACATAGAAACAGATTGTAAGCTCTTCAGCACAATCCTTCCTGCATATATTACTTAGGAATAGGTAAAGTATATTAATGTATTCATTATTTCATTGCCATACAACAATACATATACACCAAAAAAGCCCCTCTAATAACAAACAAAAAAACAACAGCCGTGCAATGAGCGCCGAAGGTCCTCATGCTAAAAAATTTATAAAACAACATTACTTGCCTTACGATTTCATGCCCGTCATTTTTTGATGGGCAAGTCGCTAGTATACTAATATTGTGCATTCTATTCTCCTACTTGTTCAGTAAACCAAACTTAATTAGTGTGTATTGTGATTTCTATCAATTACAGAATCTTAACTTTATTCCTTGACCTCTATTTTCTAAAAGAGAGAGAAGGGTCACGAAGGGGGTACAAAAAACAAAAACAAACGGAAAGTGCCAAGACGGGAGGGAGTGTGTGTGTGTGGGGGGGGGGGCGGTGGAGCACAGAGGAAAGCAGGATTCATCCATAACTTGCATAGATTCCCTCAAATGTAAATGTTGTTAAATCTATATCTATTTACTAGTACCAACTCCTTCCCCCACTCCCCTCCTCCTATGTCCTGACTTCAAGGAAGAGCTGTAAAAAGAAAACTATTGAGTTCAGTCCAGAAGCTCTAGCAATTATCCAGGAAGAAGTATTTAATTGTCCATCTCGATCTTCCAATTCAATAAACAGTCTGTCCCCTTTTTTATGGATTTAATCCTGTGCCATCTGGAATCCTTGTTTATTGAAAGTCCAGTCGGGAAGATCCATTTATAGTATATGCCTTCCTTTCCTAGGGCTGATATTCTTTTTGCATACTTTTGCATTTGTTTAGGGTATAGGATGAGATGTCTGAAAAGATGTTAATATGTTCATATGGAGGTTGCAAGACTTTCTCCTTGTAACTTGCACGCATTATAGCTTCTTTAAATGAGACAGATGGATTTGGACAATTACATCCCTAGAGCTTCGATTTTTTAAATGTAGGGGTATAGGGATTCTATGTTGTGTATCAAATTTATGTGTAATTTCTGCAAAAGTGGGGACAAGCGAGGAGAAGAGAGCAGACTAATATTCTGAGTCCTTAATGGATTCAGGGATCCCCCTTACACGCAAATTGTTCCGTCTGGTTCTGTCTTCAATATTAGATATTTTGTTGGTCAGTTCTTGTATCTTTTCTTTTGATCTTATGTTTTAAATCAAAAGTGTATTATAATCTGTTGTCATCTTATCCATTGTTGTTTTTATGGCCACTATTCTGCTCTTACAGTCTTTAATCGCTCTTGTATTTTTTATCATTTGTTCTTTCATTTCTGCCATAAAGTTTGTTTGAAATTCCTGCAGTAAAATTTTCAGTTCCATAATGGGATTTCCTTTAATTTTCCCATCTATCTTTGGTGAAAAGAGGGTATTCATTTTTTGTGATTTCTTATCTTTAATTTTTGTTTTCCCCGGCATTTTAATTATCAAAGTCAAACAGGGCTTCCTTATTTTCGTATGACTAACCCTTCTTTTATATCTAATTTAATACGGTTGTTATTTCCAGAGAATATTACTTCATCTGTACATTAAGCATTGATGTAAACTTAGTTATTTTCTGCAATGCTGGTCTGATCATAACTCGTAATTTAAATCTAACCTCCATTTCTCAGTGACATAATGGTGATGATCTCTTTTACTATTGGCTCCATCTAAACCTGTAATTACGAGTTTGACTAATTGATCATGTTCACATGCAACGTGCACTAGAACGCTTTAGGGTTCGGATGTTGGCCACGTCTGTTGCTGGCTTGGCTAATTTAATAGCTCTGTAACTCTGCCGAATTTCAAGCCTGCAGGCTTTGCGGGTGTACCGGTGCCACTACGGGCTTGGAATTTAATATGGCCCTTGGTCTCCCCTATTGTTTAGAGTGATAACCCCCTAGACCAGTGATTTCCAAACTGGTCCTCAAGCCACCCCAGACAGGTCAAGTATTCCATTTAACAGTGTGAACACATTTGAGGCAATAAGTATTCATCAGGAGCCTCTACTTTTCTCACCTGTGTTCACATAGTTGAATTTAAAATCTGACCTTTCTGGGGTGTCCTGAGGACCAGTTTGGAAAATACTGCTCTAGGGCGTAATCACCGTAAACAATAGTGGAGAAACCACTGCCCTAGAGAGAAATAGGTTATTGATAAGAGAACACGGAAGGTAAGTTTATCAGCTAGATGGGATCATATGCCGCTAGAGATTGACAATGGCTTGTTAATTAAACCCCCATCTCAAGGAAATGTTTACGTTATCAGTAAGGAACAATAAGGAACAAAGGACCTGTGGATTGACAAAGCAATGAGATTATGACATTGGAGAGTTAGTCTCATTAACCCTGTGTTCAATATACTTGGATATGTGGCATATATCATAACCTCTCTGTAATATTCACAGAAATATAATTATTGACCTGCTATGGACTAATGTGAGCTATCCCATTGAAGGTCTGGTACCACAGTCTAGCCCATGATCCTAGGAAAGTTTTCGCTAGGATGTCATTGTATTGAATTGGTTAAACTGTGTCTTATAGAGGTATGGCCAGCAAGCTGCTAAAAAATAGCTCAGATGTTATCAAAAGGACCAGACCTTTCTGTCTCATTCATTGTATGCGGTTCCCCCGTACCAAGTACAGAGAACAAGAGAAAGACCAAATGGATTATTCTATTTGACACCCAGGCCCTTGGCCTATGGGAGAGTGGAAATTAATAGCTATGACTTCATTTAGGTAATGTGATCCCACATGGACCAAATACTGCATTATTGTGAATGGACCATGCTAATTACTGAAAGCAGTGGCTCCAAGCTGATTGATTGCTGGTATACATAAATATGTATGTAATATTTTTGTTTGACAATAAAGGGTGCTCTGTTTGATTACAAATTATCACTGTGTGTATGTTTCTATGCTGATCCTGTCTTGGATGCTGAGTTACAGTCAATAACAGCTACAGAGGCTGGTATCCTGTCCTACAGCGGGTGCTCCAGGTGGTAACTGTCCTGATATTTGTCCATATCCTGCTAGCAGAGAAAAAATGAACCGATCTAGGACCGATCTAGGATCTTTTCAAGCTGAACCAAGTAGTAGATTGTGACAATATGTAACTGCTAATATGAACTAATACTAGGAAAAGTTAAAATTTACAAAAGTTGAGCAGGTCATTTTAATTTCCTAGATTAGATCATGGCTGCCATACTAACTCCTTCCATAAGGATTATTTCATAACATTTTTTCCTATAGTTTAGGTAGGGCATTTTATAGGCAAAATTCTAATTCTTTTCCTAACGCAGATGGAAGATAGGCAAAAAAAACATCAACTAATCCAGGAGACAAAAATACCTGAACTATCATTGGAAATGTTCACTTAGATTGAATTATATAGTTACCAGTATCTCATTTTCAGGTTCATATTCCTATAAAACTAAATATTCTTCTGGATTCCCTGCAGTATTACTCTGTGCTTCCTGATCTGTAATTAATCTGAAATAGCTCCTATTCATTTTCTATGTTATTATAAATGTACTATTTACTCTGCTATAAGTCTATATTCTACCATGAGATGTTTGATTTTTAAATGTATAATTTTGCACTATTCCATTCCTCTAGTTTATGTAATGTTATGTGATGTCAGAATAGGTTTATTTATTGTCAGTAATTAAGTTAAGTATTTAAATTATCAAATAAAATCCTTTCATTAGGTTCCTTGAAACAAGATTATTTTAGATTTAGGTAATTGGAATTTTATAATTTTAGTTTGTTTATTCTTAAAGCACCTTAATAACAAGCTTTGCACTATAGCAAATATTCTGCATTGTTTGTATTACTCCATGATGCTATGGAGTGGCTCCAGCTTCTTATTTGTAACTCACTGTGCTTGACTCTTTAGAAGAATATCTGTTCTAATGTATAGTCAAACGTTCATGATCTTTACAAATATGTCTTAATTTTGGGGTGAGAGAGTCCATTTAACTTTTAACACATATAATAGTTTTCAAGCTACGAGACATTGTCATGCTTTGCATGGCGCGTACGACTTAGGCGATGAGCACCAAAGATGCTCATCGCTTGTGAGTCTCGCATAGCGAAGCGAGACGTTAACTCGGAGCACTTAGGCAATGAGCCCCAAAAGCAAGGCGAGCCATTAAGGCACTAAAACTCGCAAGCCACCAAACACTTAGTAAACGGCGGACTTAGTTGACCTAATGCCAGAAGCTGGCCAGGAAAAATGGGAGAGTTCGAATTATTAGCAATTAATGAAAAATGGGATTTAATAGGCATTACCGAAACGTGGTGGGATGAATCTCATGACTGGACTGTTAATCTGGATGGTTATAACCTATTTAGGAAAGACAGAGGCAATGGTAAAAGAGGAGGATGGAGTTGTATGTATGGTAAGCCTGAATTTAAGCCTATAGTCAGAGAAGATGTTTATGGTGGACCTAGTGATAAAGTTGAATGTTTGTGGGTAGAGTTGAATAGTGGAGCAGCAAATTCCAAAAGAATATTAGTAGGCATATGCTATAAACCCGCACATATAGCTGAAAGTGAGGAAATACAATTATTGATAGAGATTGGAAATGCAGCAAAGCATGGGCAAGTTCTAATAATGGGAGATTTTGATTACCCTGAAATAAACTGGATAAATGAGACCAGCAGGTTCTTGAGTACACTCAGGGATCATTATCTGGCCCAGGTTTTACAAGAGCCTACTAGAAATGAAGTTATCTTAGATTTAGTCATCACAAATAATATTGATATACAGATTATTATACTGTAGTATCTAATGTTGGAATAGGGCAACCTTTGGGAAACAGTGATCACAACACAGTCTCATTTGAGATTGAATTAAAAAAACAAAATTTTAAGGGCCAACAAAATCTCTTAGTTTTAAAAGGGCAGATTTTAAAGGTCTAAGGGCAGCAATACAATGTATAGACTGGGACAGAGAACTGATAGGTAAAAACACTGGACATAAATGGACAACATTTAAACCATTACTAAATATACATACACATCGGCATATACCATGTGGGAATAAAAGTAAAAGGAGTAAATCCCATCCAATGTGGCTTAACAATGATTTAAAGATCAAGATAAGGAGTAAAAAGAAGGCATTTAAATTATACAAACAAAAGGGGACAGAGACTTTTTTACGGCAGCACAAGGAAATCAACAAGGCTTGCAAAAGCGCTATTAGACTGGATAAAATAAGAATAAGAGTAAGCAAAAGAGAGTAAGACTAACCCTAAAATATTTTTTAAGTATATTAATGGGAAGAAGGCAAGGAAGGAAGCTATAGGAACATTACAATGTGACACAGGCTGTCTTATAATTAGTGACCAGGAAAAGGCAGATGAGCTAAATAGGTTCTTTTCTTCAGTATACACAAGGGAGGTACCAGTGGTTGGGACACTGCAACACAATGGGGCTACACTACCTTTGCCAAATAATTGGTTAACACAGCAAGTAATCCAAAAGAGGTTGGAAAAAATAAATGTTAATAAAGCCCCGGGTCCTGATGGAATACATCCACAGGTACTGAGGGAACTGGGTTCTGTAATAGCCAAACCATTATATTTAATTTTTTAAGATTCACTCAACACAGGGTCTCTACCAGATGACTGGAGAAAAGCAGATGTGATACCTATATTTAAAAAGGGAGCAAGAGCAAATCCGGGGAATTATAGACCAGTGAGCCTCACTTCTGTACTGGGGAAGCTTTTAGAAGGGTTAATAAGGGATAATATACAAGAATATATCTATTTGAGCAGGATTATAAGTGGGGGTCAATATGGATTTATGAGGGATAGGACATGTCAAACAAATCAAATTAGTTTCTATGAGGAGGTTAGTAGGAACCTGGATCAAGGCAACTCAGTGGATGTAGTCGTTTTGGATTTTGCGAAGGCTTTTGATACAGTGCCACTTGGGAGACTATTGTGCAAACTAAGAGATACAGGAATTGCAGTAAATATCTGCTCATGGATTGAGAGCTGGCTAAAAGACAGGAAGCAAAGGGTTGTTGTAAATGGAACATACTCCGATTGGACTAATGTGGTAAGTGGGGTTCCTTAGGGTTCAGTATTAGGTCCTCTCCTTTTTAACATAATTATTAATGACTTAGAGCTAGGATTGGAGTGTGGTGTCTCCATTTTTGCTGATGACATGAAGTTGTGCAAGGTAATTAAATCAGATAATGATGTGCTTTCTCTCCAAAGGGATTTACATAAAATAGAGGAATGCAGATGAGATTTAATACCAATAAATGTAAAGTTATGCATCTGGGTAGGAAAAATAGCCATGCAATTTATAATCGTAATGGAGCAAATCTAGGTTTATCAGATATTGAAAGGGATTTGGGAGTGCTTGTGGACAACCATCAATGTAACAGTGCTCAAAGCCAAGCAGCAGCTGCAAAGGCAAATACAATATTAGCATGTATTAGGAAGGGTATAGAAGGAAAGGAAGTAAATAAAATACTGCCACTATACAAATCTCGAGTACGCCCACATTTGGAATATATAGTACAATTTTGGGCACCACTTCATAAAAAGGACATTTTAGAGCTGGAAAAGGTACAGAGGAGGGCAACAAAACTAATAAGGGGAATGGAGGGGCTAAGTTATGAAGAAAGACTAACCAAATTAAACTTATATTCTCTAAAAAAAGGCATCTAAGAGGAGATATGATTGCCTTAAATAAATACATCCAGGGTCAGTATAAATATTTGTCAAGGGAGCTTTTTGTGCCAAGAGGTTTTCAACTGACAAGAGGACATCCCTTGAGGTTAGAAGTAAAAAGCTTCCACATTAAAGAAAGAAAAGGGTTCTTCACAGTAAGGGTGGTTAATCTGTGGAATTCTCTACCAGAGGAGGTGGTGACAGCGGATTCGATAGATAACTTTAAAAGGGGACTGGATTTATTTATAATTAAAAAGGGAATTCAGGGTTATCATGGATAATTAGAGAGACAGTATTGATCCAGGGAGAAATCCAATCGCCAGTATCTAGGGTCAGGAAGGAATTTTTATTATTTATTTTTTTCCCTTTGAGACGATTGGCTAAGTCTCACTTCGGTTTTATTTTGTTTTCCTTCCTCTGGATTAATTAATAATTAATTTTTTTTTTTTTTTAAATGTATATAATCAGCAAAAAATGAAAACAAGGCTACACGACCCCGGAAGGTGCAAAACACAGCCAATCGTGAAGCACTTTCACACAGGAACGTACGAGGTCCATAATACAAAGGAAAAAAAAATAAGACATAGAAAAAATACGAAGTTAACTGCCAAACTGCGCACAGAAAAAACACACACAAGAAAAGAATACAACAAAAACATCACACACAGCATGGGGGAGGAGCCAGGACGTCTGGGAGTGAGGTGGAACACGAATTAAAGTAAATTTGGCCGAGTTTCGCCACTCAAAAATCGCATGAGCCAGAAAAAAAATGGCTGCCCCAAAAAATGAAAACAAGACTAGAGCACCCCGAACTGCGCAAAACACCGCCAGCCCTGTACAACTTTTACCCAGGAACGTACAAGGTACAAAATACACTATTAGAAAGGACAGAACATGCTCGCAAGCCGCGTAACACATAGACAAACAACACCATTTTACAACACTAACTCGCAGCCTATTTCTAATGTACACTTGGGGCATTTATTATACATTCTCCTCTGGGCAGCAACAGTCCAACTGTACATTGTATGCTGCAGGAAAATAAAAACAGATTGTTAGCTCTTCAGGCTATTGATTGCTGGATATATTAATTAGAAATAGGTAAAGTATATTAATTTATTAAGTAACTAATTAATTATTACTTAATAAAATATATATATATATATATATATATATATATATATATATATATCTGTCTTCGGTGCTCATAGGAGCAAAAGTACATGAGAGGAGAGGCTCGCAATGAGCGCCGAAGGTCCTCAGAGTACAAAAAATTTTACATTGTGGGGCAAACGGCATTGCCATGGCTTAAAATGTTATTGCCCTGTCATTTTTGACGGGCAAGTCGCTAGTAGTTTATAAATAAGAACTAAACTCACCGGTGCCGTTGGAGATCTCTCCCTCTGAGCAAGGGACGCAGTCATAGCAGCATTTGGGCCGGCCTTCCTGTGGGGCTTTCCTAAATCCAGGGGGGCAACTCTCACTGCAGACCGAGCGAGGGGTCTGGGAATAGAAAGGAAAAACACAAATCACCTGCAGACACAGAATGTTTATGTTAATGATTGAACTGATTTCTAATGTTAGTACAAAGTTAGTGGTTAAAAACTACATATTATTTATCTAATCCTAATATTTAGTGCCCACAATACTAAGTGTCACATGGTTGTGCATTTTAGCCAGAATGTTTCAGATACCAAATAAGTTTCAATTTCCAACATATAAGTGCACAACTATTGGGATTTATCAATAAAAATAGTATAATATGTGGTCATACACTCCACTTATATACAAGAAGACAATTCTGTACTTTATCTCTATAAAAAAAAATTTCAATTTGGCAGATTTAACCTTTTCTTCAGATGATCTCTAGGAGTCATCTTCCACAACTAATCCTTTGTTCTTGTTAGCTTCTTTCTGCCTTTGCCCAGTGGCATGATGGGCCTTCATGGATGCATTTTAGGATGAATAGAAGAAGGAATTGATCACCAGTACATTGTTTTGTGTATGGAGTGGGCTCAGAAGGACACCAACAGAGATATAACCAAAGTACAAGTAAGTAAAAATGGAAAGAGTCAACATTTATAAAATTAATCTATTATTTTCCTGTAACGTACAGTATTAGGAAATGGTCCAACTTGGGCATTTATGGGGTAAAGAAACAAGTATAATCCTGCCTAATTCTAAGAGATTATCGAACACCTCATATAAAAAAGAAAGCTCCTTTCTAACTTGGGGTCTATGGATCTCTGTATAATCTAAGATGCATATATATTGTAAGAGTTGAATATCTATCTACAGACTTGCTGTTACTCTGTGCGTTCGCCTCCAAGTTTGTATTAAATTGAAAATAAGGAGTTTTTGTGTCCTATCTTGTTCTTCTGAGGGTGAGAGCAAGTCAGTGAAAGTGTTTTTCTTCAACAATAGTTTGAACAGACAGTTTCTGTCTCTATATAATAAAAGCTAACTATACTGTGCAGCTAACAGTGCAATCCTAGCAATATAAATATGTTTTAAACACATTACTTTCATTTTACATGTTTATCATTCAACTAAATATACGACTACACATCCAAATGCACTACTTGTGATGAGAGTACATGCACTCCTGCACTGAATCATTCACTTCCTGCACACATACCATTTTTATCGTTACCTGTTCCTGCTGCTGGGGACATTGCCGCAATCTGTAACAGTCAAGTAGTTTGCTATACAAGACACAGATCTGGGGCTATGGGATATTAGCAATACTAACACAGTGGATTACTTGATTCGTAGTGGGCCGGCATCATGTCAGAATAATAATAGCAATATTTCAAACTCATGCAGAGTGTATAAAGGAGCCAGAGCAGAGAATGCTGAGATAAGGTATTTATCAAAGAAGGTGTTCAGATGTGAGTGTGAATGGCTACTCTATTCACCATTCTAAGGCCCTCATTCAATTGCAATTTGGCCAATTGAATAGGGGTCTAAAAAAGCACATAACATATTTTTTTAAATACGTTTTTACTTAGTAAACATCTATCCAAAAGCAAGGTTTTCACTAACTAAAAACGTATTTAAAAAATATATGTTATGTGCTTATTTAGAGCACTATTCAATTGGCCAAATCGCAATTGAATGAGGGCCTAAGATTGTGTATACTGCTTTATATGTTGCTTATTTTTCAAGACAGAATCTCCCATTGCTACATCAGGATTTAATGACTGGATAAACAGAAATGTTATTGTAGAATATGAAAATTACGAAGAACTATTAACTGAATTTGACCATTTTTTATCAGAACATCTCAAACTGCATGTAAATGGAACCGATCATAGTAATAGGCAAAAATGTATGAGGAATTGATTGAATTAATGGAACAACATGGTCTTTATGCTGTCGTTGAAGAAATAAAAGAATCAAAGTATTATTCAATAAGATTTCTCATATACTGATCAGCTGACATTTACTGTCAGGTACCTTCGAGGATGTGAGCCTGTGAAACGTTTTCTTAAGTTCATTCCCATCTTTTCTCATGGAGCAAAGAATAAAGTGGTCACTGTTGTGTCACTTAATAAGAAAATAATTCCACTATCATACTCATATGACAATGCCTAAAATATGTCTGGGCGCTATACTGGATTGCAAGGATGGATTTGTCAGCTGAATGAGTTAACCGTATATGTCCCCTGTGTGGGGACACAGCTTGAACTGAGTGGGAGTAAAAGCAGCAGAGTGATGTCTACAGACTGTAAATTTATTTGATTTTGTTCAGTGTCTTTATTCTTTTTTCTCTGCTACCACACATTGATGAAATGTTCTGGCATCAGCTTTAGAAAAAAACATTGTGGTCAAGATGGTAGTCACATTTCAGTTTATGCTCAATATGGGGGTTTCAAAAAAATTAAACTTGAACTGGATTATGTATCAGCTGACATTGGAAAGGAAGTGAATATAAGATGAAAGACAGAAGGATTGAGTGAGAAAATGGCGAACCTGGCAAAAATCGTCCTCACAAATCTTTGGAATTACTTTCTAGAAGGAGTGAAATAAAAGTTATGTCCTGCAGTCAGGGGATGTGAACATTAATTTTCTTGAGTCTCTAAAAAGCTATGTTCAGTAAATTAGAGACAAATTCAGTGAATAAGATGAGGTTTCCAGATGAACATGACATGAATGTGAAACTACAGTAACAAACACAAAATGTGTGCCTCACTAGATATGATGGATCAGAAGAAGAGGTATTTCTCGGTAAAAGTGAGAAGCTCACGGTGGTAACCTTCCTTCCAGTTCTGGACTCTCTAATTCCTGAGCAGACAAAATGTGCAGAAGCTTATTCATTGATTGGAAATCTGTTTTCCTTCTTCAGTGAATTCAAAACAATTGGTTCTGATGAGCTAAACAAAGAGTGTGAACACCTGGCTAATGTATATAACAAAGACAATGATTATGGTGACCTACTAAATGATTGGGAGCATTTCAAGAACTACCAAATAGAATTGTACAGAAAAATAACTTTTTGTTTCCCAATGTTGAAATCACACTCAGAGTGTTAAAGCATTATAGTGAGTGGTTGTGTAGGTAGGGCCCCGGTACACTGCTTTGCCACAGGCCCTATCATGCTGTTAAGACGGCCCTGTCAGGAGGACAATGTATTTCCAGTGAAAGAGAGCCTGCAGAATATTCTCCACTCAAGCAGTTCTGTCCAAGAAGATAAAACAACCTTCATTCTTTACAAAGAATGGGAAAGTACTGGATAGGGAATAACTTGCATTTTTTGGGTGACCTCCTCATAGATGCGCTCAGTACAAGGGTATTAATGCTCAGGGGCTAAGCTCACTGTCACAACTGTCAATCATGATTTAATGGAGCACCTTGAAGATTTTTGCGGACCAAAACTAATTTATTGATACAAATTCGTTTTCACCATATTACTCAAAATGTGTCCTCTAATTACCTGTGTAAAGTCTGAGCTCCACTGGATGGCGCTGTCATTGATGTTGATTTGAAGACTTTGTGATACATTTGAGTTAATATGTCCAACTTCATTCTTCTTCATAGTCTTATTTGGAAGAACAATATAATTTATAATATCAAACTTTGCAAAAGCATTTTCTCCTTCACTAAAATATATTTCTTCTCCACCAGAAGTTGTAAATTGAACTTTTCTCAAATAATGGTTAATCTAAAGAGCAGAAAGAAACAACATTGAAAAATTACACTTTCACGAAAATAGAGTCCTTTTAGTTAAATAGAGTAGGTTGTCAAAGTGGAGAAAATTGTTATAGGATAATATAAAATGTCTAAATTATATTAATCATTCAATGACACAGTAACTCATCTTGTAGAACAACCTCAGTGGATTAGTATGTTTGTTTGATTAAGATTAGACTAACATATATGACCTAATTATACTGAATTACTTGAGAAGGTTCAATCTGATTTAAGTGGACCTGAAATCACATTATATTATGCCCTCCCTTGTGTCTCACTTTCTATGGTTCCACTGGTGGTTTTCTATCAAACTAACACAATGGTAGAAACCTGTATTATTATTATTATTATTGTTATTTATTTATAAAGCAGCAACATATTCTTTAGTGCTCAGTACAATAACTACAATGAATATATAAGACTATCATGACATGTATGCATATTGATTTTAAAGGTGTAAAGGGCCTAGCTTTCATATGAGCTTATAATCTGAAGTGGTTCAGGTAATTAAAAATAAAACGTGGGGCTGTTTGTCAATAGCTTGGTATGGAAGCAGAGTCAAAGCACAGGAGAAGTTCACTTTCTTGTGTTAGTAGCTGATGTAAGGGACACGTTGGTCGACTTATCAGAGTAGATGAGTTTCAGAGATCATTTGAGGCTGTGAAAAGTATGGTAGAGTCTAACAGAGCAGGATAGTTAATTCCTCATGGTAGAGGCAGCACAGAAATGTCTTGGAGACCATAGTATGAGGAGTTGATGATTGGTGATAAGAGACATAGGTCATGGGCAGAGCGAATGTGACTGTATATGCAGTATCTGGTGTTTAGGGATGTTTAGACGAGTGTCAGAATTTTGAACTTCATTGTAACAGATATGGAAGGCCAGTTAAGGGATTGAGAAGATGAAGTAGCAAATGAGAAATGACTGGTGGGATAGAGGTGTCTAGCAGGGTTAGTCCGGGGGGGGGGGGGGGGCAGTTCTACATGTTTGAGAACACATTAAATGCATATATCTCTAGGTCTTAGTTTGGTTTTCTTGACTATTCAGAGTAAAAAAATATTACAGCGTTAAAGTCAAGGACTGTGATAAATTAAAGGGATAGTAAGCTCCTATAACTTGCTCTGCTGCATCTGGTAGAGCAAGTTATATTAAAATGTAAAAAAAACTTGTCTTTATTTGTAGTGTAATGTGTTTGCTTACTTTTCAGGTCATGCTTCTTTTATTTGTTTACAAAATGTAGGCTGCCCCCAGGCTCTGCAGCTAAAGTCCATTCTGTGTGTCCTTATGCAGCCAATAGCTGCATCAGAATGGAGGCCCGTAGTGCGCGGGGCTCTCGTCGCATGAAGGGTTGCGTGACCAAGCGGAGCCCTGCGCATGCCTATTGGTTGTTGGGCTGGCTGGCCGGGGGGAGGAGCCGCAGGGGCTGGAGCCGCGGGGGGGGGGGGGGTTGGCGCAAGGCCGGCGCCATTTTGGCTCACTCTGCGGCCGGCCAGTGTGCGGATAACATCGGAGTGTATACCTCTTGTGCAGTGGTGGTATTTGGGCTTGCATATAGTGGGGGGCGTCATATATTAGGGATTGCATATATTGGGGCTTGTATATATTGGGGCTGGTATATATTGGGCTTTTAGTGTTGGGTGGGCTTGGGGCTGTAGTTTGTTGCGTACTAGGGGGGGTTTGGGGTTTCTTTTTCTGTGCTGGGTTCCTGCGTGTGCCTGGGTTCCTGCGTGTGCCTGGGTTCCTGTGTGTGTCTGGGTTCCTGCGCGTGTGTCTGGGTTCCTGCGCGTGTGTCTGGGTTCCTGCGCGTGTGTCTGGGTTCCTGCGCGTGTGTCTGGGTTCCTGCGCGTGTGTCTGGGTTCCTGCGCGTGTGACTGGGTTCCTGCGCGTGTGTCTGGGTTCCTGCGCGTGTGTCTGGGTTCCTGCGCTTGTGTCTGGGTTCCTGCGTGTGTGTCTGGGTTCCTGCGTGTGTGTCTGGGTTCCTGCGTGTGTCTGGGTTCCTGCGTGTGTCTGGGTTCCTGCGTGTGTCTGGGTTCCTGCGTGTGCCTGGATTCCTGCGTGTGCCTGGATTCCTGTGTGTGCCTGGATTCCTGCGTGTGCCTGGGTTGCCTGGCCTCCTCGTGGTTGTCTGTGGTTCTGTGTGTGGCCTCCGTGTCATGTAGATTGGGGTCCTGTGCACCATATACATATATTGTTTTATCATCTGGGAGATATTATTGCTGCATTTATTCCTGCTAGACAGGGGGATTCTCATAGCTTTTTGGGGGCAGACTCCACTTTGGCTGCTGCAGCATTAACCGCCAAGCTCACTGGGGGTTAGGGAGCGGAGGGTCAGTTGTGCCTGTAGTGGAGCCTGCTCTAGGGGTCATTTGTTTGTATCCTGCCCTCTTTTTTTTCATTTATTAGGAAGGGGGGTTCCTGGATTGGGTGGGGTTTGGAGTACTTATAGATTTTGTATTCCATTTTTCCCTGCAGTCTGTATTGCCCGCTGCAGGTCCAGTCCTTTAGATAGCAGTCCCTGGCCAAATTTTAACATCCCTAGATGGATGCAAAGGCTGTGGCAGAGCTGGATCGCCTACTAGGGGTGATTCACTCTCAGGTCCTTTGCCACGGAGTGAGGTGGCTAGAGGACCGCATAGGTACTCCCGCGGGTGCCTCAGCCCCTTCCCCTGCAGTTTCCCAGGAGCAGCCTGCAGTGGCTGGCAGCTTGGGTGACTTTGGAGACCAGCGCCCCTCAGGCAGGAAGGCTGAACAGTTGATTCCGGTTGGGGAGAGCTTGCTAGAGGGGGGGGCGGCACCTTAGTTGGTGCGGCAGGCCAGGGCTTAGGTGTTCACCAGCCCTGGCCTTATAGCAACGTGAGAGAGAGTGACAAGGGTGTTGCAGGTGTAGACCCTGTATCTCAGGCTGCACCTTCGGAGACACCACTGAGTCAACTCATTATCTCCGACACCCCCACTCCCCCAGCACCGCACCTTCGTAAAAATGGTGGTAAGGGTCCCGCCAGGGCAAAAGGGGCAGCTAAGAAGCCAGCAGTCCCTGGAAGGGATTTAGCGTTAAGGCAAGTCCCTGTTGCCACTGTCTCATCTGATTCTGCCTTTCAAAGTTTGCCACAGGCTGACGGCGGCCCTCGGGCTAGAGCATCCACTCTGAGGAAGACTCGCACAGACATCGTAAAAGAAATGATGCGTGATAACAGCGAAGCATGCCGACTGGAGGTGGTCAAAGGAACCACAGCGGCACGCCCGGTGAGAGCCAGGAAAAGGACTACAAGGTACAGTCCTCTTTCCTTTGCATTGACCACTCCTAGAAAGGCAGCAGGGGCGGTCCAGGCTTCCTGGCCGCCCTTCACAAACACCAAGTCTGTAGTTGACAGCGACAGACACGGTACTATTACGGGACTGACTCCTCTGCCTCCTGCTGACGGTTTTGGACACAATGACCGTGTACAACGGAGACAAGGTCTGGGGAACCTAGGCAACCCAGTAAGGGCAGTGGGGGAGGAGAGTGAGTCGTCCTTCGATGACGCAGAGCCTGTCAGGAGCTCAATTTACAGGCACAGACTGGATAGTCAAAGTTCCTTTTGCCTTTTCAGTGGCTCCAGAGAGAGATCGCGGTCTAGCAACCACAGATCTTGCAGCTGTATTGGTTCCAGCTCTGATCGTGAGCCACGAAAGGGGAGGCCTCATGGGACGGCTCCTGAGCAGGGGCAGGGACGTGGCCCCCAAGAACCATCGACACGATCACAAGGTGAGTGCTTACAACCAGCACCTACACCTCACGGTGGGCGGGAGCAGGGACAATTAGTAACAGAACTGAAAGCTTTGTTGGGGGGTCACGGGGTAGCTTTGTCAGATAAGGAGTTAAGGGACTGGGTAGCGGGGTTAGCAACTAGGGCTTGGCCCCCCATAGCTAATGAGATGAGGTCTGTAACAGGAAAGCGGCACGCCACGGTGGCAGTTCCCGAGGCTGTTGAGCAGTCGGCTGTGCCACAGGAGGCTCTTAGGGTCTCGGATAAGTCCCTGAGAGCTACGGCTGGGGGCGCATTTGACCCTGGAGGACAAGGAGCATATATGGAGAAGGGAATTTATTGATATCTTCTCTCCCTTACCAGTTTCGCGGGCAATGGACTTTAGGGAGGGTAGCACAAGAGGTGAAGGGGGAGATAGAAGGCAGTCTATTAGGCTCGTCCCGCGTACGTTTGATAACTGGCTGCAAGTCTTTTCTATCTTGGCCTGTGTCACGGGAGAGAAGTTCCCTGCTCAGTGCTCTGCTCTCTTCGTGTATCTAGAGGAGATCAGAAGCGCTTATAGGACGTACGGAGGAATGGCATGGCTGAAATACGATGAGGACTTTCGCCAATGCATGGCGACAAGGCCGCACATGACATGGAGCGAGAAGGTGATCGCATAGTGGCATAACGTTATGACACCTATGCGGGCTATGTCGTCCTTTCAGACCGGGGGGGCAGACCACATGCCCCCGCAACTGGTACAGGGCTCAGTGTTTGCTACGCCTTCAATAAAGGCATTTGCAAATGGTCCCCCAACTGTCGGTTTAGGCACGCCTGCTCCAGTTGCAGTGAGGAACATGCAGCGACAAGATGCGCGAGTCAGAAGGGGGCCGCCCGCATTAGCGAGCCACCAAAAAAGGGGCAGGACACCGGTGTTGCTGGACGCAATGCTCCCGTGACTCATACGCTACGGTAAGGCGGGAGGACGGGCAGCGGCAGCGCGATTGCTGAACGAGGGATTCGAGATGGCTTTGTCATTCCATGTGAAAAGGAATTGACCGGCAGCTTTCCGGCTAACCTAAAATCGGCAGACGAATAACCCGGAGTAGTGCAGGAAAAAATTGAGAAGGAAGTGAGCTTGGGTAGAATGGCAGGGCCATTCCGCGTACCGCCAATAGAGAATTTGCATCTGTCACCATTGGGGGTGGTTCCAAAGAAAGAAATGGGCAAGTTTAGGCTCATTCACCACTTGTTGTACCCGGAGGGTGCTTCGGTGAATGACGGGATTGACAAGGATTTGTCATCCGTCTTGTATGCGTCTTTTGACGCCGCGGCGCAGTTAGTGCGGGAAGGGGGACCAAAGGGGCTCATGGCAAAGGTCGATGTGGAATCGGCTTTTCGCCTTCTGCCGGTGCACCCATCCAGCCAATATCTGCTGGGATGTCGGTTTGGGGGGGGGGGGGGAAGTACTACGTGGACCTCTGCCTACCCATGGGATGCTCCATTTAATGCGCCTACTTCGAGACGTTCAGTACGTTTCTACAGTGGGTCACACGGGTGGTGGCGGGTCATTCCAGTATGGTTCACTATCTGGATGACTTCATGTACGTGGGCGTGGCGGACGGCTGCGCGTGTCAGGAATTAGATGCGTTCCAAATGGTGGCTAGAGTTTTTGGTATTCCCCTGGTGGGGGAAAAGACAGAAGGTCCAGTTACTCGTTTAACATTTTTGGGCATACAGTTAGACTCCGTTAGGATGGAGTGTAGCCTGCCGTTGGACAAGGTGATAGATTTGCAGTCGGAGTTAGAGGCGTTGCTAGGTGCCAGGAGGGTCTCCCTCATTCGGCTACGGTCTATATTGGGGAAATTATCCTTTACTTGTCGGATCCTACCCATGGGGAGGATATTTTGTAGAAGGCTGTCCCGAGCCACGGTGGGTGTAAAACGTCCGCATCCCTTCATCTGTGTGTCGGCAGCGATGAGGGAGGACGTGAGAGTCTGGGTAATTTTACTGGGCACTTTCAATGGGGTACGGCTTATACACCCACGGGCGGTATCTAACAGGGATATTCAGCTGTTCACCGATGCGTCGGGAAGCATAGGTTTTGGGGTTTTCTTCAATGGAAAGTGGGGCGCGGCCCAATGGCCCGCGGACTGGACGGAGGCGGGTCTAACGCAGGACGCAATTTTTTCGGGAACTCTTTGCCATAGTTGTAGCTGTTCGGATATGGGGTTCAGGGCTGAGGGAACAGCAGGTTGTGTACCAGTCAGGCAGTATAGCGGTTGTGCGTGCTATTAATAGCGCCAAGGCAACAGCAGTGCCAGTGATACGTGTGGTTCGACAGCTGGTGTTGTGTTGTTTGCAGTGGAACGTATGGTTCTGGGCCAGGCACGTGCCCGGATCATGTAGTGGTATTGCTTATGCCCTGTCTCATTTCCAGTGGGAATGCTTCAGACTGCTGGCGCCTGGGGCGAAGCAACAGGGCGACAGCTTCCCGGAGGAGGTTTGGGAGTATGGAGTGCTGAGGTAGCGCCACTGGTGAGGTACTCATTGGCACCAAATACATGGTTGGCTTACAGGAAAGTCTGGCTGATATGGCAGAAACTGGTGGAGTTGGCCAGGGGTGCTGACTCAGAAGAGAGGAGGACTGGGGTCCTGTTATGGTTTTTGTTGCGTTGTAAGAGCAAAGGGCTCTCAAAGACCACGGTGGTATGGCAGACAGCAGCTTTAGCATTTATGTTCAAGCTATCCGGACAGCGGGACCTGACTAAGGTCTTTATATTCAAGCGGGTCGTGTGTGGCATGTTCAAAGGCAGGCAGACCCAGAATAGGAGGCGACCGATAACGTTCTCGGTATTGCTTCGCATGTCGGATGCTCTGACAGAGGTGTGTTGCTCCCCTTACGAGAATTCGCTTTTCCGTACAGCCTTTGTCCTGGCCTATTTTGGAGCATTTAGAGTTGGGGAGCTGGTTGCGGCTAGCAGGCGAGGTCCCGGGGGCCTGCAGCAGTTAGACGTTAGCTTACAGGAGGGCAGTGTGTCAATATGGCTGAGGAGGTCCAAAACTGACCAGGAGGGAAAGGGGAGAGAGATTGTGTTGGGTAGGACAGGGACTGATTGTTGTCCTGTGGGGTGTATGACTAGTTTTCTGCAAGTAAGACCGGATTATCCGGGGCCACTTTTAATACATGAGAATGGACTGGCGCTTTCTCGCTTCCAATTCTCCAAGGTGCTTAAAATCTGCTTGCACCACCTGGGTTTGGAAGTCGCAGATTTTGGGTCCCACTCCTTCGTATTGGGGCAGCCACAGTGGCAGCTAGTGTTGGGCTGCTGGAGGAGGTGATCAGGAGAATTGGAAGGTGGGAATCTAGGTGTTGGCGGAGTTATGTAAGACCAGCGGCTGCTACCGCTTAACCATGTTATATTTGTTACAGGCGCTGGAAGGCAACTCTGGATACTGGGTCACTCGTACATATATTGGGCAGAGCAGTTCGCCTCAGTTTTGCCTACCGGCCTGCAACTGAGCCTACTAAAGGAGGATCTACTGGTGCGATGCGCTGGCATTCGGGGGCTGAGATGGAAAGGTGTCAGTGAGTTGGTTGATTCACATGCCTGTCGTTTTGGCAGCCCATCTGTAATCATAGTCCATGCTGGGGGGAACGATTTGGGGGAAGTGCCCATTAAGCGTTTGGTCAGGGATATGAAAAGAGAGATAGCGTTGTGGAAGGTGAGGTTTGAGGGAGTGGTAGTCATCTGGTCAGGCATAGGAGGAGGGTGTGGCAGAATGCCAGGGATCCTGTCCGTTTGAACTGTGCGCAAGTTAAAGTCAATACGGGTTTTCTGGTCCTCCGCCACCCTGAGTTTGAGGGTGATGCAGAGGAGGAATGGTTTCTGCCTGATGGCGTTCATTTAACCGAAATCGGGATGGAAATGTTCATGTTGGAATGCAAGGAGGGTGTGCAACGGGCCTTGGGGATCAGGGGGGGAGCGCAGTTCAGTAAGGTTTTGCTACCTGCACTGCTTAGTGGCGGGATGGGGAGTTGCCCCGGGCCAGGGGTATAATTAAAAAGGGGCTCGCCCCCACTTCTTGGGCAGGTGCAGCGCGAGAAGTAGGTGGACCCTTGGGCGCGCGCCCAGGGTCAAGAGGTTGCTGCCCCTGGTCGGGCTCCTCCCACTTGTTATACCATGTTGGTACATATATATGTTGGTTTAATAAATTGGCTGTGGCCCGTTGGTTTACCCATGTTGTTCTTTCTCAGTGTCAGTTATTGTATGAATGCTCAGAATAGATCCTGCTGGGGTCATGGAGGCCCGTAGTGCGCGGTGCTCCCGTCGAATGAAGGGTTGCATGACCCGGCAGAGCCCTGTGCATGCCTATTGGTTGGTGGGCTGGCTGGCCGCGGGGAGGAGCCGAGGGGTGTTGGCGCGAGGCCGGCGCCATTTTGGCTCACTCTGCGGACGGCCAGCGTGCGGATACCCTCCCACCCTCCCAGGATTGAGGCATTAGGGGGCTTAGGTCATGGGTGTGTTTAAGTTTGTTGGTATTTAAAAAAAAAAAAAAAAAGTTTATACTTGTGTGTGTGTATATATACAAAGTATTGTGTGAATTTAATGTAATGCAGATCATGGGGTATATGTTATACCTTCAATTATTCTGTATGTAAAGTAATGGCCTTAGTGGCGGGATGGGTTAGTTGCCCGGGCCAGGGGTATGATTAAAAAGGAGCTTGCCCTCACCTCTTGGTAAGGTGCAGCGCGAGAAGTAAGTGGACCCTTGGGTGCGCGCCCAGGGTCAAGAGGTTGCTGCCCCTGGTTGGGCTCCTCCCACTTGTTATACCATGTTGGTACATATATATGTTGATTTAATAAATTGGCTGTGGCCCGTTGGTTTACCCATATTGTTCTTTCTCAGTGTCAGTTATTGTATGAATGCGCAGAATAGATCCTGCTGGGGTCATGCTTGTTACTGCTTTATTGCAATGGGGAAGGATCATCCAATCAGATACTTCCCCACCGCGTCTCAGCATCCCAGCACTGTACTGACAGGCAGAGAGCTCTTGTGACAGCCTCCGCCTGTCTATTGTGAGTGTGCACTTCTGATTCCCCCTGCTGACTCCCCTCTTGGTCCCCCCTGCTGACCCCTTGCTGATCCCTTGCTAAACCCCCTCCCTGCTGACTCCTTGGTGATCCTCACTGCTCACCCCATGCTGATCCCTTGTTGATCTCCCCTGCTGAACCCCCCCTGCTGACCCCTCTACTGATCCCCCCTGCTTACCCCCCCTGCTTATACCCACTTGGTCTTCCTACCTCATCTCCAGCAGCACAGCACTGCACTGTATCCTTTCCTTGCAATGCGTCTGCATTTAATAACTAGTGTGTGACATCATTGGGATTCCCTGCCTGAGAGCAGACACACTCTAAGGGAGGGATACAGACAGTGCAGTGCTGCTAGAGATGAGGTAGGAAGACCAAGGGCGGAAGGGGGGTCAGACGAGTATGATGGTGTGTGTGTGTGTGTGTGACTGAGTGAGTGTGCCTGAGTGTGACTGAGTCAGTGTAAACTTGTGAGACTGAGTGACTGAGTATGCCTGAATGTGACTGAGACAGTGTGAGTATGTGAGATTGAGTGTGTGAGACTGAGTGAGTGAGTGAGTGTGAGTGTGTGCATGTGATTGAGTGAGTGAGTCAGACAAACTGAGTAAGTGTGTGCAACTGAGTGAGTGAGTGAGTGTGAGTGTGTGACTGGCTGTGACTGAATGAGTGTGATTGTGACTAAGTGAGTGTGTGCGTGTGACTGAATGAGTCAGACTGAATGAGTGTAAGTTTGACTGTGTGATTAAATGAGTGAGTGTGTGTGACTGAATCAGTGACTGACTGAGTGTGTGAGTGAGTGTGACTGACTTAGGGTGACTTTGTGTGACTGAGTGTGACTGTGTGTGACTGAATGAGTGAGTGAGTGTGTGTGACTGAATGAGTGAGTGTGTGTGACTGAATGAGTGTGACTCTGTGTGACTGAATGAGTGAGTGTGAGTGACTGAATGAGTGTGACTGAATGATTGTAACTGTCTGACTGAGTGTGACTGACTGAGTGTGTGAATGTGACTGACTGAGTGTGACTGTGTGTGAATGAGTGAGTGGGATTGAATGAGTGAGTGTGTGTGTTACTGTGTGTGAGTGTGACTGAGTCAGTGTGACTGAGTGTGAATGAGTGACTGAGTGTGTGCGTGTGTCAGTGTGAATGTGTGAGACTGACTGACTGTGACTGAGTGTATGAGTATGACTGTGAGTTTGACTGAGGTAGTGAGAGTGGTTGAGTGTGTGCGTGTGACTGAGTGAGTGACTGAGTTTGACTGAGTGTGTGAGTGAGTGTGACTGACTGAGTGTGAGTGTGTGTGACTAAGTGAGTGTGACTGAATGAGTGTGACTGGCTGTGTGTGTGTGACTGAGTGAATGTGTAAGTGTGACTGACCGAGTGTGACTGTGTGTGACTGTGTGTGACTGAATGAGTGAATGTGACTGATTGAGTGTGAGCGTGACTGTGTGTGACTGAATGAGTGAGTGAGTGTGACTGAATAAGTGACTGAGCTTAACTGACTGAGTGTGTTAGTGAGTGTGACTAAGTGAGTGTGACTGACTTAGTTTGACTGTGTGACTGAGTGTGACTGAATGAGTGTGAATGTGTGCGACTGAGTGAGTGAGTGTGATTGATTGACTGGGTGAGTGTGACTGACTGAGTGTGACTGAGTGTGAATAACTGAGTGAGTGTGACTGAGTGAGTGTGTCTGAGTGTGTCAGAGCCAGTGTGAGTGTGTCAGCTTGAGTGAGTGTGACTGAGTGAATGTGACTGAGTCAGTGTGAGTGTGTGAGAGTGAGTGAGACTGAGTCAGTGTAAGTGTGTGAGCCTGAGTGAGTGTGACTGAGTGTGACTAAGTGAGTGTGTGAGTGTGACTGAGTGTGAGTGTGACTGAGTGCGTGTGTGCGTGTGACTGAGTGAGTGAGTCAGACTGAATGAGTGTGAGTGTAACTGTGTGTGACTGAATGAGTGAGTGCGTGCGTGTGACTGAATGAGTGACTGACTGAGTGTGTGACTGTGTGTGACTTAGTGAGTGTGACTGAATGAGTGTTTGAGTATGACTGACTGAGTGTGACTGTGTGTGACTGAGTGAGTGTGATTGACTGAGTGAATGTGACTGAATGAATGAGTGAGTGTGTGCATGTGACAGTGTGAATGATTGTGTGAGTGTGACTGAATGAGTGACTGACTGAATGAGTGACTGAGTGTGTGCATGAGAATGAGAGTGACTGAATGTGAGTGTGTGAGTGTGACTGAGTGAGACTGACTGAATCAGTGAGTGTGAGTCAGTGTGACTGAGTGTTAGTGTGTTTGAGTGAGTGTGACTGAGTGTCCCTGAGTCAGTTTGACTGAGTTTGTGAGTGTGATTGGGTGAGTGTGACTGAGTGTGCCTGAGTGTGTGAGCCCTGAGTGTGTGAGCCCTGAGTGACTGAGCCTGAGTGTGTGAGCCTGAGTGTGTGAGCCTGAGTGAGTGTGACTGAGTGAGTGTGACTGAGTGAGTGTGACTGAATGAGTGACTGACTGAATGAGTGACTGAGTGTGTGCATGAGAATGAGTGTGACTGAATAAGTGTGACTGAATGTGAGTGTGTGAGTGTGACTGAGTGAGACTGACTGAATCAGTGAGTGTGAGTCAGTGTGACTGAGTGTTAGTGTGTTTGAGTGAGTGTGACTGAGTGTCCCTGAGTCAGTTTGACTGAGTTTGTGAGTGTGATTGGGTGAGTGTGACTGAGTGAGTGTGCCTGAGTGTGTGAGTGTGTGAGCCCTGAGTGTGTGAGCCTGAGTGTGTGAGCCTGAGTGAGTGTGACTGAGTGAGTGTGACTGAATGAATGAGTGTGACTAACTGAGTGTGAGTGTGACTGTGTGAGACTGAATGAATGAGTGAGTGTGTGACTGAATGAGAGAGTGTGAGTGTGACTGAGTGTGAATAACTGTGTGAATGTGAGTGTGAGATTGATTGTGTGAGTGTGATTAAGTGAGTCTGAGCCAGTTTTAGTGTGTGTGAGTGTGATTGAGTTAGTGTGACTGAGTAAGTGTGTAAGAGTTACTTAGTGAGTGTGTGAGTGACTAAGTGAGTGTGACTGAGTCAGTTTGGCTGAGTGTGTGTGAGTGTGATTGAGTGAGTGTGACTAAGTGAGTGTGTGAGAGTTACTGAGTGAGTGTGTGAGAGTGACTGATTGAGTGAGAGTAACTGACTGAATATGTGAGTGTGAATGAGTGAGTGTGAGTGAGTATTTATACATACACACAGTCACATATATATCTATATACTAGCGACTTGCCCGTCAAAAATGATGGGGTAATAAAAAAGTGTTGAAATGCTGTTAGTCACACAATGTGAGTGTACTGTGTGTCTCAACTATATAGACCCCTATAACACACTAATGAACGCATGTAAAAACACTATAAGTGCCATGAGTGTCATCCAGGACCCTTATGACACCAAGTGTAAGCACTTCACCATTTTAACCAGGTCTCTTATGATGGTCTATACAGACCCTCATAAGCCTCTATTTAAACCCATTAGTCCCATAAGGGTATTTAAAGACCCTCATGGGACAGCTAGAAGCCTAACATTACCCCATAAGTGCTTTGAGGGTTTTCCAGTACCCTCATGACACTAAGTACAAACACTACACTGCACTAAACCCACCCCAATAAACCATTAAATCTAAACTAACACCCCTCTACACTAACCTATTAACATCTACACTACCTACCTACCCCCTAATGAACCCCCCACCACTCTAATTACAGGAAAAAAAACTAAGTCACAAAAAACACAAAATCTACATTACAGAAAATAAAAAAAACTAAGTCACAAATAGTAAAAAAGGAACATTACAGAAAATAAAAAATACATTACAACCTCCCCCCACCACTACAGAAAAAAAAACCATTTACACACCTGAAAAGGAAATACATATAGAATACATACAATACAATACAAATAATAAAAAAATACTATACCCCCTATCTATATGACATCCAATCAATCCTATCTAATACAATAAATCCTATCTATCTAAAAAAACATCCCCCAATCTATCTAATATACAATACATCCTATCTATCTAAAATACATAGCCCTATCTAACATACAATAAATACTATATAATATTCAATAAATCCTATCTATTTAAAATGCATACCCCTATCTAACATACAATAAATACTATATAATATACAAAAATCCTGTCTATCTAAAATACATACCCCTATATAACATACTATAAATACTATATAGTATACAATAAATCCTAACTATCTAAAATACATTCCCCCTATCTAACATACAATACATACTATCTATCTAAAAACATACCCCTATCTAACATACAATAAATACTATATAATATAAAATAAATCCTAACTATCTAAAATACATACCCCTATCTAACATACAATACTATATAATATACAATAAATCCTACCTATCTAAAATACATACCCCTAACATACAATAAATCCTATCTAAAATACATACCCCTCTCTAACATACAATAAATGCTATCTCTATATACAAACCCTAATTCTAAGCTAAAATAAAATAATTAAGACCACTTACCTTTGCAGATGTCCCTTCAGATCACCAACCTGGGGGGGGGGGGAATAAAAATGAGTACAACACATTTACATACAATAAATAAACATTATAAACATTCTAAATATTCTACTTACCTTTCCAGCATGTCCCCGTCCTTTTTTTCTTCTCTGTTAAAAAAAAAAAAAATTAGTACAACATACATAATATAAAACAAAATAAAATAAACAGAATATACATTGTACTTACCTCCCTGCGATGTCCCCAGCCTCCTCCTCTTCTACCCCGGCTGGGCCCTGGAACAATCCGCTCTCTAAAAAAAAGAAAAAAAGAAAAACTAACGGAGATACGCATTCGCTGACTTTCCCGACACTAAGGAGCCTCCTACAGAGTTTTCCAGAAGAAAATTGTCAATGGTGGCTTTTGATTGACTGAAAGCGCTGTCTATTAAATTTAGCCAAACAGAAGGCGCCAATGTGTGAGCCAATCAGAATGTGATACACCCCAAAATCCCACTCTGATTGGATAATGCACCTGTCAATCTTTATTTAAATCAATCAGAAGGCTTTATTGCCATCAGCCAACCACAATGGGATACACCCCCACAGGGTGATTGGCTGAAGACATCTGCGCCTTTTCATTAGCTGTAATACTGATTGACATTAACAACAGCCAATCGGAAGGCGCAAATGCCTTCAGCCAATCACTCTGTGGGGGTGTATCCCATTGTGATTGGCTGTTGTCACTGCAATCAATCAGAATGTGCAGATACCCCATTGTTACATAGTTACATAGTAATTAAGGTTGAAAAAAGACTTTCAGTCGATCAAGTTCAAACCTTTTAAGGTCTCCTCTGATCTGCAATATGCAGATTAAATATTAATTAATTAGTTGTTAATTAATTATTAATCAACTATTTAATATTATTTTTATTTTATTTTTTATTATTAATTAATTCAGAAGAAGGCAAACAGAAAAAAAAAAACAAGTGAGACTTAGCCAATTGTCTCAAAGGAAAAAAAATAAATATAATAATTCCTTCCTGACCCCAGATAATGGCGATCAGATTTCTCCCTGGATCAATACTGTCTCTCTATTTATCCGTGATAACCCTGAATTCCCCATTTAATTAGAAGTAAATCCAGTCCCCTTTTAAAGTTATCTATCGAATCCGCTGTCACCACCTCCTCTGGTAGAGAATTCCACAGATTAGCCACCCTTACTGTGAAGAACCCTTTTCTTTCTTTAAGGTGGAAGCTTTTTACTTCTAACCTCAAGGGATGTCCTCTTGTCAGTTGAAAACCTCTTGGCACAAAAAGCTCCCTTGACAAATCTTTATACTGACCCTGGGTGTATTTATATAAGGTAATCATATCTAGTATTAGACGCCATTTTTCTAGAGAAAATAAGTTTAATTTGGTTAGTCTTTTTTCATAACTTAGCCCCTCCATTCCTCTTATTAGTTTTGTTGCCCTCCTTTGTACCTTTTCCAGCTCTAAAATGTCCTTTTTATGAAGTGGTGACCAAAATTGTACTCCATATTCCAAATGACGGCGTACTAGAGATTTGTATAGTGGCAGAATTATATTTGCTTCCCTTGCTTCTATACCCTTCTTTATACATGCTAATATTTTATTTGCCTTTGCAGCTGTTGCTTTGCTTTGAGCACTCTTACCAAGGTGGTTGTCCACAAGCACTCCCAAATTCCTTTCAATATCTGATACACCTAGATTTGCTCCATTAAGATTATAAATTGCATGGCTATTTTTCCTTCCCAGATGCATAACTTTACATTTATTCATATTAAATCTCATCTGCCATTTATATGCCCATTCCTCAATTTTATGTAAATCCCTTTGGAGGGAAAGCACATCATTATCTGATTTTATTACCTTGCACAACTTTGTGTCTTCAGCGAAAATGGAGGCACCACACTCCAATCCTACCTCTAAGTCATTAATAAATATGTTAAAAAGGAGAGGACCTAATACTGAACCCTGATTAACACCACTTACCACATTAGTCCAATCGGAGTATGTTCCATTTACAACAACCCTTTGCTTCCAGTCTTTTAGCTAGCTCTCAATCCATGAGCAGATATTTACTGCAATTCCTGTATCTATTAGTTTGCACAATAGTCTCCCATGTGGCACATCCACTGAGTTGCCTTGATCCAGGTTTCTACTAACATCCTCATAGAAACTAATTTGATTTGTTTGACATGACCTATCCCTCATAAATCCATGTTGACTCCTACTTGTAATCCTGTTCAAATAGATATACTCTTGTATATTATCCCTTATTAACCCTTACAAAAGCTTCCCCACTACAGGAGTGAGTCTATAGTTCCCCAGATTTGCTCTTGCTCCCTTTTTAAATATAGGTATCACATCTGCTTTTCTCCAGTCATCTGGTAGAGACCCTGGCAAAGGTAGTGATGCCCCATTATGTTGCAGTGTCCCAACCACTGGTACTGTAATGATATAGGAATCACAAGGTTGTGGAGACCAGTAGCCAAGCTCAGTAATAATCCAGTTCAGCAACTTGTAGGTGAAACAGGAACAAGCTTTATTGAAGGGATCAGGAACCAACAATAATCTGGCAAGGATACAGAGACAGGAAGTGCCTTATATAGGCCAAGAACCAGACAGCTGACCAGACACAGCTAAAGAGAGTTGTCATTGATTTCATTGCTTTTAGAGTCAAGGTATCAGATCTCAGGCAAATCTGCAAGAGGCAGGCTGGCGTACCGGTAGGGAAGAGGTCCAGCAACATGCAAACCAGGGTTCGTATCCCAGCAGAGACAATTCCTCACAGGTACCTACCTTGTGTATACCGAAGAAATGAACCTATTTAGCTCATCTACCTTTTCCTGGTCACTAATTATCAGCTGTTTTGTTTCACATTCTAATGTTCCTATAGCTTCCTTCTTTGCCTACTTCCCATTAATATACTTAAAAAAATATTTTAGGGTAAGTCTTACTCTCTTTTGCAATTCATTTGTCATTTTCTATTTTAGCCAGTCTGATAGCGCTTTTGCAAGCCTTGTTGATTTCCTTTAACTCCAGTAAAGCAGTCTCTAGTCCCTCTTGTTTGTATAATTTAAATGCCTGTTTTTTACTCTGTATCTTGATCTTTAAATCATTGTTAAGCCACATTGGATGGGATTTACTCCTTTTACTTTTATTACCACATGGTATATGCCGTTGTGTATGTATATTTAGTAAGGATTTAAATGTTGTCCATCAGTTCTCTGTCCCAGTCTATACTTTGTATTGCTGCCCTTAGACCGTTAAAATCTGCCCTTTTAAAATTAAGAGTTTTTGTTGGCCCCTTAAAAAATTTTTTTTTAATTCAATCTCAAATGAGACTGTGTTGTGATCACTGTTTCCCAAATGTTGCCCTATTCCAACATTAGATACTATATCAATATTATTTGTGATGACTAAATCTAAGATAGCTTCATTTCTAGTAGGCTCTTGTATAACCTGGGCCAGATAATGATCACTGAGTGTACTCAAGAACCAGCTCCCCTTAGCTGAACTGCTGGTCTCATTTATCCAGTTTATTTCAGGGTAATTAAAATCTCCCATTATTAGATCTTGCCCATGCTTATCTGCATGATCAATCAGTAACAATAATTGTATTTCCTTACTTTCAGCTATATTTATAGCATACTCCTACTAATATTCTTTTGGAATTTGCTGCTCCGCTATTTAACTCTACTCACAAACATTCAACTTTATCACTAGGTCCACCATAAATATCTTCTCTGACTATAGGGTTAAATTCAGTCTTAACATGCAGACAAATCCCTCCTCCTCTTTTACCATTGCCTCTATCATTCCTAAATAGGTTATACCCATCCAGATTAACAGTCCAGTCATGAGATTCATCCCACCACGTTTCGGTAATGCCTAAAAAAATCACATTTTTCATTAATTGCTAATAATTCTAACTCTCCCAAGCTTCTGGCATTAGCAAGCATACACCTTATGTTATGAGCCTGTAATTCTGAAGTGCCTGCCACTGTACACGAGTTACTTAGTACTACCTCCCTACTGACTATACTACCCCTCCCCCATCTCCTCCCCTATGAGTTGTTAATTCATCCTTATACCCTCTACACTTTCTACCCCATTACTTATATCTAGTCTCTCCCCCCCCACCTACTAGTTTAAAAACTCCTCCAGCCGTTCTACCATCCTATCCCCTAGCACAAAAGCTCCCTCATCATTAAGGTGCAATCCATCCCTACTGTAGAGATTGTACCAAAGTGAGAAGTCAGCCCAGATCTCTAAAAACCAAAACCCCTCCTTAGTGCACCACATCTTTAGCCACGCATTAACCTCCCTAAGCTCCTTTTGCCTCCCTGGGCTAGCACGTGCGACTCCCAATAATTTGTCTACCCGATCCACAACATGACGAACCCGAGCACGCGGGAGACAGCAAACTGTTCGATTGCTGGGACAAATCACCCTGTCTACCTTCCTAATAATAGAGTCCCCTACAACCAAAACCTGTCTTTTGCTCTGCCTATTCTGCCCTCCCACTCCACCAGTAGAACTGTTCTTCCGGCTGTTAGATGGAACAGCTCTATCTGGCATTGCCATTCCTGAATGGACATCCCCAACAGTTTCACTCAATCTGGTAAATCTGTTGGTGTTTCCCAACTCAGAACTGGCCTGCCTCTTCCTGTTCCCCCTGATTTCCCTTCTAACTGTAACCCAGCTACCTCTCTGGACATCCTCACTAGCCCCAGCTCCGCCTCCATGCTAGGCCCAGCTAAACTGTGCTCAGTGAGCACCAACCCCCTTTCCAGTGGAGCAATATCACTAAGTGCTGCAATTCTCCGCTCCAGATCTCCAATTTGAGCTTCCAGAGAGGCCGCATGCTCACACCTCTCACAGAGGTATGGACCCCTGATCATCTGTTCCAGTATTGCATACATATGACAGGATGTACAGTACACTGAATGAGGTTGCCACTGGGCTGAGTCATAATTTATATTATTGTCTTTAAAATTTCAGTGGGAAAAATAAAGAATATAAAATAATATATTTGTATAAATTTTCCTCCTTTGCACTATAAATCTGCCCTCCCTTTTCTTTGAAGTCCCTCCTTTAATTTAAACTCCTACGCTTTTACTAGAATTGCACTTGATACTGAAAATGTTCGCAATCTTACAAGTTCGCACCTTCTGCTGTTTATATTAACTTCTGCCTTCTCATCTGGAAACAATTAGTGCACTCTGCAATTTATCAGCCTTTACTTGTAAGGTAAATCCACTTGTGATTGGCTAAAGTCATTTGCGCCTTGTGATTGGTTTAAATAAAGATTGACAGATGCATTAGCCAATCAGGTTTGGATTTTGAGGTGTATCCCATTCTGATTGGATCACACATTGGCGCCTTCTGATTAGCTAAAAACGCTGTCTATCAAATTCAGCCAATCAGAAGCTGTCAATGACAATTTTCTACTGGAAAACTCTGTAGGAGGCTCATTAGCGTCGGGGAGGTCCGCAAGTGCGGATCTCCGTTATTTTTTTGTTTTATTTTTTAGAGCGCTGATTGTACCAGGGCGGGGCAGAAGAGGAGGAGGCCGGGGACATCGCGGGGAGGTAAGTAAAATGTATATTATGTTTATTTTATTTTGTTTTATGTCTATACAGTTGCAAGCAAAAGTATGTGAACTCTTTGGAATGATATGGATTTCTGCACAAATTGGTCAAAAAATGTGATCTGATCTTCATCTAAGTCACAACAATAGACAATCACAGTCTGCTTAAACAAATAACACACAAAGTATTAAATGTTGCCATGTTTTTATTCAACGCACCATGTAAACATTCACAGTGCAGGTGGAAAAAGTATGTGAACCCTTGGATTTAATAACTGGTTGAACCTCCTTTGGCAGCAATAACTACAACAAAACGTTTCCTGTAGTTGCAGATCAGATGTGTACAACGGT
The DNA here is from genome assembly GCA_027410445.1 of Discoglossus pictus. NCBI lineage: Eukaryota > Metazoa > Chordata > Amphibia > Anura > Alytidae > Discoglossus > Discoglossus pictus. Next base: position 109,320,213 of record CM050171.1, read on the forward strand.
CAGGAGTAATTCTTGACCATTTCTCTTTACAGAACTGTTTCAGTTCAGCAATATTCTTGGGATGTCTGGTGTGAATCGCTTTCTTGAGGTCATGCCACAACATCTCAATCGGGTTGAGGTCAGGACTCTGACTGGGCCACTTCAGAAGGCGTATTTTCTTCTGTTTAACCCATTCTGTTGTTGATTTACTTCTATGCTTTGGGTCGTTGTCCTGTTGTAACACCCATCTTCTGTTGAGCTTCAGCTGGTGGACAGATGGCCTTAAGTTCTCCTGCAAAATGTCTTCATAAACTTGGGAATTCATTTTTCCTTCGATGATAGCAATCCGTCCAGGCCCTGACGCAGCAAAGCAGCCCCAAACCATGATGCCCCCACCACCGTACTTCACAGTTGGGATGAGGTTTTGATGTTGGTGTGCTGTGCCTCTTTTTCTCCACACATAGTGTTGTGTGTTTCTTCCAAACAACTCAACTTTAGTTTCATCTATCCACAGAATATTTTGCAAGTACTGCTGTGGAACATCCAGGTGCTCTTGTGCAAACTGTAAACGTGCAGCAATGTTTTGATTGGATAGCAGTGGCTTCCTCTGTGGTATCCTCCCATGAAATCCATTCTTGTTTAGTGTTTTACATATCGTAGATTCGCTAACAGGGATGTTAGCATATGCCAGAGACTTTTGTAAGTCTTTAGCTGACACTCTAGGATTCTTCTTCACCTCATTGAGCAGTCTGCGCTGTGCTCTTGCAGTCATCTTTACAGGACGGCCACTCCTAGGGAGAGTAGCATCAGTGCTGAACTTTCTCCATTTATAGACAATTTGTCTTACCGTGGACTGATGAACAGCAAGGCTTTTGGAGACACTTTTATAACCCTTTCCAGCTTTATGCAAGTCAACAATTCTTAATTGTAGGTCTTCTGAGAGCTCTTTTCTGTGAGGCATCATTTACATCAGGCAATGCTTCTTGTGAAAAGCAAACCCAGAACTGGTGTGTGTTTTTTATAGGACAGGGCAGCTTTAACCAACACCTCCAATCTCATCTCATTGATTGGACTCCAGTTGGCTGACACCTCACTTCAATTAGCTTTTGGAGTTGTCATTAGTCTAGGGGTTCACATACTTTTTCCACCTGCACTGTGAATGTTTACATGGTGTGTTCAATAACAACATGGTAATATTTAATTCTTTGTGTGTTATTAGTTTAAGCAGAGTGTGATTGTCTATTGTTGTGACTTAGATGAAGATCAGATCACATTTTATGACCAATTTGTGCAGAAATCCATATCATTCCAAAGGGTTCACATACTTTTGCTTGCAACTGTATGTATGTTGCACTAATGTAATTTTTTTTTTTAACAGGGGCCGCGCTGGAGAAGAAAAGAAGAAGGACGGGTCATACTGGAAACGTTAGTAGAATATTTAGAATGTTTATAATGTTTATTTATTGTATGTAAATGTGTTGTATTAATTTGTTTCCTCTAGGTTGGTGATCTGAAGGGACATCTGCAAAGGTAAGTGGTCTTAATTATTTTATTTTAGGTTAGAATTGGGCTTTGTGTATGTAGATAGCATTTATTGTATGTTAGATAGGGGTATGTATTTTAGATAGATAGGATTTATTGTATGTTAGATAGGGGTATGTATTTTAGCTAGATAGTATTTATTGTATGTTAGATAGGGGTATGTATTGTATATTAGATAGGATTGATTGTATGTTAGATAGATAGGGGGTATTGTATTTTATTTAATTTGTATTGCATTGTATGTATTCTACATGTATTTCCTTTTCAGGTGTGTAATTCTTTTTTTTCTGTAGTTGGGGGGTTGTAATGTTTTTTTTTATTTTCTGTAATGTTCCTTTTTTTAATTTTTGTGACTTAGTTTTTTTTATTTTCTGTAATGTAGATTTTGTATTTTTTGTGACTTAGTTTTTTTCTTTTCTGTAATGTAGATTTTTTCTTTTTTGTGACTCAGGTTTTTTTATTTTCTGTAATTAGAGTGGTGGAGGGGGGTTAATAGGGGGTAGGAAGTTAGTGTCGGTAGGTGTTAATAGGTTAGTGTAGAGGGGGGTTAGTTTAGATTTAATGGTTCATTGGGGGGTGTAGTGCAGTGTAGTGTTTGTACTTAGTGTCATGATGGTCCTTGAGGACCGTCATGGCACTTATGTGTTTAATGTTGGGTTGTAACTGCCCCATAAGGGTCATAATAAACTTTTATGGGACTGATGGGGTTAAATAGAGGCTTAGGAGGGTCTGTATTGACCGCCATGAGTGACAGGGTTATTTAGGGGTTAATGGGGTCTGTATTGACCCCCATGAGTGACAGAGTTAATTAATGTATTATGGGGGTCTGTATTGACCCCCATGAGTGCCAGGGTTATTTATTGGCTTATGGGGTCTGTATTGACCCCCCTGAGTGACAGGGTTAATTAGGGGTTTATGGGGGTCTGTATTGACCCCCATGAGTCAGGGGGTTAATTAAGTGCTAATGGGGGTCTGTATTGACCCTCATGAGTGACAGGCTTAATTATGGATTTATGGGTGTCTGTATTGACCCCCATGAGTGAGGGGGTTAATTAAGTGCTCATGGGGGTCTGTATTGACCCCCATGTGGGACAGGATTAATTAAGTGCTTATGAGGGTCTGTATTGACCCCCATAAGTGACAGGGTTAATGAAGGTCTTATGGGGGTCTGTATTGACCCCCATGAGTGACAGGGTTAATTAGGGGTTTATGGGGGTCTGTATTGACCCCCATGAATGAGGGGGTTAATTAAGAGCTAATGGGGGTCTGTATTGACCCTCATGAGTGACAGGCTTAATTATGGATTAATTGGTGTCTGTATTGACCCCCATGAGTGACGGGGTTAATTAAGTGCTTATGGGGGGTCTGTATTGACCCCCATTAGTGACAGGGTTAATTAAGTGCTTATGGGGGTCTGTATTAACCCCCATCAGAGATAGGGTTAATTTAGTGCTTATGGGGGTCTGTATTGACCCTCATGAGTGACAGGGTTAATTAAGTGCTTATGGGGGTCTGTTTTGACCCCCATGAGTGACAGAATTAATTAATGTATTATGGGGGTCTGTATTGACCCCCATGAGTGCCAGGATTATTTATTGGCTTATGGGGGTCTGTATTGATCCCCATCAGTGACAGGGTTAATTATAGGTTTATGAGGTTCAGTACTGACCCCCATGAGTGACAGGGTTAATTAAGTGCTTATGGGGGTCTGTATTGACCCCCATAAGTGACATGGTTAATGAAGGTCTTATGGGGGTCTGTATTGACCCCCATGAGTGACCGAGTTAATTAAGTGCTTTTGGGGGTCTCGATTGACCCCCTTGAGTGCCAGGGTTATTTATTGGCTTATGGGGGTCTGTATTGATCCCCATCAGTGACAGGGTTAATTATGGGTTTATGAGGGTCAGTACTGACCCCCATGAGTGACAGGGTTAATTAAGTGCTTATGGGGGTCTGTATTGACCCCCATAAGTGACAGGGTTAATGAAGGTCTTATGGGGGTCTGTATTGACCCCCATGAGTGACTGAGTTAATTAAGTGCTTATGGGGGTCTGTATTGACCCCCATGAGTGACAGGGTTATTTATTGGCTTATGGGGGTCTGTATTGACCCCCATGAGTGACAGGGTTAATTAGGGGTTTATGGGTGTCTGTATTAACCCCCATGAGTGACGGGGTTTATTAAGTGCTTATGGGGGTCTGTATTGACCCCCATCAGTGACAGGGTTAATTAACTGTTAAACCAGTATAAAAGGTTTGTGAGCTGTTTTGGGGCCTGTTTACAAGTGGATTTTCCCTTAAAGATAAAGGCTGATAAATTGCAGAGTGCACTAATTGTGCCCAGTTGAGAAGGCAGAAGTTAGTATAAACGGCAGAAGTGGCGAAATTGTGAGCTTGCGATCATTTTCGGTATCAGGTGCAGTTCCAGTGAAGTGTAGGAGTTTAAATAGGGGTAGGGACTTCAAAGAAAAGGGAGGGCAGATTTATAGTGCAAAGGAGGAAAACTTTATACAAATATATTATTTTGTATTCTTTATTTTTCCCACTGAAATTTTGTAGACAATAATAATAATTATAAATCAGTCCAGTGGCAACCTCACTCAGTGTACACCCTGTCATATGTATGCAATACTGGAACAGATGATCCAGGGTCCATACCTCTGTGACAGGTGTGAGCATGCGGCCTCTCTGGAAGCTCAAATTGGAGATCTGGAGCAGAGAATTGCAACACTTAGTGATATTGCTCCACTGGAAAGGGGGTTGGTACTCACTGAGCACAGTTTAGCTGGGCCTAGCATGGAGGCGGAGCTGGGGCTAGTGAGAATGTCCAGGGAGGTAGCTGGGTTACAGTTAGAAGGGGAATTAGGGGGAATAGGAAGAGGCAGGCCAGTTCTGAGTTGGGAAACACCAACAGATTTACCAGATTGAGTGAAACTGTTGGGGATGTCCATTCAGGAATGGCAATGCCAGATAGAGCTGTTCCCTCTAACAGCCGGGAGAACAGCTCTACTGAGGAGTGGGAGGGCAGCATAGGCAGAGCAACAGACAGGTTTTGGTTGTAGGGGACTCTATTATTAGGAAGGTAGACAGGGTGATTTGTCACCCAGATCCCAGCAATCAAACAGTTTGCGGTCTCCCGGGTGCTCGGGTTCGTCATGTTGTGGATCGGGTAGACAAATTATTGGGAGGGGCTGGAAATGAACCGGCAGTCTTGGTACATATTGGTACCAATGACAAAGTTATTGGAAGATGGAGTGTCCTAAAGAATGATTTTAGAGAACTAGGTAATAAGCTGAAGGCAAGGACCTCCAAGGTAGTATTTTCTGAGATACTACCAGTGCCACGTGCTAGCCCAGGGAGGCAGAAGGAGCTTAGGGAGGTTAATGCGTGGCTAAAGATGTGGTGCACTAAGGATGAGTTTGGGTTTTTAGAGCACTGGGCTGACTTCTCACTTCAGTACAATCTCTACAGTAGGGATGGATTGCACCTTAATGATGAGGGAGCTTTTGTACTAGGGGATAGGATGGTAGAAAGGCTGGAGGAGTTTTTAAACTAGTAGGTGGGGGGAGGGACTAGATATAAGTAATGGGGTAGAAAGTGTAGAGGGTATAAGGGATGAATTAACAACTCATAGGGGAGGAGATGGGGGAGGGGTTGTATAGTCAATAGGGAGGTAGTACTAAGTAATTCAAGTACAGTGGCAAGCACTTCAGAACTACAGACTCATAACATAAGGTGTATGCTTGCTAATGCCAGAAGCTTGCCAGGAAAAATGGGAATTATTAGCAATTCATGAAAAATGGGATTAAATAGGCATTACTGAAACGTAGTGGGGTGAATCTCATGACTGGACTGCTAATCTGGATGGTTATAACCTATTTAGGAAAGATTAGAGGCAATGGTAAACGAGGAGGAGGGATTTGTCTGTATAAGCCTGAATTTAAGCCTATAGTCAGAGAAGATATTTATGGTGGACCTAGTGATAAAGCTGAATGTTTGTGGGTAGAGTTAAATAGCGGAGCAGCAAATTCCAAAAGAATATTAGTAGGCATATGCTATAAACCACCCAAATATAGCTGAAAGTGAGGAAATACAATTATTGTAACAGATTGAAAATGCAGCTAAGCATGGTCAAGTTCTAATAATGAGAGATTTTAATTACCCTGAAATAAACTGGATAAATGAGACCAGCAGTTTATCTAGGAGGGAGCAGGTTCTTGAGTACACTCAGGGATCATTATCTGGCCCAGGTTGTACAAGAGCCTAGTAGAAATGAAGCTATCTTAGATTTAGTCATCACAAATAATATTGATATAGTATCTAATGTTGGAATAGGGCAACCTTTTGGAAACAGTGATCACAACACAGTCTCGTTTGAGATTGAATTAAAAAAACTAAATTTTAAGGGGCCAACAAAAACTCTTTATTTTAAAAGGGCAGATTTTAACGGTCTAAGGGCAGCAATACAAAGTATAGACTGGGAAAGAGAACTGGCAGGTAAAAACACTGACCACAAGTTGACAACATTTAAATCCTTACTAAATATACATACACATCGCCATATACCATGTGGGAATAAAAGTAAAAGGAGTAAATCCCATCCAATGTGGCTTAACAATGATTTAAAGATCAAGATACGGAGTAAAAAACAGGCATTTCAATTATACAGACAGGAGGGGACAGAGACTGCTTTACAGGAATACAAGGAAATCAACAAGGCTTGCAAAAGAGCGATTAGACTGGATAAAATAGAAAATGAAAAATTAATTGCAAAAGAGAGTAAAACTAACCCTAAAATATTTTTTAAGTATATTAATGGTAAGAAGGCGAGAAAGGAAGCTATAGGAACATTACAATGGGACACAGGCTGTCTGATAATTAGTTACTAGGGAAAGGCAGATGAGCTAAATAGGTTATTTTCTTCGGTAAACACAAGGGAGGTACCAGTGGTTGGGACACGGCAACATAATGGGGCTACACAACCTTTGCCAAATAATTGGTTAACACAGGAAGTAATCCAGAAGAGGTTGGAAAAAATAGATGTTAATAAAGCCCCGGGTCCTGATGGAATACATCCAAGGGTACTGAGAGAACTGGGTTCTGTAATAGCCAAACCATTATATTTAATTTTTCAAGATTCACTCAACACAGAGTCTCTACCAGATGACTGGAGAAAAGCTGATGTGATATCTATTTTTAAAAAGGGAGCAAGAGCAAATCCGGGGAATTATAGACCAGTGAGCCTCTCTTCTGTAGTGGGGAAGCTTTTAGAAGGGTTAATAAGGGATAATATACAAGAATATGTCTATTTGAACAGGATTATAAGTAGGAGTCAACATGGATTTATAAGCGATAGGTCATGACAAACAAATCTAATTAGTTTCTATGAGGAGGTTAGTAGGAACCTGGATCAAGGCAACTAAGTGGATGTGGTGTTTTTGGATTTTGCAAAGGCTTTTGATACAGTGCCACATGGGAGACTATTGTGAAAACTAAGAAATACAGGAGTTGCAGTAAATATCTGCTCATTGATTGAGAGCTGGCTAAAAGACAGGAAGCAAAGGGTTGTTGTAAATGGAACATACTCCGATTGGACTAATGTGGTAAGTGGGGTTCCTCAGGGTTCAGTATTAGGTCCTCTCCTTTTTAACATATTTATTAATGACTTAGAGTTAGGATTGGAGTGTGGTGTCTCCATTTTCGCTGATGACACGAAGTTGTGCAAGGTAATTAAATCAGATAATGATGTGCTTTCCCTCCAAGGGGATTTTCATAAAATTGAGGAATAAGCATCTAAATGGCAGATGAGATTTAATACGAATAAATGTAAAGTTATGCATCTGGGAAGGAAAAATAGCCATGCAATTTATAATCTTAATAGAGAAAATCTAGGTGTATCAGATATTGAAAGGTATTTGGGAGTGCATGTGGACAACCACGTAGGTAACAGTGCTCAAAGCCAAGCAGCAGCTGCAAAGGCAAATAAAATATTAGCATGTATTAAGCAGGGTATAGAAGCCAGGAAAGCAAATATAATTCTGCCACTATATAAATCTCTAGTACGCCCTCATTTGAAATATGGAGTACAATTTTGGGCACCACTTCATAAAAAGGACATTTTTGAGCTGGAAAAGGTACAGAGGAGGGCAACAAAACTAATAAGGGGAATGGAGGGGCTAAGTGATGAAGAAAGACTAACCAAATTAAACTTATTTTCTCTAGAAAAAAGGCATCTAAGAGGAGATATGATTACCTTATATAAATACATCCAGGGTCAGTATAAAGATTTGTCAAGGGAGCTTTTTGTGCCAAGAGGTTTTCAACTGACAAGAGGACATCCCTTGAGGTTAGAAATAAAAAGATTCCTCCTTAAAGAAAGAAAAGGGGTTCTTCACAGTAAGGGTGGTTAATCTGTGGAATTCTCTACCAGAGGAGGGGGTGACAGCGGATTCGATAGATAACTTTAAAAGGGGACTGGATTTATTTATAATTAAAAAGGGAATTTAGGGTTATCATGGATAATTAGAGAGGCAGTATTGATCCAGGGAGAAGTCCGGTCGCCGGTGTCTGGGATCAGGTGGGAATTGATTTTTTTTTTTTTGTAATACAACTAATTAATTAATAGTTAATTCGCATATTGCTGATCAGAGGAGATCTTAAAAGGTTGAACTTGATGGACTAAAAGTCTTTTTTCAACCTTAAATACTATGTAACTATGTAACTATGTAACTATGTAAGTGCTTATGGGGGTCTTTATTGACCCCCATCAGTGACAGGGTTAATTAAGTGCTTATGGGGGTTTGTATTGACCCTCATTCATGACAGGGTTAATTAAGGGTTTATGGGGGTCTGTATTGAGCCCCATGAGTGAAAGGGTTAATTAGGGGTTTATGGGTGTCTGTATTGACCCCCATGAGTGATGGGGTTAATTAAGTGCTTATGGGGGTCTGTATTGACCCCCATCAGTGACAGGGTTAATTAAGTGCTTATGGGGGTCCATAATAACCCCCATCAGTGACAGGGTTAATTAAGTGCTTATGGGTGTCTGTATTGACCCCCATGAGTGATGGGGTTAATTAAGTGCATATGGGGGTCTGTATTGACCCCCATCAGTGACAGGGTTAATTAAGTGCTTATGGGGGTCCATAATAACCCCCATCAGTGACAGGGTTAATTAAGTGCTTATGGGGGTCTGTATTGACCCTCATTCATGACAGGGTTAATTATGGGTTTATGGGGGACTGTATTGACCCCCATGAGTGACAGGGTTAATTAGGGGTTTATGGGGGTCTGTATTGACCCCCATGAGTGAGGGGGTTAATTAAGTGCTAATGGGGGTCTGTATTGACCCTCATGAGTGACAGGCTTAATTATGGATTTATGGGTGTCTGTATTGACCCCCATGAGTGATGGGGTTAATTAAGGGCTTATGGGGGTCTGTATTGACCCCCATGCGGGACAGGGTTAATTAAGTGCTTATGGGTGTCTGTATTGACCCCCATAAGTGACAGGGTTAATGTAGGTCATATGGGGGTATTGACCCCTATGAGTGATAGGGTAAATTAAGGGTTTATGGGGGTCTCGATTGACCCCCTTGAGTGACAGGGTTATTTATTGGCTTATGGGGGTCTGTATTGACCCCCAATGAGTGACAGGTTTAATTAGGGGTTTATGGGTGTCTGTATTGACCCCCATGGGTGACAGGGTTAATTAAGTTCTTATGGGGGTCTGTATTGACCCTCATGCGTGACAGGGTAATTAAAGGTTTATGGGGGTCTGTATTGACCCCCATGAGTGAAAAAGTTAGTTAGGGGTTTATGGGTGTCTGTATCGACCCCCATGAGTGACGGAGTTAATTAAGTGCTTATGGGGGTCTGTATTGTCCCCATCAGTGACAGGGTTAATTAAGTGCTTATGGGAGTCTGTATTGAACCCCATGTGTGACAGTGTTAATTAAGGGTTTATGGGGGTCTGTATTGACCCCCATGAGTGACAGGGTTAATTAGGGGTTTATGGGGGTCTGTATTGACCTCCATGTGTTAGAGGGTTAATTAAGTGCTAATGGGAGTCTGTATTGACCCTCATGAGTGACAGGCTCAATTATGGATTTATGGTGTCTGTATTGACCCCCATGAGTGAGGGGGTTAATTATGTGCTTATGGGCGTCTGTATTGACCCCCATGCTGGACGGGGTTAATTAAGTGCTTATGGGGGTTTGTATTGACCCCCATTAGTGACAAAGTTAATGAAGGTCTTATGGGGGTCTGTACTGACCCCCATGAGTGACAAAGTTAATTAAGGGTTTATGGGGGTCTGGATTAACCCCGATGAGTGACAGG